>CM076572.1:1434276118-1435476118 GCA_034641835.2 Pinus albicaulis | reverse complement strand
CGCTGTATTGAAAAAGAAAATTTGGGATTTCGAGGTGTTGACAGAGGTGCCCGAAGCTTCAGCAAAGGTGTCGAGGATAGCTTTGAGGGAGGAAGCTTCTTGGGCAGAGGGATGTCCAAAGAGCATGTTGTCGTCCACAAATTGCTGGTGCGTGATGGGAGAGGATCCATGGACAGAGATGCCTTGGATCTGCTTCCTGTGCAAAGCTTGTTTGAGGTATCTTCCAAGACCTTCAGCCATTAGAACGAAGAGGAAGGGGGACAGTGGGTCGCCCTGACGGATGCCTCGGGAGGGAGAGAAAGGTTGGGAGGGAAATCCATTGACAAGGATGGAAAAGAAAGAGGAGGAGATTAAACTCATGACCCATCGAATCCAAGAGGGATTAAAACCAAAGGCAGATAGCACATGGCGGATGTAGCTCCAGCTGAGCTTGTCGAAGGCTTTTGACAAATAGATCTTCAAAAGCATGCCATGCTTTTTGATCTGCTTCAGAGAGTGAATAAATTCATGGGTAAGGATGATGCCATCCAAGATTTGACGGCCTTCAACGTACCCAGTCTGCTCGGAGGAGATGAGAAGAGGTAAGAGTGGCTTAAGCCGATTGGCAATGACCTTGGAGATGATTTTATAGATGACGTTGCAGAGGGCGATGGGTCTGAATTTTTCTGGGGAGGCAGCATGGTCGACTTTGGGGATGAGGGCGATGAAGGTGGCATTGAGAGACGGTAGGAGCCAGTGCATGGTTCTGGACTCCTCGACTAATTGCCAGACCTCATTTTTGATCAGATCCCAGAAATGATGGAAGAAGCAGGCTGTGAAGCCATCCAGTCCTGGAGCCTTGCCTTCTTTGTTCTGAGAGACAGCCTGTTCAACCTCCAAGAGTGATACCGGCCTGAGGAGAATCTGATTGTGCTCCTCTATGATGATTTTAGGGATGTGGGGAAGGATCTTGTTGATCGCTGTCTGCCTGTCCGTTCTTTCTTCTTGCAGGACCGTTTTGAAGTGAGATGTGAAGTCTGCTTCAATTGCCTGGTGTTCTTCTAGACGTTCTCCTGCTTGGTTCTGAAGGAATTTGATGTTGTTTTGCATCCTACACTGAATGGTGGAGCGATGAAAGAACTTTGTGTTCCGCTCCCCCTCCTTTAACCAGCGAATGCGAGATTTCTGCTTCCAGAGTATTTCTTCCTGCTGTCGCCTTTCCTCCAGCTGCTTAAGAAGGTTTTGCTCTTTTGAAATCATCTCCTCGGTTCGATCCTCTTGGATGATGTGTGTCTGAAGCTCCTCCATTTCTTTTTCGAGCTGCTTTTGATGTTGAAAGATGTTATCGAAGGTGGAGTGGTTCCATCTCTTGATGTGAGTCTTGAGGTCCTTAAGGTGCTGCTGAAATTGATACATCTTGGAGCTTGGTGGCGGGATGAAGGCGTTCCAAGCTGATTGGACCATGTCCTTGAAGCCTGGATGAGTGAGCTAGAAGGCTTCAAAGCGAAAAGGCCTTTTGGAAGTATTTCCAGGTTTGGACCATTGTAATGCGATGGGCCAGTGATCGAATCCGGCAAAAGGAAGGATAGAGGTGTGAAAATCGCCCCCAATGTGGATAGCGTTGTCGGACAGTAAAAAACGATCCAATTTGGAAGCTATTTGTTGAGGACCAGCTCTTTTGTTGTTCCAGGTATGGATACCGTTGGCAAAGGGGATGTCGATCAGCCAATTGCGCTGAATGAACTCTTTGAAGTGAGTGCTGTCTCCTTCAAGTTTCGCCCGACCTCCTCTTTTCTCTTCAAGATTTGTGATCATGTTGAAGTCACCTCCGAGTATCCACAGAGGGTGTTTTCTACTGGAGTTGAGCGCTTCTATTGTGTTGAGTAGAGTGATTTTCCTTTGTGTGTCCTGAGGGAAATATACATTTGTGAAGTGACCATGCAAATTTGTTCCCAGAATGCGGAAAGTAGTTTGGATCAGGTTGTGGGCAGCGTGAGCGTCGCTGTTTGAGATTGACTGAGGGTCCCAGGCAATGGCAAGTCCGCCTGAGAATCCAGATGCATCGACAGCTATAGAGTTGCAGCACGGCCAGGCTCTTGTGAAGATTGGACCAAGAGTGGAGCTTGTGCATTTAGTCTCCTGCAGAAAAATAACCTGCGGCTTTTCCATTTGTATCATGTTTTTAAGCAATCTGAACTTGGTGGGGCTGTTTAGACCCCTTATGTTCCAAGAAATGTGCTTCATTGGGAACTGTCTTCCAGAGGTTGAAAAAACTTGGTAAGCTTGGGGTACCTACTAGATTCCAGTAACATTTCTCCAATTAGGATGGTCCTTTGTAGATTGGTTTTCCTTCCTCGCTTTTTTGAATCCTTGAAGAGTTTCTTGCTATCCCACGAGCTTCCAACTTGGATTCCAAGGGCTTTTTGATGTTGCTGCGCCTTAGTCAGGGCGACCGCCAAATTTTCTATCTGTTTTTCCGATATGGTGTCAAAGTCTTGCTTCTTGCAAGCTTGTTCCAGAGTATAGATGTCAAGCTCATCGATGTCCACCCCTTCAGGACCTTCCTCCATTAGACTGATATGGCTAATGGGCATTTCAGAGGAGTCTAAATCCATTTGGAGGGAGGAGACTTCTCCTGAGGCAGAGGCAGAGGAAGGCTTGGGAGGAAGGAGGAAAGCTTCAGGTGGAGGCGCAAGCTGGTTTGAGGAGGCAGGAATATCATTGACCGGAGTCGAGATGGTCATGGGGGTAGGGACAAATGTCGAACCCTTGTTATCAGGAGCAGAAGGGGTAATTTGGGCAAGGATTTCGAAGATGTTACTCGTGGAGGGAAGATTCTGGGTTTGAGGATTGGCTTTGGGCGCATTGGCAGAGGGCTTTTTGTTGTGACGTCTACGGGAATGGACTTTGGTGAAGCCATCTGCATCAGGTCCAGGGGAGGCTTCTGAGGGCTTACTGGGTGGAGGATTGAGAGGGAAATCCCTGAAAAGATGACCGTGAGAATGACATTTACGGCATCTGAAGGGAACATGCTCGTAATCAATGGACTAGACCCATTCAAATTCATCATGATAGAGACTTATCGAATCAGGGAGGGCTTGTGCTAGATGCATGAAGACGCATAGTCGAGCATAAGAGGTGTATCGTCTTAGCCTGGTCTCCTCCGCGATTTTGACAAATTCTCTGAGGCCGTTGCCGATATCTCTTAAAGATTCCTCATCCCAGTATTCCAGAGGCAGCGAGTAGAGCCTGATCCAGACAGGCGCCCAGTTAAGTTCCTCTTTGTCTGGATTGAAGCGCTCTACCCAGTCCCGGAGGTAGAGCCCTGAGGAGTTAAAGAAATACGGGCCTTCATCCATGACGTGAGATTTATCCTCCAGGCAGGTGAAGATGGCTGTAAAGAAGCCTTTGGGTCCTAGCTGCAGCGTGATCTGTCCTTTTGGCTTCCATTTTGATTTGATCCAGCCATGCAATGCCTTTTCCGTGGGCCAGAAACCCACAAATTTACCGATCAGTGCGTGATCTTTCATATATTGGATCTGGGCATTGATTCTGTGGCTTGGGAGGTCGATTTTTGGTTGATCTGCCGCTATTGGCTTACAGGTTGCAGAGGTCGCTTTTGGTGGGGCGGTGGTGTCTGTTGTGTCCGGTTATTTTTCTGTTTGTTCTTTCTAATTTTTGCCTTGCATTTGTGGCACTGTTGCCTGGCTCTTGGAGCTATTGTTCGCGGCCTAGGCTTGTGCCTGCGCAGATGACGATCTTAGTACTTCGGCGGACTGTTTTTGAGTGACCGTAGTCGTAACAGTGGGGGAGGCTCTGTGGGCCTCCCCTTGAGGTAGATCCATGAGACGCACATCAGTGGACGCACTTGTGGTTAGGACTGTGGGTGCATGCAGCAGGTGCAGAGCTCTCTGAAGTGTAGCAACGCCGTAGCAGAGGCGTTTTTGAACCCTAGCGACGACAAACCCTAGCTCCGTTCCATAGCAGCACTCTTGTTCTAATTTAATTAATTAATTAAACCTTAATAAAAAATAAAATTATCCCAACACAATATATTAAAAAATTTTCTTTCAAAATTGAAAGTTATTGGGCGATTTCAAAATGCAATATCTTCTCCATACGGTAACGGATTTGAGGGCCGTTCGCGACTACAAGATCATTTTTCTGAGCTCTTTCCAATCAATCTAGTTTGGACCAATTCCGAGCAACTTCATTTTTGAGCATTTTTCTACAAGAGACTTGATCCCCTGATCATCGGGGCCTACCGATGCACTTGTGGGCGGAAGCATGCAACACTGCGGTTTATGTACAAAACCGTTGTCCTCATAGAGTACTTGGCATGAGTACACCCGAAGAATATTTTATTGGTAAGAAGCCTGATATTTCTCATTTGAAGATTTTTAGCTCACCTGTTTACATTCATGTGACTAAGGATGCCAGGAAGAAGCTGGAGCCGACTGCAGAAGTTGGGATATTTGTGAGGTACATAGAAACACCCCATAACTATTGTGTGTGTTGTACATATCAGCCCATCCATTCAGAACTTTGGCCAACAACCCCATTCAATTCCGTTTAAAACCCTTGTTGTGGCCTAAAACCCCCATATTCTGCTTAACATTACTATTTCTGCCCACAAAATACACTGTAAAGGCTTAAACCCGCAATTAAAATTTATATCGGGTCTCAGCCCCTTTTTTTTTTATTCCCCATGTGACTTATGTGCAAAACCGTGTGTTAAAACGAAAGGAGCCCATTGCTTTATGTTTTTAGGCCAAATCTTAGCTGCCCGATCCAAAACAAATCGACGACCCATATTTTAATCTACCATGGTGGCCCCCACGCCCGAAAACCGGTGGTCTATTCTGCACCATCCATCCATAGCAGGCGGTATTTCCCGTGGACCCAACGATTCCATATGCTGGGTGACGCGTGTCCCAGTGTACGATATCCAAACCACCCATTTTGCGCATTATTCTTCGGACGAGAGTTGGGTAGCGGAATTATCATCGACCGTCCGATCCTACGCTCTCCATCTGACAGTGGTCATTCTCCAAAGTCGCACGAGATTTAATCCAAGTCACGTAATGCTCGGGTCCACCATTCCGCCGCTGTACAATGCACTCTCCACTGTTGATTTCATTTTTGATTGTGCGGCCCAGAATTGTTCACGCATTCCGTTAATTGATCAGGTCCACCTCCACGTCGTCCCTTCGACTTAGCTTCCCGTACGCCCACGTGTCGTTTGCGTCCACCGCCACCGTTTGTATTTTCTGTTTACGTGTCTTATTACATGGTTTATGTTACGTACCGTCGCCTTGTTCTAGCTTTACCGTTTCATTGTATATTCCATCACCACTCTACACTTCCACGCCATCCTTCTCAGTTCACGTCATCAGTCTATGGTCATGCTCGTGTCCACCACCTTTGTGTCCAGTCTTCTTAATTTATTTGTGAATTTTGCAGGTTGCAGTGACGAGGGATCGCCATAAATCTCCGCCTCCATTTCAGAAGCCGAGAATACGCAGCAGGACCCTGTTTTGAGAGCAAAATTTATAGAAAAAGATCCAGAAGTTGCTGTGATATGACCACCATAAAGAGGGGCAAGGATCTAAGTCTGTTAAACGCTCCAAGGTCATTCAAATACACATGGTGAGCGGATGAAGAATTAATGGGGCAGCATGAAAATATCAGCGAAAGATCGAGAGATACAGCGCCCTGCATCAAAGGTCTTGGATTTAAATTTAAATATTGGAAGGTACATTGTTCAGAAAGAAATATCCTCAAGGTGATATTTCATTCAAGTTCCCTTCAAGAACGTACAGAATGTTCACGAAGAGTTACCCTTACGCCTTGTTCCTGAAGATATTTTCTCTTGGTGCATTTATTTCTGGAGGTAGATTGCAAAGTAAAGATAATTATATTCAGTCATTCACAGTATGGGCGCGAATGTTTTCCACCACTTTGTTTCAAATCAGATCATTAAATGTGTATCACCTACCTCATTATCTGGAGCTTTCTATCTCTTCTATAAAAAAGAGAAAGAAAGACACTGTAAGGGTTCCATATTTCTATCAGCAAACTGTGCAGTGAAAGGCTTTGTATACATCTTGTAAAGTTTCTGTATGAAGGCTCAGAGCCCGTAGGGTCTCAGTGACGAGGAGTTATAACTGTAATGAGGATTCTGGTCTTTGGTATCCCACAGTATGTAATATTTTCTTATGTGTTAATATAATATCTCATTTCATTGCATTTATTTTCTTGTATCATGTTCTACAATGCGAGTGGCTCACTGATCTTAGGTAAGGATTCATCCTAGTTGGTGCCCATACTTGGATTAGTCAAGCACTTTAAATAGGCCTAGTCATGATATACTGTTCCATGTTCATGTCATTCATATTTTCTGCTATATTAGTTACTTGAGGAGGGTGCTTTTAAAACGCCATTGTCATGTATGGATTCTTAGTTGGATAAGCCCATATGTGGTTCTGTTGTGTATCTGGGTATCAGCGTCATGTTAACTAGTATCTCCTTCATGTTTTCCTCACTGCATCCACTTTCTGATATTTGATTTCTATGGCATACTATTTGAACTGGCCCTCTTTGCAGTAAAATGTCTCTTAACTGTCTGATGCCTTTATATTGGGGCTTTGCATCTTGTCTCTGCAACTTTAATTTCCTTGTGGCAATTTCTGTAATTTCTGGTCCCATTTGAATCATTTTCCTTGTTTAACAAGTGATAGCATGAGAGCATTTGGATTGACACCCAAGCTATATTTCATGTTCTCTTGCTATGATAAGATGTCCTAGGCACTGGTCTATGGCAACTCTAGACTGTCTCTAGGGGATGACAAAATTGTCTACAACATCTTTCTGGTGCCGTTGCCTGGGAGCGAATTCAAGAATATCAGTTTACCTAGGCCTCAAAAAATCATATTCACTCTCTAATCAGGTGAACACAAAAAGTTGAAGAGTTGCGTATCTCTCACCTTGGCGACTCCACTACTTTTTATTTGATAAATCTATTGGTAGTCCTGGCTCCTCGAAAGCCACATTTGAGGTCAGATACATCACAGTCGAAGATACCTTCTGTGCCTAACCCATAAAATATTATACATAGGAGAAGTTGGAGAGAAAGACAGTCAGTTCGTGCTGAAAACCTTGAACATTTTGTAGAAGACTTCCCATCCTCCTCTTCTCAAGAAATCCTGTTTGAAAATTTTGACTCCACCGAGGAAAATCCTGAATATTACTCAGATAGTCCACCCTGGGGAAGTGCAAGAACTAAAGTGAACTTTCATCCTACCCCTGAGGCTGAGGAAGTTAAAGAAGTTACAGAAGTAGCCCCTGTTAATCATGAATTGTTTCCATCTACAACTCAGGCCTTTGTATAGTACATTCCTATTGTTATCCATACTCCACTTCCTCCTCCTCCTCTGCCTCCATTTGTACATCAGATTGCCGCACAAGCCCCACCCCCTCCCACTACTACATTTGGCGGAAATTCCGACACTTGGTTCCGACGCTTTTGACCAAATGTCGGAAATTTCCCCAAATTTTTTGCATCCCGCCCGAAACCGTCGCTATACCGACGTTTATAGAAAAGTGTCGCAATACCGACACTTAGAAAAGTGTCACAATTGCGACGTTTGGAGGAAGACGTCGCAACTGCGACACCCTGGCCCAAAGCGTTGCTATTGAGACGACTCCAATCGTTGCAAGTGCTACACAATGTCTAGGTGTCGCCATTGCGACGTTTAGGTACCCGTCGCAATAGCGATGCTTTTTCCGCCGTCGGTATAACGACACTTATATGCGCGCCACATAAAAATATGAAACTTATATGCGCGCTACATAAAAATTCGAAACTTATATGCGCGCTACATAAAAATGATTTTATTGTTTCGTATGCGTCACAATAGCTACATTAATGTCTGATATGACGCGCACATTCGCCCTCCGCTCTTGCAGAACAACATTCGCCCTCAGCTCTTGCAGAACAGAATTTGCCCTCAGCATTCGTGCTCAGCTCTTGCAGAACAACATTTGCCCTCAGCATTCGCCCTCAGCGTTCGCCCTCAGCTCTTGCAGAACAACATTCACCCTCAGCTCTTGTAAAATGGTAAGTTCTTACTGCAGGCCCTTCCTCCTATAGTAGGGTTGACTCTATTTGGGTTTTTTTGGTCAATTCCATTGGATTGTGTTAGGATGTAGGGTTCTCTGTAGATGTCAAGAGTCAAGATTCAATACCCTCTATTATCTTCATCACCCAATACAAGATTTAAATTTTTCCCAAAGAAATGCTTATTAATTTGGCAACCATTATTTCTCCCTGCTTTAAAAACCCTACATTTAAATGAAAACAAGCATTGCATTTCAAGTAAAAAAATCTATTAGTGTTCAAATGTACATGTGTGCTACATTAACGTCTGATATCACGTGCGCATTCGCCCTCCGCTCTTGCAGAATAGCATTCGCCCTCAGCTCTTGCAGAACAAGATTCACCCTCAACATTCGCCCTGAGCTCTTGCAGAACAGCATTCGCCCTGAGCTCTTGGAGAATAGCATTCACCCTGGATTCACCCTCACCTCTTTCAGAACAGCATTCGCCCTGCATTCACCCTCAGCTCTTGCAGAACATCATTTTCCCTCAGCATTCGCCCTCAGCGTTCGCCCTCAGCTCTTGCAAAATGGTAAGTTCTTACTGCAGGCCCTTCCTCCTATAGTAGGGTTGACTCTATTTGGGTTTTTTTGGTCAATTCCATTGGATTGTGTTAGGCTATATGGTTCTCTCTAGATGTCAAGAATCAAGATTCAATACCCTCTATTATCTTCATCACCCAATACAAGATTTAAATTTTTCCCAAAGAAAAGATTATTAATTTGGCAGCCATTATTTCTCCCTGCTTTAAAAACCCTACATTTAAATGAAAACAAGCATTGCATTTCAACTACAAAAATCTATTAGTGTTCAAATGTACATGTGTGCATCACTTGTGTAGGGTATTCCTTTTTCACTTGCACATTATCCAAGAATGTGTGCAGTATAGTTCATATTTTTTGTGATTTAGATTGTCTTGAAAAAGGAAAGGTAAATTATTTCCCATGGAAAAAGAAGGTTTTCCCTTTTTATAGGTTGTTTGGACTTACGTGGAAAAATTTATGGTATGCCTTTCATATTATGTAGTTTAAATTTGAATTAACAGATTATTATACATGAAAATATAATTACCTATGTGATGTCCTTCATCACTAACTAAAATTATAGGGTTTCAATTTCCTAGACTCTAACTCATCTGATGCTAAATTCTAGGTTCTCATTGGTGGATCACTCTTCCATTGATTTCCTTTCCCCCTGGATCTTGTCATACTTTAAAAGTCATCAATGATACATATATTATTTCAGGTATCCCAAAAGGCTTTATAGTAGAACATATTGTGAAGTTTTTTTGACACTTGAGGATTCTTTTTAGAACTGCAACGCGGTCTATGCTATCGAGTTATGTATCAAGCAACTTGTCCTTAATAACCACACTATGAGGTAGGTTCAACCAGTTTGAACTTGTTGGGACATAGCATATGAAGTTGTGTGATGAGTCCATATCACGGGTCTATTATGGTGACAAAAGTGAAGACACGTAATGATAGTTATTATGTTAACATTACTAGAAACATTTTCGAAATTATCCATGCTATCAAGATGTCAAAATTCTAGGCATTAGGTGTCAATACTCATAGCTAATAGATAATAATAATAATATAAAAAAATCACAACTTTATTCTTGAAATATGATTGTTACACATTGGTAACCTAGTTCATGAGTTACTATCACCCAAAGATTTCAAAACAAACTTAAAATATAAATTAAACCAACATGAGAATCCAACTAAGGGTTTCTCGACAAAATCATGCCATAACCTAGCATTTTGAAACCCAAATTTGAATCCATCATAAGTAATACAATGCAAACTTAGATGGATTTTCAATGCATGTTTGCATGCTACACTTATTCTCTGTCTAGATATCATTTTTTAAATGGAACCATTAGTCAAGCCCATAGTCCTTTTTATGTGAAAAATTTCAGCTCTATTTGAGCTCTTTTTTGCTCCACCACCTCCATAAACCAGTGTTACACGGGGTCTCTCCCCCCCACCTAGGGGTCTAGATTCCTTGCCCCCTCATGCTCCGAGGTCTTGGGGACTTCTAGGGGATGTTTCCCTCACGCCCCCTCACGCCCCCGCACACCCCCTTTCACGCCCCCTCACGCCCCCTCACACCCCCCTTCACGCCCCCTAACGTCCCCTCGCCCCTTTTAGTTTATGGTTTCATGTTAAAAGTTGATGTGCCACTTATCATATTTGAGAATCCAAGTGATTCTGATTCAGATGGTGACATGGTTGATCTTGATATATTCGTGCAGAAGTTGGATGCAGAGACTAGTGGGGCATTAACTTGAGCATTTATGCTCATTTATCAGTATGATGATATCATTTGATATTCATATGTTATGTTTTATGTTTTGTGTTTCAGACATAACTTATTTGCGTTTAAGTTTTATGTTTCAGACTTGAGTTGTAAACTTCAGTTTAAACTCTATTTTGAATCTTGATATAATATGTCATATGATATCTTAAACTTTATTTTCATTGCACATTGTTAGTAGTTACATTAATGATTATATAGTTACAAACTTACAAACTTACATGCATGATTGTATGATGTATGTTTTAACTTTTAACTTTTAAATTTGTTTCAATTATATGACTCATCATTCATCGATTTGTAATTTTATCATTTATGATTTATCTTTCATGATGCAAGTGTATGATGATTGTATATACATTCCTTGCAAAAATATAGTTACATTTTAAATATTAAATTTTATAATTTTTATGACCCCGACGTCCCCCCACATTTCCTGAAAATTGGTAGGGAGCTTTTGCATAGGCCGCTCCCGCGCTCCCTCGTCCCCTCGCTCCCACCTCCGGGGGACTTGGTGGAACATTGCCATAAACATATGCAAACATATATCATGATCTTGGAATTCCATTACATATGTATGTGCCAATGTTCCATAATCTTGCCCCATCATCAATTTAAGAAATTTCCATTGAATATCAAATTATGGAGGGGGGGAACTTTTTGCTGCAACATTTGGCTCAAATTCAGGGACCATCTCCGTATGAGGTGAATGAGAACTATAGATATTTGAAGAAGTATATTAGTGCCTTTTCCTCTGGCCATGGAGTCATATACAGTCATCCATCACAAAAATTTGTCTTTGTTCATTCTCACCTTGAAAGTTGCAAAAATTCATGCCCTAATTGAAACGACACTAAATTTGAAATATATAATAAAAATGCAAGCTAGAAGTGCCCTATTAATACAAAGGGAAAACCTTCCTACCTACCCTAACTGAGATAAATTTTGATTGAATAGGAAACATGATATTTCCTATGGAGTTGATCCAACAACTTGTTAAATGTATGGGACTAAATCATGCATTTGATTTCCAGGGAAACATGCGCATGAAGAGAAAAAGTGCAAAATTAATGGAAAATCCATACATGCCACTTATAAAAACTACACCAAAAGGTCAAAAAATACTTAAGGCCTTAACTTAATTTGAATCCAAAAATGACAAAATAGGATTAGTGAAAACACGAGAGTGGTGTGGGTGAACAACATAAATAAAAAGTGAGGATACCTTTCCCCAAGATGCCTTTGTCACCGTTGTATGAAAACATGTTTTCCTTTCCCTTTATACATGCAAGTGAATGCATTATAGGTATGGTGTTTTCCCAAAATAGGAGAAGCCTACTTAAATATATCATTCGTGGATTGAATGTTTGGGTGCCTTAATGTGCAATGACATGTTTCCAGGATTGAATTCAATGCAAGGCATATTTGAAACTCTAACTCTGTCTTTCGGTGTCTTATTAGAAATTATTTCAGTTTTCATTTTGTGTTTTCAAGTTAGATATTGTTTTCAAGTTTTTACATTTATAATTTTATTGCAATGTGGCAGACTGATCAGGGCAGTACAGGAACAACCCCGAGATGGGATGATCACGGAAAGAGGCCAGCGGAGGAACATGTAAAGTGCCAACATTGCTCTATCTTAAGGTATTTTAGTTATTTACATAATTGAAATAATATTAATTTTGTTCAAATATGTAGACACCTAGCCATGGTACGCCTGATGATTCCCTCTTTGAGGAAGAGCTTTCTTCATCCCTATCTCCAGTGTTCTTGTTGCAAAAAAAGGCACGAGATGCAAGGTCGAAATTTAATACTTTGATAGACGCGCCTCAAACACCTGAAACAGAAGAGAGGATACAACATCTTATGAGGTAGCTAGAGAGATATCAGGTAATAATAAAAAGTCAAAAGGATATTTTTTTTGTTCTGCATGAGATGAATTGTGATAGTTTGATTTTTAATTTTTACATTGACTAAACTAACAAAAGTTCTTTTGTATGTAGCATTTTCTAGCATTTTCTGAACCCGATGTTGGTGGTAGTGGGACACAAGGGCAAGAGATTGCCCAACAACCCTCTCGTACACCTTCTACTCCTTTAGGTGCTAGCCAAGAAACACACCCTGCCCAAGCAGACACCCAGCCAACCGCTGAACGTGTTGACAATGATGAGGCTGATATGGCCAACTACATTATTGCGTTTCCTGGAGCTACACGTGTCAGCTCCACAGGGACCATTAATGGCACGTTGTTGGTGAACAATGAAGGTGTCCCTATAAATCATGTACAACTCCCAGGTAAATTTTAATATTTTAACTATTTCATGTACTTTATCTAAAACATATTTATCATGATTTTTATTTTTAAATTAATGATAATATCTTTTTTTTTTTTTGGTTTTATTCTGTGTAGGAAAAAATGAGTTCTACAGGATTCTGGAGAGCCATGCGTTGGTAATTTTTGGCCCAACCATACGTACAGGGTGGAATTCCCAGAATTCCAACCTGAAAAAAGAACTTTTAGATTATCTAGAAGCCCTTTTTTGGGTCGGCACAATTGACAGAAAAGCGGTGGCTCAGGTAGCCGACAAATATTTGAAATATACCAGGGACACCTATAGGACGCAATTGCAATTTAACCCTAGATATGAGCGTCCTCTCGCAGTTTCAGAGAGTGAGTGGAGAGCGCTCATCCATGACGGAAAAGACAAAAGGGCAAAGAAAGAAGGAAAAATGCCAACTGGACCCGCAAGGTAAATTACAACTTTAATTCAATAGCTTTAATTTTCTTTATGTCGAAAATAAAAGTGTGCTACGTCATATCTGACTTCAATCTTTTGATGCTAGGTTGCCTGACACCTCAAAGGCAACCAAAGCTAGGATAGAGAAAAAGGGCCATCACAAGCTCGGCCAGGGTGGCTACTTGAAATTAGCTGCAATAATTGTAATTAAGTAGCTAAACATCTTATAATTAATTGTATCGCCTTCCAACGTTTTTGTAATCCTATCAGATATGATTAAAAATACACAATCATATGTAATGTAGGGTGATGACTTCGGAACAGAAACTATAGAGGAAGATAAAAATATCGCTTTCCATTTCGGCTATCAAGCTGTAGTTGAACGTCGCAGAAGCTTGGGGCAGGTCCCAAGATCCAGAATCCCTGATAAGGTAAAACATTAACCTTTCAATATGTTTGTTTTCGTCCATAAATTTAATGTCTAACAACTTTGTTTAAATCGGTGGAGCAGCACTACCGACGAGGCAAATAACCCAGTTTTAGAGCCAGATGTAGATGATCCTCACGTGCAACCTGATCATTGTAGTGGGGACCAGGCCGACAATGCTACTATCAGTGAGGGTCGTGACGGTAATTAATTTCCACTTATATTTTTTTCTAATTATACCTTGATGGTTGTCCTTATAACGTTTTTTTTTAAATGACAAAGAATGTTTCCCTTGAGGATCTTACCACCAGAGAGGAAGACAGGGCAACAGTCCCAACGACGACAACTGGTGCACCAGGTAAATAATCTCATTGCAATTTTTTTTATTAATATTACCGAACTAGTTCAATGATATTTAAAAACTGATAATTAAAATTTAATATTATCTGTTTTTGTAGGCGATGCCCTGTCACTGGATGAGACCAGACATCATGACAACGCAACTAGGTCAGCGGCGACAACTGGTGCACCAGGTAAATAATCTCATTGCAATTTTTTTTATTAATATTACCGAACTAGTTCAATGATATTTAAAAACTGACAATTAAAATTTAATATTATCTGTTTTGTAGGCGATGCCCCGTCACTGGATGAGACCAGACATCGTGACTACGCAACTAGGTCAGCAGTGCGGGTCGAAAGGCACGAAACAGGAGCAGAGCACGATGATATTGATGATGTAATTAGGAGCTTTAGAAATAGGAAGAAGAAAAGAAAATTTGATAATGTAAAATATTGTATTATTATAAGACAAACGTTACCATACTTGGAACGTTTTTTGCGTTATATAAAAAACTCATTTATCATACTATTTTTATGTCAAGCATTAATTTCAATGTTTCCTTGCGTACTTTTTGTTGAATTGTTTTTTTTATTAGTTATTGAATATTTTTTTTATGCTCATGAAAGTAAAAAATGAAATATAGATTGGGTATTGGGGAATTGAGAGTGATGTGAGGGGAGGGGCCATAAGAGCTTCCACCTTCATGTGGTTGGCCCTGTTTAGTAGAGAATAATTTATTGGAGCGATTTAATCTTGGAGCAAACCTCCCTCGATCCAGTGTAGCAACAAAAAAGTCACTGTTGACTTAGTTGCTACTCTTTTAGATTGTGGGAGGCTTGTTCCAAGTTCATGCAACTCCAATAAATTGTTCTTGAAACGAAGAGGAGCTTATTCAGGTATGTTTTGACATTTTCAACATATGTTCTAAATTTATCATAAGAATGCATCTTAGAGTAAAAAATACTACATCAATTACTTGTATTTATTGTATAGATAATGATGGATTTTGATTGACTTGGCAGTGCAGGTACAAATCCTCTTGCATCATGAGCAATACAACTTGTCAACCAGGGTCATGTCCAGGATATTTTTGCTTGTGCGCTTGACCAGGTTCGTAATGTCCAATTTTGTAAGTTCCTTTACAGTTCATAATTCAATATTAAGCTTGTTCATGATTATTATCTAGGTTTTTTGTATGTGTTTTTTCATCTATTTGATTGTAAGAAACTATGCATGTTTCTTGTTGTTCACTATGATTTCTCCCATTACCACTCCCAGGATGAATCCGACTTTATTGTTACATAGGTTACTTTATTGTTACTATGATTTCTCCATTTACGATTTCATAGGTTACATCATGTAAAGTTGTCGATCTCAGGTTGGTGATGAGCTTTAGTTCTCCAGATTTGGGGCTTTTCTGATATTTTCTCCCTCATGTCATTCTTGCATCACCTCGTTGTTTGAGCATGCCAATTTTCTACCACTTGTACCAATTGGCACATGTCAATCTCTGAGTGGTGCCACATTTCACCTATTTTCAGTGAGAGTTTAGGGTTTCTTTAACATAGCTTCAGAAATCCGATTCAGTGCCTGCTTTAATATCGTCACATAATACTCATGGTTTGGATTGATGAGAATGTTATGAATGGTTGGTTGATTCATAAGAACCACCCATATAGTCATCTTGAGATATTTCAGAAGTTTTCTCGGGTTTCCTTTTTCACCGTTTCTAGTGGGTGGGATGGTGTGGGGTGATCCATCAATACTTGTGCTCTTGTAGTAGGGAATTTGTTTTTGGGGATATAAAGGAGAATTTGATGTAGATATCCCATTGGATGCATTCATAGATGGGCACGAGAGGTCAAGAATTTAAATTAAAAATATACAACCTCTAGCATGGCAACCTGAAGGCCGCGAGAGACACTGGTTAAAGATTGTTTTGTGTTGGCCTTAATATAGTCGTGATTTCTTTCTATTATCTTAATGCAAATATATAGTCCGGTCTCATTAAAATGAGGATTTTGGTTGTATTTCTCTTTGGTTGTTTCTCTCTTAATGCTCGAGAAGTTGCCAAAAGTTGCGATAGTTGTTTAGTTTGCCTGTTACAACTTAAAAGTGGTTTTTAGCAATGGGAGTCATGTTTTTTAAGGTTCATACTAATATGAAGATATTGTAATTCTATATTCAGCATAAGAGAAGATGGCCTCTGCTTTGGGCAGTATGACAACAATTGCCACATCTACCTCATTGGGTAACAATGGAAAGGGGAAGAAGTTGGGTGCAATGTTTGACAATTATGGCAGACAATTGTCTTCTCTTTCAATTTTTTCACCCATTTCCTTTAATCGCTCAAGCAGAAGAGGGACTCTGAGATTACGTGACAGAGAGAAGGTAGTTAATACAAGAGCTATGGAAAAGGAGTTGTACTTCAACAAGGATGGCTCAGTGACAAAAAAATTGCAGGTCAGAGAAAAAATTATGTTTAAAGGAAGGTCACCTGCACGTGAAACTTCACTGCGGTGGATATTTCCTTGTCCACTTATATTCGATTTTAATGTGTTATTTTAATTTTTCATGGAGGGTTTTTTTGGCATATGGTCTGGCATTCAATTGCACACTTATCGAAAGCATTGTCAATTTGTCTTGCAGGCGGTGTGAACAAACTTGTTGATCTCGTTGGAGTCACCCTTGGGGTGAAGGGCAAAATGTTGTCTTGGAGAGCAAGCATGGTTCTCTGAAAATAGTTAATGATGGTATGACAGTAGCTAAGGAGGTAATTTGTAGATGTGTGCTCTGGTTTTCTTTTTAACGTTGTATTAGTTCCCCCTCTTAAATGTCTTAGATTTGGTAGGCATAATTTGAAAGCTCAAAGGTGAAAGGAAACATATTTGTTACCCAGTGGTCTACTTGGCCTATGGACTAGCCACATTAGAGTAATGCATAAAGCTTTTCACAACAATAAAAGGAAAGGGTTATGGCTGAGTCAAATTTTATTGTTATTGACGGTGTAATGAAATGTATCTCAATGCTATGGTTTTGGCCTTTTTATTGGTTGAATTAGAGGACCCAATTGAAAATATTGGGGCCAAGTTGGTAAGGCAAGCTGCAGCAAAGACAAATGATTTAGCTGGGGATGGAACCACAACATCTGTTGTTCTTGCACATGTTGGAATATTGAAAAATTACAGAACAATGAATGGAGAATAAATCTCCCTTCCTCTAACACAGAGAAAATAAAAATTTCTTTGACAGGAGACAGAGTTTCAATACTTTGAAAACAAACTTCTATTCCCTTCAATAACTCAAAAAAAAACTATTACATTACTTCCTCACTGAGAGGGATTACAAAATTATGACTGCTACAAAACGCAGTGCATAAAACCAACTCACTGTCTGTTCAAAACAAACATACTCTGTCTCTAAAACACTCTGTTGTGTTTTTCACTTTCGCACTGCTGTGCATACACACTTAAAAAGTTACACTCGGTCTTTCACTTTTTACACACTGTTGTGTAATAAAAAATTTACGTACTGTCTATAAAAAAAAAACTACCAAGCTTTTTTGTCCTTTTTATTTTTATATGCCGTAACATATAAAACATATTATAATAAACCCTCTTTTAAAAAAAATAAAATTAAAACTAAATTCTATGGCCCACCTTTCATTTCACATATGATATATATATAACATATGTTTAAAACATATGTATATATTAAAGCATACATAAAATTAAACTATCAAAACATTAAAGAACCCTTTCCATCAGCATTCAAAAGTATGAATAGATTGAATTTCAAACCAAATTCGCGTTCCAAAATGGGATGCTGACGTCTGCCTAATTTGTAACGCGAATTCTCAATCCAATGTGCCTTATAAAAAATTCGGGTCCAGTTTTCAGGTTTTTAGATTCCCTTCAATTTCATGCGATCCAATATTAATGCTCCACGTGTCCTCCTTTTGAATTTACAAAACTGGGGGGTAAATTTCTGTTTGTTTAATTTCTGGTTGGTGAATTGCGTTAATGTTGGTTGTTGTGTTTAAATACAATCCTATACAGAAATATGGCTGTGGCCGTCTACAAAAAAAACTTGCAGGAATTTTAAATGCTGAATTAAATTTCTGGATGGCGTGCAATGCAACCTCCAAAAAAAATGTTGCTACTGCATCCGTCCTTCTGCTACAGTAGTTGAAGTTAAAATTCAACAACACGGGGTTTAATAAGTGAGGGTGTAAAGGTAACTTTTTGTCAATAGTACTGGATTAAGATCTTATATTCATTTTTGTAGGGTCTTATGGTGTTTGGTTTTTTAGTTTTGGGTTGGGCTTATTGAGTCTAAGATAGTTTTTGAGTGAAAAAATTGCTATCAGGTATTAAAAAAAATTGGTTCTTTTGTCAAAATTTATGAGCTTGTTAGGAAATACAAAACTGACAATGGTTGTATCTTAAATTTGTGGAAAATAATTTGAAATGAAACCTTTTTGTTTAGGTTGTTGCAGCAGGTGCAAAACCCATTCAAATTACTAGGGGCATTGACAAGACAATAAAGGCCCTTGTTTCGGAACTCAAAATTTTGTCAAAGGAGGTAAACACTTGCCTTTTGAGTAGGTTGGTTTTCCTTTTTGTTGATGGTTTGGTGTATCTAATTGAATTAGTTGCCTAAGGTATTTTGGTTGCAAACTCCTTTTCATTTTTCATACAGTATTGGCCTTGTGGAATACATTTGATTGTGTGGTCTTGTTAGATCTACAACATTTGTAGTTGTTTAGTCTTATGGCCGAGGTGCACTTTTATTATGGAAATAGTTGATCCAATATTGTCATTTAATCCTTACTGCAGGGTAGCATGTTGAGAAGTTTCTTGTGAAACATTTGGTATTCAAAATGACACTTGATCCTATACAACATCATGCAATTGACTTCAAAATTCATATTCAAAGTGTGCCAGAAAATTCTTGCAAAATTTCAAATATTTATGTTGTTTTAAACCATTATCTTTTTCATGTATTGGATGCTGAAAATGTGAAAAAGACTTTCGTATGAAACCAACTGGTGAATAATTTCCAGCACAACAAACACTTCCAAGACATGATTTAGAAGTAGAACAAATGTGCTTATGAAGCATAGAAAGATATCCTTGATGCATTGTCAATGTTTGGCTAGGGTTATTTTTGGAGAAAATAACTCCTTATTCCTAGAATAGTGATCTTCAATACAAGTAAATGCCGGAGAAGAGAGATCATCGTGTGACGCAACAAAACTGAAATTGGACCCCCAAGGAGAGCTGGTGTGTCTACAATCGCTCTGTCAGCATTTTCCCTTGGTGTACCCCGTTCTTTTCCTCCAGCCTGAGTCTTAATTGACTTCTTCTTTCTTCGGGTTTATTTATCAAATTTGTAGAATTTGATAAATAAATACTATCCACAATGGTTGGACTTTAATTTATATTCCCGACTTTATATTATCTCCAATCCTTATAACCAATTTTTAACTTTCAACACTTTGTATTTATACTCCACGTTTCTTTTTAAATAAATAACTTGTAGTGAACTTTCGGCTCTATATTTCACCACCCAGCCTTACAACAATCACCCTCCGGACTTATGCTAATTATCCGCCAATCGTTTAATTAAACAATTTCATTATACTCCGGCCCCACCTATATATATCAATAACCAATCAAACACTCGTATCGTACCGGGCTATCCTCCGCACACCTTAGTTAACCTCCAGGCAAGTTCAACGTGCGACCACCGTCCGATGGCCCTTCTCCAAATCAACGACTCTTGGCAATTTCGCTCGGCTTCCAACGTTGGGCTTTAACGTGCGATGGCATGGGTTAAACGGTTGTTTTCCAGGGTCACTTCGCCACGTTTCGCATTCCCTATGGAATCGCTCGCGAATAGGAAATACCGCCTACTCCGCAAAAGCGGTGCGATATGGGCAACCCGCTTTTGTGATTCCGCTCGTGGTTTTGGTAGAGGGCTTGACCACGGGTGCATGTCTGGTTCAGCTATCCTTTTGTTTGTTAACTCATGTCCAATCCTCGGGTCAGGTTCCGAAAGCACAACAATTTTGTCTCTTTATTAAGCGGGATTTTTATATTTGAACAGTTTTCATGACCCCGGTTCTCTACACAGACCTCGCCTTGGATATTTTTACATAAAAATGATTGTTCTCAATAATTACTTATATAAATTTTCCACATGTTTAGTGTGGTATTCCCATGATTTATTATAAATATGTGTATTATCAAAGAAAACCAACACAAATTTTATAAGATGGGATCAAACAAAATTGTTCTTAAGTCGAGCCCGCCGGACTTCAAACGGCGATAAACCATAATTCAAACCAAATTCACGTTCCAAAATAGCCTGCTGAAGTCGGCCAATTTTGTGACGCGAATTTCTTATCAAATTCACCCTAATATTTTACGGGTTCAGATTTCCACTGCGCGAGCGGCCCAAGCAAAGATCCGCTCCAATCAATTTCTGCCACGTGTCCTCAATAAAAACTTGCCCTGCTCCCGGCTGCGGGTGCATTCGATGGCGTTTAAGGTGATGGGACATGGATATGGCGATTTCATATCAATCACATTAACATTTAACGTTGTTTAATTAAGTTTTCACATCAAATCCGCATTAATTAATTTTTAACACTGTTCAAGATCGGACCTCCACTCCTCTTAGCGATTCCGCACGCTCCAATTTGATCCGGCCTTCGGCTCTCATTATTAATGATCAGAGATTAATTATGACGAGCGTCCTATGATTTCATTGCAGACGGGTCGACAAAATGGCATTTAGCCATGGTTTTTCAGACAAGCCGGTTGCTGGATTACACTGCCTGCTAACTGTGACGATAAGGAGAAGTGGCCAGCTGAACTGCTGCCTAGACCTTGTTGCATATTTGCATTTCTCTCGGTTCTGTCTCTGTCTGTCTTCCTCTGTTAATTGGAATTCTACTTCTTCGTCTCCTCTTGTGCCCACTGCGCCTGAGATTGCACCCATGCCTCGCGTACGTCATAGGATACGTTGCCGTAGGGGGAGCACTAGAGGTCAACCCCGGCGCGCTCCCTCCAGCCCCTCAACAGAGTTGACTTCCGGCCAGTCCAGTGATTATTACTTAGGTCGATATCCAAATACTAGGAGTGGGCGGGGTCGGCTTGTAGGATTTGGCCACCATATGGATTTCCCTGCTCCTGGCTTCCCCACCGCTAGTTCACCTTCTCCCATGACGCGCACTGCGCAATTTTCCTTTAATTGCTCTCTCAACCGCTCGCGAATCATGGCTTTAGTCACTGTGGTCTTCCGTGAGGAGGCCCAAACGGAGGAAGAATGCACCCGTCCGGTGGGTCTGAGCTCAGAAAAAGCCGGCCAGCATTCGGGCCTTTAGGAGGGGAGCCGTGGCATGCTCTGGGGTGGGACTTCCACTTTTCTGGATGGATATTTGGGTTCCAATCTTAAGATGTGAAAATGTAATGACTTCATGGACTGTTTTACTTCATACAATATATTCAAAACATCATTTTTTATCTTGTGAAAAAAAAAATGATTAATGTTTATCACTCTGCCTTCAAAACTAGCGATGCTGGTCTATGTTGCTGGTTTATTGATATGGTCTGATGGTCTTTTTGTATTTTGGACATATCACACTCCTCACATGATTAGCGTTTTTCTCTGTTCAAGGATTTTGGGTACTTTAATTTGTATTTGGAACAATGGACATCGGTACTCTATCTGTTGCTTTACTATTCTACATACTGCTATTTCACTTTCTTATAGATGCCTCGGACATATTTGGATGCTTTCTCAGATTGTCGATAATCTCCATGTGGACCGTTACTGGGTTTTATATCATGTCCCTGTATGTGACATGGGGTATTTTTCTATCATTGTCTGGGGTGGGACTTCCACTTTTCTGGATGGATATTTGGGTTCCAATCTTCGGATGTGAAAATGTAATGACTTCATGGACTGTTTTACTTCATATAATATATTCAAAACAACGTTTTTTCTCTTGTGAAAAAAAAAATGATTAATGTTTATCACTTTGCCTTCAAAACTAGCGATGCTGGTCTATGTTGCTGGTTTATTGATATGGTCTGATGGTCTTTTTATATTTTGGACATATCACACTCCTCACATGATTAACGTTTTTCTCTGTTGCAGGATTTTGGGTAATTTAATTTGTATTTGGAACAATGAATGTTGGTACTCTATCTGTTGCTTTACTATTCTACATACTGCTATTTCACTTTCTTATAGATGCCTCGGGCATATTTGGATGCTTTCTCAGATTGTCGATAATCTCCATGTGGACCGTTACTGGGTTTTATGTCAAGTCCCTGTATGTGACATGGGGTATTTTTCTATCACTGTCTGGGGTGGGACTTCCACTTTTCTGGATGGATATTTGGGTTCCAATCTTCAGATGTGAAAATGTAATAACTTCATGGGCTGTTTTACTTCATATAATATATTCAAAACAACGTTTTTTCTCTTGTGAAAAAAAAATGATTAATGTTTATCACTCTGCCTTCAAAACTAGCGATGCTGGTCTATGTTGCTGGTTTATTGATATGGTCTGATGGTTTTTTTATATTTTGGACATATCACACTCCTCACATGATTAGTGTTTTTCTCTGTTCAAGGATTTTGGGTACTTTAATTTGTATTTGGAACAATGGACATCAGTACTCTATCTGTTTCTTTACTATTCTACATACTGCTATTTCACTTTCTTATAGATGCCTCGGGCATATTTGGATGCTTTCTCAGATTGTCGATAATCTCCCTGTGGACCGTTATTGGGTTTTATATCAAGTCCATGTATGTGACATGGGGTATTTTTCTATCATTGTCTGGGGTGGGACTTCCACTTTTCTGGATGGATATTTGGGTTCCAATCTTCAGATGTGAAAATGTAATGACTTCATGGACTGTTTTACTTCAATTAATATATTCAAAACAACGTTTCTCGTATTTTAAAGTTTTAATTTTTTTTTTAAAATTGAACCCTCCGCCGGTCTACCGATGCTTTGTAGACGTCGGAACTGCGACAACCTAGAAACGTCAGAAGAGAGACAGTATAAAAACGTCGGACCACATTTCGTCGGAATTACGACAAATTACAAACGTCGGAAGAGCGATGTTCCAAACGTCGAAAGAGTGACGTTCCAAACGTCGGAAGAGCGACGTTCCAAACGTCAGACCACATATCGTCGGCATTGCGAAATCTTACAGACGTCAGAAGAGCGACGTCCAAAACGTTGGACCACATAGGGTCGGAATTGCGACCGTTTACAAGCGTCGGAAGAGCGATGTTCCAAATCTCGAACCACATTTCATCAGAAGTGTGACAGTTTACAAACGTCGGAGGCGCGACGGTTTGTGAGACGTCGGAAGAGTGACGCTTGTTCGGAAGCGACGGAAGAAGTGTCGATAGTGCGACACTTTTTACGTGCGTCAGAACTGCGACGGCATGACAAACCACGGTTTGTCCGCCCTCGAACTATCGCTCTTGCGACGACTATGTGTCGGAATAGCGACGAATTGGCCGTCGGAATTTCCGCCAAATTTTCTAGTGTCCAATGGCTAATATTCCTGCGTTCCTGTTAAAAAAATATGCTCCACTGGCCTTACCACAAGTGCTAAATGATATGCCACAGGATTATTTGAAGATTCTGCCCAGATTCAATGGAGAAAATGAGATTGATGCACATAAACATCTTGAGGTCTTTTGCGCTTTTGCAGAAAACTTAAACGTTGAAAATTTGCATGTAGTCTTAAGATTGTTTGTTCAATCTCTAGACGGTGAAGCCAGAAAATGGTTTAAAACATTGGCAGACCGCTCAGTCACCACTTGGGAAAGAATGGAAGAAGTTTTTCTCAGGAAATGGGGAGAAAAGAAAGATCATGGAATGTGCCTCACTGAATTGAATACTCAAAAGAAGAAACATAATGAAGGATTGTCAGAGTTTATTAAAATATTTAACAAGTTATATCTGAGCCTGCCTCCTGAGATGAAGCCTCACCAAACTGTTGCTAAGGTGGTTTTCATAGCAGCCTTTGATTCAGATTTTGGCTTCTCTCTAAGGGAAAGGAAACCTGCTACTTTAGATGATGCTCATTCAGATGCTCTTGAATTAGAAGCAAACTTTGCCTCCACTGGGAAATTAAAAGGAAAATTTGAACACAATACTAGGAGGAGAGGCAAAGAGGAGGTATCTACCTCAAATCAGGACAAGGATTCTGACAAGATGGACGAAATAAGCAAAATGATTAAGAAGATGGTCAAGCTTGAATTGGAGGCTAAGAACGCAACCCCTAAAAATTTCTACAATGCTCCAAACAGAGGATATAATTCTCAGTACAAAAGACCACCCCTGCAAATATTGCCCAGAGATACAAAGGAGCAGCAAGATCAGGTACCACACCCATTGTACCTGGAAGGCCCAGCAGATGACTCCACTGAAGATGCTGCTTATGAATTAGAATATTCAAATCATGCTTTCTCAAACAATGTGCCCATTGCAAGAAGAAGAGGAGGAAGCAGAAATTGACCATTATTGTAAACAATTTAATGATTTCATGCAAGCACATTTCAATAGAAGATATAATCTGAGATCTTCAGGGAAGTGGACTAGAACTCAAGATCAAAATGAAAAGTCCAAAGAAGTCGCAATAGAAAAATCCCCTTTTGCTTTCAATTTGCAAAAAGAACTTGAAAAGATCAAAATCCCAGTCCCCTTGACTGAACTGTTGAAAAAACCAGCATATCAATCTCAAGTCGCCTCTTTCATACTTCCTCCAGAAGCAGAACTCACCCCAGATACTATCAAGCACTGGCAGGGATTTGAGGATGAAGAACAGATGACAAGATTCCTAGAAATAGAGGGTGAATTCTCCAACATGGGGATTGATGCTGATGAGAGAAATCTGACATCACTTGATAGGCGAAGAAAGAAGGAAGGAAATTCGGTGGAAGAATTTAACCCATGGAGTGAAGAAATTAGGTTGCTAGAGATTATGTCGAATAAATATGATTCAATACAGGAAGAAGAGGAGGAGATCAAAGAAGAGATCCTTGAGCAAGATGAAAGTAACGAGTCTTCTCTTGAAAAAGAGGAAGCAAAGGTACAAGCCCCTGCTCAAGAATACATAAATCTTTTCAAGGAGCTTAGCACATCAGTGCAGAATATACCAGAGCTCCAAAAGGACTCAGCTCCAATATACATTGAGTCCTCCAGTTTAGAGAACGAAGGAGATGAAGGAGATTCTCTATCTCAAGAGAGTCTTCCTCTTGATCCAGTGGAAGGAGATAAAATCCTGGTTGAAGCCTGCCTGCCAGATAATCTTAACCAGGTATCATTTCATGATCCTTATGTGCATTTCCTGCAAACATTTGAAGAAGGATCAAGGGTCTTTTCTAGCAACATATTGCCAGCAGAGAGAAAAATTTTCAAATATGTTACTGTGGAACAAAAAGAAGAGATCCCACTGCCTTCCAAAATATAAGAAGAAGGTGATCAAGCTTTCGAGAGCCATATTGAAGATGCAGTGGAAAATGAAAAAATCAAAGCTGCCCAGGTTGAAGACAGTAGTGGGCAAGGTAAGTTCCAGACAAAAGAAAGGTTGGACATAGAAATTAACAGCATCAAAAGACTGATGATGAAGGTTCCTCAGAAACAACAGATAGCAGCAAGAAAGCAAAGAAAATTTGGCAATGGAAAAACAAGAACAGAATGTGAAAGCATAGCTGGAGGCAAATTGCAGAACAAAATATGGAAACATAGAGGGGTACAGTTGAAGAATAATGTAACTAATGGATACCAGCAAAGAAAAGTATGGGACCCAGGAGGCGAAGACAGCCTGGTGTATTATATTGTACATTAGTTTTCTTTTTGTTTCATCATTCTTTTAATAATGTGTGGGTGCCGATTAATTATGAAGTGAAAACTAGAGGTGCTAAAGAGCATAATCCACTTAGAGCATGATCAAATGGTCTGCAGGTTCTCGACATGTCCAAGGATGAACATGCCGTCCCCAAATGGAGCCGATGTTGTACATATCAGCCCCTCCATTCAGAACTTTGGCCAACAGCCCCATTCAAATCCGTTTAAAACCCCTGTGGTGGCCTAAAACCCCCATATTATGCTTAACATTACTATTTCTGCCCAAAAAATACACTGCAAAGGCTTAAACCCGCAATTAAAATTTATATCGGGTCTCAGCCCCTTTTGTTTTGATTCCCCATGTGACTTATGTGCAAAACCGCGTGTTAAAACGAAAGGAGCCCATTGCTTTATGTTTTCGGGCCAAATCTTAGCCGCCCGATCCAAAACAAATTGACAACCCATATTTTAATCTACCATGGTGGCCCCCACGCCCGAAAACTGGTGGTATATTCCGCAACACCCATCCATAGCAGGCGGTATTTCCCGCGGACCCAGCGATTCCATACGCTGGGTGACGCGTGTCCTGGTGTACGATATCCAAACCACCCATTTTTCGCATTATTCTCTGGACGAGAGTTGGGTAGCGGAATTATCATTGACCGTCCGATCCTGCACTCTCCATCTGATGGTGGTCATTCTCCAAAGTCGCACGAGATTTAACCCAAGTCACGTAATGCTCGGGTCCACCATTCTTCCGCTGTACAATGCACTCTCCACCATTGATTTCATTTTTGATTGTGCGGCCCAGAATTGTTCACGCATTCCGTTAATTGATCACGTCCACCTCCACGTCGTCCCTTCCACTTAGCTTCCCGTATGCCCACGTGTCTTTTGCGTCCACCGCCACCGTTTGTATTTTCTGTTTACGTGTCTTATTACATGGTTTATGTTACGTACCGTCGCCTTGTTCTAGCTTTACCGTTTCATTGTATATTCCATCGCCACTCTGCACTTCCCCGCCATCCTTCTCAGTTCACGTCATCAGTCCATGGTCATGCTCATGTCCACCACCTTTGTGTCCAGTCTTCTTAAATTATTTGTGAATTTTGCAGGTTGCAGTGACGAGGGATCGCCATAAATCTCCGCCTCCATTTCAGAAGCCGAGAATACGCAGCAGGACCTTGTTTTAAGAGAAAAATTTATAGAAAAAGATCCAAAAGCTGCTGTGATATGACCACCATAAAGAGGGGCAAGGATCTAAGTCTGTTAAACCCTCCAAGGTCATTCAAATACACATGGTGAGTGGATGAAGAATTAATGGGGCAGCATAAAAATATCAACGAAAGATCGAGAGATACAGCGCCCTGCATCAAAGATCTTGGATTTAAATTTAAATATTGGAAGGTACAATGTTCAGAAAGCAATATCCTCAAGGTGATGTTTCAGTCACGTTCCCTTCAGGAACGTACAGAATGTTCATGAAGAGTTACCCTTACACCTTGTTCCTGAAGAGATTTTCTCTCGGTGCATTTATTTCTGGAGGTAGATTGCAAAGTACAGATAATTATATTCAGTCATTCATAGTATGGGCGCGAATGTTTTCCACCACTTTGTTTCAAATCAGATCATTAAATGTGTATCACCTACCTCATTATCTGGAGCTTTCTATCTCTTCTATAAAAAAGAGAAAGAAAGACATTGTAAGGGTTCCAGATTTCTATCAGCAAACTGTGCAGTGAAAGGCTTTGTATACATCTTGTAAAGTTTCTGTATGAAGGCTCAGAGCCCGTAGGGTCTCAGTGAGGAGTTATAACTGTAATGAGGATTCTGGTCTTTGGTATCCCACAGTATGTAATCTTTTCTTATGTGTTAATATAATATATCATTTCATTGCATTTATCTTCTTGTATCATGTTCTAGAATGTGAGTGGCTCACTGATCTTAAGTAAGGATTCATCCTAGTTGGTGCCCATACTTGGATTAGTCAAGCACTTTAAATAGGCATAGTCCATGATATATATGTTCCATGTTCATGTCATTCATATTTTCTCGCTATATTAGTTACTTGAGGAGGGTGCTTTTTAAAACGCCATTGTCATGTATGGATTCTTAGTTGGATAAGCCCATATGTGGTTACGTTGTGTATCCGGGTATCGGCCTCATGTTAACTAGTATCTCCTTCATGTTTTCCTCACTACATCCACTTTCCGATATTTGATTTATGTGGCATACTATTTGAATTGGCCCTCTTTGCGATAAGCTATCTCTTAACTGTATCGATGCCTTTATATTGGGGCTTTGCATCTTGTCTCTGCAACTTTACTTTCCTTGTGGCAATTTTCGTAATTTACGGTCCCATTTGAATCATTTTCCTTGTTTAACAAGTGATAGCATGAGAGCATTTGGATTGACACCCAAGCTATATTTCATGTTCTCTTGCTATGATAAGATGTCCTAGGCACTCGGTCTATGGCAACTCTAGACTGTCTCTAGGGGATGAAAAAATTGTCTACAACATCTTTCTGGCGCCGTTGCCGGGGAGAAAATTCAAGAATATCAGTTTCCCTGGGCCTCGAAAAATCATATTCACTCTCTAATCAAGTGAACACAGAGAGTTGAAGAGTTGCGTATCTCTCACCTTGGCGAATCCACTGCTTTTTATTTGATAAATCTATTGGTAGTCCTGGCTCCTCGAAAGCCACATTTGAGGTCGAGATACATCACGATCGAAGATACCTTCTATGCGACCTAGAAAAAGATTATACATAGGAGAAGTTGGAGAGAAAGACGATCGGTTCGTCGTCGAAAACCCACGAAAATTTTGTAGAAGACTTCCCATCCTTCTCTTCTCAAGAAATCCCTGGTTGAAAATTTCGACTCCACCGAGGAAAATCTGAATATTACTCAAATAGTCCACCCCCGGGGAAGGGCAAGAACTAAAGTGAACTTTCATCCTACCCTTGAGGGTCGAGGAAGTTAAAGAAGTTATAGAAGTAGCCCCCGTTAATCGTGAATTGTTTCCATCTACAACTCGGGCTTCTGTACAATACATTCCTATTGTTATCCATACTCCACTTCCTCCTCCTCCTCTGCCTCCATTTGTACATCAGATTGCCGCACAAGCCCCACCTCCTCCAATGGCTAATATTCCTGCGTTCTTGTTAAACAAATATGCTCCACTGGCCTTACCACAAGCGCTAAATGATATGCCACAGGATTATTTGAAGATTTTGCCTAGATTCAATGGAGAAAATAAGATTGATGCTCAGAAACATCTTGAGGTCTTCTGCACCTTTGCAGAAAATTTGAATGTTGAACATATGGACGTGGTCTTAAGATTGTTTGTTCAATCTCTAGACGGTGAAGCCAGAAAATGGTTTAAAACATTAGCGAGACCGATTCCGTAAATACTTGGGAAAGAATGGAAGAAGTTATCCTCGGGGAAATGGGGAGAAAAGAAAGATCATGGGATGTGTCGAAATTTGAATTTAATACTCTAAAGAAGAAACATAATGAAGGGGTGTCAGAGTTTATTAAAAGATTTAATAAGTTATATTTGAGGTTGCCTCCTGAGATGAAGCCTCACCAAACTACTGCTAAGGTAGTCTTCATAGTAGCCTTCGATTCAGATTTTGGCTTCTCCTTGAGGGAAAGGAAACCTGCCACTCTAGATGATGCTCAGTCAGATGCTCTTGAATTAGAAGCAAACTTTGCCTCCACTGGGAAATTAAAAGGAAAAGTTGAACATGATACTAGAAGGAGAGGCAAAGAAGAGGTCTCTACCTCCAATAAAGACAAAGACTCTGACAAAATGGACGAAATAAGCAAAATGATTAAGAATATGGTCAAGCTTGAATTGGAGGCTAAGAACGCAGCCCCTAAAAATTTCTACAATGCTCCAAACAGAGGATACAATTCCCAGTACAAAAGACCACCCACGCAAATATTGCCCCGGGAGATACAAAGGAGCGGCAAGATCGGGTACCACACCCATTGTACACGGAAGGCCCGATAGATGACTCCACTTGAATATGCTACTTATGAATTAGAAGATTCAAATCATGCTTTCTCAAACAATGAAGAAATGGAATGCCCATTGCAAGAAGAAGAGGAGGAAGCGAGAAATTGACCATTATTGTAAACAATTTAATGATTTCATGCAAGCACATTTCAATAGAAGATATAATCCGAGATCTTCGGGGAAGTGGACTAGAACTCAAGATCAAAATGAAAAGTCCAAAGAAGTCGCAATAGAAAAATCCCCTTTTGCTTTCAATTTGCAAAAAGAACTTGAAAAGATCAAAATCCCAGGTCCCCTTGATCGAACTGATGAAACAAACAACATATCAATCTCAAGTCGCCTCTTTCATACTTCCTCCGAAACAGCACTCACCCCAGATAATATCAAGCACTGGCAGGGATTTGAGGATGAAGAACAGATGACAAGATTCCTAGAAATAGAGGGTGAATTCTCCAACATGGGGATTGATGCTGATGAGAGAAATCTAACATCACTTGATAGGCCAAGAAAGAAGGAAGGAAATTTGGTGGAAGACTTTAACCCATGGAATGAAGAAATCAGGTTGCTAGAGATTATGTCAAATAAATATGATTCAATACAGGAAGAAGAGGAGGAGAGCAAAGAAGAGATCCTTGAGCAAGATGAAATTAACGAGTCTTCTCTTGAAAAAGAGGAAGAAAAGGTACAAGCCCCTGCTCAAGAATACATAAATCTTTTCAAGGAGCTCGAGCACATCGGCGCAGAATATGCAGAGCTCCAAAAGGACTCGGCTCCAATATACATTGAGTCCTCCGAGTTTAGAGAATGAAGGAGATGAAGGAGATTCTCTATCTCAAGAGAGTCTTCCTCTTGATCCAGTGGAAAGAGATAAAATCCTGGTTGAAGCACTCGCCGCGGATACTCTTAACCGAGTATCATTTCATGATCCTTATGTGCATTTCTGCAAACATTTGAAGAAGGATCAAGGGTCTTTTCTAGTAACATATTGCCGACGAGAGAGAAAAATTTTTCAAAGTCATTCTTGTGGAACAAAAAGAAGAGATCCCACTTTGCCTTCAAAAAATACAAGAAGAAGGTGATCAAGCTTTCGAGAGCCATATTGAATATGGAGTGGAAAATGCAAAAAATCAAAGCTGCCCGAGGTTGAAGACGAGCGGTGGGCAAGGTAAGTTCCGGACAAAAGAAAGGTCGGGCATAGAAATTGACAAACATCAAAAGACCGATGATGAAGGTGCCTCAGAAACAACGAGATAGCAGAAGAAAGCAAAGAAAATTTGGCAATGGAAAAACAAGAACGAGAATGTGAAAGCATAGTCGGAGGCAAATTGCGGAACAAAATATGGAAACATAGAGGGGTACAGTTGAAGAATAATGTAACTAATAGATACCGACGAAAGCAAAGTATGGGACCCAGGAGGCGAAGACAGCCTGGTGTATTATATTGTACATTAGTTTTCTTTTTGTTTCATCATTCTTTTAATAATGTGTGGGTGCCGATTAATTATGAAGTGAAAACTAGAGTTGCTAAAGAACAGAATCCACTTAGAGCATGATCAGATGGTCTGCAGGTTCTCGACATGTCCAAGGATGAAAATGCCGTCCCCAGATGGAGCCGATGTTGTACATATCAGCCCCTCCATTCAGAACTTTGGCCAACAGCCCCATTCAAATCCGTTTAAAACCCCTGTCATGGCCTGAAACCCGGTATTCTGCTTAACATTACTATTTCTGCCCACAAAATACACTGCAAAGGCTTAAACCCGCAATTAAAATTTATATCGGGTCTCAGCCCCTTTTGTTTTGATTCCCCATGTGACTTATGTGCAAAACCGTGTGTTAAAACGAAAGGATCCCATTGCTTTATGTTTTCGGGCCAAATCTTAGCCGCCCGATCCAAAACAAATCGACGACCCATATTTTAATCTACCATGGTGGCCCCCACGCCCGAAAACCGGTGGTCTATTCCACACCACCCATCCATAGCAGGCAGTATTTCCCGCGGACCCAGCGATTCCATACGCTGGGTGACGCGTGTCCCAGTGTACGATATCCAAACCACCCATTTCGCACATTATTCTCTGGACGAGAGTTGGGTAGCGGAATTATCATCGACCGTCCGATCCTGGGCTCTCCATTTGACGGTGGTCATTCTCCAAAGTCGCACGAGATTTAACCCAAGTCACGTAATGCTCGGGTCCACCATTCCGCCGCTGTACAATGCACTCTCCACCGTTGATTTCATTTTTGATTGTGCGGCCCAGAATTGTTCACGCATTCCGTTAATTGATCACGTCCACCTCCATGTCGTCCCTTCCACTTAGCTTCCCGTACGCCTACGTGCCGTTTGCGTCTGCCGCCACCATTTGTATTTTCTGTTTACGTGTCTTATTACATGGTTTATGTTATGTACCGTCGCCTTGTTCTAGCTTTACCGTTTCATTGTATATTCCATCGCCACTCTGCACTTCCTTGCCATCCTTCTCAGTTCACGTCATCAGTCCATGGTCATGCTCGTGTCCACCACCTTTGTGTCCAGTCTTCTTAGCTTATTTGTGAATTTTGGAGGTTGCAGTGACGAGGGATCGCCATAAATCTCCGCCTGCATTTCAGAAGCCGAGAATACGCAGCAGGACCCTGTTTTAAGAGAAAAATTTATAGAAAAAGATCCAGAAGCTGCTGTGATATGACCACCATAAAGACGGGCAAGGATATAAGTCTGTTAAACCCTCCAAGGTCATTCAAATACACATGGTGAGCGGATGAAGAATTAATGAGGCAACATAAAAATATCAGCGAAAGATCGAGAGATACAACGCCCTGCAGTATCTTGGATTTAAATTTAAATATTGGAAGGTACAGTGTTCAGAAAGCAATATCCTCAAGGTGATATTTCAGTCAAGTTCCCTTCAGGAACGTACATAATTTTCACGAAGAGTTACCCTTACGCTTTGTTCCTGAAGAGATTTTATCTCGGTGCATTTATTTCTGGAGGTAGATTGCAAAGCACAGATAATTATATTCAGTCATTCACAGTATGGGCGCGAATGTTTTCCACCACTTTGTTTCAAATCAGATCATTAAATGTGTATCACCTACCTCATTATCTGGAGCTTTCTATCTCTTCTATAAAAATGAGAAAGAAAGACATTGTAAGGGTTCCAGATTTCTATTAGCAAACTGTGCAGTGAAAGGCTTTGTATACATCTTGTAAAGTTTTTGTATGAAGGCTCAGAGCCCGTAGGGTCTCAGTGAGGAGGAGTTATAACTGTAATGAGGATTCTGGTCTTTGGTATCCCACAATATGTAATCTTTTCTTATGTGTTAATATAATATCTCATTTCATTGCATTTATCTTCTTGTATCATGTTCTAGAATGCGAGTGGCTCACTGATCTTAACTAAGGATTCATCCTAGTTGGTGCCCATACTTGGATTAGTCAAGCACTTTAAATAGGCCTAGTCATGATATACTGTTCCATGTTCATGTCATTCATATTTTCTGCTATATTAGTTACTTGAGGAGGGTGCTTTTAAAACGCCATTTTCATGTATGGATTCTTAGTTGGATAAGCCCATATGTGGTTCTATTGTGTATCTGGGTATCAGCCTCATGTTAACTAGTATCTCCTTCATGTTTTCCTCACTACATCCACTTTTTGATATTTGATTTCTGTGGCATACTATTTGAACTGGCCCTATTTGTAGTAAGCTGTCTCTTAACTGTCTGATGCCTTTATATTGGGGCTTTGCATCTTGTCTCTGCAACTTTACTTTCCTTGTGGAAATTTCTGTAATTTCCGGTCCCATTTGAATCATTTTCCTTGTTTAACAAGTGATAGCATGAGAGCATTTGGATTGACACCCAAGCTATATTTCATGTTATCTTGCTATGATAATATGTCCTAGGCACTGGTCTATGGCAGCTGTAGACTGTCCCTAGGGGATGACAATATTGTCTACAACAGTGGGTATTTTCTAGATAGTCGGATGATTGTTGTATGATGGGATATAAAATTCAATGAGGTGAAAGCCATGAAGTTGTCGCTTGAGAGGGAGCTACACTTTCATACGGAGGAGGAACTTCTTTTTCTCAAATATGAGCCTTTGGATGTGGATAAGCCATAGGAGGAGATTCATGGAGTGGAGGAGTCCACTCATGTAAAACCAAACATTAGAGAAGGCAGAAAGCATACCACAGAAGCTGAGAGACTGAATCTTGATGCGACACAGAATGTAGGAGTCCCTACATCACAGCGCAGATAGAGATAGTCACCTGACCGATATACTAGATACATGGCTCTTATGAGCAAGTGTATTGTGACAGAGCCATCTTCTTTCGAAGAAGAAGTGCAGGAGCCCACATGGGTAGATGCCATGGTGGAGGAGTATAACTCCATTGTCAGAAATAGTGCTTGGGATATTTTTCCAATGCTGGTGGGAAAATCAGTTGTAGGATCAAGATGGATCTACAAGGTAAAGAAAGATGCTGATGGGAGTGTCGAGAAGTATAAGGCAAGATTTTTTTCTCGAGGCTTCTCACAGATTGAGGGGATTGAATATGAAGAAACCTTTGCACTTGTCGCATGGTATTCTTCCATACAGACCATCCTTGCTCTCTCAGCACAAATGGGTTGGCACATTCATCAGATGGATGTGAAGACTGCGTTCCTTAATGGGATCATTGAGGAAGAGGTGTACATTAAGCAGCTTGAAGGATTTGAGATCTTCAACAGTGAGTCACATGTGTGAAGGCTCAAAAGAGAATTGTATGGGCTGAAACAATCACCCTGTGCTTGGTACACTCGGATCGACAGCTATTTCACTGGACTTGTCTTCACCAAGAGTGAGGCGGATGCAAACCTGTACCAGATTGTGGTTGAGGGTAAGATTTTAATCATTGTACTTTATGTTGATGATTTAATACTAACAGGTGATGAGCAGTTGATACACTCATGCAAGGCAGATCTTGCAAAGGAGTTTGAGATGAAGGATTTAGGCCTCCTTCATTATTTCCTTGGATTGGAAATATGGCAGCGGGAAGGTGAAATGTTTGTGTCTCAAGGCAAGTATGCCCAGGAGATACTGGAGAAGTTTCACATGCAAGGCTGCAAGCCTATCGACACTCCTCTTCCAGGAAATTGGAAGAAATAGGATGCTACATCGGTAGAGGTAGTGGATTCCATTGTTTATCGACAGTTGGTGGGTTCGCTCATGTATTTAGTCAATAAAAGACCGAACATATGCTATGCGGTGAACCAACTTTCACAAGCGATGGTTAAGGCTACCAAGCTCTTTTGGAAGGAAGGAAAGCATGTTTTGAGATATCTCAGGGGCACATATGAGTATGTTTTATGGTACAGACAGACGGATGAGGTGAAGTTGCATGGCTTCACGAATGCAGATTGGGCAGGAAGCCCAACAGACAGAAAGAGCACATTAGGAGGGATTTTCAGTATCGGATCTACAAAATTTTCTTGGTACAGCAGGAAACAAAGATCTGTGGCACTCAGTTCAGCAGAAGCGGAATACATGGCAGCAAGTCAAGTTGCATGTGAGGCTATCTGGATGAGGAAGATCCTGGTTGGTTTGTTCGGTTCACGTTTAGATCCCACGGTGATTCATTGTGATAATCAGATTTGCATTAAACTCTTGGTTAATCCTGTGTTTCATGATAGATATAAACATATTGATATTCGGTATCATCATATCAGAGATTGTATACAGTGGAAGATCTTGTTGCTTCAGTACATTCCTATGGAGGATCAGGATGCAAATATTCTGACGAAGGCGCTCACCAGGAGAAAATTCGAATACCATAGAGGCAGGATCAGGGTGAAGGATAATCCCTATCTTGTTGAGAGGGAGTGTTGAGATTCAACAAGATGATGAGCTTAGTGAAAAGAGTTGCCTTCACTAAGTGGGCCTATAGGCTATTTTTGGCACAAGTCTATTTATAGACTATGTCTATTTTTAGACATGATGATCATATTTCAGAAGTTGCAGGATGCTATTTGTGGATGGTTGATCAAGTTGGAAAAATAGATGAAATTCTATTTTTATAATATTTGGCGAAGTCTATTTATAGATCGTCAATCTAAAAATAGATGCATGTTGATTATTATTAGCTCTTAATAATAATCAGACTCTAAACAACAACTTATTCTCTTGGAGCACTTCAGTTCAGTGCACAGATGCGGCACATCAGATGACTGAGGGAATTACACAATTCCCAAGGGTTTACTAGAGCTAATACATGGAGGACTCAGTTAGAACTTAAGTGGCAGAGTTATGACACAGTTGGAAGAAGTAGATATGGAGTTGTATTCAGTTTAACTCAGTTAGACTCAGTTGAGATAGTTGTATCTAGTCTAACTGATTGATACACTAGTGAGAGTTGAGTAAATTAATTAGTTAATTAATTCACAAATAATAACTCATTAATCACTTGAACAATATAGCAGTTAACTACAGTGCATGGCAGTTTCAGTGGAGACCCAGTGGAGAGATAGGTGAAAGGGAAAAATAGAATATCTGTTGTGACTATAGTGATGCATTGATTGCATCACACACACATTGGAGTTGCCAATGAGGATTGCGTAGTCAAGGATGGAGTAATTCGAATTCATTTAGAGTTATTCTTCAGCAGAGATTGCGCAGTGGAGGCAGGCTAGCAGGAGGCAAAGATCGGTGCATGGAATTGCAAGATTGGTCCTAATTAGTGTATGAAGATTGTACTGTACTGATGGCTTGTTATAAGCTTTGTATGCTTGTATGATATTTTCATATGATATCCATGTTACATAATATATAGTTGGGGTTTTCAGCTTCAGGCTTTCCCGGTTAAAAACTGTGTTATGTGCGATTGAATATTTTTGTTCATGCTATACATGTGTGTGCAATTAATTTTTCCGCAAAAGATTAACAAGTGGAATAGATTCAGTATCTTGCATACAATTAAATAGTGTGAGATCAGGTGGATCTTGGAAATATGCATGCTTAGTGCATATAATTTCTACAACTGGCGCGGAGAATCTTCTGCGCGGTAGAGTATTAAGGAAAATTTCCACCACAAGCCCCAAAATGAAAATCATTTAGAACTTTTTCAGCTTCCTTATGAGTGAGGAACCTCCTTAAAATCGTATCGACACCATGACGATAGAGTGTATCGCCGAAAATAAGATAATCTTTGGCTTGGTATCAAATACGTCGTTGTTGAGAGTGAGAGGTATTGGGCCAGAAAGTCTCGGTTTGGAGATAAATGATGAAATCCCCATACCAAGGGTCAGAAGACCTGATCAGAAGTAGAGACTCATTAGGAATTGATGGCTTCAATGTAGTAGCAGTACTATCAGAGGGAAGGTCACAAAGAAGCTTAGCCAAAACTAAAGACTTCTTTGACTTGGATTTGATGAATTCCAAATCAAATTCCTACAAAATGATGATCCATTTTGAATATTTTCCCCTAGAAATTGACGTGATAGAATGTATGTCATTGGGTTGGAATCTGAAGTGACAATGGTCTTCCAAAGCAGGATATAATGGCAAAATATTTGGACAACTTGAACGGCTGCCAAGGAAAGATTTTCGACGTATGAATACTTCACTTCTGTATCATTGAGATTACAACTTAAATAATATATCAGATGTTCTATTCCATTTTATTCTTGGACCAATACCATAGAAATGGTCGTATCTACCATGATGATATATAGGAAATAATCACTCTGGTAATTGGGGGGATACATTAATGATGCTCGGACCAATGTATCCTTGAAAACATCAAAAGAAGCTTACACAACCTTATCTCAATGGAAGGGAATCCCCTTTTTCAAGAGATGAGTAAATCCTTTAGCCATTTCGGCATAGTTGGGTATGAACCTCCTTAGGAAGTTAGCCTTTCCTTGAAGTTTCTGTAACTGAAGTAAATTTGATGTCGCAGGAAAATCAAGAATGGTATGGACCTTCAATGGGTCGATTCGAATTCCATATTTTGAGACAATAAATCCAAGCAAGCGACCAGAACCAAGACAAAACACACATTTGTGTGGATTGAGGCGTATTTTGTAGTGTCGACAACGTAAAAAGATAGCTCTCAAATGCATCGGGTTATTAGTTCGGTTTCATGAATGTGCTAGTAAATCATCTAGATAAGGTTGAACAATGTGCTTAATATCATTGAAAGCATAATCCATTTCTCTCTAAAATGTTGCCCCAATGTTCTTTAAACCAAATGGGAGTTTATGATACGATAATGTGCCCCAGGGACAGATGAATGTTGTCTTATATTGGTCCTCTGGGTGGATATTGATTTGATTGTAACCAAAGAATCCATTCATGAACGAAAATATCTCACACCTGACACATTCATCAATAATCTGTTTGATAAAGGGAGTAGGATAATTGTCTTTTGGACAAGCAATATTGACATCCCGATAATCGGCGCACACTCTGATTTTCCCTTGTTTCTTCATGATAGGAACAATATTGGAAACCCAATTAGTAAGCGGAACAGGGTAAATAAAACTAACATGCAAAATTTTTTCAACTTTTTTTTAATGGCAGCAACCTTCTTTGGATGAACATGATGAAGGCGTTGACGTACCGGTCTGACATCAGGGTACATTTTAATGGTGTTTTCAACGATACTAGTATATATGCCTGACATTTCCTCATAAGACCAAGAAAATATATCTCGGAATTCACAAAAAAGAGAGCGATAAGTTTCGAGTTCAGATGGAGAACAAGACACGTTGACATGAATGTCTTCTACAATGCCAGGTTTGATCGAAATATCGATAGAAATGGTTTCTTCAATATTTGATAAATTTAGCTCAGATTCGATAGCATAAATGGGAACAAAATTCGAAAAGAAAGTTTTAATTGATGGGTGATATAGTTCAATAACATTATCTTCTTCGTAATCCTCAAGACGGGAACGATGATGATGATCTTGCCATGATTTTCCTTCTGGCATCATGGATTCTACAATGCTCTCATCATTAAAGAGAGTGGATGAAAAAGGATCAGATGGAGTACCAAAATATAATGAACGATCGACCCAAACGATCGACGACGATGATTTAGGATTCGCCACACAGGCCATGTAGATTGATCGCTATGCCAGCTCAATTGGGCTGGGTGGCAGGAATTCATCCAACGTAACATCTTCAGAATCATTTGTAATCTTCCTTAAGTCATATGAAGTGGAAGATATCATGCAGCAGGTCTCTATTCTTGAAATTTGTGCCGACGTCACAGGCAGTGGTAATGCAAAGGTGCCCATTAGGGAAGAATCCTTTAAGATCCCTACACCAATGTTTGAAGTGCTAGTTGTGGTGCATGAACTAACATAACGCTCCTAAATACCTGGGAACTGGAGGCAAAGAAGGAGAGTTGATTGATGACTGTGATAACACCTTTATGAGGAAAGGTGATCATTCTAACGTAAGTAGAGATGATCATAGTCATAGCGTAAACCCATGGCCTTCCGAGTAAAATGTTGTCGTCAACGACCTCAACTTAAACAGTTATATTTTTTCCCCTTGTTCAACATGCATGTTATTGATGATACTGCAAGGCTTATATGTATGACTGTCGAAAGCTTTCAATGTCGTAGGTGATTGAGATAGGCACAACGAGCCAAGTGACTTCCAGCAGTTTAGAGACATAATGAAAGTATATGATCCCTCATCAATAATAGTATGATGAACAAGGTGATTGAGAACATTTACTTTGATGGAGAATGCTAATTCTGCTAGTAATTGTGGCACATAGCCCGTATTATTGAAGACTACAAGATTGGAATTTGTCGGGTCGATTCCAAAAATTTCCGACAACAAAGCCTGCTTCTGGGAGGGACAATTTTGAAGTACCTCAAGTGTTGACATAGTTGAAGGTGACTGAGCCAAACCTTCAACTGTATTATAATTTTGAGCTGCTCGGGCTCTTGGATTGAATGTCGATTTATGGATGAATCCCTTCGATGGCTTTATTTTTAACTCTGGAATAGAAGTTGGAGGAATTGATTTAGTAAATGGATTCATGGTCGAGGTAGTAGGTTGATCAATAGCCTGACTACCATAATATTTATTTTGTGTTGACACCAAAACATTAGTTTCTGGCTTTGTGACATATAGTATAAGAACTTGGTAACTAGAAGCTGGTTTTGTAGCAACCATGTTTGTGTTTGGATTTAGAAAAGGTTCTGTCAACACAACAAATGCAGTCGAGGTCTTAAGAAATTTTGAGACTTCGGTGCGGTGAGGACAGTCTCGAACAAAGTGCTCCTCATTACATATTATGCAAGGGTAATGAGGTTTCTGATTATTTCTTGTTTGCTGATCAGATGATCGTTCCTACGGGGTTGAATTTTGATTTTTCTTCGCTTTCCCCTTTTTCTTACTTCCCGGTTGCTTGTCACTTTTGCCTTTTTTAGATGACACGACATGGATTTCGGAAGAAGGAGTAGGATCAGATGCAGTAGAGTTGTGAGTACTTGTAGTACCTATCATACCGTCGCTGGCATGAGACTCCTTGGATGGAGGAGGAACAATAAAATTAGATTGCGGCATGTTTGGAATTTTGTAATAGAGCGTGCCAGACTGAGTATAAATCAAATCTAAGTACTGGGCACAAGCAATGACATACTCTTCAGTGATGACACCACCTTTACCCACATCCTCGGTGATAGATGGAAGCAAGGACTTAATAAGAAAATCAGCGAGGAGATGATCAGGAACAAATCTTTTGACCATTATACGACGACGATGCCACTCATGAATATGATAAGAAATGTGAGTAGCATTAGTTTGTTTAAAATTGGTCAGAAATTCCATTCTAGTTTCGTATCGTATGGGTTACTAGAAGTGGGTCAAAAAGGTAGTAGCTAATACAGTGAAATTATCAAATGATGCCCGTGGTAGTTTAATGTACCACTTCATGGCTAGAATAGTGAGCGTATGCTGGAAAAGAAGTAGTTGAACAAAGTCATCATTTAAGGAGTTGGATGAGCACCACAAATGAAAAGTCATAACATGCATCGACGGGTCTTCTCCATGGTTTCCATTGAATTTAGGAATGTCGGAGGGTAATTTATGTGGTATCACCGACCACCAAGGATAATATTTGATGGGGTCGTTGGTAAGCCGATTTAAATTAGGTAATTCTAAAGTTGCGACAAATGGAAACTGTCAATTTAAGTCAAGTTTAGCATAATCCAAGATATGATGGAATTTCTTGGGCAACATGCCTTTGAGCAGCAACATATGGAACTTTTTGCTGGTAACCCAGATAGGGGTTGTTTTGATGACCAAACACTTGAGGGATCTGTTGACCAAAACTTAGGTAAGTTGTTTGTTGTTAGAATGATTGTTGTGGAATTTGCGGTTGTGGCTGCCAAGGTGATTGCCCACCAAGATTATAGCCCAAAATAGAATTTCTTGGACCCGGTTGTGAATAATTAGGACCTGGTTGTGAATAAGTAGGGTTGGGCCTGTGACATCCCATAATAGGGTAACTCATCTTGTGAATAAAGGATTGCGGATATAGGTGGTTGTTGTAAACCAACCGAAGGAGTTGGAGTTTGAGGGCCCAAAACTTGAGGGTAATTGGTTGAAGGACCCACATGAGATGGTTGAGATACAATAATCTAAGCTGTAACATGGGTAAATAAGTATTAACAAGTGGAGTAAATGTGGGTGCAACAGGTTGAACCAGTTGATATGGATGCACAACCGTTTGTGGTTGAACGGTCAGAATAGGCTACCACTGACAAACATTCATTCCAACATTTGGGTGACCATAAATCGATGGCGTACTGTCAAAATGGGTAACCAAAGGTTTCCCCCCAGCATGAGTTGTATAATAATATGGAATATATTGTTCTCCAAATGGTGGGAGTCCAATTGAGATTGTACTGGATGGAATATACCCAGATGAACCAGCTTGATGTTGCGCTGAAGATGTTTATAAAGGATCAAGTCATTCAATACCTGTTGTGGTGGATTTGACACATGGGTGTACGAAACCGCACATGTTTAGAGAATGTGGTATTTTCTCTAAACCATAAGTAACAGGCAGTATCTGGGGGGTGCTCAGAAGTATAGAACTTAAATGAAGTAATACACTAAAGTATGCTTTGTTAAAAATCTAAAACTAAAAACACAAAAAGAAGCTATATAGAGAGTTCCAAACAGTAACAAGGTAAACAACGGCTCGATGGCCTTCTTCTTATTGAATGCTTAGGATGAAAAAAAAAATATTACCCACTTGCCAAAGGGCCTAGGCAGAGGCTCTAGGACCCGATGCAAGGATGTTTGTCCTTCAAGTTCTGCCTTTTGACGCAGTCTAACTCTCTCTCTTTGCAGCAATGGGCTAAGATTGTTGGGTGGCCAACAATTGAGTCCTCTTCTTCAGCTCCTGCTCCTTGGTTCACACAAGACACTAGTGTTTCTTGGGAAAATTTGGCCAGCATAACTTTGTGCTCACACATTGTTCATCTCTTTGAGGGTTTATATTGGTGAGCCTTCAAACCTCCTTCCCTCCCTTGGTACATGGTGGATGGTGACCCAAGGGAGGGGAAATATTCCATTGTGGGCTGAAATATGCTTTTGTGTGCTCACACAAGGCCTAAGGAGGTGTTGGTGCTATCCTTAGGCGGCTTTCACATAAGGAGAAACTGTCTTTTGCTTGCTTGTGGTCCTGGAAAGTGACTTTTTTCCACTTCCAGAAATGCGCGCTTATCGGGCTCCAGTGCGCACATAAGGCACTCTTTTTGAAGGAAAAAGTGCGCATTCGAGCATTTATGACTAGTTTAATCTTGAATTGCTCAAAACCTTGGAGATTCTTGATTCCATAATTTATCACTGTCCTGTAAATCCTTAGGCTCGACATTAATTGATGTTGTTTTATGCTATATGATTTTCCAGTGTTAATAGTTTCCCCCTAATGTGTGAGGTCTAGGAAGAACTATATAGCCAAAATACATTATAGTTTCTTTCTGTATCGTACGCAGAGAGAGAGAGAGAGATAGAGAGAGAGAGAGAGAGAGCGAGGCTTGCGTGTATAAGGACAACATACTGTACCGTTTCTGAGATAACCATGGCCTAAGGGACCCCTTGCAAGCAGATAAAATATACAACATATTTGCAAAATTTCAACGAGGCGAGCATGTCCCATGCTCGCGATGCTATGGCTAGCTAAAAAAAATTGACAGCTACATGTGCTGTCTGTGTCACTATTGTGGTAGTGATGTTGGTGGTTGTTGACAACGATTGTTGACGCCCTCAGGGGCGTTTTTTCTTTGACGATAGGTGGAATGTGGTACCCGTATGTGTAATCTTGGTATGGCATATCACTGCGCGATGTATGCATATGTAATGGCTGGGACCTTCCCGTGTAAGCATTGTTGTCAAAGATGCTTATAAAGGCACGGGTCTTCGATAAATCTTGATTAAAGTGCAATGGTTGTAAGGTACGATACCATCGTGACATGAAAGCTTTTGCTGTAGTCGAATGTCAAGAGGATTGATGACATCTATGGAAAATGATGTCTCCCATAGTGCCACCCGAGGATACTCCTTTGCATGCGGAGGGGTCATCCAAGGTACCACTTCCTTTTTGGAAAAGAGGTGTTGATGTCGAAAAAAAGGAAGCCCTAATCGAACCATCATGAGTTTAACATAGGCATGTTGGTGAGCGGTGGTTGAAAACGGATGATGGGGATTCAGTGGCCCGAGGTCGAAGTATATTTGAGCAGATTGGCGGTAGTCATAGGTATTTTCTTAAGGGAAAAAATCCCTGGAGTCGGTGGGACTTCCAAGGCGGGTATGAACCAGCTATGATTGTCGTAATGGTACGTGCATGAAATACTTCGACCAAGGGAGATGGGGGACTGCTGCCATGGGATAAAAAAGGTTCAATATGAAGGCGAACAGGTGAAGGGCGTTGTTTGTGATCTTTGTACACTTACCAAAAGAATAAAATAATGGGGTTTGGTTTGTACAAAACACAGATATGGGTACCCCAAAACATGAAAGAGTGTCGCTCACTTGATGGTATGAGGACGGTGTTTTGCTGGGGGTAGGGGTCCCATTGGTTGGTCTCATGTGCGGGGTTGATGAAGCGGAAGATGTCACAGATGGGTTAATGCTGATGGAGGTATGGTGGGCCAAATGCAGTGTGCAGAGGTGCGCTTTCATTATGCTTGTACAACCTGGTCGTTTGGGAAGGGTGTTAGTTTAAATGATGAACTTGAGCTTATTCATGATATATGGATGGGCATGAGGTGCTTCTTGGACTGAAATGATATGGCCATGGCATCACTTGTGGGGTGATGTATGGTCTACTTGAGATGATGATCGCTGTTGATCATATGGTTAACATTAGTCATTTTTAAAGATAACCTTGAGAAGCAAAGTATCGAATGTCATGACTCGTGGTGAAAAATTTAAATAATGGCTAGAGAGAAATGATGCTAAGCTAAGTCACGAGGCTGAATAACTAAGCACATGTCCAAAAGGGGGAGGAAGACTTATATTATGCATGTTGAAATGAGTCTCCGCATGTGCTATTCCGGGGGGGTCAAGGAGCGAAGGGGGGTGAGAGAACCATACCCCCGCAGAATTGTGGTGACGTGTCATGGGGGTTGATATGAGGTAAGGAATATATGGCGAGTGAGGTGTGGGCCCTAAATTCTTCATGCTGTGTATTTTACAATTCCACGAGGAATACGTTTCGAGAACCAAGTTTCTTACACGGCAGAAAGGTAAGGTAAGTCCATAGGTGAACTAGTACCGATGCCCGTCCCAGTATTAAACCCGGCACACGGTGTTCACCAACCTATAGTTAAACTCCCAATCGCTATGCACCGCGTGCTCCATTGTTAGTGTCCTTACGACGCTCACCCCACTGCCAAAGAATCCTCAGTCCTATATAACGGTCCACTATATTTTACTGTAGTAAACTCTCAGGTATTCAGCTACGGTATAAACTAAAGTGGGAGCCCAGTGCCAGGTATACCCAGTCACTGTCAGTACCCCTGCATCCCTTTCCCGAGCAGATTTCCCACTGCACAGGTATTTCGTCCCTCATACCCCCTCTGGTTTCCTTTTGTTTTAAAAAGTTTTCATGTCAGTCATGGGAAAGGTCACCCCCAAGAAAACAGAACCAGAGACCCCTCAGGTCCGTGAAACCAGAAACCCTCCTGGGTTTGAGCCCTTCATAGACCTGTAAGCCAAAATCTGTGATCTGCAATACCCTTTTCCCATTAGCAGTGTCAAACCTGAGCTTTTTAGATGACATGTCAAGAATAGGGATCGATACCGGGTGGTTTTATCAGGCCTATACCATCAAATTACCCCCCCAGTCTATCCTGTGGTCGAGTTCATTCGCTGTATCAGAGATGCCTACGACGAATGTCGAGGCACGTTTATCTCGGCTCAAGGGAATAGGATTTTTTCTCTTTCTCCCGAAATTATCAGACAAGCCCTTCGCTTTCCCACTAGTGCGAGCTATACCAGTTTCAACGAAATGTCTTTAAAACCTCAGTTTGCAAAATTTCCGTGGGAGTAGCAAAGAGATTTCATCTCCTCCATAACCGTAAGTCAGGCCGTATCTCTTCCTTCCGTAGAACCTTTCCCTCTGAGTCTGTTCAAAGAAGAAGTGCAGCCCATCCTCGATCTCATCGCAGGTCTATTAGGTGTAGGTGGTGTGGGGGAAATTTATAGGGCATGTGTTGATTTATTACGGTTAATGTCTCAAACGGGGGTAGTTCTGGATATACCCAGTTTCCTGGCCTCTAACATTCAGGCCCAGTTCCAAGAACTTTCAGAAACTGGTCACTTCCGCTTTTGTTCTATGGTTTTCTACCTCTTCCTATATCAGAATGCCGATAAGTTCGAGGGTTTGGGTTTAGAGAGGGTGTATAAGGTAAATTCGGAACCTCGACCAGTTTTCGACTGGAGCTTTGCAACACACCAGTTACCAAATGGGGTGGGTTATTCCAGATTTCTAAATGAGTTCATGCCTATTTCCTACACTATCATCCATGACTCTCCCTCACCTAGGGTTTTTCCTGAGATGAAGAGATGGTTACAGGGTAGTCAAGCCCAAAGTACCGGGGATTGGTACCTATATGACAACTACACCGAAATTCGGGTCTATGGAGCCAAGGTTTCCCCTTATTAGTTGCCTATTTTCCCTGCTCGACGAATTTATGCTCTAGAGTACATTAGGAAAACCCTGAAATCTGACCAACTCCACTTCGTCCCTGCAAAGAAAGATTTCATCCTAAAACTTCCCATTACTATTGGCCCTTTTATTGTCAATTCAAGACATGCTCTCCCCATCATTGAGAATTTGCTGCAAGACATGGATTTTAGACAAGGGAAGGCTTGGCCCTACGATCCGAGGGGCATCATCTCTAATAGAATAAGGAGGAACAAATCTACTCCTTATGTGCATGAAACGAGACCGTTTATAGAGTGGAGGGCTAATCTTGAAACTTGGCCTTTGCTTTCGCAGATGGAGACAGATTCATCTGCTACAGGGGAAAGAGAAGATGTAGCTTCAGGAAGAGAAGCTGGTAAAGGTCAAGAAGAAGAAGAAGTGGGTCCATCAGGAACAGGTTCTCCCCTTCGCAAAAAACAGAAAATAGTGACAAGTGAGGCAGAGGTAATAGGGGAAGAACAGCTGCTTGAGTCGTTCATACCATATGGCAAACCCGACGGGAGCAGAATTGGGCTCAAGGTACTACGAGACAGTGTTACGTCCTCTGACTACTCTGAAGTTTCACAGGCTATCAGAGATGATACTTCACAGGTTGCAACTGAAAGGAGCCTAAAAGCCAGAGCTATCAGGGATAAATACAAGGCCGAGCTAGAAGGATACTTGGAGAAATACCACACCAGAATTTCAGCCTCCATGAATTTGGACACAGAACACCTAGTGTTGGCTATGGCCGAGGCCATTTTGAGCCTAGACGCAAGTACCACTAGTTACAGAGTGCTCGAGTATACAATCGACATGGATAAGGTACCAGCCCTTGATAAATGTAACCTGTTCCAGGTGGTTGGTGACATGTTAAAAGATGAGGTAATGCGGCTCACGATCATGTTGAAAAAATTGGAGACTAAGCATGCCCAAGTGAGGGAGACTCTCAGAAAATAACAGGAAAATTCCCACGCCCTCACGAATCAAATACGTGCTCTCCATGAGTCAATTAAAGAAAAAGAAACCAGAGAGTCAAATCCACAACGTTACGTCATCGAGCAACTGCAGAAGGAGGTGGCATCCCTGAAACACAAGATTAGCATACGTGCTTCTCATCACCTACAGACAACTGAATTAGCTCAGGCTGAGAAAGATAAAGAAAACCTAGCTGACTCTCTGGAAAAGGAGAAGGAAGAAAAAGAAAAAATGGCAGAAAAAATGGTTGTTCTTCAGGGTAGGCTAACGGAACTACAGACGACTTGGGATACACACAGTTGTGCACCACCTCAAGCCCAACTGGAAAGTAGTTCGTTGTCCGAACAAATGACTACAACAATGGCTATGAACGATACACTGGAGAAGCATGTTTCTACAACAATACTGAGAATCAATGAGCTGGAAACTTCCTTGGCTGAGAATTCGAGAAATATAGAGGATATGTAGAAGGAAATTGAGCAGGCGAAGAAGGAAAAAGCTGACTAGCAGAAGACCATCAACGATCTCAATAGCCGCCTGAAAGGTAATATCACCCTCAGGGAGGCCAGAAGAATAATTTGGTCAGAAATCATCGCGGTGGTGAAAGGGCATTGGGATTTCCTGAAAATCGTTGAAGAAGTAAAATCATCTGTGCTTTATCTCCGAAGAAAGATTCATGAGGGAAATACCAATATATCCAGCAGAGCCCAACATGCAAGAAACTATATCTCTTTCTTGAAAGGGCTGAAGTCTGATGACGTGGAGAAGCATGGTATAGCTAGCTGGTTCAAGGAGGATGTTGAATGCCAGAAGATAATTGATAAATATTTTGCCCGCATTATATCTTCAAGGACCTTAGAAAATGTGGCAGCCAAATTGGATCGGTTTGATATAGTTTGGGCCGAGATCACAGCGGCTGGACTCCCGTCATGCTGGGACCCTACTACTCCTACCGTGTTACAGTCATTATTAGGGTACGAAGCACGTCTCAAGGAAGAGATGGACCGAATAGATATACTTTCAGATAAAACCACCCGGTTAAAAGCTGAGACCATTGTTTCGTCACTCTGCCAAGAGTTTTCTCTCCTCCATCTGGTAAATCACAAAATCCCCACTGATGCAAATTTCGGCGACCTCACTGAAGCTTATATCACGGTGGAAGGATTCGCATCAATGCCTGAACTTACAGTAGATAGTCAGCAAAGATGCATCCGGTATGCCAGCCTAGTCACCAGCTTGTTAGCCCCCCTATGAAATTTTTGACAAGCAAATAGGGGGCTAAATTGTCGTTGAGTCTTCAAGGAATGCATTTCCCCTGAAAACACAGTCTCCTTGAAGCCTCCATGTTTTTTTTTATCCTTTGATAGTTTCCCCTCTGCTGATTCCCCTTTTAAAGCCTCTCTGCTGATGAAGAAATGCCCAGAGGCCTCCTTTCCCCTTTATTTTTCCCTCATTTAACCTCTTTTATTCCCCCTTTTTCTCCCCTTCTATTTCCCCATTTACTCCTCAAATTCCCCCAAAATCCCCTTTAAAGTCCCCCCCTAACCTTTGCTTAGCCCTTTTTCCCCTTTCCCCTTCTATCGTTTCCCTTTTAACCCCTCAAAGTCCATTAAAAGGGGTAAAAAACCCATAGTCCGACCTTAATATAAGGCCTAGCCCCTTTACCGCAGGCTCCTGTCAAACCACTTCCCCACATGCCCGTCACCCAAGACCAAGCGCTTAAGTCCCGGGGCCAATCGCAATCAGAACTATCGGCGGGAGGCAAAACCCTTTGTAAACAGCAAAAACCCCAACGCGATTTGATTATAACGTTAAGTCCCCGCTCCGATCTGAACGGTTGATTTGCTTAGATTCGACGGTTGTCCGCCAATCGCAAGGCCCGGCTCAATCGCAATTGCATCCTCCATGCTGACACCCCCGATTGATCGCAAGTCCTTCCGCCGATCCCCCGATTGCTTCTCCACCGTTGATCTCCCCGTCGATCCGACGGTTGGCACTTAATCGCAACAGCGCTCCGATCGCTGATCGCAAGTCCTTTTTTCCCCTCCGATTTAATCTCAGCCGTCCAATCAACCCGCGATCCAACGGCCATCGCAACTCCCGATCCTCCGATCGCACTGCCCCTCCGATTACAACTCCGCCGTTGATCTGTCCCGAGATTAGCGGTCCTCTGCCAATCGCAAGTCCTTCTGTTTGTCTCCTGATTACATCTCCACCATCCATTCCTCCCCTAGATCGACGATCATCGCTCAATCGCATCTCTGACCCCAATCGCAATCGGAACGTTTGTGTTGTGCATTGCGATTGCTCTCCGCTCCGACCTCCGATTACATCTTCGCCGTTCGTTGGGTTAAGATCTAACGGTCCAGGTTTAATCGCCCCCCCGCCACGGTTGGCCCCACTTCCACGGCTCTGCTCCATTGTTTTCCGTTTTTCCTTTGTAATTCGCCCAAGAGATAGCCTTGAGGCTTTCATGCTAACAACAGTTTTTCCACCGCTCTTCATCATTTCCGCCGCTCTCCACTCTTCCACCACCATTCCTCCACCTCCATAGCATTTCTCCACCGCTGCCCGGGCTCTGTGATAAGTTTATTTCATCATGCAGGTAGTACAGAGAGGCCATTTCACCCGGCCAGCGAAGCAGCAGAAACAGGATTTGAGGAGGATTCGAGCCTGTAATTGAAGATTGATGTTTTAATCCTACAGTCAAAGGATTCAAGCACAGTTTGAAGACTAAGAGCGCACCAACAAGCCATAATTGCGCCACCTAACAGCAGAGTACTCTTCTCCAGATGTACACCTTCCTACATCAATCTCCATGCCTCCTCGAGCCCTTAAATAGATTGATGCACTGACAGAACTTCTCAAGAGACTGTCAAGCAACATTAAAGAAGCATGGAGGGACCTGCAGATCGTTCCATCCAGTCCATTTATTTCAAAGGGGTAGCACAAAGCTCCAGACACCCGAAGGACTTCACGAGACACCAGAGGTCAAAATCTGACCTGACCGAGCCTCCAAATAAGTCTACAGAGTACGCACAGTGCCATTAAGCAGAGTGGGCGTGGACACTTCCGCCATTCTATCTTAATGAGTCTCATTTAATTGTCTATCTGCCTCTGTCTCTTCCTCTTCTCCTATAAAATCCCTGAGAACGAATTGTAAAGGTTGTTGTTGCCTTGCTGGGCATATTGCTGTTAGAGGGATTCATTCCGACTGTTAGAATAGTCTTGGGAGAGAGTTGCAGAGTAGTTTGTATGTAATAGGCTGGGAGGAGAAGTCTGGACTGTAACTGCCATTGAGCTTATTGTACATGACTGGTTTTGCATCAATTAATCAAAGCACATTTCACAGGATCCTATTCTATTACTATTGGTGATGTGTTCCTTAACTCTGTTTATTACATTTTCACATTGTTTCACGTTCTTCTGGTAGGCATCAGAATAATGGTATAGGATTCACTCTTGTTAGGTGCCCTATGCTGTCTGCTCTCCCTACCTTTATGTTTTCTGCTATATGTGTTATCTAAGAGCTGGTTTCAGTTGATTTAACCAGCGCAGAGGATGTTATTGCCTGCTGGCTGATGTATGAATTAGTTGAAGCTGCTCTTAGGTGCTGTCTAGGAGTGGGTTCACGGGTTTAACCAGTGCAGCGAATGGTATTGCCTGCTGGCTGATGTATGAACTTGGGGGTTTGCCTCTTAGATGTTTCTTTGTAATCTTATCTCTGTTTTTCCCTTGGAGTTGCTAAAGCAGACCTAGAGTTAAATGACCTCTGGTCTGATCTATAAGTAGCCCCTTCGTCTCTTTGGAAGCTGCCATCGAGTATGTCGAAGCAGGTCTGGAGTTAAATGACCTCTGACCTGATCTATAGACAGAAATATGGTTGTCTTTCCTTCTTTTGCCTTCTCTCCTTAATGTTCCATCCCATCATCTATCTAAAAATATCCTTTAGTCTAGATGACATGCCCTCTGAAAGCCTTGGCTAGTTGTTGCATGTAATTCTCCTTTCATGACTCCATAGCCAAATGGATGGCACGGTCTTGGCCTATCCTCCTTGCTGAAATAGCCTGTTGTCCTATTCCTTTCTTTCCATTGCTTTCCCAGTCCATGATCTCTTAACCAACCTAGCAACCCTTCAACCAAAATATTTAAAACCCCCTTTCTGTGCTTCATAACTAGCCTAAAATAATATTTCATCTTGAACCTCAAAGATATATCATTCTTTGCTCTATTTGGAGAGATCCCTCTCTGGGTCCAGGAGGGCTAGATCCTAGGGCCCCAAAGTGGTTCTGATGTTGTCTCATCTTTTGGTCTTGCCAATCTGGCCAAAACATGGGAACCCCAACACAGCTCATCAGCCAACGTTCCGCCACCTGTGTCAGCGACCGCGTCGACTCCATCTCATCAGTGAACATTGTCAATTCATGATTTGGACCTAGCGGCCTTTTACTTTCACTTTAGTTTGTTACTTTTAAATTTCGAGTGGAATTCACATTCCACTCCTGCATTTAATTCTTGTCAAAAACTATTGTTTAATATTTTTGTTTAAAACGGCCATGAGCCTAACTGTCAATGATGAGATGCCTCTATTCCTCATCATGAATTTTGGTTATTTTTGATAAAGACCTCAAACTGATTACTAGCACGCGAAGAAGATATTTTTCCCAAAAATATCTTCTCGCTCATGTTTCTAAGGCTTCTATATAAGCAACAACTAAAGAGAAAAAAGGGTTCCAGATTTTCTAAATAAATTGCTCTGAAAGAGTTTTTGTATACATTTTATATGCATTTTGTTGCTTACTTCCTCATTGGAAAGCATGCTTCACACTTGTCACTACATGCATAGGAGCTGCTATGGCAGAAAAGTTAGCAATAAACTTTCTCCAATACTGAGCTGCACCTAAAAAACTTCTTACCTTTGTAATGGATTTGGGATTAGGCCAATTCTCAAAGTGCCTCCACCTACTATGTGCCCCAAATAAACCAAATAAGTCTTTCCACTTTAACATCTTAAGAAATAACTGATTTTTCTTCAAAACATCAAGTACTTTATTGACATGCATGGCATGATCTTCTCTTGTCTTGCTGAAAATCAAGATGTCATCTAAGTAGAAAATAACAAAATAATCAAGAAAAGGACGTAAGACATCATCCATTACCCACATGAAAGTTGCAGGTGCATTGCATAAACCAAACGACATCACAAGCCACTCAAAGAGTCCTTATTTGGTTTTGAAAGTTGTCTTCCAAATGTCACTTTCTTCAATTCTCACTTGATGATAACCACTTCTTAAGTCTAACTTAGTGAAATATCTTGCATCTTTCAGCTGATCTAACAAATCATCTATTCTTGGAAGTGGGTAACGATTCTTTACCGTTATCTTGTTCAAAGCTCTGAAGTCAACACACATACGCCAAGTTCCATCTTTCTTTAGAATCAACACTATCGGTGACCCACATGGCGAAGTGCTTGGCCTTATGAAACCCTTGTCCAACAAATCTTTAATCTATTTCTTTATTTCAGCATTCTCCATAATAGACATGCGATACATGCCTATGTTAGGCAGAGGACAATCTGGATGTAAATGGATTTCATGCTAAATCTCCCTTTTAGGAGGCAAACCTGTTGGTTCTTGAAACATATCATGATGTGCATCAACTACATCATATAAATCATATTTAAGCTTTGCATCACAATTTTCAAATGACTCATGATTCACATCAACCTTTGGCTTGACCATAAGAAGTACAAAACTCTTGCTTGAATTGACTAGCCTTTTTACCTGTCCTGCATTTACCATCGCAACATTTGTCTTCTTGCGATGAGCTCTGACAATAAACTCCTTGCCATCTTTGAAAAGATGATATTTTTTTTCATGGCAATGGAAGATCACTTTTCTGTACAATAATTAAGGACTTCCCAAAACAATACCGGATATATCAAGCGGCACCACATCAAGTTCAACTGTGTCAATAAAGTGTGCAGTTATTGCAAAGCGCAATATGCACTTTCTTGAAACTTGCAAATTGGCATCCTTGCATATCCATCCAAGTGGATAAGGTTTCAGACGCAGAATGGTCTGAAGTTTAAGCTGCTTGACCAAGTCTTCAGATATGAGGTTAGATTGTGACCCACTGTCAAACAGTGTGTCAATTTTGGTATGTTTTGAAACTATCCTCACATGGAACAGTTCAATTCTTTCTTCCTCATTAGGAGCTTGTGTATGACAGTTTGAAGAACTAGCACTTGCTTGAGTTTCAATTTCCTTCCCTTTCAAACTTTTCAAACCCATGGCTTCAATTTTTGTTTTGTCACCTGAATCATCACCTAAATCTTGTGGTGTAGTTGTAGTAGCTGCATTTTTCTTCTTTCCCTTCTTTTTGTTAAACTGGTTTCTCCTTTCAGGATGAAGTTTCCAACAGTTTTTCTCTTCATGGCCACTCTTTGAACAATGTTTACAAATAACGTTTTCACCCTCTTGTTTGATAGATGCATTTTTCTTGCCTTTTCCTTTGTTTTTCTCTTTGTTCTTTCCTTTGAAAATCTTGTTTCTACCCTCATCAAAAGTATTCTTTCCTCTAGCTTCTAAATGTGTAGCCTGCACACAGACTTTATCTAAGCTGGTAGGATTTAGCATTAGGATAGTATGTTTAAGGTAACTGTGCAAACCTCCTATGTATTGTAACAAGGTGTCTTGACTTTGTAAGTCTACCTCAAGTAGAAGTGCTCTCCTTCTAAACTCTTGGGTATAATCTTGCACATTTTGACCAGGCTTAAGTTGCCTAAAATTTTTCCAATCCATGATTGCCTTCTGAATATGAGCAAGAGGATAAAACTGTTTCTTAATAGTAGTAATAAACTCATTCCAAGTTAGAGTTATCTTACCATGCCTTTTGATTTCCTCTCTGGTCTTGGCTTCCCACCAAACCAAAGTTGCTCCATTCATTCTCAAAGAGGCTAATTGGATTTTTGTGTCATCATCATGCAAATTCTGAATTCTTAAATAGACTTCCATCTGTCTAATCCAGTTATCCAATTTTTCTGCATTAACATCACCATTAAACATCAGCAACTCAAACTTCACATCAAGCTTTAACAAAGGATTTCTAAGAGATGTTTTTGTTTTGTGTGACTGATTAATAGAAGTTGAACATGATGATGTGGAGGAAGAGGATGACGATGGAGATGGTGGATCACCATTTCCTCCATTCCCTTTCTTAGACTTATCATTATCTTTCTTCCCTCCTGAAGAATCTCCTTCTTCTCTTTGGTTTCTAGACCCTTCTCCAGCTATCCTATCATTTCTCTCCTGGTATAGGATCCTAAGCATCTCAGTCATGTCTAAGAAAACTTTTCTAAAGACTCTTTCTTCTTCCTTGGGATCCATTTCCTCATGTACTTCTCCTTCTCTGGAAGACATGTTTGTGGTTGATTCTAAGGCTAATGAGGATGAAATGGAAGGTGGAGATAATGGCACCCTAGCCCTCCTTGGTTGAGGATTATCTTGTGCTCTAACCAATTGACCTTCCCCTCTTTTCAATTTCAGCATAGTAAGCATCAAATTTTGTAGAATAACACAATATTTTTGCACAAATTTCACAAAATCTAAAGCAAAACCTAGAGCTCTGATACCAATCTGATCTGAAATGTGTGAAAAAAATATTTCTTATACAGAGATAGACAATAGGGGCTTTTACTGGTTATTTCACCTTTACTAGAAAGGATGAAACTAGAAGCTTCTGGCCCTCTTACCGACTCTGCCTAAAGAAATATAAAGTAAACACTAAAACGATCTGTCAATGAAAGTATTTGTTTCTATTTGAAAAGTATTCATTAACCAATTTTTTACGTGTGAATAAGCAAGTTCAAGTATTCTGCAATGGAAGTAATGTAGTTTGAAGTGGAACAAATGCGTTTTGATCACTGTATAAGTCTCATTGTGAAAAGGGGACTTATTAAAAATTAGTTTTTAATATAGTAAATTCTATAATTACGCAGCAAGAATGCACATCATAACAGTAAGCATTTGTTTAAGCAGTTCACCCCTCTCTTGGGCTACCTCTGCTGGGTCCATAAGCCTCCAATTAGGCTTTTCCCTCTTTCATTAATGCTCAAAATAAGTATTACACCATGACGAAAGCCTCAAAAGGATAAAATAGCTGCAAATTCAGAAACAGAGTGCTGGAAACAATAAAAATTGACTATTCATTCACCTCAAATGGATGAACATAGCCCAATACAGTTGATCTTTCACCAAGCCCTTATGGCTCCACAAGAAAATTCGCTGATAAAATCATTGACAAAGTGCTTTGACGGCTCTGCAACCTGTTCCAACAGCTTCAAAATGCTTCAATACCCCCAAATCAAAAAACATTTCGCTTCAAAAGGACTTCCCTAGCCAAAGTTATTACTAACTGAAGTTTGCCCAATGTCCCCTTGAAAAACTCCACTAAATGTGGAGCAACTCTAGATAAGTCCGCTATATTTGGGGTCGGCACCAAAATAGGCAGACTCCGCCATAAGCTTTTCCAAGTCATGGTGCTAAGAAGTAGGGCCACGTGATCGTGACCGTTCGAAAATCGGTTGAAAAAAACTGAAGTTTTCCGCACCTTCCGGCATGTAATGTGACCACGTCCCAAGGTTTTGCGCACCGATGGATATACGCCACGGTTTTGAGCGGGAGGTTCTATGGAGAAGAGGGATGGCCCCCTTTCGAGCCCCGCCCAAACCACATTCAAAAATTTAATACCAATTCGAAGGATGGCTTAACAAAAACCATCGTGTGACCCGACGGTCGGGCCGCTCCGTTATCATTTCCCCGATCTAGGTTCGATCCCTGCCGCGACCAAAATAATTTTGAATTTCCATTTCTGTTTGACCTTGGGGCCACGTGGCAACCTCCGAGCTGGCCACGTGGCACCCTCTGATTGGCTGCCTTCGAAGTATTCCGCAAAATATTTTGTGGAATATTCCACGAAATATTCCCAGAATATTTTGTGGAATATTCTCTTCTTAATAAAATATTTTTGTAAAGTCAAATTGGCCATTTTTTTTACTAAAATTGGAAAACTTAAAAGCTGAATAACTTCTTCATACAACGTCGGTTTTCAGTGCCATTCACATCTACAGGATCGTTTTTCCGAGCTCTTTCCAGTCTTTCTGGTTTGGACCAATTATGAGCAACTAAATCTTTGAGCATTTTTCCACAAAGGACTTGATCTCTTGATCACACCTCCCAAATGGGAAGCTTTTGGACCCTCAAAAGCTTTCAATTACCTGTTAAGAAGGTGAGGATACAACCTCCTCACCTGTTCCAACTCCATCCACTTTGCCTTGCTTGGTTTACTACCTTTTAGACCAACCCGTAGATATTCAACATCTCCCCTCCTTGAAGTGCGTGTCCTTTTGTCAAGGATTGCATCTTCTCTCAACTCATCCAAAAATTCTGGCGAGAAATCTTCCATGGACGGTAGATGAACATGATTTTCAGAATCATTAATAAGAAGAGGTTCATACGAACGTAAATTCTCCACATTAACAGCGGAATACATTTGCATGTATGAAGGAAAATCTAGTTGAAAAGCATTATTTCCAGCTTGTTTAAGGATTTTGAATGGACCATAACGAATAGGCTTCAGATTTTTACCTTCTCCTTGCATTATATCCTTACTTATATGCAACCATACCCCATCTTCTTCCTGAAACTTGTGAACAATTCTATGTTTGTCATGTCTTTCTTTGTACTTGCCTTGACTCTTTTCAAGCTGTTCTTGAACTTGTTGATGAATGAACTGAATTATTTTAATGAACATGCGAGCTTTGTCAATGTCACTATGCCCATCAATGGCAATATCCTTCTCAAGAATGAAGTCTAATGGTGACTTAGGCAAATATCCAAAACAAGCTTCAAATGGTGAAGTATTTGTAGAAGAGTGCTTGGCTCGGTTGTAAGCATGTTGAATGTAATGCAAATGCTCATCCCAAAGCTTGGGATGCTTGCTGCAATACCCTCTCAAAAGATGCACAATGGTTTTGTTCACTACCTCTGTTTGGCCATCTGTTTGCGGATGGAAAGCAATACTCTTCTTCAACTTGGTGTCCATCATCTTCCATAGATTGGACCAAAAATTCCCAACAAATCTGCAATCCCTGTCACTAACAATAGAAGTAGGCAAGCCATAATGAACCCATACATGTTGAAAATATAAATCAACAGTTTTTTCAACAGTTATAGTTTTCTTACATGGCATAAGAATACACATCTTGCTGAAACGATCAACTACTACAAAAAGATAATCATGTTGCTTTCTAGATAATGGTAACCCCCCAACAAAATCCATAGAAACACTTTCCCATGGTCTAGAAGGTACCGGAAATGGCGTATACAATCCAAGCTTCCTATTGCTAGGCTTGCTTGTAGCACATAATGAACAACCTCTAATGAAACGTGTAACACTATCTGCCATGCGAGGCCAATAACAATACCTCTGCAGATGTGCCACCGTTTTGCTTACACCGAAATGACCAGCAATAAGAGAAGAATGAGCTTCTCTCATTGTGCTTAATCTCTCTCCCTGTGGTATACATAACTTTCCCAAGTGAAACAGAAATTTTTTATGCAAATGATAGTCATTCTCCTCAAGATGATTCCCTTTACTCAAGTTAGCATACACCTCTTTAAAATCATCATCTGATGCATACTGTTCAACATAACTTTCATGTACAATAGAATCATTCTTAAGAAAAATACTAGCACTAATAATAGGCCTTGAAATCATATCAACAAATTTATTGAGAATTCCTTTCTTGTACCTTATTACCAAGTGAAATTTTTGTAGGAAACCCATCCATCTGAAATGTCGTCACTGCTGCAATTTACTTTGCGACTGCAAATACTGTAAAGGCTGATGGTCAGTATGAACAATTGTTTCTTTACCCATAAAATAGTGCTTCCACTTTTTGATGCTTTGTACCAAAGCATAAAATTACTTATCATATGTAGGATAATTCACAACAACACCATTAAATGTCTCAGAATGAAAAGCGATAGGCTTACCAATTCTGTAAGAGAACTGCACCCATGACATAATCACTAGCATATGTCTGAATCTCATATGGCTGTCTCAAATCTGGTAATGCAAGAACCGGAGCTGAACTGATCTTTTCTTTCAAATATTCGAAAGCTTTTTGTTGCTTACTTCCCCATTGGAAAGCACGCTTCACACTTGTCACTGCATGCATAGGAGCTGCTATGGCAGAAAAGTTAGCAATAAACTTTCTCCAATACTGAGCTGCACCCAAAAAACTTCTTACCTCTGTAATGGACTTGGGAGTAGGCCAATTCACAATAGCTTCTACTTTGGAAGGATCAATTCTCAAAGCGCCTCCACCTACTATGTGTCCCAAATAAACCAAATAAGTCTTTCCAAATTCACACTTTGACATCTTAAGAAATAACTGATTTTTCTTCAAAACATCAAGTACTTTACTGACATGCATGACATGATCTTCTCTTGTCTTGCTGAAAATCAAGATGTCATCTAAGTAGACAATAAAAAAATCATCAAGAAAAGGACGTAAGACATCATCCATTACCCGCATGAAAGTTGCAGGTGCATTGCATAAACCAAACGACATCACAAGCCACTCAAAGAGTCCTTGTTTGGTTTTGAAAGTTGTCTTCCAAATGTCACTTTCTTCAATTCTCACTTGATGATAACCACTTCTTAAGTCTAACTTAGTGAAATATCTTGCATCTTTCAGCTGATCTAACAAATCATATATTCTTGGAAGTGGGTAACGATTCTTTACCGTTATCTTGTTCAAAGCTCTGAAGTCAACACACATACGCCAAGTTCCATCTTTCTTCGGAATCAACACTATCGGTGACCCACATGGCGAAGTGCTTGGCCTTATGAAACCCTTGTCCAACAACTCTTTAATCTGCTTCTTTATTTCAGCATTCTCCATAACAGACATGCGATACATGCCTATGTTAGGAAGAGGACAATCTGGATGTAAATGGATTTCATGCTAAATCTCCCTTTTAGGAGGCAAACCTGTTGGTTCCTGAAACATCTCATGATGTGCATCAACTACATCATATAAATCAGATTTAAGCTTTGCATCACAATTTTCAAATGACTCATGATTCACATCAACCTTTGGCTTGACCATAAGAAGTACAAAACTCTTGCTTGAATTGACTAGCCTTTTTACCTGTCCTGCATTTACCATCGCTACATTTGTCTTCTTGCGATGAGCTCTAACAATAAACTCCTTGCCATCTTTGAAAAGATGACATTTGTTTTCATGGCGATAGAAGATCGCTTTCCTGTCAAATAAGTAAGGACTTCCCAAAAAAATACCAGATATATCAAGCGGCACCACATCAAGTTCAACTGTGTCAATAAAGTGTGCAGTTATTGCGAAGCGCAATATGCATTTCCTTGAGACTTGCAAGTTGGAATCCTTGCATATCTACCCAAGTGGATAAGGCTTTAGATGTGGAATGGTCTCAAGTTTAAGCTGCTTGACCAAGTCTTCAGATATGAGGTTAGCTTGTGACCCACTGTCAAACAGTGTGTCAATTTTGGTATGTTTTGAAACTACCCTCACATGGAACAGTTCAATTCTTTCTTCCTCATTAGGAGCTTGTGTATGATAGTTTGAAGAACTAGCACTTGCTTGAGTTTCAATTTCCTTCCCCTTCAAAATTTTCAAACCCATGGCTGCAATTTTTGTTTCATCACCTGAATCATCACCTAAATCTTGTGGTGTAGTTGTAGTAGCTGCATTTTTCTTCTTTCCCTTGTTTTTGTTAAACTGGTTTCTTTTTTCAGGATGAAGTTTCCAACAGTTTTTCTCTTCATGGCCACTCTTTGAACAATGTTTACAAATGACCTTTTCATCCTCTTGTTTGATAGATGCATTTTTCTTGCCTTTTCCTTTGTTTTTCTCTTTGTTTTTCTCTTTGTTCTTTCCTTTGAAAGTCTTGTTTCTACCCTCATCAAAAGTATTCTTTCCTCTAGCTTCTAAATGTGTAGCCTGCACACAGACTTCATCTAAGCTAGTAGGATTGAACATTAGGATAGTATGTTTAAGGTAACTGTGTAAACCTCCTATGTATTTCAACAAGGTGTCTTGACTTTGTAAGTCTACTCCAAGTAGAAGTGCTCTCCTTCTAAACTCTTGGGTATAATCTTGCACATTTTGACCCTTAAGTTGCCTAAAATTTTGCCAATTCATGATTGCTTTCTGAATATGAGCAAGAGGATAAAACTATTTCTTAATAGCTGTAATAAACTCATTCCAAGTTAGAGTTATCTTACCATGCTTTTTGATTTCCTCCCTGGTCTTGGCTTCCCACCAAACCAAAGCTGCTCCATCCATTCTCAAAGAGGCTAATTGGATTTTTGTGTCATCATCATGCAAATTCTGAATTCTTAGATAGACTTCCAGCTGTCTAATCCAGTTATCCAATTTTTCTGCATTAACATCACCATTAAACATCGACAACTCAAACTTCACATCAAGCTTTAACAAAGGATTTCTAAGAGATGTTTTTGTTTTGTGTGACTGATTAACAGAGGTTGAAGAGGATGATGTGGAGGAAGAGGATGACGATGGAGATGAAGGATCACCATTTCCTCCATTCCCTTTCTTAGACTCATCCTTGTCTTTCTTCCTTCCTGAAGAATCTCCTTCTTCTCTTTGGTTTCTAGACCCTTCTCTAGCAATCCTATCATTTCTCTCTTGGTATAGGATCCTAACCATCTCAGTCATGTCCAAGAAAGCTTTTCTAAAGACTCTTTCTTCTTCCTTGGGATCCATTTCCTCATGTACTTCTCCTTCTCTGGAAGACATGTTTGTGGCTGATTCTAAGGCTAATGAGGATGAAATGGAAGGTGGAGATAATGGCACCCTAGCCCTCCTTGGTTGAGGATTATCGTGTGCTCTAACCAATTGACCTTCCCCTCTTTTCAATTTCAGCCTAGTAAGCATCAAATTTTGCAGAATAACACAATCTTTTTGCACAAATTTCACAAACTCTAAAGCAAAACCTAGAGCTCTGATACCAATCTGATCTGAAATGTGTGAATAAAATATTTCTTATATAGAGATAGACAGTAGGGGCTTTTACTGGTTATTTCACCTTTACTAGAAAGGATGAAACCAGAAGATTTTGGCCCTCTTACCGGCTCTGCCTAAAGAAATATAAAGTAAACACTAAAAAAATCTGTCAATGAAAGTATTTGTTTCTGTTTGCAAAGTATTCATTAACCAATTTTTTATGTGTGAATAAGCAAGTTCAAGTATTCTACAATGGAAGTAATGTAGTTTGAAGTGGAACAAATGCGTTTTGATCACTGTATAAGTCTCATTGTGAAAAGGGGACTTATTAAAAATTAGTGTAAATTCTCAGAACTACGCAGCAAGAATGCACAGCATAACACTAAGCATTTGTTTAAGCAGTTCACCCCTCTCTTGGGCTACCTCTGCTAGGTCCATAAGCCTCCAATTAGGCTTTTCCCTCTTTCATTAATGCTAAAAATAAGTATTACACCATGAATAAAGCCTCAAAAGGCTAAAATAGATGCAAATTCAGAAACAGAGTGCTGGAAACAATAAAAATTGACTATTCATTCACCTCAAATGGATGAACATAGCCTAATACAGCTGATCTTTCACCAAGCCCTAGTGGCTCCACAAGAAAATTAGTTGATAAAATCACTAAAAGAGTGCTCTGATGGCTCTACAACCTATTCCAACAAATTTAGAATGCTTCAATACCCCCAAATCAAAAAAAAAATCACTTCAAAAGGACTTCCCTAGCCAAAGTTATGACTAACTGAAGTTTGCCCAGTGTCCCCTTGAAAAACTCCACTAAATGTGGAGCAACTCCAGATAAGTCCGCTATATTTGGGGTCGGCACCGAAATAGGCGGACTCTGCCATAAGCTCCGCCAAGTTTTGGTGCTAAGAAGTAGGGCCACATGACCGTGACCATTCAAAAATCGGTTGAAAAAAACTAAATTTTTCTGCACCTTTCGGCATGTAATGTGACCACGTGCCAAGGTGTTGCGCACCGATGTATATACGCCACGGTTCTGAGCGGGAGGTTCTATGGAGAAGTGGGCTAGCCCCCTTTCGGGTCCCACCCAAACCACATTGAAACCTTTAATACCAATTCGAAGGATGGTTTAACAAAAACCATCGTGTGACCCAATGGTCGGGCGGCTTCGTTATCATTCCCCCGACCTGAGGTCGATCCCTGCCGCGACCAAAATAATTTTGAATTGCCATTTCTGTTTTACCTTGGGGCCACGTGGCGGCCTTTGGGCTGGCCACGTGGTGCCCTTTGATTGGTTGCCTTCGAAATATTCCGCAGAATATTCTGTGGAATATTGTACGAAATATTCCTAGAATATTCTGTGGAATATTCTCTTCTTAATAAAATATTTTTGTAAAGTCAAATTGGTGATTTTTTTTACTGAAATTGGAAAAATTCAAAGCTGAATAACTTCCTCATATAGCGTCGGTTTTTAGTGCCGTTCACGTCTACAGGATCATTTTTCCGAACTCTTTCCAGTCATTCTAGTTTGGACCAATTCTGAGCAACTAAATTTTTGAGCATTTTTCCACAAAGGACTTGATCTCCTGATCACTGGTCTTTCACAACTCAAGGTTGTCTCTAAGGTTGACAACAATTTCCATGGAGGGTAGGCTCTACCGAACATCGTGGAAATTTATCATATGCAGGGTGAGGTGATGATAAACATGGTCGGGTATGCGGACCCTAGGGTTTAATTTTGATGGAGAAATGATGTTAGAATATGCAAATTTTTCCTGGGACTCTATCATGCTGAGGGTAGAATGATACCTTCTTTGGAACTTTCAGTGGTCGGTGTTGTGAATGGTTTGCGGGTTCTTCCTGCAAAAAACAACTACCTCAAGTGAAAGCATCTTCTTTTCATTCAATATTATTGAAAAACATGAATCTTGGAAAGGAAGATGGGAGGGTGCATACCTGCTGGTGCTTTAAAAAAATATTTTTCGAGGGTGTGAATGTGTGGCATCACCTTTGGGTGTTATGGAGTGCTGATCACAGTTCTGCTTTCGATCTGGTGATCAGATACTCTAAGATCCAGTTTTCCCTTGGGAGTTGTTGCTTGGCTCCTAGTTTTGATTTCAGTTGTGGTTGCCCCTGGACTGAGATCATGGGGGAGGGCGTTGCCGGTTAGTGCCCCCCGTCTAGGATCTCCCCGAATACAGATTACTGCTACCTAGGTGACCTTAGGTCAAAGACTTGACCAAGCCATCTACAGTAATTTATGTGCTTGATAATTCAAGAGGATGAGGCAACCAGATTTCCTTTTCCCTGGTTGGTGTATGGTGTCTTGGGGGGAGGAGGGACAAATGGTTGTCGATCTGGTGACCTTCGTTCCGCATGTAGGTACCGGATGGTACGCGGTTCATTTCCAGATTCCTGGATGGAGGGATCCTTTTGATAGGATCACTCGATCGTGTGTAAGGCGTCCCTATACCATAGTATTTCTGGACAATGGTGGGTATAGTTCCCATAGGTGTCACAGAGGGAACATGCGTGATTGGTACGCAGCGGTTTGCCTGTACTTTTGGTGGCAAGTTCCTTTTTATGGGAATGCCGTTTTGAGGTGCTTGCCTTCCAGCCAAGGAGTGACTTTAATTCGTCCAACTCCGGGCATATGTGAGTAGGGTGTCCAATGACATCACATATAGCGCAGGTTGATGACTCCTGCTGTATGGTGGGGGTCACCACTTTCTTTCCTTTCTTGGAAATTTTATTTATCATGGTCACTGGTTTTGCAGCGGGAATTTCCCTTGTGGGGGTTGTTTCGACTGCTACTTGGGTAGGTTGGGGCTCCTCGGGACCAGGGGGCTATAAGCCAAACGTAGTAACATTGGTATCTGGCGTTCCTGGAGGGGGAATGAGGTACCACACTGGGAATGCTAATGATATATTGGGTAGTACCAGTGTTGCTAAGACCTGCTGGGAGGTGAAGCTAGAAGGTGGGTATAGGAAAGGAGTTTGGGAGGCGGCATAGAATAGGGAGGCTGAAGTAGCTGATGCCTCGGTGTCGTTACTGCTTGAGTCCGTGTCCTGACTAACCTCGGTGCTTGATGTGGACATCATGCATACCGGGGCCACTGTGGCATCGGGTGATACCTCAGGGATAATAGGAGGATCTCCTAGGAATGATCCTAGAACGGACGATGATTTGAATTGGCCAGGGACATATTATTGATACCGTGAAAGACCATCAATGGCTGTGTCTACATAAGGTAGAACCATATCTGTATTGGTCAAAGGACGCTTTAAAGTGTGCGTCAGCTGGTCTATTGTAATGATTTGATCCTCGTGGGGAAACATCATAATGCGGAAAACAGAGGATGCTATGGCAGACATGGTGTACATGTAACTCTGCCCAAGGAGTATATTGTAATCGAAGTGAGCGTCCAAGACTTTGATGTCTGTGTGGACCGTTTTTTCGGCTAAGGAGACTGGTACATTTTGGAAGAGACTGACAGGGGTCGAGGGCCGACCATCGTATGCCCTGAGTGTGATGAGGGAAGGTTTGAGTTCGGGGGCTCCTAACTTCTGCCATACATTCTTTGACATGATGCATCTGGATGCACCCTCATCAATGACACATCGGTGAATAGTGATATTCTGTACCGATACTGGTATCTGGAAGGTGACCATGGAGGGAAGCTTAGGAGTGGCTTTGTCTAAATCAAAAGCCATCATGCGCGTGTCGGCAGGATCTATGGTGCCTAAGGCGGAAAGTAGGGCTTTCCGCGATTTCAGGCACGATTGCAGTACCTCCAAAGCAGACATAGTAGCAGGTGACTGGGTTAAATCATCAACGATGTTGTAATTGTGGGCTGCTTTAGAGTAGTTACCTGCTCGCCTATTAGGCCCTTTAACCATTTTTGGAAATGGTTCCAAAGGAATCTTCGGAATGGTTAAAGGTGCAGTCGGCATGCTCGTACTAGCCCCTGACGTACCGGTGTCTAGTGGGGTGTCGTAGCTGCGATTCCGGGTTTGGAAAAACATTTCTTCCCCAGTCATGTAAATTTCATGGTTGTTCTTCTCAAAACTGTTGGGGTTTTTCTGCTGAGTGCTGACCGTTCCTTGATGGGGGAAGGGTTCTTGCATAACTGCAGTTGTCTGGGAAGATCCTCCTTGTCCTCGGTTACTTTGAAGCTTTTTAAGCTCAGGGAGTTCGAGACAGTGGTGATTATAGTGCCCGTACTCACCACATATCGAACAAGAATGGTTTGTTCATAGAGATGGCCCTTTGCCTTGCTTTTGAGCATTGCTTGGCTCCTGGTTCTAGTTCCGGTTGAATTTATCTCCAGGCCGGGGTCACGGTGGGTGCTGTGGGTTGCTGCCCCCTTGTCCAGGGTTCCCTTTGGTTTTTTTTTTACCTTTCGTTTGACCACGTTAGGAGGGTAATTCTCCTGATCATACTGGTGTGGTTGATTTTGGGACGGCTGCACAAAGTTCATCTGTGCATTTTTTTGTGTTGGTGGGTTATGTGCTTGGGACTGAGCATATTGCTGTCCCATATTTTCACCTGGCCGTTGGGGGGGAGTTCTTCTGTCAGTTTTTATTCCTGTGTATTGGGTCCCCCCCAGCTGGAGGGTAAGGTCATCCTTGGTGATACGCTGGCGCCCTATTAGTCAAATTTTTCTGCTGCATATGATGACTTTGAAATCCAGGTTGAGACATGTCCTGGGTAGACCCATGTTTGTAACCGAGATTTGGACTACTGCTGCCTAGGTACCCTTGGGTCATCGACCCAATAAGTTCATCTGCAGAGTTCGACGCGCCTGGAAATTCTTGATAAGATTGTAGGCACGGGGCATTAGGCAGGATATTGTATATGTACCTTGATTGCATATAAATTAGTTCAAGCTGTTGGGATTTACTGATTGCGTCCTCCTCAGATGTGGGGTTACGTTGCACCACATCCTTTGAAATCTCCGTTGTTAGAGTTTTCAAGAATAAATCTAAAAGTACTCGGTCGTCGAGTTGAGCTTTTCATAAGCTACGACGCCGTCTCCACTCATGGAGATGTTCAGAAATGTGGGTAGAGGGAGATTGTCTGAAATGAGTCAGTAATTCCATTCCTAAATCATGGTGAATGGGTAACTGAAAGTAAGTGAGGAACGTAGTAGCGAGGGCGTTAAAGGTTCTATGTGAGGTAGGAGGTTGCTCGACGTACCATTTCGCGGCCACTCTCGTGAGAGTGTGTTGAAATAGCCTCAATAAAATAGTATCGTCAATGATGCTATTTGATGAGCACCATAGGTGAAAGGTCATTATATGATTCCCTGGGTCTTCCGCTTGCTTGCCCTTAAAATTTGGTATGTCTGAAGGGAGCTTCGTGGGCATGGGAGGCCAATTAGGGTCATGTGCGATGGGGTCATTGGTGAGCTTGGTTAAATCCAGTAGATTTAACTCCTCTAAGAAGGGTGTCTGAGAGGTTGACGCCATGACAATGTGTGAAGATACGAAGTTCTGGTTAGAACGAGGGTTAGTCTGTGATGTACCCAGTTGTGAATTCAGCTCGCTTGCCGTATGGGATGCACTCTTCTGCCCCCTAGGGGACGAGGGGGGAGTGATGTGCAGTGTGGTGTTGGGAGACTAGCTAGGGTTTCCAACTAAGGTTGCTCCAAGAAAGGAGGAACCAACCACTGAGGCAATGTTCCATCTTTGATTCCTAAACGACGAAAGACCTGGAACCCCTCCCGTTAATGGGGGGAGGTCCAAAAGATGCTTGAACTGACGAGGTTTTTTTGGAACCATTTGAGGGTCGTCTAGGTTAGGTTTTGGAAATTTTTTTTGAGGGGATTGAGTCTATGATCACGATAATTTTATGGTCACATACATAAAGCAAAGAAAAAAAGAAATGGTTTTTCCTTTAATTTAATCTATGTGATCAATCAAGAAAAAAATGGTTTTGTTTGTTTGCGCGTGATACTGAAAAAATCCTAGAAGACTTAATATCATCCTCACACACTCAAATTTAACTTGGCCATTTCTTGCGAGTGTTGGCACAACGTCCCAAAATAACTGGTGACGCCCCCAGTCAGCCGAAGAGAATCAACCAAGGTAAGGGTAGAGGGTCTGGTGCTTGCCTGCATCGTCACCTATAGGGTAAAGGATGCCCTAGATTTGGCCACTAAGAACCACCGTCCCACGTGAGCATTCGAGTCTTGGGCTTCTTGGTAGTCAGCTAACAGTACCGAGTATCAGACGGGTCAGGTAGCCCCAACTGATACCGCATGCACTGCGCCTAAGCCTAACCCCCTCTGAATCGGGTCTTTGCCGCGCTCGGGTTTTCTTTTCCGTGGGCTGATAGGTGGATTTTAAGCTCCCTAAAAAAAAAAAATTTATGTTTCAAATGTGAAGTGTGATCAAGGTGACTTATTGGATGCCTCCCCCTTGATCCTAACTTAAACTATAATTTCTCTTGTGGCCCTTGTGGGGAGAATTTAGTGTGTTGGTTTAAGTTATTTTTAGGTGGCTTTATTTTATTAGTGGGTGAATGTGTGTGAGTGTATGGTGAAAAATCTCATAATTTGAGCATATGGATATCGGTGATCCTTTGAAAAATTCCCCTAGTTAAACTATGTGATGTTGTTCCTTTCTCAAATAAAAATCATTTGCGAATAATGGGCCGCTTCCAAAACCTCCTAATTAGTCTATGTGAGTGACTAAAGGGAGATGGCGAATCACAAATGTAGAGTGTTCATATGCTTGTCTAGGGTCACCCAATGGTGCAAAGACAACAAATATTACTTGCTCTAACTTGTGATTCAATCCTAGTTCCGCAATTTTGATGCAGGGCAACCCTGCAAACCCAGAATCTTTGCCAACACTGTGCGTCTCAAATCAATTTCCCAATAACTCTCTTGAAAGATTCAATTCCGGGCAATTACATACACCATCATTGCGGAAGCACTTAAACATATGGTTCAAAACCATAACCCAACAATCCTTTTTCCATGCATTTAAACCCAAACTTCAAACAACATTAGAACTTTTAAAAAAGTCTTATAAAGGACTTTTAACTATCCACCACTAGTTTTAAAACTCCAGGCTTTAATGATTAAAATCCCAACGCTTATCAATATTTCAATATTGTGATCTTATGGTTATGAAACCAAATCAAACACTGTATATGGGAATTTTCCTTCTCTTCATTTATGGCAAGTTCATATTTTAAAACTTTCAATCTAATCAAACATTCGAATGCTCCCATAAACAAACCCAATAACTCTCATTCACATATGGCTGGATTCAATTAGAAGAATTCGCCCTTACTTTAAAAGCTCCACTTGGAAAATTCACACCACTGCACATCGATTTTATGCATCCCCACCTTCACGATTTGTTCAACATACCAATTTATTTCTAATCAAATTGACTTTGATTTAAATATAGTCAACGCCTTAGGTTGACCGGACCAATTAACATTTTATGCATACATTCAATTGGAAATTATCAATAAATCAAACTAGACATTAAACTTGAACCCACAAATAACTTACCATCTCCAGCATTCGCACCATAGCTGCGTTTCATTTTATTCCATGCTCTTCCTCTGCATTCACTATCCAACGCCATCAACAATCTCTGCAATTTAATTCGTGTGAACTACAATAAAATAGAATGCATACTTCATATCCAACTCTGCGCCTTATACACTCCCATAATTTTCATGACTGGATTGCTTCCATGATGCAATCAAACTAATTTAACAGCATTCCCACGCACAGTTTCTTTGTTCTGCGTTCCATTTTGAAGTCGATGCTACAGATTGAAAAACATTCATGCATTTCCAATCGATCTTTGAAACCCCACTGAAAACTCTTGTTAGAACCCAGTTAATCTTCTTCAATCGAATGAACTAATCATTTCCAGTACCAATGTCAGCTCTCAAGCGTTGTATATACAATGTGTATGTGTGATTCCAGGCATCCGCATGGTTGTATTTCTTCAGTGAATTCAATCCTCACCAGGTCGATTTATCCATATATGTTAAACTTCAAGAAGTCGACTCCATCATTGTTGTGCTTAACCTGCAATTTTCATTCACTCAACACGAATTCTTCAGTGCTAAAAAGTCTATCCCTCTTCAATAACACATGGGAATCGATCCACAGTTTGATCTGGTATTTATAAACAGATTTCATTAAACAGACTATATAATTTCAAAGCCTGCCCAATCGAACTCCATTCGATTGTATACCATTCGATCTTCAACATTGTTCTGTGTTTATAACTCCGTGCCGAAGCTGCCAATACTACAGATCTTCAATGTACTCAATACTTCCGATTCATAATTGATGGCTTTCGGATTGCCTATTTAACTCTTGGAAATCGCTATATGACATTCATTTCAAATGGTGCACTATCTGCAAACCTCCACAACAAAAAGTGGACATGGCTTAAAGTCAATGCTTTTGAAATATGCAGAATTTCATTTCATTCAACGATGCCAATCAAACCCTCAGATTGACATAAAAACAATCAATTCATTCAACACACGGATTTACCATTACAATTAACAACTGAAATGCCGATATTGATAAATTGATTCTTCCAACTTCTGCACAGAGTTTTTGTTGGGAAAAATACTGAGAGGGGGGGGGGGGGGTGAATCAGTATTTACTGCATCATCAAATCTTTTTACTTATTCATTCCTTAAAACCCATACGCTACTTTCCTTTGGTAAACTAGCGTATATACGCGGATCCCCTTTATGAAACTAGCGTATACACAGAGATCTAGATATGTCATTAAATATTCACTTAAATTATTCCATCATTCATTCATCAGATGTTCAATAAACAGTAAACATGTGCAGTAAGAACAGAATAAACCATCACACAGAGCATCACACATGAACACCAGGATTTTTAGGTGGAAACCCAAATCGGGAGAAAACCACTGCTGCAGTTGCTCAGCCTTCAATATTTTATTATAGAGAAAAACATCTTACAACATATGTCTTGGCGCAGACTCTACCGGCACGCGAGGAGCACCCACTAGCTCGTTTGATCTCACACAGAGGAGCTCCAACCCCCTAACTCGTTTACCAGCCTCTCCTGGAAGGGAGCTACGACCCCCCGATCTCGTTTACCAGCCTCACCCGGAAGGGAGCTACAACCCCCTGACTGAAGGCTACAACCCTCAGCACCACCTTGGACCACGTTTCATCAATTTTCACACTGGATCCAACAACCTCAATAGAACAACACTTGCAGGCCATGTTTCATCATATTTTCAGACTGGACCCTCTTCATACATTTAAGCTCAAACATACATCACCAACAGATACTTATCAATTCAGACAACACAGATCAGATAGCAGTAATACAACAGATCAGATCAGACATATCTTACCACAGACTTCAGCAAACCCTAGTTTGCATACACGCTTTCCTTTCACTGATGTCGCGTATATACGCGCTTCCATCTACATAAACCCGCGTATACTTACGTACATATTTACGAATTAATTTTAATTGCGCACTCTTTTAACTTTTCTTTCAGTAATGCATATATACACGCTTCCTCCTTGATACTAGCATATGGTTCTTCGGATATTTTAGGTCATTGCATTTCTTCGGAACAGATACTTCACACGGAATTTACCCTTTCTCTTCAGACGGATGTTCGCCTCTTCTTGGATCTAATCATTCCATAAAACGGATACGCTTGGTAACTTCCAAGCATATTTCATATCTAGATCCCCTTCTTCATCATTGGTGCATCATACATTCAGATTTTTCATTCATGTGTAACCCTTTCCATTCGGATCTACTTCAAAGAGAGTATTCATTCGAGCTCGAGAGATCTTGCACCCTCCTCGCAGTTTACACACAAAGAAATTTCTTCTCCTTATATAGGTTTGCAACCCCAGCCAGTACCATGAGCCAACACACCAATACCATGAGCCCAAAAAAACATTACTTCCGATGGTATTCCTGGACGGGGTCAATTAGGCGGATCATTACCCAATACAATGGGTCAATACCATGGTGGTTACCCCTGGTATTGCACTTTTAGAGCAATTTAGCCCATACGCGACTTGGCACGTTATTTTCCACGTGCATACGCGACTTCCCTTAGACAGATCTGCGTATGCCTTGAGACATACTCTTTCACCATAGATTTAGAACAATCTGAATTCCTTTCTTCACTTCCTTCTGTACTCACTGTAGATACATCAAATTTACTTCATTAAGAACATATTCTATCAAGCACAACTTCATCAAGTAAGTTGTCATCATCTTCATCAAGGTGGGTTGCCATCAAGGACAACACTCCGCATCATATTGCCAACAATCTCCCCCTTTGGACTTGATGGAAACCACAATGGTGTTTCGTTACCACAACAGATAGGTACATTAAGAATACAATGACACCATGTCACTCTCTCCATTTTTGACACCATTCAAACACGATGTCACTCTCCCCCTTTGACATCAAGGGCAAAGGGCGGACCAAAACCAACATACTCTCCCCCTGAGTTCATGCTGAATTTTCAAGCATATTTTTCAATGAAGTACATGACTCTATGAAATTCCTATCACCAATGACTCATACTTACATCAAAGATCCATCCAGGTGGATTTACATATGAGACTCAACTACCTAACCAAGTGGGTTTACAAAATTTTACTCAGCTACCCAACCAAGTGGGTTTACAAAATCGACAAGTCCTTACAAGACTGAATATTACAATCTTACATCATGGGTCTTAACAAGACCTTTTCATCAAATTACAAATGTGACTTTTCATAACCAACACTAGAAATTCCTCAAGAAGGAGAACATATTTCAGAATCATCATAATGCCAACAATGCATTATACTCAGCAACGCTAAAGATCCCCCTGAATCTGTGCATTCAAGCATCCTTTCCATATGACTAAGGCGACCCCTTAGTTTGTGCATCCTGAACACTTTCACCAACAAATCATCAAGGCATCTTTATCAAAACATGAGAAAAGAATTATGAGAACTGGAACACCACCAGATATACCAAACAGTGTCAGAGATACCAAACAGCACTGCAGTTGTGCTGAAGAGAGCTGACTCCAAGCTGAAAATGGTCAGCAATCAGACATACGCGGTTTTCTGTGCAGGAACTCGCGTATATACGCGACTGTGTTTCATGAAACCCGCGTATCCACTGCCATATTCTAAATTTATCTGATTTGTTCTTTTGTTGGCGAGAGAACACTCCCATTCTTGTCTTAGATACTCGAATGCTTCCCTGGGCATAGGTTTGGTAAAGATATCAGCAACTTGTTCTTTGGAGGGAACATACTCCAACTTCACCTTTTGCTCAAGCACTTGTTCACGTAAGAAGTGATACTTGATGGGAATGTGCTTGGTCTTCGAATACATAACATGATTCTTTGAGATACTGATGGCACTTGTATTATCACACATAATGGGGACAGGAGGTGAACATTTGATTTGAAAATCTTGCAAGGTTTTCATCATCCAAAGGACTTGAGTGCAACAAGATGTGGCAGCCACATATTATGCTTTTGCTATAGATAAGGCAATATAATTCTGCTTCTTGCTGAACCAAGATACCAACCGGGGCCCCATATAGAATGCACCACCACTAGTGCTTTTCCGATCATCAACATTTCCAGCCCAACCTGCATCCGTGTAAGCATGAAGAGTAAGATCAGCATTCTTTGGATACCATAGTCCAAAGTCTTGAGTTCCTTATAGATATTTCAATATTCTTTTGACAGCCTGAAGGTGAGACTCTTTTGGATTAGCTTGGAATCTTCCAACAATCCCAACTGCATGCATAATGTCTGGTCTAGTCCCAATGAGATAAAGTAAAGTCCCCAATCATGATCTGTATTACGGTTGATTCACCATTCATAGTGGGAGAATCATCACGAAATTAAGATTTGCATCAGGATTATCATGCGATCTGTTATCAATTTGCATTCTTCCATGCCACACTTCTTGAGTGCTTAAGATCTCTTTCTTGTGATAGGAATATACCATCTTTAACGATTTTGATGCACTTGCAAGCCAAGAAAGAATGTTAGTTCCCCAAGTAAAGACATTTCAAATTCTTGCTGCATAACAGAAGCAAATTTTTGACTCATAGATTCTTCATTACTTCCAAAAATGATATCATCAACATATACAACCACAATCAACAGTTTATCATTTTCAGCTTTTGTGTATAAAGTGCTATCAGTAGACCCCTTTGAAAATACTTGTTGATGAAGGTATTTGTCAAGACGATAATACCAAGCCCTTGGAGCTTGTTTGAGACCATATAGAGCCTTCTTAAGTCTACAAACAAGATTTGCATCATTTCCAAAAATGAATCCTTCCGGTTGTTCTATATATACTTCTTCTTCTAGATCACCATTAAGAAAAGCATATTTAACATCCATTTGTTAGCTTGTTCTTGAAGATCCATTTAGTTCCAATGACACTTTTATCATGTGGTCTTGGTACCAATTCCCAAGTGTCATTCTTTTCAATTTGATCAAGTTCTTCATTCATGGCTTACTTCCAACATTCATCTTTGCTAGCTTGAATGAAATTGTGTGGTTCAATTGTGGATAGAAGTGCCAGATGATTAGAAGATCCCACAAGAGTTCTCCTTGTTCGTACACCTGATTCCTTGTCACCCAAAATTTGAGATTCGGGATGATTCTTTTGCACATATCTTGATGGAGCTTTTTCAGGTAGATCATCTTCAGGTTCTTCATTGGATCCATTGTCTATATCATTTGATGTAGAAGGACATAGGTCACCATCATCTTCTTTTGTTGTTTGTTTTTCTTCTTTAGGAGCTGCAGGAGACTCATCAATAACAACATCAATGCATTCAACAATCTTTCGAAACCTTTTATTGTAACATTTGTATGCTTTGCTTGAAGATGAGTAACCAAGAAATATCCCTTCATCTGATCTAGGTTCAAACTTGCCAAGCTTTTCATCATTATTTTTGATAAAGCATTTACTTCCAAAAACTCTAAAATGCTTTACAGATGGAGATTTACCATACCAGAGTTCATATGGAGTTTTGTCACTATTTACCCGAACATGAGCCTTGTTGAGAATGTTAGCTGCTGTATGTGATGCTTCTCCCCAGAACATGTCAGGAGTTCCAGAATCATCGAGCATAGCTCTAGCCATTTGTTGAATTATTCTATTCATTCTTTCTGCTATGCCATTTTGTTGTGGAGTACCTGCTACAGAGAATTGTCTTTTTATGCCATGTTGTTCACAAAATTCAAGGAATTCATTTGATGTATATTCTCCTCCTCGATCAAATCTAAGACACTTGATTTTTAGATCTACTTCATTTTCAACTAAAGCTTTGAAGATCTGAAATTTTTCAAATGCTTCATCTTTGTGTTTAATGAGCCCGATCCAACACATTCTAGAGTAATCATCAATAAATAAGATATAGTATTCTTCCCCGCGTGGTGACTTCTTCCTCATAGGTCCACATATGTCAGTATGAATGAGTTCAAGAGGCTTACTTGATGATCCTTCTTTGGCATTAAAATGTACTCTGGTCTGCTTACCGAATTGACAAGATTTGCATATGATGCTTTCTGGTAGATTAATATTGGGAAGACCATGAACAGCTTGAAGTCTGCTTGCTTTGTTGATTTGAGAGAAGCTCAGATGCCCCAGCCTTCTATGCCATAGCCAATTTTCTGAAGACTTTCTCAAGTAACATTGATCTATACCGTTTAGTATATACAGGTTGCTAGGATTTCTTTTTCCTTTTATAATGATTTTACCTATATCAAGATCACGAACCACACATTCCTTTGAACTAAAGACCACTTCTGTTCCTTGATCACACATTTGGCTTACACTTAACAGGTTATGCCTTAATCCATCCACATACATGACATCATTAGCCTTCACCTTTTCTTTTAGAAATACTGGCCCTTTTCCTTTAATTACAGCCAGAGTGTCATTTCCAAATGTAACTTTCTTTTCTTTTTCTAGAGCATTATATGTAAGAAGTTTGCTTTTGTCACCTGTCATGTGTCTTGAGCACCCACTATCAATGTACCATTGATTTTCTTCACCTTCTGCAAATAATGCTATCCCACAATTTTCAACCTGTAATTCTTTCTTTTTCCATACTTTAGAGCTTGAGGGAACATGTTCATTTGGCTGGACCTTGCTCCTGCATTCAGATTCTTCATGACCAAAGTTATTGCAATAAGTAAATTCAACTTCATTTTGAAGAGGAGAAAAGTTGTTATAGGTATTCTTCTTTGGTTCAATATTCATTCTTTTCTTTCTTGCTTCTCTTGTCATGATGGTTTTATATGCAACACATTGAACAGCTTTATGACCAAAATTGTGACATGAGAAACATTGTCCATTGAAGTAGAAATTTCGGCGACCATGAAATCTTCTATTTGAATTTACCTGTTGGTTGTTGCTTCTTTGAGGGATCTCCTTGTTAGTGATCCTTGATTTGAGATGATCATGCTTTACCTGTAAAGAACCTTTGTTCCCTTGCTGAGTGGCTAAGTGAAGAGAACCAGTAGTGACTGCTTTTAAATAATTTGGAGCTGAAGTCTGGGAAGATTCCCCAGTATATCCAAGACCTGTTTTTACAAGAGGAGACCGTTGTGACTTGATAATCTCATCTAAGGTTTCTGAACTTTTAGCAAATCTAAGATTGAGAGTCTTCACTTTCTCATTATCTTTCCTTAGACTTACTATTTCACACTCCAATTCCTCAATGCGTTTTTCTTTCGCTTCAAGCTGTCTTTCAAGAGTCTCTATGATTATGTTCTTTTCTGCTAGGCTTACTTTGAGTTGATTGTTTTCTTCAAGAAAATCATTGTCCTCTAGAGCATCCACGAAAGTATCCTTTTCTTCTCTTTGTTCAAAATCCATGAGAAGTCTAAAGTCTTCTTCACATTCTTCCTCACTATTAGATGATCCATCACTGTCTTCATTAGTATAATAACTTTTCCTTGTGCTAGATCGATTCTTATTCCTTCTTGCTAATTCTTTTCCTTTAGCTGAGGTTTCTTTATAAGGACACTTTGCAGCATAATGACCAACTTTTCCACACTCAAAACATTTGAAAGGAAGCTTACCTTTGAATCTTCCAGTTCCTAGTTGGAGTTTTCTCACGAAATTCGCTTCTTCTTCATCGGATATGTAGCTGGATTCTTTGACGACTTCCTTTTCTTTTCCTCTTGCAGATACCTTAAATGCAGCTTCCTTGATTTGAGAAGGACCTCCTTGTCTCATTTCAAAAGCAGTCAGAATACCATGTAATTGAACAATAGTAAGAGTTTGCAGATCTTGCCTTTCTTCAATAGCTGAGACTTTAGAGTCAAATTTTGAAGTCAAGGATCTTAAGACTTTTTCCACCAGAGTAGTATCAGTTATGGTTTTACCCAAATTTCTCATTCGATTTACAACATCATCTAGACGAAGGAAGAAACTGGCAACACTTTCATCACTATGCATCTTCAAATTTTCATATTCAATTCTAAGAGTTTGGAGTTTTGCATTTTTTACCTTTGTATCTTCTTCATAGCTCAGAATGATTTTGTCCCATATTTCTTTTGCTGAATGTAGCTGCATCACTTTAGCAAATTCTGATTCAGACATGCTTCCCAGCAAGACATTTACTGCTTTGGCATTGGTTTCATACTTCTTCCTTTCTGCTGCATCGGTAGGAATACTTGCCGGGTATTGATAACCTTCTTCCACGATTTCCCATACATCTGCACCAAGACTTTGCAGATATGCTTTTGTACGTACCTTCCAGAATATCAGATTGCTTCCATTGAATAGAGGTGGCTTTATAGACATTACTCCTTCTTGACTTCCCATTACGACGGATCTCCTTTAAGCGATCAAGCTTCTGCACAAGGACCTCCTCTGATACCAATTGTTGGGAAAAATACTGAGAGGGTGGGGGGGGGGGTGAATCAGTATTTACTGCATAATCAAATCTTTTTACTTTTTCATTCCTTAAAACCCATACGCTACTTTCCTTCAGTAAACTAGCGTATATACGCGGATCCCCTTTATGAAACTAGCGTATACACAGAGATCTAGATATGTCATTAAATATTCACTTAAACCATTCCATCATTTATTCATCAGATATTCAATAAGCAGTAAACATGTGTAGTAAGAACAGAATAAACCATCACACAAAGCATCACACATGAACACCGGGATTTTTAGGTGGAAACCCAAGTCGGGAGAAAACCACCGCTGCAGTTGCTCAGCCTTCAATATTTTATTATAGAGAAAACATCTTACAGCATATGTGCTGGTGCAGACTCCTACCAGCACGCAGGCACCCACCTGCACTCGTTTACCAGCCTCTCCTGGAAGGGAGCTCCAACCCCCTGACTCGTTTACCAGCCTCTCCTGGAAGGGAGCTACGACCCCTCGATCTCGTTTACCAGCCTCACCTGGAAGGGAGCTACAACCCCCTGACTGAAGGCTACAACCCTCAGCACCCCTTAGGACCACGTTTCATCAATTTTCACACTGGATCCAACAACTTCAATAGAACAATACTTGTAGGCCACGTTTCATCATATTTTCAGACTGGACCCTCTTCATACATTTAAGCTCAATCATACAACCAAACTGATGCAAACAACTCAGAACATAAGAATACATATAGCAGCAATACAACAGAATAGATCAGTCATTGCTGCATCAGTAGGAATACTTGCCGGGTATTGATAGCCTTCTTCCACGATTGCCCATACATCTGCACCAAGAATTTGCAGATATGCTTTTGTTCGTACCTTCCAGAATATCAGATTGCTTCCATTGAATAGAGGTGGCTTTATAGACATTACTCCTTCTTGACTTCCCATTGCGACGGATCTCCTTTAAGCGATCAAGCTTATGCACAAGGACCTGCTCTGATACCAATTGTTGGGAAAAATACTGAGAGGGGGGGGGGGGTGAATCAGTATTTACTGCATAATCAAATCTTTTTACTTTTTCATTCCTTAAAACCCATACGCTACTTTCCTTCGGTCAACTAGCGTATATACGCGGATCCCTTTTATGAAACTAGCGTATACACAGAGATCTAGATATGTCATTAAATCTTCACTTCTATTATTCCATCATTCATTCATCAGATGTTTAATAAACAGTAAACATGTGCAGTAAGAACAAAATAAACCATCACACAAAGCATCACACATGAACACCAGGATTTTTAGGTGGAAACCCAAATCGGGAGAAAACCACCGCTGCAGTTGCTCAGCCTTCAATATTTTATTATAGAGAAAACATCTTACAACATATGTGCTGGCGTAGACTTGACCAGCACCCAGGCACCCACCTGCGCTCGTTTACCAGCCTCTCCTGGAAGGGAGCTCCAACCCCCTAACTCGTTTACCAGCCTCTCCTGGAAGGGAGCTACGACCCCCCGATCTCGTTTACCAGCCTCACCTGGAAGGGAGCTACAACCCCCTGACTGAAGGCTACAACCCTCAGCACCCCTTCGGACCACGTTTCATCAATTTTCACACTGGATCCAACAACTTCAATAGAACAATACTTGTAGGCCACGTTTCATCATATTTTCAAACTGGACCCTCTTCATTCATTTAAGCTCAATCATACAACCAAACTGATGCAGACAACTCAGAACAGTAGAATAAAGATAGCAGCAATACAACAGAATAGATCAGTCATTTCTTACCACAGATTTCAGCAAACCCTAGTTTGCATACGCGCTTTCACTTCACTGATGTCGCATATATACGCGCTTCCATTCACACACACCAGCGTATACTTCTGTACATATTTATAGAATTAATTTTAATTGCGCATACGCACTTTTCTTTCAGCGAAGCCGCGTATATACGCGCTTCCTCTTCGGCGAACTAGCGTATGGTTCTTCAGATATTTTAGGTCATTGCATTTCTTCAGAACAGATACTTCACACAGATTTAACCCTTCTCTTCAGACAGATGTTCGCCTCTTCTTGGATCTAATCATTCCATAAACAGATCTGGCAACTTCAAGCATATTTCAGATCTAGATCCCCTTCTTCATCATTGGTGCATCATACATTCAGATTTTTCATTCATGTGTAACCCTTTCCATTCAGATCTACTTCAGAGAGAAGTATTCATTCAGGCTCAGATATCTTGCACCCTCACTCATGATTTGCACAAAGAATTTCTTCTCCTTATATAGGTTTACCCTTTGTCAATACCATGAGCCCCTTTTTCAATAGCATGAGCCCAAAACCACATTACATCCGATGGTATTCCTAGACGGGGTCAATTAGGCGGATCATTACCCAATACAATGGGTCAATACCATGGTGGTCACCCCTGGTTTTGCACTTTTAGAGCGCTTTAGCCCATACGCGACTTTGCACGTTCTTTTCCGCGTGCATACACGACTTCCCTTAGACATATCCACGTATTCCTTGAGACATACTCTTTCACCATAGATTTAGCACAATCTGAATTCCTTTCTTCACTGCCTTCTGTACTCACTGTAGATACATCAGATTTACTTCATTAAGAACATATTCTATCAAGTACAACTTCATCAAGTAAGTTGTCATCATCTTCATCAAGGTGGGTTGCCATCGAGGATAACACTCTGCATCATATTGCCAACAGTTTTGTCTAAAAAGCTTATCATATGAATGAAATAAGAACTCAACATATTCCTACCAATTCGACCAAGAATATATATATATATATATATATATATATATATATATATATATATATATATATATATATATATATATATATATATATATATATATATGTGTCACACAGAATTTTCAATACTATTCCTCATCAATATAACCAAATAAAATCAATTACAAAAACCCTTCTTGGTTCATGGCCAGATTTCCAATCAATGGCCCTTTTCCACAAAAGCTCGTAGGCTTACAATTTTGTTGTCCAACTCTCTCTCCTATTCTGCACTGATCTATTTTGCCTTTGAGGCATAACAACTTATACAAATTTAATTGAACCAATTAAGGTTCAAATCCCCTTAATCACTCAACAAACCCTCAAATATCTCAACAAATCCTAAAATCACTCTTGAATACCTAAGGATCCTCTCTCACCCAAAATTAATGAAACTAATTTCTAAATTAAAATTTCTCATCCCTTTACATCCTCAACTGACCAAATTCTCTCATATTCTCAAACATTTGAGAATTATTTACAATATTTAATTAAAAATACATAAAACCCACTTAAATTATTCATAAAAATCTAGCTCTTTTAAAAACTTAAACACCCCTAAGTTTTAATAAATACAAATTATTTTCGAGTCTAATGCTCCTGCATCAAATTTCCTAAATGAAAAAATGGAAATTTAAACTAAACAATTTCTACACTAGCTTATGCATGTGTGGTCATGAGCCACTTACTTGGACTAGTTAAACTAAGTGTGCATCCCAGAATTTGCAAAAAACATAAATTGTTCGAAAAGCAATGGTTAATTCGTCCCCTACTTAAACTATGTGAACACTTTTTTTCAAAAACCAACTTAAATGAAAAACTAACTTAATGCCTACAAAAAGCAGCAAAAATCAGTTCTCAAAAGCTGTGGGGTATCAATACAGGTGTTGGCAGATACATTAGGGGCTTCCCAACACACTTCCAAGCAAAAAAAATACAGCAGATAGGGAGAAAAATTCTCTCTGCAAATTGCGTGCAAAACCCTCTGATAGGTGCACCTTCCTGTGCGCAGGTCTCCTCTGAACGTGCGCACTGTGCGTCTATGTGAAAAAACAATGCACAAAATTCCTGCAAGTAAAAACAAATTAGGAGCTTCCTTCTTCAGTCTATCACTTCAGTGAGTCTAGGGACTGCAAGATGGGTGAGAGGACTGTCAGCTCCACTCCAGCATAGACTAAGGGTCTCCTGCAAACAATGGCACAACCACCTAAACTTGAAACACGTCTGTGGAGTCGCCAATCCTGTTGTGGTGGATTTGACACATGGGTGTACGAAATCACACGCATTTAGAGAATGTGGTATTTTCTCTAAACCATAAGTAACATGTAGTATCTGGGGGGAGCTTATAAGTATAGAACTTAAATGAAGTAATACACTAAAGTATGCTCTGTTAAAAATCTAAAACTAAAAACACAAAAAGAAGCTATATAGAGAGTTTCAAACAGTAACAAGGTAAACAAAGGCTTGATGGCCTTCTTCTTATTGAATGCTTGGAATGAAAACAAAAATCTTACCCACTTGCCAAAGGGCCTAGGCAGAGGCTTTAGGAACCGATGCAAGGATGTTTTTCCTTCAAGTTCTGCCTTTTGACGCAGTCTAACTCTCTCTCTTTGTTGCAATGGGCTAAGATTGTTGGGTGGCCAACAATCGAGTCCTCTTCTTCAGCTTCTGCTCCTTGGTTCACACAAGGCACTAGTGTTGCTTGGGCAACTTTGGCCAGCATAACTTTGTGCTCACACATTGTTCATATCTTTGAGGTTTTATGTAGGTGAGCGTTCAAACCTCCTTCCCTCCCTTGGTACATGGTGGATGGTGACCCAAGGGAGGGGAAATATTCCATTGTGGGCTGAAATATGCTTTTGTGTTCTCACACAAGGCCTAAGGAGGCACTGGTGATGTCCTTAGGTGGGTTTCACATAAGGAGAAACTGTCTTTTGCTTGCTTGTGGTCCCGGAAAGTGATTTTTTTCCACTTCCATAAATGCGCGCTTATCGCGCTCCGGTGCATGCAGAAGGCACTCTTTTCGAAGGAAAAAGCGCGCATTCAAGAATTTATGACTAGTTTAATCTTGAATTGCTCAAAACCTTGGAGATTCTTGATTCCATAATGTGTCCCTGTCTTATAATTCCTTAGGCTCGACATTAACTGATATCATTTTCTGTTGTACGATTTTCCAGTGTTAACAGTACCCATTAGAGATGTACCAAATATATACCAGAATATGGCATAGGTGAAGTCCATGGATTTGAGGATGCACCAGAGCAGGTTCCAGATAATGATTGGTAACCTGGTGGGATGGAAGTACCACCATATAGATGTCATTTTGGTGATGTGGTAAACATTGACGGGGTAGCAACAATAGATGTTGTCACAACTGTAACAGGCGGTACATCTGAAAATGTTGACTCAGCCATGGTCATACGACCCAGTGTATACCCTATAGGATCTACGGGAACTCTAATTGAAACAGGATCAAAAGAAGCAGTGTATGTCAACCGAGGAAAAGTCTCGTAAATATAAAGCCCTGATCCAAAATGTGTTGGAGTTGAAGGGCGTGTTTCTTGTTGAGGTTCTTCCTCAATCAAAATCAAAACAGGTGGACGGATTTTTCCGTCATGCCCAAGATATGTTTCAGGTGGTTGACTGCGTGATATGGGAGACTCAATGGCTACGATTGACTGTGGAGTGAGTGATACAGGAACAAATTCTGGTTGTTCGAATTCAGGATCTAGATGTTCTGGTAAAAGAATGATGGGATCCAGATTAACTTCCAATTGAACAACGTCAGGTTCGGGAGGTACGGTCTCACTGATTGGATGGATTATGTCCACAGGTAGCTGTGAGGACTCTGTTTCGACGACAGTGGATGAAATAGGATGTGTAGAAACGACTCAAGACAAATCTAGTATATGTGATGAAGATGACGCACTAGAGGTATTGATGGTACTGGTTTCAGTAGAACGTTGTCGCCTTTGCCGACCATAAATGGCTTCTGGTGGTAAAGGTGGTTTAAGTGCTATTCTATGCAAACGACGGGGAAAGGGATGTTCTTCTTCCACGATGACTGATTGATTTTATTACAAGAAAAAATAAACAAAATAAAAGGGTAATTCTAGGCAAAAGGTTTACCAAGTAATTGTGAACTACATAATACCTCCTGGCGAACCAAGAAGTACGGGCAAGCAATCTCCCTGAATTTTGTGTTTGGTGTATCAGAAATTACAAGGCGGCTGACTCGGTTACCTATGGATGGTAAGCAACCTAAATTTTTCCTCCCAAATATACCTGAAGGTATGCGGAGGCCCAAGTCCGTATTAGCACTGTCTAATGTGAAGCCACACAGTGAGAGCACCCCTTTATACTTTTCATACTAGAACATCGCGCTATATACCCGAAGGTACGTGGACGAGCTCCGATACACTTATGTAAATGGAGTGGGATTTCACACTCAGAATGTATCACAAACAAGTTAGCGACAACTGCTATGTTTAACGACGTCGGAACAAGTATCTATTCTGGACCTTCTAAATGTTATCGTTAATGTTACAATGCTTTCTTAGGTTGATTGATGTAAATTTTATGTTGATCTTGTTTAAAATTTTGTCTTTGAGGTTCACCGTGTGATGTAATGGTAAATTCCTAAAAAATGCAAACTAAATGATAAGCGAACTTTTCAATTTAGATTTTTCAATGAAAATCCTAGCTACTAAGGGGAAAGAGAAATCAGATTTTGAGCATACAACAAAGAGCACAAGCTAAATGTTGATTTCTCTAACTTGTTCCTATGCAACACAAACAATTCTCTAGATGCAAGTGCATGTTTTTCTTTTCAGTTTCCTTTAATGTGAATGAGAGAAAGGAAAATAAATGCACAAATCAATCAAACAAGTGTTTTATTTTGAGAAATGAGGAATGAAACAACAATTTCTCTTAGGAAAATGAATAATGGAACTACAATTTTCCTACAGGAAACGAGGAATGAAACAACAATTTCCTTTTCAAAAACATAATTGATCTAATGCAAAAATTACTACTTTGAATTTGATTTTCCAGTGATAAAGAAAATATCTAATGAAACATTGAACAAATTACTTTTCAAAGGAGGAAGAACAAGAAAGTTTACTGGTCTCTAAGAGCAATCACACATCTGAGAATACAAAAAACAATTGGTTGAAATTGAAAGATTTTTTTTTTTTTTGATGGAATTTGGTTGGTTGAGGGGGCAGCATAGCCTCTAAGGGGATAAATTTCATTGAAAAGAACCCCTGAATGGAACACATTTCACTGCAGTGCACTGTACCCTGACCAACAGTGCGTTGGGTGCAACTATGTTTGAAAAACAAGTAGCGAAACACACTTCTAATGCAATTTGTTCATTCAAATGAATGATAAAGGAAAGTAGATGCTAATGATGAAGGTAAAAAAAGACATAAACACCAGGAATGATGGGAAACTCCCCAGTATGGTTGCCAATTTGTTATACGGAATTTTAATCTACAGATAAACTAAATTCCCTAAGTGTGGTGCTCCTTCACTCAAAACAATGGGAGAAAGACAACTATTATTTTATTTAATACAAATAGATATACAGAAAGGGAATGAGCCTACTTGTGATCCTTTTCGCTCTCCTTCTCATTCTGTCACTGTTGCTGTCACTCAAAATCCAACTCAAGCCGCTAGATTGGTTCTTGCAATCAAAGACAAAGAACAACAAACAACATACAATATACAAGTATCTATTTATCTTAATCAAAACAAACTGATTAGATCTGAGAATACATACATCATCAAGAATACAGTTCACCAGATATACACATATGTATTGAGAAAATGAACATATATCTTTATTAATGGAGTAGGAGGAGAAGATTACAACCAATAGATCGATTTGTCATCAACCTGATCCAACTTCATTCTAGCCCCATCACATCCAGCATCATCTCAACAACATATCAGTACTTCCAATCTCTTATCAAATGAGAATCCAACATCATAAATTTGCACAAAATTATTCCTCCCTATCACTTAGACGAGTGCTCAATTTATAGGGAAATTGATGGTAGTTTCTCATTGAATGGATTTGTAATAATAGGCAAGACATGTTTCCAAGTTCAGAGGTGGTGGATGGACACTTGGATTCGAATTACGACACCTATGGACTCTTCTAGTAGGCACTGGCCATGTGGAGATTCTAGGAACAATGATTATTTCGCTCCCAGGTGACCAACGAACCCTTGAGTGTCGGGAAGTGCGCTGCAGTGCACCCTTGCATGGAGGTATTGGCACTGCAATGCAGCTAGTCCCTTGTAGAGGAGCATTGGTGAGTCAGTGGGTCATATAATATATACTTCAAACCTTGTAAATCTCACAATTGAAGCCATGAAAGGAATGTCTTCACTTAGGGCATATAGTAACTAAAATTAAGGGGATGATAGACCCTATTCATTAGTCCTGGGGGATGATGCCTAATTTGACCAAGTCTTGGGGGATGATGCCCAAATTGACCGATAATACCAATCACTAAAAAATATCATAGATCTAGCACACTTTGATATTTTGAATCAAGTAAAATTTCAGGTAGAACAAGAATTCAGATAGAATATATAAATATAACCCTTTATTCATATTATTAACTGAAAACAAAATACATTCCCATACAATACGACTAGAGCTCCTGCAAATGGCATGCATGACTGCTCATTAAAACAAAAAACAAAGATTGATCTAAGACCTTGAAGCTCAATCATGGACCTTGAATGGATTGACCAGACAAATTCACCATGGGGTTTTCGTCCTGGGATCAATGCTAGAATTGGCCATGCCAAGTTCTCAAGAAAAACAGAATAAGATAGATAAACCCAAATTCCCTCAATGCCTAGCTCCTACCTCCATTTATACGCTTGATGGATTTTATAGAAGCCTTATTTTATTATTTTCCCTCGAAAACGAAGGAGAAAACTGTGGGCAGATCCCATGGGTAGTTTCTACCTCTTTGACCATATCCAAAAAAATAGAATATTACAAATCCTCCCGCCCAAATATTTCTTGCCCTCAAGCAATCCACTGCTATCCACAACAGAAACATTTGTATATTGATACCAGGACCCCATAAAATCCAGTGTGTTATTCCATCCTCCATGCTTAATGTTCATGAATGGATCCTTCGATACCTGGATCCCAAACAATCCTCCGACCAATCCTTCCCTCGATAGATTTACCTGGATCCCAAACAATACTTTGACCAATCCTGCCCCCAAAGGATTCTCCTGTATCCCAATGCCACCTAAATCTTGGGACCTGTGGGTTATGGTACCATCTCACTGCCCATGCCAAAGGGCCTAGACTACATTATTCCCTTGGCAGTGAGTATCCTCCTAGGAATCAACCCATCAATAGAATACCAACTCATAATCTCTCGCCAATCCATACCTGGGGAAGGATGAATATCTGCAAATTTATTATGTTGATATTGCTCAATGCTTAATTCATGTTGCTCCACTTCGTCACCCAACATGATGCCTTTGGAGAACTCTTACATGCTCTTCTGTATAAATATGGATTGGTAGCGTTGCAAGCCTTATCTATGTACTCCAGTAGAGGGCTGCTCTGGAACTCCCAACTGTACTCCTCTTGCTACCTTGTGAGGAACTTGAGTCGTTTCTCAATATTAGACAACTTACTCATTGATTCATCACATACTCTATGAGCTCCTCAATTTTCATGTTCTCCCGTAAGATAGTGTCTCGGACTGTCCCGATTCTTTGCTTCAACATCATCAGATCTGTTGAAAAGTCGACAAGAAATGTGTGTCTAATTTAATTTTCCCTTAATTAAATTGGACAATAAATTGTAATCTTATCTCATAATCACTTGTAATAGTTAACTAAGTGTGATAACTCAGTTAGGTCATGAATTTCGAGTTGAGGGTGGTTGGTGAGGCATGCAAAGTGATTCTATTTGTTTTTTAGTCCAAATTATAGTTATTGCATTATTTTAATGCATGATAAATCATTGAACTCAATTAATTGAGTTAAAATCAGTTTAATTAGTTGTAACTAATTTTTTCCCTAGTGAGAGGTCAAGTGAATTAAATCAGATTTAATTCACATGTAGTGATTTGTCAAGTAACTGATGATTTAATATTAATAGCTGCATGCATGTCAGTTCTGGTGAAGACCCAGTTGAGACAAAGGTTAAAGGGAAGTTAACTATCAGTTGTATTATTAGCAAATTTCTCGCATGCAGTAATACACCCATAGGATTTCCCATGAGCATTGCCAGTTTTGAAAGATTGAAATTCCTAAAGAATAGGGATTACATTCATAAGGAATTATGCAAGGCAGGCAGGCTGAGCAAAGGCAGGAAATTGGTTAAGTGTTGGTCGATTTTGTCCAGTTCAGTGTGAGACAGTTGTGAGAGTGAAGCAGACTCTTGTGAGAAGAGTGCATTGTAATTGTTTCATGATTCCTTGGTTGAATATACAATAGAAGATAGAGGGGTTTTGATCAGCAAGATTTCCCCGGGAAAAATATCTGTGTTGTGGTTTGATTTTCTTCTTTCTTTTACTTGGTGTGATTGGTGATCGTGTTTTATTTTCCGCAATTAATTTGTAGAAGGATTCAGTATCTTTCTTTAGCATATCACATGATCGGATTGAATCCATTGGCATAAACATTGTTTTTATGATTTATACATGGTATCAAAGCACAATAAATCACTATAGTGGAGAAGAATTTGAGATTGTGTTGAATAGCATTCGAATTTGCAAAATATTCTTTGGTGCGACAGGCAAATCAAGATGGCTTTCAATGGCTTAAGATTGTAATATGCACTTGAGGGAAATTCTACTTATATTGCATGGAAAGATAGAATGGAGGCAGTTTTGGAGGATAATGGGTTTAAATAATTCATTGATAATGATATTCCCAAACCCGCAGCAACAAATGCCACTCTTCTTGATGCTTGGAAAAAGAAGGTTGCAAAGGCGAGGATGATATTATTAGAGGGAGTTTGAGACCACATGGTCTTGAGTCTCCATGGAAAAGAAACTCCATATGCAGTGTGGAAAGCTTTGACATCTTGTTTCAGAGTAGCAGTGACCACATAAAATTGGCACTAAAGGACAAGCTCAAGAAAATAAAAATGGAGAAATGTGACATTATTCCGAAATATTTATCCAAGTTCATCCAATGTCGAGATGAGTTAGGGAGTGTTGGGATTACTATAGCGGATGATGACTTGGTGAGCCTAGCTCTTATAGGCCTCCCCAAGAGTTGGCATAGTTATCAGGACTTTGTCAATGGGAGGGAAAAGTTACCAGATTGGGAGCGACTTTGATTGGATTTGGTACAAGAATAATTCAGGCGGAATACCAGGGATGGATCCTCATCCAAGACAGGTGATGAGGTAAATTTTTCCTTGGATGGTAAGGCAAAGAAGGGGAAGGGAAGTAAATCCTATTCCAAATCTTAGACCTGCAAAGAAGGAAAGAAGCGTGACATGTCTAGTGTGAAATTCTTTCACTGTCACGAGCATGGACATTATTCCACTAATTGTCCACATAAGAAGAAGGACAAAAATAAGGCTTCAAGATCTGCAGCAGGTGAGGCTTTGGCCTCACAATTTGAGTTGGACTTCTCACTCATCGCATGCATGGTGTCTAGTGCGATGGGATCAATGTGGTACTTGGATAGTGGTGCATCTTTCCACATGACGGGAGACAAATAACTTTTTTGTAGCTTGGAGAAGAATGATCTCTAGATGCATATTGAAATAGGTGATGACGGGAGGTATAGCTGATATGAAAATGGGATGGATAACTTTTTATGCTTTTCAAGAACCTCCCACTCAATTAAAGAAATAAAAGATCTAACTTGTACTTGAATTTTGCAGAATTTTTTACTTGAAATAGGTGTAGTTTTTTTAACTGTTTAAGTGTCTTAAGTCCATTTGTTTTTTTTTGCTAAAATTAAACATGTGTAACAAAAATATAAAGCAGCAAATAAACATCCACACATAACATCAAATTTCATCTAGGATTTCACCCGAATATCGTGGGCTACGTCTCCTTGAGCTCTTGTCATCTTGACTTGGCTCTTTGGGATTATGGAAAAATTTCTTTTACAAGTTCCACACTTAACTCCAATGGTTACTGAACTGAACCAAAGGGCTTAGAATACCATCTATATCCCTGTCTTGGCTGTCATCACTCTGCAAATAGATCTAGGCTCCCTTTCGACTTGATTCCTTCTGTCAGTGCTCTAAGCTACCCTGAGCTTCTCCATAGCACTAAATACTTAAGAATTATTTTAATGTCCCTAAAACCACACCTACTGTCTCCGGCACACATCAGACACCAAAAATCAACTGATAATTTGCTCAAAACGAGCACAACATCCCCAAACTAGGCCTTCCTCCACGGTTTTCCCTGGGCTGCCCAAAACTTCCCTTCAGCTTCTTGATCTCTAGAAGTAATAAAATGGCTTTGAAAAACAATTCATTGGATTCATAATGCCAAAATTAGTCAGGAAATACTATTTTTTTCACTGGAAATGGCCTCCGGCTGCTTCAGTTTCGCCTACAACACCTGTCGGCACCCCCTGGAACTCGGGTCATTGAAAACTTCTCTGATGGGTTCTCGATCTCTAGAATTCCTAAAAATATTCTGAAACCTCATTAAATGGATTCATAATGCTATTTAAAATTATAAATTCCTATTGGTTTGCTGCATAAGGCCTCTAGCTTCCCTGGATAGGCCTCAAAATGCTGCTAGAAAAAGCTGGCACTGATGGCCCTTGGAACTTTACTGAAGAATATCAGATTTCGAAAGTCCTCTACAGGCTTTGAAAACCACACCATTAGTTCTAGAACATCTTAAACATCCAAAATTGACTATTTTATTTCTGAATAAGGCGTCTAGCTCCCCTGGCTATGCCTCAAACTGATGCTGGCCCATGGTGGCCCTAGTGGCCCCTAAAACTTCACTAAAGAAAAAACCTGCTCAAAATTTCTCTTATGGCTCTACAACCATCACCAATGGCTCTAGAATGTCCAATATAGTGGAAATTTACTATTCACACTCTCAAAATGGTTGAAAATTGAGTGAGTTATGACCAAAACAACTTTGCCCCAATTTCCTCCACTAAATGTGGGGCAACTACCAGTTAACTCCACTAAAAGTGGAAGTCTGCCTAAATTTGGTAGCGCTTCCAAAATCTAGACCATATTAAACTTGACTTACCTGAAGTTTAATTAAAATTAAACCTAGGATTAGGCTCCTTAAGTGCGCTTAACATTAAGCTCTTGTTGTTACACAAAATGTCTAGGCACCATGACAACGGTTCAGATTGGGGGTTGTCACCCTCATCCCCAATCTCTCTATTTAAGTTGTCTCCTTATAGAAGACTAAGGGGGGTAGACCCTATGGAAATAGAATGAAGGAGAACAAGTTGGGAACCAACCAGTTCGGGACACACAGTTAAACAACCAAATACTTGTGAAAGATCTAGCAAGATTAAAGAATTCGATTGAATTTGAAAGATTGATACCAGTGCCTTATAGAATCAACTATCCTGCTAAGGAAATTACAACCAAGTACTTGATGAGAAACTGCTGCTATGCAATGCAGAATGCAAGGAAAACAATTTGAAGGAGCGAGATGAAACAAGGTTCGAAGATGATAGATGATAAAAAGCCTAAAGCACTTAGGTTATAAATAATTTGATCTAACCACTAAGTACTTAAGCGAGAGTGCCAATTATGAAGATGCCAAAATATTATTCAATTTAAAAGATATACAATTCGTTGCAAATCCACAATAATTAGATATCAATCACACTTGAAAGAATTTTCCAAACATTAATATTCAGTAAATATCCAAATTCAAATAAATGAAACAAGACTTAACTACACATTTTAATTGATAAAAAATGTTACTAAAACTCAGATGCTAATGATCATCAAACCTAGCTGAAGCATAAGAAAATAATTAGCATTTAAATCTCAAAAATTAATCATCAATAAACACCATGAAATTTTAATGCTAAACAAACACTTCGTCAAACAATTTATGGATTAAATGATATTCTTAAAATAATGCAAATCCAAAAATTAAATTTTCTCCTATAGTCAAACTTAGGATATATTCTTCAGCAAGATTTCAGATCTAAAATATAAATTGCAGCAGTAATTTAAACCATAGATCAGCAAACAAACGATACTAGCACCAATGCCCAAAATGAGTAAAAATAGTAAAAATTGTTGAACTTTAAGAAAAATCAATTTTTAGGGCTTGATTAAGAGAAATTTCAGATTTGATATTTTTTTAAGCAGTGAAACAGTGACAGATCAGCAAGATAAAACTACCCAAAATAGATGCCAAATACTTCCAGAAATAACAAAAATATATTAAAACCTAAAATTTCCAATTTTAAGGCTTTAAGAGAGTTTGATTCAGTAATTTTAAAAACTGATAAGTTTATAACAACTGTAAATTGATAACAGATCAGCGAACTAAAAATACTGAAAATGATCCCCACAATGTCTAAAAATAGTAAGTTTTTTCCGAAAAACTGAAAATTTAAATTTTTTGGACCTTATTTAGAATATGCATAAAAAATGTTTAGATCTGATTTTTCACAGTCATGCAGTAATTTCCAGCAAGCTTCAAAGTCAGATATAGGCAAAATTATAGATGCCCAAATGGCCAAAAATTCTAAAAATGAAGATTTTGCAATTCTAAACAATTTTGACCATATAAAATATGTTTTTAAGGCATAATTATTTGTGATTTGCTCGCTGTAATAAAATTTGCAGAAAATAAGGGTTTAGAGACCAAACCCTTAGCCCAAGGCTTTGAAGATCCCACTATTGAAAATTCTTGAAATTTTTGGGATAATGTTGCCGCTTGAAAATTAGAATTTTGGAGACCAAAACCCTGCAAAAATTGCTTCAAAAGCCTATACATCCTCAAGGGTCTAGATCTAGCTCAGATATGAAGATTTCCTTGGTTGATTTTTCATATCTATTCCTTCAAACAAATATTGAGCCTAGATCTTGCCCTCCAGGGTCTAGATCTGGCTCAGATCTGAAAATTTCCTTGGCTGATTTTTTAGATCTATTCCTGCAAACAAATATTGAGCTCAGATCTTGCCCTCCAGGGTCTAGATCTAGCTCAGATCTAAATATTTCCTTAGCTAATTTTTCAGATCTAATCTTGCACAAGTGAAAAGAGAAAAACCCAATATCCAATATGTACAAAAATAGAGAAAATTCAAAAAATCTAAATGTTAGAATTCAAAATTATGTTATAAAACTTCAGATCTACACATGTAAATTACACATCTATACAATATATTTACAGATCTATGCGCAAGAGTTACATAAGTCTGACTTTGCTCCCAGATCTGAAGATCTAAAGCTCTTACTAGCCAGATCTAACTTTAAATTAATAAAAGTTAAGATAAATATTTTATTTAGGCATAAGCTTTAGAAAAATCGTGCAAAAAGAGAACTTAAGATAAGCTTGGGGAATTAGATCCAGAGGGCTTTTCAGATCTTATTTCCTTGGGAGTCAACTAGTCCAACCTAGGACTTCCCCAAACGCCCAATTGTAAATCTGAAAGATTTCTGCACACTTAAAGTTAAACTGTTAAATCAATAGATAAATAATATAAAGATAAAATTTTCAAGAGTTAGAGATAGATGCTAACTCAATCCAATTAATATTTTTACCCTAAATCCATTAACTTAAGCAAGATACTTATGCAATAGATTACTCTACAAGAGCCATTAATCAATAAATTGTCAAAATAATCACCAGTAGAATATAAAGAACAAGTTTACCATAAAATGTTGAAGAGGAACACGACCATCAAAATAAAACCCCAAAGACTTCGTTTGTATTATTCAAAAATATTACAGGAGAGCTTCAAGAGAAAGTACACGATCAAGAGATCAGATGACTGAAAGACTGACAAAGACCTCTAATTTATAAAATAAAATCTCCAATGGCTAGTTCAGTTGATCCATGCCAAAGTAATCTCGACCGTCGAAAAAGATTTAATCACCTTTTAATCTCGTCCGTCGAAATTATAAATTTTTGAGGAATTTCAAATTTACCATTTAATTCCTTTTTAATTAACTCAAAAATTTGACTTTGACTTAACCACCAAGGCCCAAGGGTCCAAAATTTCTCGAAATTCTCAATATTCCCTTGCCTAGGACCTTTAAAAAATTATTTTTTAAGGACCCATGAATTTTTCTTTTGAAGAATTTTAAATCACCTAATTAAATTTCTGGCTTAGGATTTTTAATTTAATTTGGCCATAAAATTTAATTAATTGAGAGAGAGGGGATTTAATTGTTTTTCCAACCCTCTTTACATAAGATAAATACATTTTTACACATGAAGGGGGAAAACCCATTCGTGATAGACCCTCAAATAGCTACCCAATTCTACGACTCAAAACATGATCTAGTAGACCAAGTAGTTTGTAATAAAATAATCTAGCCAATTGGCTATCATTATTCCCAAACTACTTTTATAAAGACTTGATAGAAAACACTATGACTCACTTAGCATCTTGATGACAAAATACACCCTAGCTTTGGGGTGAAGCTGGAGGAGAAAACTCTGCCGATCACTTGTGTCGAGAAACACAAATGAATCAGTGAGACAAAAAACCTTCTAGGATAGAAATCGTCACCAAAATACTAGGCTTACCTAGGTCATTACATACATGATGGTCTTACTTAGATCATTTACATCATAAACATGCAGAATGGGTTTGCATCGTTTATAAAACTTTCGACTGATGATGGAATCTGAATGGCGCGAATACCTCGAACATGATAAATCCCATTTAAAAAATGGGGTGTACTACTATGGGGTTGTTGACACAAAGTGGTCAACATCTGGCTCTACTTGGGGACACGTTGCTTCATCGAAGGAATGTGAGAATCCAGAATCTGTATCCAAGCAACACAAAAAATTACATAAGTAGCGTCCATCCAAATATCATCACATAACATTAAGCACATGAAAAATAGAAGCTGTTCTATCTTTTATTATTCTACTTAACATGAAAAGTAAATCTACTCTAACTACAAAATGAAATGCTGAAATAACAAGGTGTAAGATTAGTGATACAATATAGTGGATGCCCTGTGGCATCAGATGTGTTCAATATAGTGCATACTGAGCATTTTCCTGCTTTCAGGAAAATTTTTGAGTTGTTTCTCGGATGTGCCATGTCCAATCTTGCATATTGTAGGACTTTGTCTTATTCGAATATCAAGCTGTTGTCGGCCATCAGACGCATCTAGCCAATTACTTCTTCTTTTCTGCTTTTTTATCTTCTTCTTAGTGGGATGTGATGTTAGCAATGAGACCTCTGTATATTTCTTGTCGTTATCTTGAAGATGCTTGTACAAAATATCTGAATAACCTGGAGTGTAACCAATCTTATTATGAATATACTCTGTCAATGGTGACAGATAAGCTTGGTCTTTCTTAACATCCTTTGTAGACATAGTTACTTTTTCCTTAATGGGAAAAGTGCCCTCCCTATGATGAGATGGGAATTGCTTTAGCAGACAAGAAGACTTATGATCTGTTGATGAATCTTCATTATCAAATTTGGGTTGGAATTTCTGTATATGTAAATTTTCCATTTTTTCCAACCTTTTCTGTATGGAACTCATCTCCTCGCATGCCTTACTATTAATTTTTCTTGATTGAGTTCTGTTTTCATGAATCTGTCTTGTAGATTGGTCTGATTTTCCTCCATAATTTTCATTTCCAAAAAGTGATTGTCCTTCATGGCAATCATTTCCTGGGTGTGTCTTGCTTCCATTGCAACCATATGATTTTGAATAATGGACATTTGATTAGAATGATTAACTTCCATTATCTTTAACTTGTTTTCCATGACATTTATTTTCTGTGCATGACTTGCTTCCATGGAATTTATCCTATTTTTAAGATTGATCTGGTTAGCTTCCATGTTTTGAATCATTTGCGTATGATTGGGTTGCATGTCCTTAATCATCTGAGCCGGTTCCTTAACATGAATTTAATTGTCTTCTATATGCATGTGATAGTCCTTACCAACAACATTAATTTGATGGCTTGACCTTGCCATTCTACTATTTATGATTCTTTTAACAACATGGCAAGTAACCTCTTCATGAAGAGCATTATAGGCTCTACAATAAGGCGGAGCTTCATCCACAATATTTGCAGACTCAAGTTGATTTGGTGGTCTCTTCTCATTAGATGGGACTCTCTTCAGCAAAGCATTATTATTTATAGGTTGGGAATTTTTTGCTTGATATCCTTCCATTTGGACGAACCTATCCTGTAAGACACTTATTTGTTCAAAATGATTAGATATTAACTTTTCCTGATCAAGTTCCATGCTTTCAATTTTTTGCATCAATTTATGCACAGGGTCTTCATAAAAATCTTTAATTTCTTTTCCCTTAGATTATGTCAAAAACCTATCAAAATCTGGAGTTTTGGACATTCCAAATCCTTTCTTATCCTTTTCAATCTCCTTAACTAAAACCTGGGCAACCTTATAATCATCAACTTTAGCTCGCCTCAACTCATAAGAAGTATCAACATCAAAGGAATCAATATAAAAATAAAAAAGGAACCTCGCAGGAGGTCTATAATGTTGAGGTAATTATTTAATAATACCATTAAACCTCTTATTAAATCCCTCTATTGTTTCATTTTCTTTTTTCTCTATGACACTGATATCTCTAACCATATGTATATCTTCCCTTTTATCACCAAACTTACCCTTAAAGGCAACTATAATTGATTCAAAAGTATTGAATGAATTGTTAGGCTTTTCAGTAAACCATTCCATAGCATCTTGCTCAAAAGTAAGAATAAAAATCTTCATCTTTATGTTAGTCTCTTGTATTCACAACATCACTAGGTGACTATGGATTTTCTACAAGCAACTAAATATAACATTCCTTGCTTATCAGCTATCTTTATAAATCTCACTGCCTTCATTATCCTTATAAAATCATTTTTCCACTATCTCTCAGTTTTCCCTTTCAAAATCACTTTGCTGCTCTTGAAAAATTCAGTTTGGGCTTACTTCCCTCATTATCACCCTTCTTTCCATCCTAAAACTGTCATTTTCACTCATTTAATCCCATATACCCCCTCACCTTAATCAATTTTCCTTACCTTATCCAAACAATGTAAAAAACCTTTTTTTTACATTATTTTAAACCAAAATATTAACCTATCGGGACCTTTTGTTTTATATTTAAAAACCCTGTTTTTAAATATAAACCCCACCCTCTAAAGTTTTAAAGCCATTCGCTTAATGTTTTAAACCCATGCCCTTCATTATAAAGCCCCCCATAAAACCATTCTTCCACCCCATTTCTAGCTCGGGCTCCTTTTTATGAAGCCTCGCGCCCACATAACCCTCCTCCCTCTTTAAACAAAGTGCTTCCGCTTAATTAATAAAGCCTGGGCCCGCTCTTCATCGAACCCCATTGCCTTATAACAAACCCTGCATATGTTTTTGACCCCCGCGCTACATGACAAAACCTGCCACGTCATACAACGCTCGGACCCCACCTCTTCACCTACCCACCGCTCCTAAACCCTCGATCACTGTAGATCTCCTCCCTCGAGATCTAACGGCCCACAACTGACTTCAAAAATTTATGTGCGTCATGGTTAGTGTTTTCAAAACACGCGGAATGGGCGGTTTTACCACGAGTCCCATCTGCCACGCAATGCAAGATGTATGTTATTGTACACCTCCACTTGAAACCATTATCGCCCTTCTCGGCGTGCGAAAACCACCTCCTTCGCTCCCGAAAACCGCCTAACCATTTCCTGCCAAAATATAATACCACCCTCTAGTTTGAACGCTCCAGAGCCCTATGGTTCTGCGATGAAGCCCTCCTCCACCATGACCCTCTGAAAATGCTCCAAATGCTCGAAAAACCCCGAATACACGCAGTCCACAGGTTTTCAAGTTAATTGTTTTGTTTTATGTGCAGGTTTAAATGGCGGAAATGCGGAAAACACAGTCCAAAGATCCAAAATTGTTTGATTGAGCGATCTGGGTGATGATCTAGAGGACTTATCTCCATTTGAAGGATTGGAGGCATAAAAACGAGCACAATCATCAACGAGTCACGATCATTTGTGTTATCTACAACCCTCCAGCAGTAGAAGAATACCCCCTGCACGAAAAACATAGACAGAGACAGGCACAGGAAGAAAAATAGTTAAAGGCCATGATCGTAAGGATGAAAGGGTTAAGGATTAAGTCCAAGATTAAATACAAATCAAAATATTAAATCATAAACCAAGGATAAAGGCAGAATCAAAGGAAAAGTCAGTGAAACAAATAGTTAAAAGACAAATCAAGTTTTAAAGCCTAAAACAGAGTTTTAAGGGATAAACAGAGGTAGATAAACACAAAGACAGATTCGAATGACCAGATCAAAGCAATTACTTCTCCAAAGGACATATTTTTCCACCTACAACATGTTTTACCTACATAAAGGCAACTAAAGTTATTACATAGTCAGACATTTTCCAGCAACTCAGAAGTTATTAAAAAGTTATTGATAAAACCTTAAAGTCAAATATTTCCCAAAATTAGCTCAAATAGTTAAGTTAGGAGTTATTGTTATAGCGAGTCACTAACATATATTTTTTCCTTGGGCCTTGCATGGTCTCAAAGGTCAAAAAATCATTAACTCTGTAATAAATGACATCTGAAGCCCTAGCTTAGGATCACCTCCTCATTCTGCAGATAAATATTGCATGTAATATTCATTTTTAGTGTTGGTTGATTGAGTAGTTGATGGAATGATTAGTTGCTGAGCTAGTTGAGGATTGCTAGGCTAGATTGGAGAAAGCTCTGAGTTGCAAAGATCTCTTGTACATGGAGTAATGTAACTGCTTTGAAAATCAGTAATACAAGCACGTTCACAGGATTCTTGAGCTATGTTAATGGTGAAGTTTTCCTTCTTTGTCAATGCTTTTCTTCTTGTTTTCCGTTATGTCCATCATTTTTATGATAAAAGAACATAAATTTTAGAGTAGGATATGCTGTCTTGGCACCCTATTTATGTCTGCATTCTTTATCTTAATGTTTTCCTCTGCAAGGTCTGATTGGAGAATTCTTAATTTCTCTCTAGTTCCACCTAGCTTATTGTCTTAAAAATGATTTGCTAGAGTCAAGCCAAATAAGTATATGGTATGCCTTGTCCTTTGGTGTAGCTTGAAACATTGTTTTTTATGTCTTTCTTTGAAGTATAATTAGTAGAGTCTAAACCAGGGAAGTTTATTGTATGCCCTGTCCTCTGGTCTACCTCAAACTATTGCTTTGAAGGTATTTAGAGTGTTTAGTTCAATAATATAGGTTTAGCTTGTTCTTTAGCTGTACTCACTGTTATCTTAAATATTTTATTTTTTCTGAAATTAATTCTAGGATTTCTCGATTGTTGTCTTAAAGTTTGTTTATTAAAGTCTGGGCAAAGAATTCTATGGTATGCCCTGTCCTTTGGTTTGCCTCAAACAATTACCTAAAAGGATTTTCTTGTTGAAGTAGAGTTAAAATATTCTTAACTGACTTTTAGTTCTACTACCTTCACAACTTATTGTTATTTCATATCACATCTAATCTAAGAGATTCACTTGATATAGTTATCTTTCCCTATGAAAACCCTTTCAGAGTTGATGAACAATTAAATCATTTTATGACTCCATAGCCTAATGGATTAATGTTTCTTATATTCTATCTATTTAGCTGAAAAACTCCTTCAATTAATCACACTATTTGATCTATCAACCTATCAATCAATCAATAAAAAAAAACAAGTCCTTAAAACTTCATAACTAGAATAATATCATAAAAACAAGAACATAAAGACATATCATCTATAAACAATTACATAGAGATATCCCTCTCTGAGTCCAGGAACGCTAGGTCCTAAGATTCCAAAGTGGTTCTGATGTGGTTCCCTGCAGAGTTTGTTCTTTCCAATCTTGCAAATCACAGGGAGCCAACATAGTGGCGACCATACTGGGGACACTGAGTAATAAACAGCTTAAAGTCACTCAAAACTCAGAAAACCTCATTTTAACTTATATGAATCAAGTGTTAGCCAAGAATGGTATCTGGTTGCTGATGGTGAACAACAACCAGTCCCAAAACAATTAAAAACCCTTCACTTGGTGACTCCACTAGTTTTCAGTAGGCCTGATGACTCCACTGGTTTTCGATAGAATCCACTAGAAAATTTATTTTATCATTAAACATCAAAAGAACCTAGTCAAGAATACTTTGTGGATTAAGTATCTCTTTTTAAAGATTGGTTTGCCCTTTAAGACTGTCATAAACTCTCAACCTCTCTGATTTTGGGTCCAAAGTCCTTGCTTCTAGAAGAATTTGTACCAGATCTCATCCCGACCCAAATCCTCCTGCTATAGTTGACAATTCTAAGAGCATCCTTTGGGAGTCTGCTAGATCTAAAAGTCCAAGTATTCGCAGACACATCCACAAAGCAAGTTCCCTACTTGAAAACCTTAAAGACTTGCAAAATATTCTCTCTAACTCACCCCTAGAACAAAGCTTGTCTAGGACTAGATCTTAGAATTGGACAACCCATATAGTTTTAGATCCATCCACCTTACAGTAGAATTCTTTTGTACTAACTTCATCCCCCATTGTTCACCTTCCTCCATTTAACCATGTACCTCCTTTTGTCAATCCTCCACTTGTTAATCCTCCATTTTTTCCCCAACCACATATCATGGAAACATGGTATGCTCCAGTAGTCATACCACAACCTTTAGTTGTTCTACCACAGGACCATCAGTCCAAGATTCCTTTATATTGTGCAATTAGTTCTACTATTGCTCAAAAACATGTGGATAGAATGAATGACTACTTTGACAGACAAGAAATAGATGAAGAAACTGTTAAACTTAGAATGTTTGCTCAAATTTTATGGGGAGAAGAAAATGGTTCAAAGGCCTAACCCCTAATAGAAAAAATGACCTCCTTGCGTTCCATCAACTATTCTTAAACAAATGGGAAGTTAAGAAGAACCCTCTCCAAATATTATTAGAATATGAAAACATTAAAATAAATGTTGGAGAGGGTGTCCAGGATTACTGCACCAGGTTCAATAGTGTATATAATGCCCTACCTCCTCACATAAAACCTCCAAAAGTTCTAGCTATAATGAAATTTCATGATGGATTTGATCCAGAAATGGCTTATCAATTAAGAGAAAGAGAACCCCTCACCTTAGAAGACATGCAGAGGGGAGTAGTAAGTGTAGAAGCCAATCTGATTGCTAAGAGGGCTATAATGAAAAATGAAAAAAGAGTCACATATAGGGAATAAGTTGTACCCTCCACATCTGATACAAAGATTGATAACTTAGTAAAAACCATGGAAATGATGATGGAGAGGATGAATGTGAATGAAAGAGCTTATCCTAGAGAAAACCAAACAACTCCTCAAAACAGAAATCAAAATCAGAACCAAAACCAAAAATTTAGGAGAAACCCCCCTCAAATTAGACAAAGAGGTTCTGATCAGCAAATCAGACCTCCTTTCCAAGAAAACTATGCAGATGAAGATGAGGGAGTGATTGAAGAAACAGAGGAAAATCACATAAATATAATATGAGTAAATAATGAGGATATTGTTTTCCTCATTGAGGAGGAACAAGGCATGTTTTTCCCAACTCAATATGAGGAAGAAACCCTAGAATCTGAAGACTATAAACAAGACTTTGAAAATTCCATGATGGAATTACATAGACAGTATGACCTTAGGAGCAAGAAAAACCAAGACACTCCCAAGAGAAATACCTATGAAATTTCTACTAGGAAGACCCCTGAAAATATTCCTAAAAAGGCAGTAGAAAATTTAAACATAGTGGCTGAAAGTTCTGATATAAATAAAAGTAAAAACAACGAACATAGTCCCAAACACAGTGGTGACCAAAGCAGCACTAGAGACGACTAATGCTTCTAATAAAATTGTTTTAACTGAGTCTCATAATAACAACCAGCAAGCTAAAATTGCTGTGAAAATAGTGTCTAGAAAAGTTGATTTGAACATTTCAAAAACTTAGACACCTTTTAGTATAGAGAATGAAATTTCCAAAATCAAAATCCCTATTCCTCTTATCTAATTAGTCACTCGAGATGTATATAGATCTCAACTTTTGAAAGCTTTAAAAATAGGAGAAAATGTTGATTCTGTTAATTTAAATGATGATAAACCTGAACTTCTGTTTGGACCAGAAGTAGAAGGGAAGTTTCAAGAGGGAGGTGTTCCTCCATTTTATGTTAGTTTAAACATCCATGATAAGATTCTCCACAATGCCATGTTAGACTCTGGAGCTTCACACAACCTTATGCAAAAATTAGTGATGGAAAGACTAGGCCTTGAGATAACTAGACCATACAAAGATTTATACTCTTTTGATTCCAGTAGAGTTAAATGTCTAGGCCTAATCAAAGATCTATGTGTTAATCTAGAAAAAATACCAGTCAAGAGCCTTGTAATGGATATTGTAGTGGTTGATATACCTCCAAAATATGGCATGCTCCTTTCGAGATCATGGGGAGCCAAACTCCAAGGCACCCTCCAAATGGACATGACCTATGCTACCATCCCTGTTTTTAGTTAGCCAAGAAGACTATATAGGGAAACACACATGAAATACATGGTTAGTAGTCAAGAAAATCCAGATAAATCCCCTCTTTATTCCATTCATACAGACCTTGATTCATTTATCCTTTACAATGATGAAAATTTTAATGAACAAGTAGCGGAGAATGACAAAACAATTCTAAAAGAAGAGGAAAAAGAGGAGGAACAGTCAAAACAGTTTTCCCAAAGCGAGTATAACAACAAATTTAGTGGAGACCACTGGGGACGTGCAGACCCTAAAGAAAAACATGGTAAAAAACATAGTGGCAGCCACTATAAACAACGTAATGGGAACCATAATGACCAACACAATGATAAATATGAAATTAAACCTCTTTGGAGTATGAGTTTTGATGGTTCTTGTAGAAAAACTGGTTCAGGAGCAGGTATATGGGTGCATAACACAGAGAAAAATCATGCAGAAGGTCACTCATACAAGCTAAAATTTCAATGCACAAATAACATAGCTGAATATGAGGCACTCCTCTTAGAACTACAATTACTGAAGAAACTAGGAGCCAAGAGGATAACTGTCCATGGAGATTCAGAACTAGTCATTAGGCACATTAAGGGGGAATACACAACTAAGCATCCTAGGTTAAAAGCATATAGGGATGATGCCATTGAACTCTTGAAAACATTCACAGAATATGAGCTTACGTTTGTCCCTAGAAACCAAAACATTCTTGCCAATGGCCTAGCCTTTGCAGCCAGCACATGTCAAAAACCTTATCATAGAAAACAATACACAGTCCAAGTCAAATATAGACCAGCAGTCCCTGATAATATAAAATATTGGCAATTTTTTGAAGGAGATAAACAGATAGAAGATTTCCTGCAGTCCAGAAATGAGTTTGAAATGCAAAATTCAGACTCAGACTATGAAGAAGATTGCCCTATTGAGGAACAATCTTGCAAAGAAGAACCTCCTGATAAGGCTGATATGAATCTGTTAGAAAAATAACACACACATGAAACAGAGCTATGAACTAATTTAGAAAAAAAAAAAGACTTTGAAGTGCTACAGTCCAATATTGATAACTTGCCAAAGGGACTGGTTTCTCTAGAAGAGCTGTTTGACTTTAATGATTTTTCTAGGAAGCCAAAGTTGGAACCCACTGAAGCTAAAATAGAAGAATGCAATATAGGCAGTGAACAAAAACCAAAAATGATCAAACTGTCTAAGACATTGCCAGCTCATATAAAATAGAAATATATTGATCTTTTTAGAGAATTTACGGATGTATTTGCTTCGAGTTATGAATACTTAAGTCATATGATACATAGAAAATCTAGCATAAGATCCCTCTCAAAGAAAACCAGAAGCCCTTTAAATAGAAATTGCGCAGAATAAACCCTGTGCAATTACCCCTGGTTGAGAAAGAAATTAAGAAAATGTATGATGCTGGAATAATAGTCCCTCTGAGATACTCAGAATGGGTTTCAAATCTTGTATCAGTGAGGAATAAGATAGGAGAAATTAGGCTATGCATAGACTTCATAAATTTAAACAAAACCTCCTTAAAAGACAACTACCCCTTACCAAAAATGGATCACATCTTACAAAGGGTAGTAGGGTCTTAAAGAATCTCTTTGCTAGATGGCTTTTCAGGATATAATCAGGCATTGGTACACCCAGATGATCAACACAAGACAGTTTTCACTACACCTTGGGGCACCTTGATGTATGTAAAATGCCTTTTGGGTTAATGAATGTTGGAGCCACCTTCCAAAGAGCCATGGACATTGATTTCTCTAAAGCAATAGGTTACTTCATTATGATATACCTTGATGACATCACAGTCTACTAAAAAACAGATGAAGAACACGTAGCTCACTTAAGAAAAGTTTTTGAAAAATGTAGAAAGTATGGTTTATCTTTAAATCCCAAGAAAAATTTGTTTGGCCTTCAAGAAGGAAAAATTTTAGGCCATATCATATTTGAAAAATGGATTAAGATTTACCCAAAAATTATTGAAGGAATATTACAAATCAATCATCATAGAAATATCAAAGAGCTGTAATATTTCATTGGAAAGATAAATTTCTTAAGAAGGTTCATACCAAACCTTGCAGAACTCCTAAGACACATTACAAACATGCTGAAAAGGGAAATAGGAGTCAAATGGACCACAGAAGCAAATAAATCCTTTGAACTGGTAAAACAAGCATTTACCCAAACACCAGTTCTAATAAGTCCTGAATTTACCAAAGACTTATTCATCTTCTCCTTTGCATAAGAACATACAGTTGTTGTTGTCCTACTACAGAAAAACATAAAAGGACAAGAGAAAACTGAAGAAAAATTAGATTGAATTACCTCAGCTTCACACATGTTATTGGTTAAGGCCCCTTGGGCTTGATGGAGCTGCATCTCCATCTCATGAATTCTTTGAAGAATTTCTTCCTTCTCTTGCTTCATAACAAACAATTTCTCACGAAGTTCAGCGCTTTTTCTTCTATCTTCAAATAGAATTTGCACCATGTCCTTCAATATGTAGAAGTCTCACTTCATGTCTTCATCGAAGAATCTTGTGAAGGAGGAGGATTTGGAAACCTCACTTGAAGAAGTTGTCATCGTGAAAATGAACTAAAATAACTTCAACAAAGTTCACAAAGCTTTCAAAACAACTGACAAAGCTTTTTAACAAAAATTTTGTAGAGAGAAGCTCTTATTTAAGCAGCCAAAAAAAAAAATTGACAAAAGGGTTTGTTATTCAAGGGTGGCCTTGACGTCCTTTGGGTAAGGAATATGCCTTCAACCCTTTTTTCCTTCTTGTTCTCTTCTGGACTTAGCTATCAGTAGCTATCCCTTTACCTCTAGCAAACTCAAGCTACAGTAAGTTTGCAAACAGTAAAACAATCAATCTTTTACACTATTTAAACACCTTTCAAGTCAAACAAGCAAGCTATTGCTATGTCAATCAAGCAACCAAGTGCTCTGATACCAACCTGATCTGAAAATGGGATGGATAACTTGTTATGCTTTTCAACAACCTCCCACTCAGTTAAACAAATAAAATATCTAGATTGTACTTGACTTTTGCGAAAATTTTTACTTGAATTCAAATAGGTGTATGTTTTTTTAATTGTTTAAGTGTCTTAAGTCCATTTGTTTTTTTTTGCTGAAATTAAACATGTGTAACAACAATATAAAGCAGCAAATAAACATCCACACATAACATCAAATTTAATCTAGGATTTCACCCGAATATCGTGGGCTACGTCTCCTTAAGCTCTTGTCATCTTGACTTGGCTCTTTGGGATTATGGAAAAAATTATTTTAAAAGTTCCACACTTAACTCAAATGGTTACTGAACTGAACCAAAGGGCTTAGAATACCATCTATATCCTTGTCTTGGCTATCATCACTTTGCAAACAGATCTAGTCTCTCTTTAGACTTGATTCATTCTGTCGGTGCTTAAAGCTACCTTGAGATTATCCATTGAACTAAATACATCAAAATTATTTTATTGTCCCTAAAACCACATCTAATGTCTCCAGCACACATTAGACACCAAAAATCAATTGATCATTTGCTCAAAACGAGCACTGCATCCCCAAACTAGGCCTTCCTCCACGGTTTTCCCTAGGCTGCCCAAAACTTCCCTTCAGCTTCTTGAGCTCTAGAAGTCATCAAATGGCTCTTAAAACCCATTCATTGGACTCATAATGCCAAAATTAGTCAGGAAATACTATTTTTTCATTGGAAATGGCCTCTAGCTGCTCCGGTTTCGCCTACAACACCTGTTGGCACCCCTTGGCACTAAGGTCACTGAAAAATTCTTTGATGGGTTCTTGACCTCTAGAAGTCCTCAAAAGCTTTTGAAACCTCCTTCAATAGATTCATAATTATTTTTATAGTCATAAATGACTATTGGTTCGCTGCATAAGGCCTCTATCTTCCCTGTCTAGGCCCCGAACTACTGCTGGCAAAAGCTGGCACTGATGGCCCCTGGAACTTTACTGAAGCATCCCGGACTTCAAAAGTCCTCTACAGGCTCTGAAAACCACACCATTAGTTCTAGAACATCTGAAACATCTAAAATTGACTATTTTATTTCTGAATAAGGCCTCTAGCTCCCCTAGCTAGGCCTCAAACTGCTGCTGGCCCATGGTGGCCCTAGTGGCCTCTAGAACTTCACTGAAGCAAAAAACTAATAAAAATTTCTCTGATGGCTCTTCAACCCTCACCAATGGCTCTATAATTTCCAAGATAGTCGAAATTCGCTATTCACACTCTCAAAATGGTCGAAAATTGAGTGAGTTATGACCAAAACAGCGTTGCCCCAATTTCCTCCACTAAATGTGGGGCAACTGCCAGTTAACTCCACTAAAAGTGGAAGTCCACCTAAATTTGGGAGCGCCTCCAGAATATCCGCCATATCAAATTCCACTTACTTGAATTTTAATTAAATGTTAAACCTTGGATTAGGCTCCTTAAGCATGCTTAACATTAATCTCCCACATTGGTCACGTGATGAGGTTCCATGGGAGGAGGGATGGCCCCTTCATGCTCCGTCGGACCCACTCAGCATTCAAAGTGCAATAATTTCTTCATACAGTGTTCGTTTTTCGAATTTTTCACGGTGCTAGAATCTAGGAAGATGAGATCTATGCAACCATCTTGGTTTCAAACTAATCTTGTAACTTTGAATTTTGTGCTAATCCTTAGGTCCTTGATCCAGTTCTGATCAATAACACTACCATGATTGGTACAGTTAATTTCCAAAGAAATTAAGGTAAACCCTTCTTATTAAAATATGTCATGCATGTACCGAGCTTGAAAAATAATTTAGTTTCAGTTGTTATGTTGGAGGATAGAGGATATGATGTGGTTTTCAGTGAAGGGAAAGCATTCCTTCGCCACAAAGCCACAAGACAAGTAAAGAAGATTGGGATTCGTGTGAAGAATCTATATAAACTTGATGTAGATGGCTGCGCAACATTGATGGGTAAGGCAGACAAAGTGGTGAGCCAGGATGAGGGTGAGTTATGGCACAGGAGATTGGACCATCTACACCACAGTGCCTTGAAGGTCATGCAACAGATTTCTACGGGGCTTCCAAAGGGTACTCTTACATAGATAGACACATGCAAGGGATGTACCATGGGGAAATATGCAAAGGCCACTTTTCACGAGAAGGAGAACTGAGCAACGAAAATCCTTGAGGGAGTTCACTCAAATGTGTGTGGGCCATTCTCTACGGATTCTACAACAAAGAACAAGTATTATGTGATTTTTGTTGATGATTTATTTAGAAAATGTTGGATCTACATCATGTAGAAGAAATATCAGACGTTCTCAAAATTTTGTGAGTTCAAAGCACTGGTTGAGAAAGACACAGGGAAGCATGTGAAGGCTCTGAGGAGCGACAATGGTGGTGAGTACATCTCCAATGAATTCAAGAATTTATGTGCCAAAGGAGGAATTCAGAGAAAGTTGATTGCGCCTCATAACCCACAACACAATGGGGTTGCAGAAAGAAAGAAAAGAACAATTTTGGGTGCAGAACGAGTGATGTTGCATGATCATGGCCTACCGTTGAATCTGTTGGCAGAGGCATGCAACACAATGGTATTTGTGCAGAACCATAGTCCTCGTCAGATACTTGGCATGAGTACACCAGAGGAGGATTTTTCTGGTAAGAAACCCGATGTTTCATATTTTAAAATTGTTGGCTCATATGTCTATTTCCATGTGACCAAAGATTCCAAAAAGAAGCTAGAACCAACAACTGAGTTTGGGATATTTGTGGGGTACACTGATACTCTCACAACTATTGGGTATATTTTCCAAAAATCATGATGACTGTTGTGAGACGAGATATAAAATTTGATGAGGAGAAAGCCATGCAATTGTCCTTTGAGAGGAATCTTGATTTGAATGCAGATGAGGAACTCTTGGTTCCAAAGGATGAACCTCAAGATGTGGAGTAGCCATATGTGGAGGATCATGGAGTGGCAGAAACCATTCATGCAGAGCCATCCATTAGACATGGTAGAAGGTGCACCACAGAAGCTGACAGATTGAGACTCGATGCGGGAGAACATGTAGGAGCACCTACATCACTGCGCAGATAGAGATAGTCTCTAGACAGGTTTACTGGATACATGGCTCTTATGAGCAAGTGTATTGTGACAAAACCACCCTCTTTTGAGGAAGTAGTGTAGCAACAAACTTGGGTTGATGTCATGGTTGAGGAGTATGACTCCATCGTCAGGAACAGTGCATGGGAAGTTGTCCCAAGACCAGTTTGGAAATCAGTGGTTGGATCTATAAGGTGAAGCAAACAGTAGATGGGAGTGTGGAGAATTACAAGGCTATATTTGTAGCCTAGGGATTTTCACAAGTTGAGGGGATTGATTATGAGGAGACTTTTGCATCGGTTGCAAGGTACTCATCGATTGGATCTATCCTTGCACTCTCAGCATAAATGGGGTGGCAGATACATCAGATGGATGTGAAGACTGCATTTCTCAATGGAGTTATTGAGGAAGAAGTGTACATTGAGCAACCAGAATGTTTTGAGTCCGTTGGCAATAAGTCGCATGTGTGTAGACTCAAAAGAGCACTGTATGGGTTGAAGCAAGCACCTTGTGCTTGGTACACCAGGATTGACAACTATTTCATCGGGTTGGGATTCACAAAGAGTGATACGGATGCGAACTTGTACCAAATTATGGTTGATGGTAGGATTTTTATTATCGTACTTTATGTTGATGATATTTTGACAAGTGATGAGAAGCTCATAACTTCTTGCAAAGAGGATCTTGCAAGAGATTTTGAGATGAAGGACATGGGACTCCTTCACTATTTCCTTGGTTTGGAGATATGGCAGCGAGATGGTGAGCTATTTGTTTCTCAAAGCAAGTATGCCAAAATATTCTGAGTAAGTTTCACATGGAGAGCTGTAAACCCATGGAGACTCCTCTTCCAAGAAACTAGAGGAAGGAGGATGCTACTTTAGGTGAGGTAGTGGACGCTACTGTTTACAGGCAGCTTATGGGTTCACTCATGTACTTGGTGAACACAAGACCAGACATATGCTACACAGTTAACCAAATTATTCAAGCTATGGTTAAGTCGACCAAGCTTTTTTGGAAGGCGGGGAAGCATGTCTTGAGATATCTCAGAGGCACTACAGAGTATTGATTATGAAATGCAGAGAGAGTGAAACTTCAAGGCTTCACTGATGCAAATTGGGCATGCAGTCCATCAGACAGAAAGAGCACATCAGGAGGGATCTTCAACATAGGATTGACAGAGTGATTCTATTTCTTTTTTAGAACAAGTTACAATTAGTGCATTAGTTTAATGCATGAGAAATCGGTTAACTCAATTAATTGAGTAAAAATTAGTTTAACTAGTTGTCACTGATTGTTGCACTAGTGAGAGGTCAAGTGAATTAAATTAAATTTAATACAGATGCATGTAAATTTATGTATATGTTCTATGATTGATGCAACTTTACTTTCTCTTCAATATCAGACAGCAATCACATAAACAATAAAGTAAAATGCTGATAGAACATACCAGTAGATCGACAGAAGACAAGCCAGAAATATATATTTGTGTTGGTGCGTTATGACGGTTAACATGAAGTTTCATCTAGCAAAGTCTCAATATGGTCAGCCAACCAACAATGTCGCACAACCCTGTAGGACAGCCAAATAGTGAACTCAAAATTCAACCCAAAAATCAATGATGTTAGTCAACGGTCAACGCAAACAGTAGCAGCAACTAGGTCAACACTGAAAATCCAAAGTCAACGTTTTGCCTCGAAAATAGTGCCAAAAAATGTGGATTAGATAAATCGAGATTTTGGGAGAGTTTCGGGTCGATTTGACCTTGCGTTGACCAAAGTCAATGCTGGTCAAAGTTTGCTACATAAACCCTAACCAAAAAGAGAAAAGTGTTGCTGCCAGATTTCCCACGTGTGGAGAGAGAAGAGACTCCAAGTGATCGAACCAATCAGATGAGGAGAGAGAATGTGTGAGGATGAGATGAGTGAAATTTCTTCCGACGTTGACCTTATTTATATCCATCATTGAGGGTGTGTGACACATCTGCTGGGGCACAAAACCTTAAGGCCGACCTGCACATATTTTGATTAGATTAAAAATAAATTCAAAATAAATGTTCTTCTCATCGAATCAAGATTATCTTTCGATCGATATAGCACCTCTCTGAGCATCACAACATGGAGTTTGGACCTAGTTGTCCAAAATTAACACTCCCTCTCAACTAGGGAGAACTCCATCCACCTGTGCAATCCAAACATCGTGCATCATCCTGCCGTAACTTGCTTTGTTGGTTTCTTTATTTCGGAACAGAAGTTAGTCAGTCACAAAGACATCATTCCCAGTTGACAGATTCAGCCTAGAGGTCTGAAACCTCTATAGGACTCATAAAGAGTATCATACCAACCCGAAGTTGGTTTACCTGACCCGAAGTCAGTAGAAGGTCTGAAACATCACTAGACTTGATCCCAGATCAAGTGGTTGGACCGTGCCATTCTAGATAGAGAGTACGGCAATCTTTGATGTGTCCATCAGTGTTTTCTACTAGTCTCTAGATTTTCCAACCTTACTTGCCAAATGAGAGGTACTTCCCATGAGCCTTGAACTCAATGGGTAGGATGCATACAGGGCCCAGATAATGAGAGGTGAAACAACTCAATCATCACAACGGTGGGGTAGAAACACACCAACAAGGTTCGGCAAGCCTAGCCCTGTGGTTGCTTATAGCTCCGAGAAGCTATCCCCAAAGCCCCCCAGAGCTCCTAGAGCACATCGACCAACATGACCCTCAGAATAGGGTTGTTCCACAATACCAAGATTCTCACGGAAGGTTAGGAACTTGACCTTCCCTAGGGGCTTTTTGAGAATATCCGTGACCTTCTCATTATTTCCTATATGATCGAGCCTTACGGCACCTCGCTGTACCATATCTCGGATAAAGTGGTACCTAATATCAATATGCTTGGATCGATCGTGGAACACGAGATTCTCGAACAACCGAATCCCACTCTGGTTATCACAGAGTATCACAGTCGTTTCTAGCACATGCCCGAACAACTCACTGAAGAGCTTTTGCAACCAGATTGCTTCACAACAGGCCTTACTCATTGTAATGTATTCGGCCTTCACGGTGCTCAAAGCCATTGACTTTTGCTTCCTGCTCATCCATGATATCGAAGTAGAACCAAGTGTGAAGCAACATCCCGATGTGATCATACGATCCACCACACTTCCAGCCCAATCGACATCAGTATATCCAAGGAGTGTCACGCTCCCGGCAGTGTATCTCAACCCATGGTTTATGTGCCCCGAAGATATCTCAGAAGATTCTTGGCACCAACCCAGTGAGTGTGATGAGGCTCAACCATCTGTTGACTCAAAGTGTTCACTGCAAAACATATGTCCGAATGGGTGTTCACTACCAACATTAGGGCCCCTACGAGTTTGACGATACTCAGTAGGATTTGCTAACATGGGCCCAACAGCGTTGCCACTCAACTTCTTAAAGTTGAGCTCCATCGGTCTTGTCACAGACTTACAGTCCACAGAATGAGATACTTCTCTCTATCAACCTTGAAGTAAAGGTTTGGATTAACATTACTACGAGTGAAGCCCAGCTTCATCAGGTAGCTATCTATCCTCTCGTACCAAGCTTCGGGTGCTTGCTTCAGCCCATAGAGGGATTTCTTCAACCTGCAGACATGGGTGTCTTGATCCTAGAATTCGAACCCCAGAGGTTTCTCTACATACACCTCTTCCTTTATCGCACCATGCAGAAATGCGGCCTTCACATCCATCTGATGAAGACTCCATCCTTGCGTAGCAGCAAGGGCTATGATAGATTGAATGGTGGTATATCGGGCCACAGGTGCAAATATGTCATCATAGTCTATGCCTTCCTTTTGAGAGAAGCCACGTGCAACGAACCTTGCCTTGAAATTTTCAGCACTTCCATCATATCCATGCTTGATCTTGTAGAGCCATTTTGAGGTGACAACTAATTTTTCCTTTGGTCTTGGAACCACATCCCAGACATCATTCTTCATTATGGACTCACACTCTTCGTGCATAGCATCCTTCCAGAATTGATGCTTTATGGCTTCCTCAAAAGATCCAGGCTCAGATTTTACAATAGTACTCATGGCTGCTAGATACCCTTGCTATCTACTCGGCTTCTTGCTTTCACAGAATGTCCCCCTTGGGGCCATATTTCCCTCGGCATGGTCGAGAGTGTCCCTGAGCCATGATGGTCTCTTCCCCAGTGAAGGAGGTGGATCAATCGGGTCCATCGGTCCTTCAGCATCGGGCATCCTCTCATCCTTCTGTTCTTCTTGATTTCTAGGCCTTGCTTCATGATCTTCCTCAGATCTTGGAATATTGACTACTTTCTTCAGGGAAGCATCTTCGTCAAAAGTGACATCGTGGCATATCTCCACTTCCCTTTGACCACGCACATAGACTCTATAGGCCTTCAAAGTTTCGTTGTAGGCCACAAACTTTCCCTTCTTCCCAGAAGCATCCCGGTTGCTCCTCTTCTCTTTCGGCACATGAAAATAAACAAGACATCCAAAAACTCTAAAATGTGAGACGTCAAGTTTCTTACCAGAGAAAACCTCTTTGGGAGTTTTGGAGTCCAGTGCGGAATGCGGGCATCGGTTTTGAATGTACATAGCAGTGTTCGCAGCTTCCCCACATAGAAACTTCGGTAGACCCTGGTCACATAGCATGGCATGGGAAACTTCCACAATGGTCCTGTTCTTTCGTTCAACAACGCCATTCTGCTCAGGAGTATAGACAGTTGTGGTATCCCTATTGATGCCAACTTCTCTGCAAAAATTCTTGAACTCATTCGTCTCATATTCAATGTCATTATCGGTCCTCAAAATCTTGATCTTCTTCCCTATCAGATTTTCCACCAAGGCTTTGAAGGTATGGAACCACATGAAAGCCTCATCCTTCTTCTTCAAGAAGTATATCCAAGTTCTGCAAGAGAAGTCATCTATGAACGTCATATAATAAGAACATCCTCCTAAGGATGTCACGGGCAGCATACCAGACAGATCAGAATGTACTAATTGCAAGACATCAGATGCCTTTGGGACACTTGAGGGGAAAGGTCCCCTTGTATGCTTTCCTTCGGCACAACCCTGACATACACTTTCATGATTATTTGTGAACTTGGGCATCCCCATCACCACCTTCCTTGCTTTGGGAAGGGCCTTGTAGTAAAGGTGTCCAAACCTCTTGTGCCATAGTTCAGTCTGTCGGATAGTATCACATGTCATCGCTCCCGATGGACTTCCTCCACCCTGGTGGAGTGTATCAACTCTAAACCCAATCGTGATAGCTTCCTTGAAGCTCTTCTTCCACATGCGCACCTTTCCATCAATTAATGCCACATTGAAACCTGTCTTCCATGGCCGATATAGACACAAGGTTCTTCTTCAAATTAGGTACATAGAGTATATCCTATAAGCGAAGGACTTGAACTTGAGACAAGTGGAGGGTCACGGTCCTTGTCCCTTTCACGGGATATGTGGCATTATCTCCAAGGATAATTTCCAGATTAGTATCCTTCGCAACTATATCAGAGAGTGCTTCCTTGAACCCAGTGATGTGCCTTGAGGCACCACTATCTATCAACTAGACATCCATAGTGTCGGGTGGAGATGTAGTAGAGAGGGTAGATACAAGAATGAATTCATTTCTTTTATCAACAACATTTGATTCCTCATACCCGGAGTTTCTCGACCTTTTAAAATGTTGACCATTTTCGCCGAAGGGAGCCTTCCTCTTTCCCTTGAACCTGTTGTTCCTTGATTTCCATTCCTCCGGTTGTTTTTGTTGTCATCACCATTGGGAGAATCCTTCTTGAAAGGGAATTCTCTAGCATGGTGACCTGCCTATGACAAGTGTAACACTTTCCCTTCTTTCCTTGGGCCCCTGATCTTCCTTTGTTCTTTGGACCACCAAAGTTCTTCTTTCTAGAATGAGTAGCGTAGGCAACATTTCCTTCATTTTCATATTCCTTCATTCTTGTCTCTTCTTAAACGCATCTCGATAGTACTTCGTCAAACTCAGGTATCACATTATTATTGAGAATGGTAGTGTTGAATACATGCCATTCGAATGAGAGCCCTCCAAGTGCGGTGAGTACCATCTCTCGATCAACTATTGTCTCTCCAATAGCCATCAGATTGTTCCTGATCTCAGTCAGCTTCAGAGAATATGATTGAATAGACTCATCCCTGCCTTTCTTCAGATTCTTCAATTGATTCTTGAAGAATAGGATTTGATTCGCATTGTTGGCCTTGAACATGTGGACCAAATTATCATACATCTCTTTGGATGTGCCCAGCTCAGAGATGTAGGAAACCAGGATCTCATGAATTGAATCCCTGATCATTAGCTTTGCTTTGATGTCCCCCTTATTATACTTTGTTTTGGCAGCAGCAGTAGCAGTGGATGGAGGCTCTTGGATTTTTCCCTGCACATAGTCCATGACATATTGGTCTTCCAAGTTAAGATCAAATGTCATCTTCCAAGCATGGAAGTCATCCTTTCCAGTCAATTTGTCATCAGCCTTGAAGCCATTGTAGTTTGAGGAACCCATCCTCTTCTCCAGTGATTGCTACAAATTAGGGCTTTGTCTTCACCTCAACTCTGATTCCATGTAAATTTATATATATTTTCTATGCTTGATGCAAATTTACTTTCTCTTCAATATCAGACAATAATCACATAAACAATAAAGTAAAATGTTGATAGAACATACCAGTAGATTGACAGAAGACAAGCCAGAAATATATATTTGTGTTGGTGCATTACGACGGTCAACATGATGCTTCAACCAACAAAGTCTCAATATGGTCAACCAACCAACAATGTCACACAAGCCTCTAGAACATCCAAACAGTCAACCCAAAAGTCAATGGTGTCAGTCAACTCTCAACGCAAACAACAGCAACAACTAGGTCAACGTTGAAAAGTCAAATTCAACATTTTGCCTCAGAAATCGAGATTTTGGGAGAGTTTTGGGTCAATTTGACCTTGCGTTGACCAAAGTCAACGCTGGTCAAAGTTTGCTGCAGAAACCCTAACCGAAAACAGAAAAGTGTTGCTGCCATATTTCCTACGTGTAGAGAGAGAAGACACTGCAAGTGATCGAACCAATCAGATGAGGTCTAGAGAGAATGTGTGAGCATGAGATGAGTGAAATTTCCTCCAGCGTTGACCTTATTTATATCCATCATTGAGGGTGTGTGACACATCCGTTGGGACAAAAACTTTAAGGCTGACCTGCACATATTTTGAATAGAATAAAAGTAAATTCAAAATAAATGTTCTGCTCATCGGATCAAGATGATCTTTAGATTGATCTTTCACCTCTCCGAAAGAGGAACCCAATAAAAATATTGGTATCTTCATCTGAGCATCACAACATGGAGTTTGGACCTAGTTGTCCAAAATTAACAACGCTACTGTTTACAGGCAGCTTGTGGGTTCACTCATATACTTGGTGAACACATGACCAAACATGTGCTACACAGTTAACAAACTTAGTCAAACTATGGTTAAGCCGACCAAGATTTTTTGGAAGGCGGGGAAGCATGTCTTGAGATATCTCAGAGGCACTACATAGTATTGATTATGATAGCCAGAGAGAGTGAAGCTTCAAGGCTTCACCGATGTAGATTGGGTAGGAAGACCATCAAACAGAAACAACACATCAGGAGGGATCTTCAACATAGGATCGACAGAGTAATTCTATTTATTTTTTAGAACAAGTTGCAATTAGTGCATTATTTTAATGCATGAGAAATCAATTAACTCAATTAATTGAGTTAAAATCGGTTTAACTAGTTGTAACTCATTGTTACACTAGTGAGAGGTCAAGTGAATTAAATCAAATTTAATTCACATGCAGTGATCTGTCAAGTAAACTATGATTTTCTATTAATAGCTGCATGCATGTCAGTTCTGATGAAGACCCAGTTGAGACAAAGGTTAAAGGGAAATTAATTATCAATTGTATTATTAGCAAATTGCCCACATGCAGTAATACACCCATAATATTTCCCATGAGAATTGTGCAGTTTTGAAATGATGAAATTCCTAAAGAATAGAGATTGCATTCATCAAGAATTGTGCAAGCAAAGAAGGTTGAGCAGAGGCAAGAAATTGGCTAAGTGTTGTTCGATTTTGTTCGGATTAGTGTGAGACATTTGTGAGAGTGCAACAAACTCTTGTGAGAAGAGTGCATTGGAATTGTTTCATGATTCCTTGGTTGAATATACAATAGAAGATAGAGGGCTTTGAGCAGCAATCTTTCCCCAGGAAAAATATATGTGTTGTGGTTTGCTTTTCTTGTTTCTTTTACTTGGTGTGATTGGCAATCGTGTTTTATTTTCCACAATTAATTTGGAGAAGGATTCAATATCTTGCTTTAGCAGATCGCATAGTCAGATTGAATCCATTGGCATACACATTATTTGTATAATTTATACAAGATCTATCTTGAAATGTATAATCCTTTCCTGAAAGTCCTCTACTCAAAATTTTGGTGTTTTGCGGAATGTCTCTATACTTGTCTGCACCAGATGCCCAACGACCACAGCTTCAACTTGAGCCTTTGACCGACTCTCTAGGAATGGTTCATTTTTCACATTATGTCTGTCATGTTGCTCCTCATGATCATGCTCATCATGCTGGTTCATTATGGTTGGCTCCTCACTAAAATATTCCTGGTCTCCTCCATCTGTGAAGACAATATGTTCTTCATCCTCTTCAACTTGTCCAACATAGATGCACGAGTGGATTGTTATCTATACTTGAATGTTCATATTCTTTATGGGCATTCCCTTGGGGATATATGGATTCAGTTGTATAGGAGTCTACCTCATCAATACCATTAGGTAGAATCTCCTCATGCTCTTCCAAATGCTTGTCATCATGCAAGCCTCCCTGAATAATTTCACGTTACTGCTCACCATCTTGAAGATCAATAGACCCAGCTACAAAAGACTCCCCATTATCTGGAGGAATCTCCTCTTGTTTTGTCTTTTTTGTCTCCCTCTTATCACCTTGACGGGAATGATTAGGGGCCCAAGGCCCCTTGCAGATAAAGCATATTCCTCTCCTCCTTATTTCATTCTTGCTGTAGCTTTTTATCTTGGTTTCTCCATCAATCCTTCTCAAATCCTTTCTAGTCAGCACCTTTCTGAGCAATTTTATGTTTTTCCTAATCAACTTCTCTACTACATCATAGGAAGTTGGTGATACCTTTGGTTCCTTCCTCCAAATGGTCAGCAATTTGGATCTTAGTATCCTGCAGATGTCAACATATCCTTTTATGAACAAAGACACAATCTTTTGCATGCATGCTTTGACATGGTTTGATTAGTGTAAAAGTTTTGGAGCGAATGAAAGATAAACTTGTCGCATTCCAAATTCAACATGAATGTGCCAAAGCTAAACTCTGCCATGATTTCTAAGATTATGCACCGCTTCTGAAAGGCAGGAAGCATGATGTTATTCAACCCCTGAAGGGCTTCTACTATGAGCTGCAGTATATCTGTCATGAGATCATTATTGTAGGGAATTAATGGTGATGTTAGAGCTATGACCCTGTTGAGACAAGAAGCAACTGTGAGCGTGAATTTTTCATCAAGATGTTCCCAAAGTTTGGGTTGTATTAATGCAAGAATGGATGGCTTGAGAGCCTAGGTGAGTTTCTTCCATTTTGGTTGTCCCACCTTAGATAAACATGTGTCCAAATCCTTCAACTTATGAAGGTCTATCACTGATTTTGTTTGTTGCAATTCAAAGCCAAGTGTGAAGAGCTTATCTCCTCTTCTTTGTCCTTCCTTCACCTCCCACGGTTGTTTTCGTTGCAGAATGACATGGACCCTTTTTTAGAATGGTTTCTTGCTTTGACTATCATTTTGGTCTATGGAGGTATGGCTACTTAAAGGACCATATATCTTCACTATTTCATCAAGGATTTTCTGGTTGTTTTCCAAAATCTCTTCAAGAAGACCCATATTCACATAGCAAAGTAAGAAAATATGCAAGAATTCTTCATAGGGAGATTATGTTAATTATACCTTCCAAAGTATTAAGTTTAGCTTCAAATCTTGAGTGACCAATCTCCATGATAAAACCGTACTTTTGAGGTATTCGCCCTGCCAATGGGTTAAATTACTTGTTCTTCAAATATGAGACTTAAACTAAAAATAACTTAGCTCCTTGGAATATAAAGGATCGGCCTCTAGGATTGCAAAGAATTAACCTTTTGATAACAATAATTTCTGGGCCTAAATCATTCTCCAAGGAATACTTAACTCAGCTCTCTAAAGTAAACCTTTGTCTTATAATTATGAGCTTCCCATCTAATAAATATCATATTCAGTATGCGGCCTCCAGATTGTAAACTCAGAACTTGTCTTCTAAAAGTGTGTCCCAACTCGTCCTCTAAAAATATGATATTCAACCTCTAAACTTCCATATCAGCGTTCACCAAAAAGATGTTCACGTGCCTCGTGAATAAAATGATCTCAACATGAATAATGAAGAGATTCTTGTCCCAAATAAGAAGAATTTGTTGGCCCTAAAATATGTGGCTTTTCAGCCCTTCAACCACTACAGTCTCGATATGTGCAGATATATGAGGTCTGCAGTCTCACACTTTTCTAATCCAGAAAACTGATGTTTCTCTTCGTCTTAATACATTGCTTCTTGGCTTGATGACCTGAGGTATGAATCTTTGTCTCCAATAAGCGTAGAAAATTCCTCAGGGTCACGGATCCTCCAAGGAAACTCGGCCTGCCCAATTATTAATCCCTCACATGAAGATGACGTAGTTTTAGCAAATGCTTCGTCGATGATAGTCTCCTCCTGAATGAGGAGATAAGTTGTGCTCTGTACTGTGAATATTGTGTTTTCTAAATTGAACTTTAAAAATATAGCTTATATTTGGTCCAATGTAAATACATGGCATCCTCCCAATATTTTGGTCGATTCAATGGGTCAAACTCCCACCGATCATGCAAGAAGGAAGATGACCAGTTGATTGTTGGCTTGTTGATTAACTGATAAATCATGGATGGATGGATCCACGTCAACTGGTTTTAGAGCGCAGTGGTGTGGGCGTCCTCTTTGTCTGAATGTCATCCACAGAATCAACTACCATTCACTGCAATGACGCACATTTGCACTCTGATTTAGCGAATTTAGTTTTTCCTTGGCTACGCCACAGGTTGTAGGCAGGAGCCCCACAATGTCGCAACTCCCCAAACATGTGGCCTTGGTTAATTCTGAAGATTAGATGATGGTCTCGACAATGCCATGGTAGGCAGCGCTGCCACTCGTCGTCACTCACCACATTAACCACACTGCTCTTGTTGACCTTGGGTCCAAATTTGCTAGCGGAACCCTCCATCGGTGGTGAAGGCATCAGTTAGCTGCATCTCGTCTAATCACCCTCGGCATTCCTCAGCCCATTGATCTGCCATGTCGGGGTTTCTACAATTGTTTACGTCCAGGAAGCTATCACCCCCAGATTTGCACTGAGATACAACTCACTTTCTATGACAACTCGTACTCTACCGATAAACAAACTCGGTCTCAAGTTTGGTTGCATTGCTCGCAAATTCTATCACAAGAATTTTCTTTAGATTTAATTCGCCAGAATAGATTTCCCTAGAATTGAAGAGAGCTTGGCCCGATCAATAGCAAAGGGATTCGGCTTTTGCACTGTTGATTGTGTTGGAATTTCTGAATATTCCAAATACACATAGGAAAAACAATTCCTCTTCTTTCTAACATAGAGATTTAATAAAAATGTGAACAGAGAAAAAAAAAAAACAATAAAAGCTATTATAAGACGAAATTTTCTCCTCGAAACTTTAGCTCTGGATTTACACAAAAACACTTAGCTGCTACAAACACAATGTTATCCTCTTTTTCTCTCTGTGTCTTTTTAACACAGTTACTGCTCACTATTCTAATACTTTGTTTTTAACACACAGTCCACTTTTTGTTTCAGCCTTCGGGCATACAAATATTACAATGCACTATTACAGTAAAATTGAAACTATCGCAGTGTTTAAGAACATTTATACGAAGGCTTTGAAACCTTAATACATTGTGATGCATAATTAAAATAAAATATTTAAACCTTTTAACTGAATGTTTTAAACCTTATAACAAATATGCACTTTGTGGATTCCACATGTTTTTATGAAAATCGGTTAATGATTCATCGCATTCATTTTTCTCATGGATGACTGGACTTTAAGATTTGCGAACGCGCTGCCATTGGCTGGAGGGTACACAACGTAAGCAGATTTCAAAAATTGTATCAAATCTGCTTCAAGGTTAATCGCATCTAATTTTGGATGGAATGATTGGACTTCATTCTGTGCGATACGAACGCTATTGGACGATGGCGTTTGATGTGGCATTGCGGGCTCCATGGGACGTGACGTGGGCGACTCAAATTAAAAACAAAAGTGCGGCAAACGCAGTGGTTGGTGAATGGAATTTAATGACAGGTAGATGCAGAATTCAATGGAGGGATGGCATGGTTTATATGCGTATTTTCTATGTTGCAAAGGGCTACGGCCATGAGCAAACAAAATGGATTTGCAGGGTTTAATTACAAACAGTCAATGCGCGGTGGAGTGTGGACTACAACAAAAAATCACTATGCCTTCTGTCATTCTACTCTGCTTGTTTGCAGTTGGATTTAATATTTCAACACTCCCCCTTAAATACAACTGTTTCATTCTTCCATACCCAAACATTTTCTCAAATAATTAAACTCTTATGCCCCAATGGTTTTGTTAAAATATCAACAAACTGCTCATCTGTTCTGCAATGTTGCAAAACAATTTCTCCATTGTTCACTAGCTCTTTGATGTAGTGATACTTGGCATCAATGTGTTTCCTTCTCTTATAAAACACTGAATTATTTGATAATGCTATCGCTGAGCTATTATCACAATAAACTGTTGTGTCTTTTACTTGTTCATGAACAAACTTCTCAACATTCTCCTCATCCATACTGCTTGACATGTTGCTACTGTAGCTGCTACATACTCTGCCTCTGCTGTTGATAAAGCCAAAATTGGCTGTTTCTTAGAAGCCCATGAAATGGCTCCCAATCCCATATGAAAACATATCCATAGGTGCTTTTACTGTCATCTATACTTCCAGCCCAATCATTGTCAGTATATCCAATCAATTCAAAATTTTCTGAAGTGGTGTATAAAATTCCATACCTCTTTGTTCCTTTCACATACCTCAGAATTTTTTTTGCTACTTGCCAATGTGCCTCATTTGGCCTTTCCATAAATCTTGAAATTAAACTCACAACACACATAATATCAGGGCTAGTTGTAGTCAAATACATGAAGCTTCCAACTATGCTCTTATATAAACTTGGATCAAAAATCTCACTGCTGTCTTCTTTGCTTAGTTTCAATTTCATCATTGTAGGTGTAATCGCTGCCTTGCAATCCTGCATGTTAAATATTTCCAAAACTTCTTAAACATACTTTGCTTGAGAAATAAAAATTGTATTTTCATTTTGCTCCACTTCTATTCCTAAAAATTATCTCAGCAATCCCATATCAGTCATCTCAAATTCATCATTCATGACTGTCTTAAAATTTTCAATGAGGTAAGCATCATTACCTGTGAATATCACATCATCAACATACAAAACAACAATGAACATCTAACCATCTTTCTCTTTGATGTATAATGTAGGTTCTTCTTCACATTTCTCAAACCCATTTTCCAGTAGATAGACATCTATCCTACTGTACCATGCTCTTGGTGCTTGTTTAAGCCCATATAGAGATTTCTTCAATCTGCATACCTTGTGCTATTGGCCTTTTTTCTCATAGCCCAGAGGTTGTTCAACATATACTTCTTCCATCAATACTCCATTCAGGTATGTTGATTTCACATCCATTTGGTAAACTTTCCACTTGTGTTGTGGTGCCATGGACAACACTACTCTTACAGTTTCCATTCTTGCAACCGATGCAAATAGTTCTTCATAATCTCTTCCTTGTTGTTGCTTGTAGCGTTTGACAACAAGTCTAGCCTTGTGTCTTTCAATCTTACCTTCAGCATTGCTTTTGGTTTTATAAACCCATTTTACTCCAATGACTTATTTACCTTTTGGGAGATCAACCAATTCCCATGTCTTGTTTTTCTCTATGGCATTTATCTCTTCATCCATAGCGTCTATCAATTTTTTCTCTTTTACAGCTTCTTCAAAATGAATAGGATCTTCTACATGACAATACAATGCAAATAAAGAGTTCATACATTCTTCTTGCTCATAAATTTTACTAAGACTTCTGAATCTTGTTCCTCTTTCACTTGCTGAACTTGTGCTTGTAGAAGCACTCAAATCTGTTCCTTGTGTTGTGCTTAGAGAAGCACTGTAATCACTTCTCAAGGGTGTTCTCATACCTGCTTATGGTGTCCCTTGCTGTCGTTGTCTTGGTGGAGGTGGTGCTAGCCGATGAGATGTCTTTCAGGCATTTCTTCCTCATCATCATCATGAGACAAACAACTTTTTACATTCACTGTTTTCTCAATGCTTCCATCCCAAGCTTCTTCTTCAATAAATTGTACATTTCTGTTTATCATAAACTTATTGGTGGATGGGTTATACAATCTGTATGCCTTTGATTCTTCACTATATCCAAAAAAATATGCACTTCTCCCTCTTACTGTCCAACTTCTTCTTTAGCTGATCTAGAATGTGTGCATAAGTCACACAACCAAAAACTCTCATGTGGGTGACAAACTGATTTATGCCACTCCATGATTCTTCTGAAACTCTGTTTATAACACTCTTTGTTGGACATCTATTCAAGATATATGTTGCACAATGTACAGGTTCAACCCAATATTCATTTGGAAAATGTTTTGTTTTAAACACACTTCTTATCATATACATGATGGTTCTATTTTTCCTTTTAGCAACTCCATTTTGTTGCGGTGTATACCTTGTTGTAAATTGTTTATGAATCCCATTTTCTCTGCAAAAACACATAAATGCTTTGGAGATATATTCTCCTTCTCTGTCTGTTCTTAAGACCATAATATGCTGCCCATTTTGATTCTCTACAAGAGCTTTAAAGTGGCAGAATTTCTCAAACACTTCACTCTTCAACTTCAAGAAATAAACCCAAATTTTTCTTGTGTAATCATCAATAAAGGTCAACATATAGTGGTTGCCTACTAATGATGGTGTTTTAATTGGTCTACACAAATCTGAATGGACTATTTCTAAGGGTGTCTTGCCCTTATGCTCTTTCCCGATGGAAAACTTTCTCTGTGTTGTTTGCCCAAGATGCAGCCTTCACATAGGCTGTCCAATTTCTCAATCAATGGTAGTCCCTTTACCATTCCTTTCCTATGCAACAAATTCAGACCTCCAAAGTTGAGATGTCCAAATTTCAAGTGCTATAACCAATTTTGATCTTTCGCTTCTCTTTGGAATGTCTCTTGTGTCATTGTTGCCATTGCAGCTCATTTCTTCAAATATGCTCTTATCTTGAAAGGAAACATTATGTTTCTTGTCATCTTCACTTGAACAATCATTTGATTGCTTGGTGGTTTATCCATGATGGTGCATACATCATCTTCAAAAAATACATTGTAGCCCTTTTGAATGAGTCGTCTAATGCTCAAAATGTTACACTTCATACCAAGCACATAGTATACATCTGATATGGATTTCCTTTCTCCTTTCTTTGTCAAAACACTTATTCTGCCTTTTCCTATGACAGAGACCTTACTATATGTCCCCAATGTTACTTGAGACTTCACATTCTCATCAATCATGGAAAACATAGAAATGTTTCTAGTCATATGGTTGCTACAACCTGAATCTAGAAACCATATATCTTCATTTTTCTCTTCAGCCATATTATATGCTAAAAACAAATTCTCTTGACTGATATTTTCCTTAGTAAATTTAGCACTGGGTCTATTACCCATGTCACTCTGTTTCTTCCTACATTCATTGACATAATGGCCATACTTCTTATAGTGATGACATTGGACTTGGGATTTATCATACCTTTGTCCACCTTGCTGGTTGCTACCTTGGCCTTGGTTATGATTTTGGTTGCTGCCCCTTCCACTTGTATTTGCAGGGCCATTTCTTCCTATGTTTTGGCTTCTGCCTTGACCTCTTCCTCTTCCAAAGGATATTTGGGTCTTGAAGGCATGCTTCGAAGATGAGTTTGTTGTTCTGCTCAATCTTTGTTCATGTGTCATCAATGATGCATGAAGCTTATCAATAGTAAACATTGAGAAATTATGTCTCTTCAATGGTTGTTACTATTACATCAAACCTTGAGGGTAAGCTCCTCAATATTTTCTTTATTATTCTTCTTTCTTCTATTGTCTCTCAATGAAATCTCATTTGGGTGACCAATCCAATCAACATTGTGAAGAATGAGTCTATTGTATCAGACTCTTTCATGCAAATGACTTCAAAATATCTTCTCATTAATTGAAGGTTTGTTGTCTTTACCTTCTCCATACTTTGGTAGACTATCTAAAGGGTATCCCATGCATCCTTAGACCTCTTTGCTGCTGCAATCCTTGGAAATATACTTTCATGCACTACTTAATAGAGATAGAAGAGGGCTTTTGAGTAATTCTTCCTATTACTTTTCAACAAATCCTTCTCTGCATGTGCTAAGGCATTATATGCTTGTTCATCTGCTGATTCTTCTAAACCATCTTCAATTAACTCCCATAAATTTTGAGAGGCAAACAAGGCTCTCATTGTGATTGCCCAATAGTCATATTTCTTCCCATTGAACTGTGGGAGTTGAGTATTTCCCATACTCGTGCTTGTGTTGGCTCCTGCGATTGCTAGCCTATAGAACTATGTTTTTAAACTTGACTCTGTTTCTTAAATAAACCTTCTCATTGTTGAGAGAGAAACTATTTATTTCAGTTCTCTGGACTGCACTCCTTAAAAACGAACTCAAAAATCCATTTTGATAAATACCTTGTTTTGTTGAACCTTCACACTGCTGGTCAAAAAGCTTTAACAAACTTCTTATGCCTTCCTTCGGCTTCTTTGGCAAATGCAAAGAGCCTAGACTAGCTCTGATACCATGTTGGAATTTCTGAATATTCCAAATACACAGAGGAAAAACAATTCTTCTTCTTCCTAACACAGAGATTTAATAAAAATGTAGACAAAGATAAAAAAAACTTTTAATTTTATTAAAACAGAAGCTATTACAAGACAAAATTTTCTCCTCAGAACTTCAGTTCTGGATTTACACAAAAACACTTAGCTGCTACAAACACAATGTTCTCCTTTTTTGTTCTCTGTCTCTTTTTAACACAATTACTGCTCATTGCTTTAATTCTTTGTTTTTAACACACAATCCACTTTTTGTTTCAGCCTTCGGGCATACAAATCCTACAATGCACTATTACAATCTTTATATATATATATATATATATATATATATATATATATATATATATATAACCTAAGTAAAATTGAAACTATCGTAGTGTTTAAAAACATTTATATCAAGGCTTTGAAACCTTAATACATTGTGTCGCATAATTAAAATAAAATATTTAAACCTTTTAACCGAATGTTTTAAACCTTATAACAAATATGCATTTCACAGATTCCAAACGTTTTTATGCAAACATGTTAATGATTCATCGCAACCATTTTTCTCATGGCTGACTGGACTTTAAGATTTGCGAACGCGATGCAATTCGCTGGAGGGTACACAACGCTGGCAGATTTAAAAAACTTTATCAAATCCGCTTCAAGGTTTATCGCGTCCAATTTTGGATGGGTTGATTGGATTTCATTCTGCGCGATACGAGCGCTATTGGACGATGGTGTTTGATGTGGCATTGCGAGCTCTACGAGACGTGACGTGGGCGATTCAAATTAAAAACAAAAGTGCGGCAAACGCAATGGTTGGTGAATGGAATTTAATGATGGGTAGATGCAGAATTCAATGGAGGGCTGGCATGGTTTGTATGTGGATTTTCTCTGCTGCAAAGGGCTACAGTCATGAGCAAACAAAATGGAATTTGCAGGGTTTAATTACAAACATTCAATGTGCAGTGGAGTGTGGACTACAACAAAAAATCATTGCACCTTTTGTCCTTCTGCTCTGCCCATTTGCAATTGGATTTAATATTTCAACATATTGTTGGCTCGAGTTGAATTGATCTCCTTCCAAACAAACTTCTATCGCCTGATAAACCTTCAAATATATTTTGAAGTCTTATAAAAGTTGGCCCTCTAAATATTTGGCCTTCATATAAACAATGCAATCCTCCAACCTTTTGAAAACATAAATAATTTGGCCAAGCATATAAATATTTGGCCTTTTAATAAATTAACCTTGGCCTCCTTCAATTATGTTCCTGACCTCCACATGCTGAGCTTTCCCACAATGGATGGATTTCTTATCAGTTCATAATTATCTTGGCTCCCCATAGTCCACTCCCGCTAAGATGGTGCGGTCACATGCTCTAGAGCTATGGATCGAACGAGTAGGGACTAATTGCAATGCCCCAATAGCAACGAACCTGTGTACCGATGCGAAAACAACCCTCAACCTTTGTGAATTGATGATCTCGGCCTTAACGCAGAACGACTCTCGACCTTTGCAATAATCAGACGCCCAACGTTTGGAGATTAATTTGTCTTGCCGTTGAAATGATAACCTCGTCCTAAAGACAAAAGGAAGTTCGATCCAGCATTGGGAAGAATAAACTCTCCTCCTTTAGATCCTTTCCTTGCATAAAAGTTTAAAGCCCTCAGGCTAGCTAGATGCACACCTCTATATCACTGTAATATCCTAATGATCCAGGTGGATAGTGGTGGCCACCTCCCTATTCCACTTGGACCCCATCATTGTTTATTTCAGGTTTTCAATTTCTTTAATTGTAGCACAATTTACTATTTTTGGCACTTTTTCGGGTCGTGAACTTTCGGAGCCATTTTGAAGCCCTAAATAATGATTTTTGGGTATCAAACCTCTGACTAATATGAGTCCGTTCTAGACTTGATATTCGTAGCGGCTGTTGTAGTCCTCGGATAAATCTTTCTAACGATGTACCATGTGTGTCAAACAGAGATAGTATGTCAAAGTTATGACCTCGGGAAATTGATGTACCAATTTACCCCGATGGGACCCATATTCTGGAGTTTCGTCTCCTAGAGTTGGGTTTTTGTATGTTTAGAGTTTTCCACTATTTCTCAATAATATATAAGCCTTTGAGTCTCATTGTAACACAGAGTTGAGAGGCCTATAGCCACCACATCTCTTCTCAGAGATAAGCTACCAGTGCCTTAGCTAGTTTATTTCCATACTGTCTGTAAACAAATTTCAATTATTTGATATTAATGAAATGAAGTGCTATTTCCGTTGTATCTTTGTATTTATGGTTATATGTGTATTCTGTTGCATTCCTGCATAAATTCAGATCACCCAATCAATTAAAATTATCACAAATATAACACACTTTAATATTCTGAATCAAGTAAACTTTCAACTAAAACAAGAATGCAAATAGAATATATAAATGCATCCATTTATTCATATTATTAGTTGAAAACAAAATACATGCCCATACAATAGGACTGGAGCTCCTGCAAATGGCAGGGATGATTGCTCGTTAAAACAAAAAAACAAACTCTAATCTAAGACATTGAAGCTCAATCCTTGACCCTGGATGGATCCACCAGACAAATTCACCACAACGTTTTCGTCTCGGGATCAATGCTAAAACTAGCCACGGCAAGTTCTCAACCAAAACACAATAAGATAGATAAACCCAAATGACCTCAATGCCTAGCTCCTACCCCCATTTATACGCTTGATGGATTTTCTTGTAGCCTTATTTTATTATTTTCCCTCGAAAATGAAGGAGAAAACTGTGGGCAGATACCATGGGTAGTTTCCGCCTCTTTGACCATATCCAAAAAAAACGAAATATTACATTGATGGATGAAAGTAGTTGCTAGCCTGACAGATTGGAGCTCGGGATTAGGTCCACCCAAAGAGCAGATTTGATCAGCCCAAGTACAATCTACAGAAGGACGTGCAACAATGTTAGGTGGCAGCCCTCTTAGAGTCTCGATATTAGTGGCCTTGATGGACTAAGGCACTACTAGTGAGCAATACGAGTGCAAAGGACCGACATGACAAGATACGACAGAGATGAGCTACAACCAAGTTTGTCATTGTATCTTGAATAACATAGACTGTTGTATTACCTCAGTTTTGGATTAATATAACGAAGATTGGTGGTTGTACAATTTTGATTAAAACTATGTATATTGTGCATGTGTGATTCACTGCTTTATATTTTCCGCTGTGTAAAGTAGTTTATGGTTGAGATTCTTGGTTTGGTAGTGTCAGTGATTTAAGACTCTAACCTAGACCCAAGATCGTGGAAATTCAACAAAAGCATCACTAGGAGTTAAAAAGGTAGTAAATGAAGAGAAAAAAACTATTGTTCAAAGAGAAATATCAAGCGATGTAACTTGAGCCTAGAAGACAGATGCCACTTCACCAACGCTAAATGATATGGACACCAATTCTTAGAAATGATCTCTACTTCTCCCAAGTCTTTCTCTCTAGAGTTTTTTCCCAATTACTCTAAATTAGACCCTTCAAGATCTCTTTCCATGTCTAGGTATAGGTTTTTACATTTCAATGTATAGTTCTTAAACAATTCCCTAGTAAGGGAGAGAGATGGTACCAACTAGTGGCTCATATTTTTTTTTACCATTATGTGATAGTCTCTTTTGAGAATTGCTCATCTGTGGTTTGTTTGTACTCTTATATATTTAAGATATAATCAACTACTTGCAAAAAGAAAAATATAATTGTGTCTTCAACTCAAATTAATTCAAGTCTGATATCATTAGTCTTGAATTCTTAAATCAATGTACCTATTAGAATATATATTTGGGCAAAAACACTCCTAAATGGGTTGAAAATAGCTATATAAAGCAACCGTTTGCTACTAAAATTTATCTTAAAGAGAGGGCTTAGGCTGATTTGAAATCTGTAATATTGAAGATTAATTGTGAAAAATTACTTCTGTAATCAATTCAAGGCAACTTTTTATTTAGGTAAGTTATCTTCCTCTAATGGTGTATTCTGACAGTGGAATTTCCTTTCACACTAATACTCTCCTTCACCTGTAATCAATTCAAGGCAACTTTTTACTAGTTGTGTAGGCAAGTTATCTTTCTCTAATGGTGTATTCTTACAGTGGAATTTCCTTCCACATTAATAGTCTCCTTCATCTGTAATCAATTCAAGACAACTTTTTATTAGTTGTATTTACAAAGACAACTTTTTATTAGTTGTATAGGCAAGTTATCTATCTCTAATGGCGTATTCCTACAGTGAGACAACTTTTTATTAGTTGTATAGGCAAATTATCTTCCTCTAATGGCGTATTCCTACAGTGCAATTTGCTTCCACATTAATACTCCCCTTCGTCTGTTATCAATTCAAGGCAACTATTTATTAGTTGTATAGGCAAGTTATTTTCCTCTAATGGTGTATTCCTACAGTGGAATTTCCTTCCACAATAATACTCTTTCGTGCTCCTAGTCCTACGAGATACATATATAAGATTTAATTCATATTTGCCTTTGATAAAAACCAATTCTTTTTTGTCACGATAGTCCGCCAGAGGCACTGCTTTCGGTATTTGTTTTTTTATAATTTTCATCGAAATATTTATACAAGAATTCCAAATCATCGAGCTGTATGATGATTCCTGGTCTACTTCTGGTCCAAGCAAGAAGCGGGCTCACTTCAACACAATCCAATGGAGGACATATTTAGGCTATACCCTACACGATGTAAAATAGCTTCCCTCCAGACAGAAAATGGATTTTTTAAATTTCGAGCTGAACAAGCTCAGGGCTTAAGTGTAGGCACCCACGATCTCACCGTGGCCTGCAAGTTCTGCACTGCCATTTACGAACCTTACTGAAAGATAGACAGGTAATTTACATGCTAACAACTAACACTGGTACAGAACAAATGACTTGGACTTCCAGATATAGCTTAGAGTTCTGCCAATCTTTCTGGAGGTTGTCTTAACCAACCTTATTTTTCCTCCTTTGGACAAGTTTTCTGGGTTCATCGATGTTGCCTCTGTATTACATATATCTACCTTCGGAGAAGTAGATAGCCATGAAGCATCCCTTTGCCGTTGTTCTCTGAAGTGCTGTAACAACTTCTGTGCTTTGTCCCTTCCCCATGAACTTCCATTCACAGAAAGAGTTACTAAGGAGGGAATCACACCTTCTTGTAAAACCAGTTGACAGTGGTGAGTGCTATTTGTGCATAACAACAAAAGAGTAGCGGCAGCTTGTTCTTGTTGTTTAGGGGTGCCTGTTTCAAGTAGCTCTGCAATGGCCACAATGCAACCATCCGTTTCAGCAATTGCTTCCCTTCCTTCTTCAACAGTTACTAGGTTATAAAGAATGCAAATACATATTTCTGTACAATCAACTTCACCAACACCGAGAAGATAAACAATTTTCCAAACAGCTCCCGCACGCACCATTCTGGACTTATTGCCAATATATGTCGATAAATTATATAAGGTATTTAAGGCATCCTGTCTACACTGGTAAGAATCTGAATCTAGAAGTTCAATGAGACGTGGAATTGTCCCTGAAGAACCAATGCTAACTTTATTGTCGTCACAACTTGATAGCACCAGCAAAACCGCTACTGCTGCTCCAGCTCTTTCTGAATCAAGAAGAACCAACAACAGCGGTAGGATCCCTGAAGATAACATTGACGCCTTGTTCCTACAAAATACAATTCAGGAATACTCTCAGTCAAATATATTAGTAATGCAAACAAAAGATTGCACAAGATGCCAGCTCAAAACGTCAGAAAAATGCTATCATCTGTATGATTGTAGTCGCCTACCTATTATTGTTAACAGCAATGTTAAATAGTGCTAAAGCTCCAGTTTCTTGTGCCTTAATGTCTGATGCATCTATTGCAGACTGCAAGAAACTTACAAGAGCAGGGATGAAATGATTGGCACCCATATATGAGCGAGCCTCATTGTCATCCTTAGACAAGATCCTCACCTCCTCTGCAGCTGCACACTGCAGTTGCAGACATGGTCTATTCAGATTTCCAAGCAACCTTTCATACTTTGTACTACCATCTTCTACTTTTTCTGCGTTCACTATATCAAGGAGCATAGAAGGATCTAAATCACTGGTCTGAACTGATTCCCCATTTAGGTGCACGAATGGTAATTCCAAAAAGTTGTTATTCCCAAGCGTGGGAGTTAATTTTCTGTCCATATCCCCCTCATCCAAGGATGCATCTTGGGGATTTTCCAATGGTTCTAGCTTGACTCTTTTCATCCGATTATCATCAATACATTTAATAGAACCTGACTGATCCCATCTCCAGTATATCTGTGGTAAAGGAGGTGAAGACGGTGGTTCTGGAACTTTGATTCCATGTTTCTCGCACCAACTGGCAATCAGGCCTTTGACACAATAGTTGGGAGTTACACCTAAATATGATAACTTTTGCTGAGTTTTCGGGCACATATCATGACCTTCACTGAACCACTTCTCTATGCAGACTCGTTCATACGTTTGTCCAGAGGAAATAATCACAGGGTCAGACATTAATTTCAAGGAAATTGGACATCTGAATTCTTCAGGAAGTCCTGGCAGCATGCCTATTGAATTTCCAGAAGTTTTCTTGGTTTCCAAGTCCAATGAATGAAGTTTGGATTCATGCTGATCACTCTTTCTTCCATTCATGTTAGCTTCCTCTACAGAATTTCTCACTGATGGAGAACATGTATCTAAGCTCAGAGGATCAAGATTATACAAAGACACATTTCTAAATAGCTTGGTATATTTTCTGAGCAGATGCAGGAGATAAAAAATGATAGACTCCTTCCTTTTGTCTTCCTCGCAGCGGGATTTATCAAGCTGCTTCTTTAAACCTCTTTTTTCAATCGACACAGCTCTTGAAGATACTATGCCCAACCTCATAGCTGCATGATGAAAAGTTTCTAGTTCTGATATGTCATTTAAACCACTGGGATCCTTGTTTTGCCTCAGCAATGTAATAACACTATCACCAATTTCTTTTTCTGAGGGCTCAAGTTCAAATTTTGTTTTCTCGAGCTCCTGGAAAATTTCAGCAATCTGCACAAGACATATGTCCTTAGTTTAATAATGACATGATATGCTACTACGAGTATTTCCTTTTTTGCAGTTGTGCAAAAATGAAAAAAACAAAAAACATCATCATACAAATAACTAGAAATTGTAATAGTCACTCCCATGAACAATGGAGGTGAAAATTAAGTTTAAACTTTAAACTCAAATTAGAATAGAAAACGAAACGATATATGGAGAAACAACAATGCCTGAATAGTGATCAACAAACAGAAAAGGAATATAGCTTAAGTTGTACTGTTGCATTTCATCTAGTCGTCTGTTTTATTTCAGAAATGCAGTCCCTAAAAGAAGTTGTGAAAATATATAGCTACATACCTGCCAGGCTAAGGAATCTGGCACAAGAACTTCAAGACGCTGTAAACTTTGAAACAAATCATCCTTGACCCTTTCAAATTTTATCAATAGTGCATCCCCTGTAATTGCCTGGCCATGAAGCACACAATGTAAGGCATATTTATGTCTTACCAATGCACCATTCAAGTTCGGAAACACCCATAGACTTCACACATTTAATATTTGATAGCAGAAATGTCTGATTCACACATATAATATGAAATTTAGTATCTTGGCCTTTTCTCAAGGAAAAGAAAAACCAAAAAAGTTGGCAAACAGAATCCACTAGGAAGCTTTTTAATTGGGCAATGTAAAATTTCTTCCTGAAAAGAAAATAAAATGTCACTTTTCTGCATTGGTTTACAGGGGAATTAGACATCTATTGTTGCCAATTTTAAGTTTGTAATGTTTCCTAAATTAGGGAATCATAAAATAAAATTACATACCAAGTAGAGTTTGCTGCAGTCTGCACAGTGTCGAAGAAGCGATTTGGCCTTTTCAAGTGCTAAATTAAAGGCACATAACGCCTGAATACCTGACTTACGCCTTGGACGTGCTGCTTCCATTGCAGGAAATATTTTCATCATTTTAATCACAAGCCTAGCAAGTTGCCTGCACATTTCTCCATGTAGCTGCACATGGTAAGAATATATCTGTAAGTAAAAAATCTTACAGATAAATTCTTGGATTTCATATACAACGGTTACAATTCAATTCACTTCAAGTTCAGCTTGAATCCTTCCTGCATTACAGACATGCATCCTTGTGCTGGATTTACAATTTATACACCCTGAGAATTGGCACGCCATTGAACTGGTGAATTTATTTCACTGATTGGTAATGCCCTTGGAAATGGTCTGAATACACTTGTACATATCACAATACTTGAAACAACTAAACCTTAAAAATCAAATGTGAACCAATATTTTACAGTTGACTATTTGTTAAAAGATGGGGATATAGACGGGCTAAAGCACAATAACTGCAAAGAAAGAATAGACCGGTGTCTCTCTCTGCATGGTAAAAATAGCAGAAATTAAAGAACAGTAACACGCAACCAAACTAAAAACCAAAGATCACCAATAAAGAATACATTATTTAAAAGTTACAAAACACATATTGGGAAACGAAAGAGAGATTTTAATAATGCCAAAGAAAAAAACAGTTCATGAGACAGAAGTGATAAGTGCTTAGTGCAACTACTTACTCCTGAGCGCTTAGTGGTTATTTGTGCCTTAAACCATTAAAACAGCCATAAATACCAGGATGTAAATTCTTCCACGCAGCAAATCAAATTCACTAAATCCTTTCAAATTCAACCTCCAATTTCTATTGCTACTTTTTAGATACTAACATCACATGAGCAAGAATGCAGTGTAATCACTGTTTTGGTCAAATTTGTTGATACCTTGGCATCATTAGCAGCTGACAAGAATTGCTCTACAGCAGCATCCATAGTCCCCAGCCAATTAAAAGGCAGCACTAAACTGCATCACTTCAACATGCAACCTGCCAACAAAACAACATAAGCACAACATCCCTCATTGGCTTTCTGAGATAATTCTGCAACTGAGTTTTGCATAGTAAGCTAATCCATTTTCAGACTTCTCAGATTACGTCTCCTAAGATCCTTCATTCCAAATGAAACCATATTTTAGGAAACAGGCGAGAAGATGAGCAGCAAAGGAAGAAGGGCTTTACACATTTTGTGAGTGTTGCACCCATTTTCTTTGTTAGGAGCTATGCCCATGGGCCAGGCAAATGTAAAGATAGAATTCTGAAAACTTGAATGTGTTCTATTTCTAAGGGTCAGATGAAGCGTCCACAGCATTACATGTTGCATTTCTAAAGAGCAGAGATGCAATATTTTCAATTTCTCTGAGAAGATTGGAAGTGTTCTGTTGAAAAATGCAAAAAAACACAATGCCGCAGAGAACAAACCTAAAATAATAAAACTAGAACAGATATGTTTACTTTTCATTCTCCAGGCAGGTGACTTTATGAGCGTTTAACAAAGTAACCATCTTAGGGTTCTGGACATACTAAAAAATAACCAAGACAAAAACTGCATGGAGATAACGCTCACTGTGCATTTATTCAGTTATGCTATCTATTAATTAAACTTAGAAAACAGTGCTGTAAATATCAATAACCAAAACAAAAACTGTATGGAGACAACGCTCAATGTGCTTGTATTTTGTTATGCTATCTATTAATTAAACTTATGAAACAGTGCTGTAGATATCCAGAAGGGACGCGCCCTTACGGGAATGAACCAGCCTCGAGACGCAAGCCTTTGCGGCACATCAGATCCCCCGGTTTATGTGGAAAGCATCCCCACTGTCCTCCTCGTTTAGGTAGGGTGTGATATCAGCCCTCAGGTAGAGCTGGACCTGGGAGATGCAGCTTGAGAAGAGAGTGTGGAGCACCTATCTTTTTGCCGAAAAGAAGAAAAGAGACCGCATGTAAATACAGCAAGTGTGACCTGAAGAATATCTGACCGCGTGAAACAACTGTTGGATGAGGCATATGGTCACTTGACATATACATGGGAACAATGCACCAAGAATAAACCTTCGCCTTTGCTGGAACAGTAGAGGTATAGCCACGGTGCAAGAAAATCATGCTTCTGCTGCTTGTAGTTTGAGGAAGAGCAGGAAGAGTGGTGATAAAATGCGAAAATTATAGCAGGAACCCTTGTGACCAATGTAGAATATATTAGATAACGTACTCGCAGAAGGGCAAGGCGTTGTCCAAGTATCCCCAGCAAATAAACCATAGAGATGTCAGACAGCGCGAGAGAAGTTGAGCTTCCTTGTGGCAACCTCATAACAGAGGCTGAGAGGAATGGTGAAAGATCAGGATTCCGACGAACAACATTATATCTGCCAATTGCGCTGATGGCTAAGAGCTGAGCCATCACAGGTATGATAACGCCATCACCGACGACCAGGGAAGGGCCGAGTAAAACCACAACCGGTAAAGCCTATGCGTTTTCTTCTATGTTGGTTTACACATTGCGGCAAAGGAGATGAGCCCGTATTTTGAGCGGACTGCCATGGATTATAATATGTCGAAAAACCCTGAGCGGCTGCGTGCCGAGGTGGAAAAACACGCAACGGTGCATGCACATATGGTTCTATAGCCAACATTGTTGAAGGTGTTCCGCCAGGTGAAAAGACATTGAACAGAAATTGGCAGATATAGAGGAAAAAATCTATTTGGGGCCGGAACTGAAGAAGGATTCTCTGCATTGGTAAGGAAACTGGCGAAGAGGGAGGTGCCAGTGAAAATGTGAGGGGTGCGGGAGTAGAGATAGGGTCAACCTTGGTCATGGGTGAGGAGCGACAATGCAATAGCACATACTCAGAGTGAGTCGCAGGCAGGGTATGCAGAGTGATGTTGCCAGTACAAATTATGAGAGCATGGAAGGGTAGATATGGTATTTGAATAAGAAAAGGAATTGCTGAGTGGTGGGCCGTGGCAATGATGGCATAAAAGGCTACACAGAGGGGGGCTTGCCGATATTTATTGATGGGACGGGAAACAACCGTTCTCGAAGGGAATTGGGGGAAGCCAATTTACTCCATTTTTAGACTACGCGCTTTTGCAAGACGGGCACGGGTGATTGTTTTTTTTTTTCGATTTAGGACAATAGGTAATTGGTGCAAGGCCCTGGTTCAAATCTAACTGGTTGCCACTATAAACTTAGGTGCAACAGCCTGCAAGCCGCACACAATAGTAATCAACTTATGCTTCAACAAGAGCAACGTGCATTGTTGAAAGCAATATGTTGGGGTTGATAAGGGATACTTGACGTGAGGAAATAGGTTAGACCGTTTTTTCAAAAGGCGTGTGAAGATTGCAACGAGCATCATAGAAAGCCTTATGTTGATGTTGATCAGGGATACTTCGAGTAGATCAGAACAATCAAGTGCGGAATCATCATTATCAACAGTATCCTGCGAAGGGTCAATAGCAAATGTAATGATGCAGCGTTTGTCTTAATGTGTGAGGTTTGTGAGGTTTACTTTTGGTTTAAAAGTAAATATTAAACATGATGCATAATAATTGGTTTATTTGTTTTTAAAATTTTGTTTATTCCATATAATATATAATTAAATTTTGGTGTAAAAATTTATAAATTAATTTAGAAAATAATGGAAATTTGGATAAGATTATGAGAAAATATGGCAGAATTTTTTGAAAATATCAAAAAAATATCTGTTATAGCTGTCAATTTCATAATTTTAGGTGCCCAAGAGTCCTTGATGGTGCTGAATACATTTTCATCATCAAAAATGATATTCAAACACTCCAGTATTCTGATTTTTTGAAAAAAAATTACCAAATTTCTGTAAGAAAACTGCTGAGCAAATTTGTGATATCAATAAACAAAGCCTATAATTAATTAACTCAAACACTCCAATATTCTGATTTTTTGAAAAAAAATTATAAGATTCCAGCCAAAAAAAACTGCCTCACAAATTTGTGATATCAATAAACAACGCCTATAATTGACATCAATAAACAACGCCTATAATTAACGTAGTATATAGTATATAATGGATATGATGAAAAGATAACGACTAAATCATTGTTTGATGAATCAATGACAGAAGGATGGACAGAATGTGATAAAAAAAGCAGACATGATAAAAAAAACTGAGACAGAGATAGACAATGTGTTAAAGGAAAAGATAGAGGATGGTAGAAAATATTCTGCCAACAAAGTGATGAGAAAACGAGGTTTTTCTGACTGCCATCGTCATGAATCGTAGTGGTTTGTTGCTATCGAAGATGGCAGTTGAGTAAACAGAATGTCAGGAGGACGTGGAGAAGTATCCTTTGTTCATTAAAAGTAAGGTGGAAGGTGGGGCCAGATGTGATGGGGTTTGAAAGTGAAATGACCTCCAGACCCATACAAGAGTCTTAGTTGAAAGGCCGTTCGAAAGGAGAACCGAAATTGGTGTATAATGTTTTAGTGGTGGCTTGGCACTGAAGCGCCCTTCAATTTGCATAAAGTATTTGGGTTTTGTGAAAATGACACTAATGATTGGAGGAGGGATTTGGCCTAGCAGAAGGGATCGGTGAGGGGATGAGAGCAAGACTTGTGGCAGGGGAGCAAAGTCGCTTTTCCAACCTAAGTTGGATAGCTACTACATGAATGAAGGCAGGCATGGTCGAGGGTATGGCTGTCAAATAATCAATAAACAAGAATTGAATTTTAAATAAATATCTTTTCAAACTCATGGATTTAAAGTTGTATTTGGAGCTTGGTGATAATGTCAATAGAGACTGCCGTGGGTCTTGGCAAATATATAATCATCTACACAAAACACCGACAAAAAGCCTGATAGATTTTCGTCCCACATAACAGTCGACCTGGAGATGGAACTACTAAATTGTTCTAAATTCAGCTTGATCTAGATATTGGTACCCCACCAGGTCTGGGCCATGCCTTCCAGTTGGAGGCTAGCAATTTTGTCCCACATAGTACTCGACCTGGAGATGGTACTACTAAATTGTTCTAAATTCAGCTTGATGTAGATGTCTAGAGAGGTGGATTGGGTACCCCACCAGGTCGGGCCATGCTTTCCAGTTAGAGGCTAGCAATGTTGTCCCACATAGTACTCCACCCGGAGATGGAACTGGTAGACTGTTCTAAATTCAGCTTTATGTAGATCTACTAGAGAGGTGGATTGGGTACCCACCAGGTCTGGGCCATGCCTTCCAATTACAGGCTAGAAATTTGCAGTCTAGAGTATCAGACAAATCTAGACAGGTCTGATATTATGTACTGAGACTACGTATCCAGGAATCCGGCAGTTCTCCCTACATCTGACCTCCAGACATGGGCAAAGAAAATTGAGTATCCAACTGGAAGTGAGAGGAGGGAGCCTAGGTTGTAGGTATACAATCTCCTTGAAGGCAAGAGTGATCTCTTTTTGCTAAACTGCTAGTTTTTGTGTTGGATTCATTAAAAGGAAAATTGTGGTGAGGAGCATTGTCTCCATCAGAATTTGAAGGTCATGGGTGTTGGGCGGGCGCTGAAGCCAAGACAAAATAGTGTAGTAAGAGAAAGCAATGCCTAGGGTGGAGGCAGTGTCCACAAATGGAACCAAAATAAATCAGGAAACACTGCATGGCTGGGAGTAGAAACACTTGTAAATGGCAAGTCAAACAAACTCAGGGAAGAGACCATCTGACCATCTGGGTGGGAGTGCAGTCTCCAGTCAAACCATAACGATACTGATGTTGATGCTGAATATGTAATGAACAGCAACATTACGAACTAGATACAAAGATAGCTAAAGAGAAGTCTAGAGAGAGCTAACAGCCCACCAAGTAAGGCACCCGCCAAGAAAGGATGGATCCCTTGTGGGTGTTGCTAAAGCCTGAAGTAGAAGGGAGCGGATCCCTTTCAAAAATGTGGGAAAAAGAGGCCATTATGGAAGTCATGAGCAATTACTCTAATACCAAATGATGAGAATATCGGAACCACATTTGTTCAATAATACAGAAAAACACAATGCAGCAGAGAACAAATCCAGAAATGATAAAAACAGAACAGATATGCTTACTTATCATTCTCTAGAGAGATGCCTTTATCATGTTTACAAAATAACCATCTTAGGGTTCTGGACATGGTAAAATATAACCAAGACAAAAACTGCATGGAGATAATGATTAACAATGTTGTAGGTATTCCCAAGGGATGTGGCCTTATGAACTGAGGGCACCTGGAAATGTGTGCCTTTGCGGCATGATGCATGTAAAAAAAATCTTTCAGGATTATGAACACGTGTTTATTAATTTTTTTTGGGGTTAGTAAAACCCGTTTTGACTGGAAAGGGTATAGAACATATTACAATATCAACTTTACAAACAGATGACCTGTGGTTATGATGCAGTGATTTAAAGGTATCTATTCTATTAAAGTCACTTAGGATTTGTACTTACCTTCCGAACCACATTAGTATGGGGTCCACTCTAAAAAGCATTTCTGCATTAGCACAGAACCAGTGTCTTTTAGTATTTTCCATGTTAAATGACCTGCGGCTACTATGTACTGACGGAAGAGTATCTATTCCATCAAAATCGCCTAAGTCTTTCACTCAGCGTCATCCACAATGACTAAATTAGCATAGGGTGCACTACTAAAAGCATTTTCACATTAGCACAGGAATTAACATAGGGTGCACTACTAAAAGCTAACAAGTGTTTTTAGTGAAATTAACATAGGGTGCACTACTAAAAGCATTTTCACATTAGCAGAGAACAAGTGTTTTTAGTGTTTTCCACCTTAACATGACTTCACACCTCGAAAAGACTGGTCAAACGAATTCTCATGGAGAGCACACCCAACAGGTTTTGAAACCTGTGTCATCATCGTGGTGAATACTCTAACTTCCACTAGACCACAAACCAGTGGACTTTGATTACTAAAGAATTAGAATAACAGGGGACTTAAACTAATTCAAGGCATCCTTATTCTAAATGTGTAGCTCCAAAGGAATGATATTTTTCTGTCAGATTTGCTATTGTAATATTAATGTGTAGCTCCGAAGGAATGATATTTTTCTGTCAGCTCTGCTATTGTAATATTTCAATAGGAATTTATCCTCAAGCATTTACTTACAGGTCAGATACAGGGTGGAAGAAAACATAAGCAATAAAGTTAACAGGCATTCTTACACTGTTGCTTGATCACTGCCCCCTTCTTCAAGTGCCAATCATCAAATATCAATCCCACTCTGCGCATGTATAAGTGTGTGGGAACATTATGGGGACAGTATTAATCCTACGGCAGGATGAAACACAAGTGCAGATGTAGAAGGAATTAGCAGTGATAAAGAAGCATTTATGATTTATCAAATGGACTTTACAATTGGTCTGGAGCTTACATCAATTAAAGAACATTTTTGTACACAGTTTTCTATGCAAATCCATAACTGCGTCAACAGACACAAAGTGCTTTGTGCAGTTCAGAATTGATGAAGTGTGTAATGTAACATAGTTTTAATAAACTAAAAGAAAAGAAAATTTGAGATATTTGAGGTTAAAGCATACAAAAAAACAGAAGCCAAGTATAAGGAAAAAATAAACCAATATAGATTTATCTTACTCTTAATCTTTTAACCCACTCAGAAATTTGCAGCGCAGTTTTTTTTCTATAGTATGAAGAGTTAATAAATTTAAAGTTAACATGCATTTGTACTGGTTTTATTTAAATAAATTCAAAGTCATAAACATCATAGTTGTGTTTGGAGTATCTCAACAACAGATTAGTAAAACTTCATCCAGACCAAGGAGAATATAAATTGCACATCACATATTTATTTGATTTATCACTGATTTATTGACAAATTTTGTAAATCCATCACCATGGATGAATCACTTAGACTACATTGAAAATAAGTAGCATGTTAATGGGTATTAAATGAGCTGGGGCTGTATATGTCCATTGTTGGACTTTGGCAAGCTAGTTATCCAACAGTAAGCATATACAATCCCCACTCATTTAATATCTATTGGCAAACCACTTATTTATTGCCCTTAGACTAAATCCATCACTGCGAATAAATCACTCAGACTACTTTGCTGTACTTTCAGAAGTCAATTTTCTGCCTTTTAAAGGATCTTGCACGGCCTTTTAAGATAAACAGGTAAATCAGCTAGGACAATCATCAAGTGTGGCTGCTGACAAGAAATGAGAGGAGAACAAACATGTGTCACTCCAGAGGCTTATCAAATTCATCAACAACAGAAAAAAATGATACCATTCATTATTATAAAAAAACGCGTAGTCTAAAAAGGCCGCGTTTTCGCTCAGAATCCAGCAATGATTTTCAGAAAATCCGGCAAAGATTTGCTCAGAATCTTGTTTAAAGTTGTTAAATTTTAGTATTTTGAGTGCCCTAAGGGTTTTTTGATAGTGCTGAATCCATTTCCAGCATCAAAAATGGATTCTAAACACTCCAAACACCTGATTTTTTGAGTTTTAGTTCACCGAATTCCAGCAGTTTTCTGCCGTCTGGGATATTTCACGGGCTCAGTAGACAACTTCATAAAAAAATGTTATACAGTGGGAAAATTGATCATAATTCAGTTGTCAAATTAGCAGTGGGACAGCCATTACTGTTTGCTATCTGCAAATGCAGGCTGAATCATCATTGCTACACAAGTAAAACCACACAAATTGGAATTACCTACTGATGATCCATAAAGGGGCAAGCTTTCACTCCTACCAGATACCTCTAAGTTTTAGTCCATTACCCTATTTCCTTACATCCTAAAAAAATAAGCTCTTAACTCAATTTTAAAACATATTCCAAACCCAAGCCTACACCATGAGAAATCCAATGATAATCCAATGATAGAACACCATTTTTTTGTTAAGTAAAAGAATATATATAAAATAGAAAATAGTACCTAATCGCATGTTTAAGCCTCCATTCCAGAAAGGCCCGGCCTCGAGGACACTTCAGGACACATAATATAAAGAGATAGCCATTTGTAATGTCCAATATGCAGAAGATTTGCAAAACTAGGGACTCATAAGTTATATTTTTATTACTATTTAGTCCCATGGACTGAGTTATGACATAATGATTGCTACGAACAAAGTTAGGCATAACATACCAGAAGATAAGCTAAGTACAGAACATTTCAAAAAAGCACTCCTCTGCATAACAAATTCGTTTCTGAACTTGGTAATTTGGAAAGGTTTGAAGCGAGTACCAGGATGTCTCGTTACCTAACATGAAATAAAATAAAGCATTATTGATCTAGAGGTTGGTGGTGAGCATAGAACTCCACTGGGGGAGAGATCAGTCCCAATATCATAGACCTCATCCGTTAGATAATCCGATTCCCATGAGAATCAACTAGAGAGATTAACTTAACACGATTTTGTTTCTAGTGATTGCAAGACATGTACCCTGTGCATGATCTGCCTCAATGCACAGAGGAGGGCCTCAATTACTTTTAAGGGTTTGTCTTCTATTTTGTCCTCACAATAGTTCACAAATGTGACAGATGATCTTCAAACTTTTGGAGAAAAATATATGTAGATTTTTAGCTCTCCTAAATGGAAAATTCAACAGGGTTAATCCGATAGATTTGAAAAGCTGAAATTACTCTCAAAATAATCAAAACCAATGCTGTGGACAATCCAATAGGAAAAGGCTGCTTTACAATTGGAGACATCCAAGTACTGAGAAACAAAAATTACTGTAAGCTGCCCTTTAGATAAAGATATAAAATCTCCTAATCTATGCTTCTGCATCTCATTGTGATTTTCTGTAAAGGTTTATTGTAAGCTCTACACTTCGAGAAGTAAGGGCTTGAAGGGAAGTCTTATTTGACTCTGGTCTTGAGAGAACGTCTAAAGAACAGAATCAAATAAACTTTCATTTCAGAACCTGAATCAAATAAGACTTCCTATCAGGGCCTTCTCAAAGTATTGACCTTAAAAGCAACCTTCTTCATTAGATATGGGTTAACCAGGATCGAAGTATTGACCTTAAAAGATTACATCTCTTGCGAATGAGGCCGTGCTTCACCGTTGAGGTTGCCAGAGGAATAAGCGGTTTGCCTGGGTTCCATTCAGGTCGGGGTCTGATCCACCTGAGAGCGAGTCTGGGGTGAATTTTGGTGGAATAACCACCCCTCAGACCTAGCATGTAAGTTAAATGAATCCGATGTCATCTAGTACTTTCAAGAAGCAACTTCAAAGTGAAAAATACTACTCTGATGGCTTGGGTTGAAGTAATGATGTTCACAGGGCAGTGGCATGGAGATAAAATGCTATGCTAAAAGCAATGGTCCAAATCCACAAGGGCAATTTCCAATATCACTAGCGATTGCTATTTCAGTGATATTGATAACACAGCGTGCACTGGCAAGTGGGTTTCAAACCAAACTAGTTAAGTCCATAAATAAGGTAGCAACCTGCATCATTCTTACTATACCTGACAGTATTATAACAGGATAAACCAGCATTTTGGTTTGCTTTGGTCTGAGCATCTGCTGACTGGAGCAGTCCTCAATCCAACGTAAACAACTCAGTCATTGCCCCGATCAAGTTCTATAACAAACATAAACAAGTTCCACACATTATACTACCATCAAGGCAAAGTATGGTTTCCAACCTTCACCCATTGCTATCAAAGCCAACTCAAGCATTGAACTTCTGATACCAATAAACAACTGCTATCTGACTAATATACAAGACAACCTGGAACATACCTGAGAGGAAATTAGCATATGGGTCAGCAAGGCAAGGATTCTTTGCAGCCCTTCAATCTCCATGGAAGCTTATCAGCAGGTTCTTTAGGCGAACAAAGAGAATGGTGCATTACACTGAGGATAGGATCTTGTATACAGCTGTGGACGGCTATATCTCTGTGATTGAAAGATACTCCAGCACTCTGTACTCACTTCCATGATGCCAATTTCTTACTTTTAATTCTAGAATATTGCAATTGTTTATTACACTATATTCATGGTCAGCAAATATTTGATCACTTTCAACCATTCAGCTTGCACTTTTAATTGAAATAGACCATTAGATATTATTATCATTTCGATTAAAATAAACCATGACATATTATTATCATTCTTCTGTTTAGGATTCCCTTTGTTAATGATTTTTGTTTTTTTAAACAGTGTGTCTGAATCCCTCCCTTAGGACTTAGGCCTTGTTGCAAACTGTGCATCGAAAGCTGAGAAATCAATCAAATTGTGGAATCATTGTTCAACTAGTGTATTTAAGTGTTTTCCTCGGGAGCACCTCCACTGTCCTATATTGAAATGTTGTCGGGTCAGCGTCCATTGGGGGCCTTTTAGGATCTGATGAGACTTTAGGCAGGTGGATGAGAAGGACATTTAAAGAAATGTTTAGTCGGTGTAGATCAATTTTCAACCCTGATATGGTATGATCTTTTTACTTTTTTGTTTGCCTTGAGTCCTAAGGAGAGTATACTCTTCTTTATCAAAAGGTATTGTGTCCCCTACGAAGCAACATTTCTTTTTTCTAAGTATTCCTTGCCATTTTTGTGTTTAATGAGGATCAATGTCTATTAGGGTTTCCATAGAATTTATACAATTAATTTATAAATGTAAAATGCAATAATTTAAATAAATTAGATTAATAAAATTATTTCGTGCAGAGTATTCCTTGCCATTTTTGTGTTTAATGAGATCAATGTCTAAGTTAGGGTTTCTAGAGAATTTATACAATTAATTTATAAATGTAAAATGTAATAATTTAAATAAATTAGATTAATAAAATTATGATAATTGTTTTTATTTTTATAAAAAATAAATTAAAAATTATATATATCATGTAAAAATGGTATTATAATAAGTAATAAATGTTACAGTGAATTACGATATCATATTGAGTTACATTATTGAAAAGGTTTGGGGATAAAGAAAAAGTATTATGTTGTTTTGTTGACTTTAAAAAGGCATTTGACACAGTTTCTAGAGATAAGTTGTGGTGTAAAATGGAAGAATTTGAAATTCCTTTGCATTATAGAGTTGTTGTCCATAGACTTTATGAAGAGGTGAAAGTCAAAATTAGAACCTCAATGAGTATTTCAGAAAGCTTTAGAAGTGACATTGGAGTCAAGCAAGGTTGCCCTATATCCCCTACTCTTTTTGGTTTATATATTGATAAACTAGAAGAGTGGCTAGATTTGCAAGGTGGGGATGGTGTTTGGTTGGGGGAGTTTGTGATAAAGCTTCTTTTATATGTTGATGATCTTGTATTGATTTCTAAATTGGCCCATGGATTGCAGATGCACATATATGCCCTTGAGCATTTTTGTAGAGCAGTGGGGATGCAAGTCAATATTAGTAAGACCAAGATAATGATTTTCTCTAATAAAAGGAAGCAGAGTCAGCATATGTTCTTCTTTAAAGACAACATTTTTTAAGAAGTAAATAAGTACAAATACCTCGGGATTGATTTCAATGACAAACTTAATTGGGAGGACTCCAGAAAGAAGAGAATCTTAGGAGGGTGGAAAGCATTATATGCTCTTCAAAACAGATGTAGAGAGGTAGAGTTATGGGATTGGAAAACAATTAAAGTGCTTTTTGGACTCCTAGTTTGTCTAGTGATGCTATATGGGTGTGAATTATGGGATAGCATCACCCCTATCTCAAAATGGAAGCAAATTGAGAAAATCCAAAAATGCTTTATCATGAGCAAGTTCAAAATAAAATTTCGGTACCTTATGAGATAATGTCGAGTGAAATAGGTGCAACTCCCATCAAAGCAATTTATATGGTGCTGCTCACAAGATATCTAAAAATAATTGAGCAAATGGGAGTAGGTAGACGACCTAATGTTATCTTCAAGGAAGGCATGAGTGAAAGAAAGAAAACATGGATGAGACAAAACTACACATGGATGCAAATGAATGTCCCACAAATAGCAAGGGGCTAAAGAATTTTGTTATGGAGAAGTTTTGTAAACAGGTATGGGGAAAAGAGTTGGGTAGAAAGAAGTACTACATTGAAGAATTCAACCCTACGTATGATCTCCAACAAAAAGAGTAAATTGGAGCTAACATTCCATGGAGGGCAAAGGTTCTTATTGCTCAATTAAGAACCAATTCACATCATCTTCGGTGTGAAATAGGATGGTGGAAAAGGCCTAAAGAAGCTTGGGAAGAACGAGTGTGTACGTTTTGCAAGTTCAAAAACATCAGAGAAAGCTATGGGAGTATGTTAGCATCGATTTCTTGGCATTGTCTTTTTAGCGATGGGATTGTTGGAAGGTTGGGCCAACTCATCATCAATTTGAATAAGAAAAGGACTGAAATGAAAAAGGTGAAAAACAAGGAACTCATTGTCCATAGACTATTTTTAACCTCGTAGATGTTAAAATTTCATTTCATTTCATTATAGCATTTCCAATAACTTTTTATTTTTTATAACCATATATATTTATTTTTTAATAAAATTGTTATACACCATAGCAATATCTTCAAATATATCTACTAGTATTATTTATGATCTTAATTTAAAGTCCATGAATGTGTTATCTCTACCTATATGTTAAGTAAACTTTCCTAATTTAAAATCAAGTGACTTTGTCTAACTTTTATATATATATATATATATATATATATATATATATATATATATATATATATAATTTTAATTTTGTTTGATAATTTTTTTTTTGGATTTGAACATTGCAATATAGTTTAAAAAAATAACTAAGTGATTTGATAATTTTAAAGTTATTTAAAATAATATAATACCAAAAAGATAAATTAAAATATAAAAAATTAGAAGTTAGTGTTTATAACAATAGTATGATATAAAACTTAAAGTAAGTTAAAATAAAACAATTTAAAAATGATGATCATACAAATGATACATAATAATATGTACAAGATATATTATAATTATAAGTCTACATGAAGTGTTTTTATTGTACAAAGAAAAGACAAATGAAACAACTATGATGTGTGAGTTCCCACCATGATCAAAGTCGGAAACATATTTAAAAAAATAAAAACATAAATTTTCTATATTTTCAATTAAAAGAATAAGTTATTAATAATAAGTATATTGATATAAAGTTGGGATTGCATTATGTCCAAATGCATTATACCTATAAATTTATATTATTAGAAAAAATATTGTTTTTTAATTAAAATATAAAATATAATATCATTAGATAAATTTATTAAAAAGTAAGTTAAATGAATATAAAAAAATAAAATTTATATTTAAATTTAAATAATTTAATTATGTTTTAATTATTTTATTAGATAATTAATTTCCTTATTTAACTAAATTGAGATTTTATTTTATATAAATACATTAATACAATAAAAAATGATTTATAATTTTTCATTATAGTTTTTTTATCAATTAATTCATTCATGTAAATACTTGATAAATTAATACATTAAGAAAATAATTTTATAAGCTTTCAATATAAATGCACGAACCTTTTTTATAAATTAATTTATGTAAATACTTAATAAATTAATACAAAGAAAATAATTTCTAATCTTTCATTATAATGAATGGTTTTTAAAAAAATTAATTCATGTAAATATTTTTAAAATATACATTAAAGTTGTTAACTTAGTACATGACAAATTGTTTCTTTTTTGACAATTTGTTTTTAAAAATAAAAAATTAAATAGTTAATATTTGACTTTTGCAACAAGATCATGTGAATGAAGCACATGAGTTAAAAAAGTAAAAAGCATATCCTATGAATCATTTAAAGTAATGTAAATTTAAAAATAAAGTTGAATCAAGGTAATATACAATTTGAGTGGGTTTAATATATAATTTGAGTGGACCTAACACTTAAGAGCATGTGTTTCCTCTTAAGAAGTCACATGTTCAAAATAAGAAGGGGTAGAGTATGTATGCCTTAGGGAGAGATCGACGAGAATGTTGCATTGCAAAACATTAATAACATTAAAAAAATTGTTACTTCTAAGTTCAAAGAAAAAATGTGGTGTGAGAAAGATCTAGTAACTAAAAGAAAATTAAGATATTATAAGGAGGTCATCAACCCCACCCTAGAAGATCAAAAGTATCTATCTGTTTTAACTAGCTCAAAGAAAATTAATATAGCCAAGATTAGAATGAACTCTCATGAGCTCCATAGTGAAATAGGTCGTTGGACAGTTCCTAAAACACCATCTTTGTTGCAATACTGACCTTCCTAGCCTTTTAAGATGTCAAAATTATAGTGAGCTCGGGAGGCTTCTCTCCAAGCTTTTTGAGCATAGGAATAAAATCTTAAATCGAACTAAATAACTCTTTTCTTTAGGTCCGATAGACCAAAGATTGGTCTCAGTGAACGTTAACCATGATCATCGTGATCATCAGCAATCAAATCTTTGCGCGATGTAATTACAACCAAAATAATTTTTATACCAATAACAAATTCTATTTTTTAATTTTATTTTCTAATAACTTTTTTCCATATCACATTCTTTCATATTTATTTTTATTATTGTTTTAAAAATATAATATTAAAATTCTTTATAAAACATATAAATGAATAACTAATATTAAAAAAAAAATCATATCTTATCATATGTTTTTTAATTTTAATTTATAAATTTGTTCATAAAACTGATATACATTTATTAGATTTACATATTATTTTATTAATTTTTAATAATAGTTTAAAATTAATATTTTAATTAAATTATCGATTCTAAGGTTTTATTATTTTAAATTCAATTTTAAGTACCCACAAATAATTATATTTATAAATTAAAACTAAAAACTTATAGATGAATCCTCTTTTTCTCCTCCTCCAAATTTCTTTTGAAAGGCGTGAGTAAGCAGGTACGCCTTCAACATGTCCACGTTTTATTTTGACAATAGAAAAAAAATACTATTTAAAAAGGTTGCCTTTGACAAGTTTCAACTTTTTATAAATAGTTCAAAAATGATCATATCATGTAATATGTGAAATGAGACCATTGGAATTCTCACAAACATTTATTTTTCAAGATCATCGATCCAGTTTCTACTTATACTTTTATTAGGGATTCCGAATCCTACGAAAAGGCTTAGCCCTCATGCATGGAGTCGAAAGTGAAGTTGCGGTTGCAATAATAATTGCTTAAATACCCTCACATAATCATTAATACAATTTCAAACTAATTTGTATTATCTAAATATAATATTATAACAGAAAACACGCTAAAAATAACAAAGTAGATAAGGAGATAGATTTGCCAAGATTTAAGAGAAAATTTCATGAATGGATAAAATTGTTTAAATGAATAGGAGAGTCTCTCTTTGCGCAACAAATTTTTGAAGCTCGTGATTTAAAACTCTTTTTTTTTTTTAAATAATCAATTTTTATTTTTATTTTTATAATTAGTATTTTGTGATTTTATTGCAAAAAAAATTTAAATAATTTCATAATAATATGATGATTTTTTTAATCACTTGTAAATTTTAATTACAAAATAATAAGCATTAAACATATAAAAAAATCAAAAAATCAAAGAATTGTAGTATTTTTATAACAAAATATGGAAACGAGCAAATTCCTTACATTCATAAGAGGAGAACTCTTAGAGAATTGCAGAATTTTCAGTGAGACATGATTGCTACTTTTCTTATTTCTATTACCTAATATTACATTACATATATTATATATTTGCCAAAACATTCCACAGAGTTTAATTGTTCGACATAACATAAAATTCAAAGGCATACTGCTCGCGACCATCTTGCTCCTTGGTGTCCTGACCAACTTCCATCAATTGATATAGGTTCATAGTTTCCTCAACAACAAGCTCCTAATCGATATTCGCAACATCCCCAGCGCCCGCCACCATTGGGCCACGTGCCTCTCGCAAGTCGAATACCTCCTTCAACATTTCAACTGTTGTCGTTTCAACCTTGATTTCTATATTCTCCACCAAATACCTCAGGTTTATCATGCCTACATTCAATGTTTCCATTGCCTTATGTAGAAGTTCCATATCCTTTTCCAAACCCATTCAAATGAGCCAACAACACCGTTATATGTTATTGGATCTCTTTAACAACTAACTTAGTTGAATTATCAATCAGGTGCGCCATGTTCCCACAACTGTGCCACGTTCCCACTATGCCTGGAGTTCTCAGCATCGTTTCCACCGGTTGAAGTTGCATAAGCCATTTTCTTCGCAATTCTTGTGTGCACCAAGACTATTATGCTCCTCATTTGTATTACCCCGCTCTTATTTATAACCAAGAGTTTCGGTTGCACCAAGACTCCCATCACTTCACAATTAAATGAACTCCCAACTGCAAACTCGTCATGGCACACTCCTTCAGCCGCAACACCATCACACAACAAGTGAGAAGAAATGTCGAAGTACTGAAATTAAACTCACCTAAATCACCATTTAATACATGGCTTGGTAAATTCCACTTGTCCCTTTCCATGATTGTTAAACATTGTTGTTGGGGCCTTTGTTTTGGACAAGACAGTTTTGGAGTTGCAGAGAACCAGAAGACAGGTGGCGGAGCACAATCAAGGTAGGCAGGGAGCTGTCGCAGTTGTTGAAAACCTGAAGGTAGGTGGCAGAGCATAAACATATGACGACACAAATCGTAGAGACGAGAGACAAGGAACAAGCAGTAGAACTCCCAGTGATGAATAATAAACAGAAGGCAGCGGAGCGCAAGGGAACAACTGAGCAGAAAAGGGTAAAAGACTGACAGTGTCAGTTGGTAGGAATAGATAAGCAGGGAAGAAAAGACTTCAAGGATAGTTAGTCAGAGAGAGGCTGATAGGAGAGTAGAGCCTAGGGAGAGCTATGCAGAGCCTTATGTACTAAATTGAACTGTAATAGACTCTACGGAGTATGTTTATACTGTTTTAAGCCAAGTTAATGGAATCAGACTGTTGCTGTACTGACTATCATGGATTAATTGATGTTTGATTGATTATGGTGTATGTATGTCTATTTTAAAATTTTAATTCGTTACTGTGAATATCTATTGATGAATGATAACTTGCTTCTTAAATTTGAGATATATGAATGTCTTCTGTATGCACATAAGAGGTGCCTTGCATTAGTGATCTTTCCTCAATGACAATGATCTAGTCTCAAATCTCAGTAAGGTCATGGCACGCCTTAGGTGAGAATCCTTGCTCCATCAAGCAGGGTGAAAATACCGGCGTTGTCCTAGACTACAACGGAAACCTTGTTGCCCTCAAGCCTAAACCTGGGTCTTGCCCAGAGACCTCCTTTTTCACCAACAAATGGTTTCGTTGTCGGGACCTGAAAATTTATCTAGAAGCTAGATCATGGTATCAAGTATCTATGAGGAAGAACTATGTAGCTGGTAGTATAATTACGTAGATCGGTTCATATCACAACTGTAGAAATTTATTAACACTGATAGTATTACCAAATTCTCCTGATCTAACAAATTAATCTTATGTTAAATATAGAATCCTTCCACTTAATTCTTTGCGGAAATTAAATCGCCAATTGCAAAACACATGAAGAAAAACAATCGCACATAAACACAGTTGTTTAATGGGAAAAATTAAAGCTAAAAACCCCAATATCATATATTATGTATATCAATGGAGTCATGTAATAATCTCATACAAAGCTTAGTCCATCAAGCTCTCAGTACAATCAAAAATCATTACACACTGTCATGCAGAAATTTGCATATCTATGAACCAATTTCTTGCCTCTTGATAGCCTGTCTTCACTGCACAATCCCTGTTGAAGAAGACCCCTGAATGAATTTGAATTGGCCTTGCCTTGACTGCGCAGACCTTATTGGCATCTCCAATGTGTGTCAGATGCATTGAATGCATCACTATAGTCACCACAGATAGTCCATATCACCCTTTCACCTATCTCTCCACTGGGTCTCCACTGGAACTGACATGCAAGTAGTTAACTGTTGGATTTGTTCAATTGCAAGTGAGTTATTAGTTGTGAATTAATTAACTAATTAATTCACTAAACTCTCACTAGTGTATCTTCAGTTAGAACTAGATACAACTAGCACAACTGAGTTTAATTCACTTAACTGAGTTAAACTAAATAACAACTCCCATAACTACTCTTCTAACTCTATCACAACTCTGCCACTTCAGTTCTAATTGAGTTCTCCATGCATGAGTCACCAACCACCCTAGGAATCGCGTAATTCCTTTAGCCCACTGATTTGCTAAATCTGTTCACTGAAATAAAGTGCACCAAGAGAATAAGTTAATATTTATTGTCAGATTATTATTAAGGGCTAATAATATTCGACATGCATCTATTTTTAGATTGACGATCTATAAATAAACTTCGCCCAATATTCTAAAAATAGAATTCCATCTATTTTTCACATTTGATCAACCATCTAAAAATAGCATCCTGCAACTTATAGAATATGCTCACCATGTCTAAAAATAGACATACACTTAAAAATACCCTACCGGGTTGATCCGGATTTATGCAGGAACACAACAGAATAAACATATAACCATAAATACAGAGATGCAGCGGAAATAACACTTCATTTCATTAATATCAAAGAACTGAAATTTGCTTACAGACAGAATGGAAATAAAACTAGCTAGGGCGCCGGTAGCTATCTCTGAGAAGAGATGTGGCGGCTACAGGCCTCTGAACTGAGTTACAATGAGGCTCGAGGGCCTATTTATTATTTAGAAACAATGGGAAATCCTAAACAGCCAAAACCCCAACCCTAGGAGATGAAGCGCCAAAACTATGGGCCCCGTTTGGGTAAATTGGTGTTTCAACTTCCCAGGGGCGTAACTTTGGCATACGATCTCCGTTTGACGCGTACCATACCTCGTTAGAAAGATCTATCCGAGGACTACAAATTTGGAATGGGCAACATCGGTCCATGGACCCATGTTGCCCTTCGTTTTCCCAAAAAACGCCGTTTAGGGCCTCAAAACGGCTCCGGAAGTTTAGGACCCGAAAAACTGCTAAAAATAGTAAACTGTGCCGAAACTGAAAAACTGAAATAGACAATGGTGGAGCCCCAAGTGGAATAGGCGGGTGACCACCAATATCCACCTGGATCATTCCTCCCCCCTTAGGAAGCAATGGTTCCCATTGCGTTAAGTTCCTCCATGAGATGAGGAAATTTCTGCTGAACTTGGTCCCTGGTGAACCACTTTCCTTGGTGCAGGAGTTGGCCAGCTTTGACAACCCGATATAGTTGGATCTTCTGCTGGCGAGTGTTCTTGATTTGCATGTCCATGATGCAATCTGTGGTGGCCTGTTCCATGCAGTCTGGATTTAACTCAGTTGGTGTGAGTTGTTCTGCAATGTCCGAGGTGTCCAACAGAGGTGGAAAGTAAGGATGAAGGCGATCCACATTGAAGACTGGGTGCAGACCAAGGAATGGTGGAATACTAAGCTCGAAGGCATTGTTACCTACAGCCTTGGTGATGGTGTACGGCCCGTATCGGAGTGGGCGAAGCTTGCGGTGAGGTCCAGTGAGGCGCTCCTTCTGCAAATGTAGCCATACTTTGTCGCCCACCCGGAAGTCAGGCACCCGTGTTGATCATGGCGCCGTTTGTACTTCGCATTGGCTCATTCAATATATCATGAACTCTGTTAAGGATGGCTTGAAATGTGCTCGATGAATCATTTGCTTTGTCAATCAGACCGGACATGAGCCGAATCTACCGAGTACCGCAAATTTTATAATAGTCAATGGACAAGGGTCGGAAGCAGAGGCCCACTCCAAAGGGGCTATGGCCAATTGAACTCGTGAGAGCCCAAGTGAGAATTTGGTGGTTGTACATAAGGGAGGCTCTCGTCCTATGTGCGTGGATGCTTTGAATTGTACATGCGCAGAATGTGTACAATCATTCTGTTGACGACCTCTGTCTGGCCATCTGTTTGGGGATGGAAAGCTGTGGACTTGGTGAGCTTTGTGTCCATCATTGACCAGAGGCTGGACCAAAATGTGCCGAGGAACCTGCTATCTCGATCTGATATGATAGACTGTGGGATCCCAAAGTGCACCCATACTCGTTCAAAGAAGAGTTTAGCAGTAGCTTCTGCTGTGATATTCTTCTTACAGGCCGCCATAATGGCCATCTTCGAGAATCTATCAACGACCACGAAAACACAGTCATTGCCACTCTTAGTAGAGGACAAGCTCGACATGTAATCCATGGAGATGGATTCCCAAGGTCGACTAGGGGTAGGTAGTGGAGTATATAGGCCTCGCTTCTTGATGGTCGGTTTGGCAATGGCACAAGCAGTGCAGGATCTGATGTGCTTCTCGACATCCTTTCGAAGGTTCGGCCAATAGAAATACTTCTGCAGGATTGCTACCGTTTTCTCGACCCCGAAATGCCCAGCGACTCGACTGTAGTGTGCTTCCCATATCATCTTGGCACGCTCGCTTGAAGGAACACAAAGGTGTCCCATGTGACATAAAAGTGCATCTTGGAGGTGAAAATTTGGAACTTGTGTACCCTCCAAGAGTGCCTTGTAAGTGTGGCCGAATTCTGGGTCACTCTCATAGAGAAGCGGCCAATCATAAGTCTCGTGCCCACAAGAGTTGAGCACGGTGGTGAGCGCCACGATCGGTGGTCGGCTGAGGCAGTCTGCAACATTATTGGTGCTACCCTTCTCGTACTTGATGTTCAAATGAAACTGTTGCAGATATGTGGACCACTTCTGATGGCGATCATTCTGCAACTTCCCTTGTGTCTGTATGAACTGCAGGGGCCGGTGGTCCGTGTGGATGATTGTTTCCTTCCCCAAAATGTAATGCTTCCATTGTCGACAGGCTTGCACAATGGAATACATTTCTTTGTCATAGGTGGGATACTTGCGAACTGTCTCAGACAATGTCTCACCGTGATATGCCACTGGATGTCCCTGTTGAGTAAGAACTGCCCCAATAGCATAGTCAGAGGCATCTGTCTCGATCTCAAATGGCTGCTGCAAGTCTGGTAAGGTGAGCACTGGGGCAGAACAGAGGCGATTTTTCAATTCTTTGAATGCCTTCTGTTGAGGTTCCGACCAAAAGAATTTTGCTCTCGCTCCTCCTTGGGTGACTTGACTCAAGGGCCAAGTGATATGAGAGAATCCCAACACGAATCTACGGTAGAAATTAGCAAGACCCAGAAAGCTGCGAAGCTCTGTTATAGTGGTTGGCGCTGGCCAATCCCGAATGACTTGGATCTTGGCTGGATCCACATGCACCCCCTTTCATCAATAATGTATCCCAGATATTGAACCTGGGTCATGCCAAACATGCACTTCTCCAAATTGGCACACAACTTGTGTTGCCGCAGTGTTTGGAGGACTTGTCGGATGTGATGAAGGTGCTCTTCCCAAGTCTTGGTGAAGATCAGAATGTCATCCAAGTACACCACTACGAATGAGTTGGTGAATGGCCGCAAGATGTCGTCCATCATCCTCATGAAGGTTGCGGGAGCATTCGTCAACCCGAAAGGCATGACTAACCATTCAAAAAGGCCTTCCTTAGCTTTGAAGGCAGTCTTCCACACATCAGAGGGTTCAATTGGTACCTGGTGATACCCAGACTTCAGGTCGATCTTACTGAAATATTTTTCACCTTGGAGTTGGTCCAGAAGGTCATCAATCCGTGGGATTGGGTACCTATTCCGGACAGTGATCTTGTTTAGCGCCCGATAGTCAATACAGAGTCTCCACATCCCATCCTTCTTCTGTACCAACACGATCGGGCTCCCACAGGGCGATGAACTTGGTCTGATGTGACCTTTCTGCAACAGCTCCTGAATCTGCCTCTTGATTTCATCATTTTCCAGAACAGAGCGTTGATAGATCGGTCCATTGGGTAGCGACACACCTGGGGTCAGATCAATCGGGTGCTTGACCTGGGAGTGCAGAGGAACCCCCGTGGGTGAGGTGAAGATGTCCCCGTACTCCTCCACGACCTTATCCATTTGTTGTTGTCATGCAGAGGGGCCCTGTCTGGAGGTCGTGGCCACAGTATTCTTCTTGCCCTGGGGGCGGATCATGAGGAAAACGAATTTCCTGGTTTGGGAAATGAGCTTACTGCATTGTTTTGCAGTAACCAAAGAGATAGTCGTAGGAGGTGGTACCTCTGGTATCCTGTACAACTTATTTCCCAAAGTAATAATAACAGCACGAGGTCGAGACTCATACACAACATGACACTTCCACAAGTATGGTTGTCCTAATAATACATCAGAAACATCAATAGGAGCAACGTCACATAATACCTCATCCGAGAAGGGCTTGATGCTATAGGGAAGGCGGCACTGCCGGCTGACGCGGAGATCTCGTCCTTGGTGAAGCCACCCGATGGTGTATGGATGTGGGTGAGCTGTGGTCGGCAAGCCCAACCGCTTCACGGCGTCTGCTGAAATGAGGTTCTTTTGGCTCCCATTGTCGACAATGAACTGTACAAGGGAGCCCTTTACCCACATCTAGGAGTGGAAGAGACGTTCCTCCTCCTCTGGATCTTCCGGTTCCTCCTTCTGGACCTTTGTAGTGGCAACAGTGGCGTTGGGCTCCGCATCAATAATCCGTTTCCCTTTTTCATTCCCCTTTTCAGGTTCTGATTCGGAGTCGGAGCATGCATCTGACTCAGAAGCCCTCATCTCGGCCACTAGCGACTGCTTGGCCTAACACTCACTTGTGTTGTGAGTGGAGCTCTTATGGAACTCACACCACTTTCCCGTGTCCTTCTTTGGCTTTGCGGTGCTGTTCTTTTCTTGTGGCTTTGACGGGTTGTCTTTAGCCGCCATGCCTTGGCTCTGTCCTTTGTTCTGCGGTTTGGAAGCACCTTTCCCTTGCTTTTGATTCGCAGATTCAAAGTCTCGCTTCTTCTGTTTGAATTTCTGCTCAATCTTGGCAGCATACCGGTATGCCGTACCAAGCGAGGAGATGTCGAGGAACTCCATTTCCTCCTGAATGTATCTGTGCAGACAGCTGCGATACTTTAGCACCAAATGTTTCTCCGAATCTTTGATACCCAACTTTGTGCGCAGGGTATGGAACAGATTCGTCAGCTCATGCACATCTTGATCCCTTTGTTGTCGCAGCGTGGTCCATTGTATGTACTTGTCCTCATAGCTCCCCACGGGATAGTACTGTTCCTTGACGGCGTCTCGGAAAGAATTCCAAGTTGGTACAGCCGAGAACAACGAGGGTTCTGTCTGGTCCTTGTTCTCACAGTAGGTTTCCCACCAGTCCTTAACATGGGGGTTAGCTTTGAGGAGTGCAAAAATAATCTTCTCCCGGTCTGAAAAGTCATGAACCGAGAAATATCCTTCTAACAGATTCAACCATTTATCTACAGCATCTGCGTCTATTTGACCCTCAAATATGGGAATGTCAAAATTTACTTGTACCTTAAAAGGAGTCGCGCCTCCAGAGTGGCTGCTGGATGCAGATGCGCCGCCGGTGGGCAGCCGTTGAAGGATCCGAGCAAAGTTATCCATCATCGCGTTCCTTTGTGTTTCGAGGGCCTCCTCGAGCAATATTTTGATAGGATCTCCTACTCCCTCATATTTCTTTTCGTCCCCCATGGGCGTCCGTCGAGGTTTGCGAGGCTGATCTTGCAAAGGTTCCACCAGATCAAGCCCTAGCTCCTTATACCCCGACCTCGTTGGGGACATGTAAAGAAGGATCGAGAAAAAGCAGACCGCTCTGATACCACTGATCCGGATTTATGCAGGAACGCAACAGAATAAACACATAACCATAAATACAGAGATGCAGCGGAAATAACACTTCATTTCATTATTATCAAAGAACTGAAATTTGCTTACAGACAGAATGGAAATAAAACTAGCTAGGGCGCTGGTAGCTATCTCCGAGAAGAGATGTGGCGGCTACAGGCCTCTGAACTGAGTTACAATGAGGCTCGAGGGCCTATTTATTATTGAGAAACAATGGAGAACCCTCAACATCCCAAAAACCTAACCCTAGGAGATGAAGCGCCAAACTATGGGCCCCGTTTGGGTAAATTGGTGTTTCAACTTCCCAGGGACGTAACTTTGGCATACTATCTCCGTTTGACGCACATGATACATCATTAGAAAGCTCTATCCGAGGACTACAAATTTTGGGACGAATTTGATGATCAAATTCGCTGGTAAAATGATACCCAAAAAACATCGTTTAGGTTCCCAAAACGGTGGCTCCGAAAGTTCAGACCCGAAAAATCGCTAAAAAGAGAAGTTGTTTTCAAACTCAAAACTAAAGAGGACAGGGGCCCAAGGGAGAGGGTACACCAATATCCACCGGACCACGCCCACTTGCAATGAAGGTGCTTAATTTTCACTAAGCTCATCATCTTGTTGAATCTCAACACTCCCTCTCAACAAGATAGGGATTATCCTTCACCCTGATCCTACCTCTATGGTATTCGAATTTTCTCCTGCTGAGCGCCTTCGTCAAAATATCTGCATCATGATCTTCCGTAGGAATGTACTGAAGCAACATGATATTTCGCTGCACACAATCTCTGATATGATGATACCGAATATCTATATGCTTGGATCTATCATGAAACATAGGATTAATCAAGAGTTTAATGCAACTTTGATTATCATAATGTATCATTGTAGGATCTAAATGAAAACTGAACAAACCAACCAGGATCTTCCTCATCCAGATAGCCTCACATGTAGCTTGACTTGCTGCCATGTATTCGCTCACGAACTCCAGTGCCACACTTTGCTTCTGGCTGCACAAATCTCTCATGATCCGAGACCAAACTCCTCCAGATGTGCTCTTTCGGTCCGTTGGGCTCCCTGCCCAATCTGCATCAGTGAAGCCGCTAAGCTTCGCTCCATCCTCCTGTCTGTACCATAGACCATATCCCGATGTGCCACTAAGATAACGCAATACATGCTTGTCTACCTTCCAGAAGAGCTTGGTAGGCTTAACCATAGCTTGCGAAAGCTGGTTAACAGCATAGCATATATCGGGTCGTGTATTGACCAGATACATAAGCGACCCCACCAACTGTCGATAGACAGTGGCATCCACTACCTCCGTTGAAGTAGCATCCTCCTTCCTCCAACCTCCAGGAAGAGTATATCCACGCTTAAATTCTCCATGTGAAACTTACCAAGTATCCCCCGAGCATACTTGCCTTGAGACACAAACAGTTCACCTTCTCGCTGCCATATTTCCAATCCAAGGAAGTAATGAAGGAGGCCCAAATCCTTCATCTCAAACTCCTTTGCAAGATCTGCCTTGCATGAGCGCATCAACTACTCATCACCTGTTAGTATGAAATCATCAACATAAAGAACAATGATTAAAAGCTTACCCTCCACCACAATTTGGTACAGGTTTGCATCCGCCTCACTCTTGGTGAAGCCAAGTCTGGTGAAATAGCTATTGATCTGAGTGTACAAAGCACGTGGTGCTTGCTTCAACCCATACAACGCTCTTTTGGGTCTGCACACATGCGACTCGTTGCTGAAGATCTCAAATCCTTCAGGCTGCTCAATGTACACTTCTTCCTCAATGATCCCATTAAGGAACACAGTCTTCTCATCCATCTGATGAACGTGCCAACCCATTTGCGCTAAGAGAGAAAGGATGGTCCTTATGGAATAATACAATGCGACAGGTGCAAATGTTTCTTCATAATCAATCCCCTCGATCTGTGAGAAGCCTTGGGCAACAAATCTTGCCTTATACTTCTCGACGCTCCCATCAGTAGCTTGCTTTACCTTGTATATCCATCTTGAACCTACCATTGATTTACCCACCGGCCTTGGAACAATCTCCCAAGCATTGTTTCTAACAATGGAGTCATACTCCTCCACCATGGCATCTACCCATGCGGGCTCCTGCGCTGCTTCTTCAAAAGAATATGGCTCTGCCATGATACACTTGCTCATAAGAGCCATGTATCCAGTAAATCAGTCAGGTGATTGTCTCTGTCTGCGCTGTGATGTAGGGACTCCTACATTATGTGTCACATCAAGCTTCAGTCTCTCAGTTTCTGTGGTACGCTTTTTTCCTGTTTTGATGTTTGGATCTACATGAGTGGACTCCTCCACTCCATGAATCTCCTCCTATGGCTGATCCACATCTAGAGGCTCATCTTTGGGAGCAAGTAGCTCCTCCTTTGCATGCAAGTGTAGCTCCCTCTCAAGCGACAACTTCATGGCCTTCACCTCATTGAATTTTATATCCCGTCACACCACAGTCATTCGACTATTTGGTAAATACACACGATAATTATGGGGTGTTTCAGTGTATGTAGAAATTATATACAATATGCATGTATATATCTGAACTCTCCTGATCTAACAATATTTATCTTCTTGTTGAATACAGAATCCTTCCACTATAATTCTTGCGGAAATTTAATCAACAATTGCAAAACACATGAAGCAATAAAAACACACATAACACATTTGTTTAACGAGAAATCCTGAAGCTAAAAACCCCAACTATCATATATTATGTATCATGGAGATCATGTAACAATATCATGCAAAGCTTAGTACATCAATCTCTCAGTACAATACAATCGTCACACACTAACATAGAAGAAATCTGCAAATCCATGCACCAATTTCTGCCCTCCTGCTAGCCTGCCTCCACTGCGCAATCCAAGTTGATTACAAAGACCAATTCGATGCAATCCCACTCTCCTTGACTGTGTTATTCTCATTGGCAACTCCAATGTATATGTAGATGCAATTCATGCATCACTAGTACTCACAACAGATAGTCTATCTCACCCTTTCACCTATCTTTGCACTGGGTCTCCACTAGATCTGACATGCACTGTAGTTAACTGTTGTATTGTTCAGTTGATTAATGAGTTATTATTTGTGAATTAATTAACTAATTAATTCACTCCACTCTCACTAGTGTATCATTCGGGGCTTAGATTAGATACAACTAGTTCAACCGAGTCTAACTCAACCGAGTCTAACCGAGTTAAACTAAATACAACTCCATGAACTACTCTTCCAACTCGTCATAACTTTGCCACTTCGCTTCTATTGAGTCTTCCATGCATGAACTCCGCAACCTAGGAATTGTGTAATTCCTTGTTTCAATGGATGACAAACTATACCAAATTATGCTCCAATAGAATAAGTTGATATTTTAGAGTTTGATTATTATTGTGCCATTAATTTATATGACCATTTTTAGAATGACAATCTAAAAATAGACTTCGCCTAATCTCTAAAAATATAGTAATTTCATCTATTTTTCACATTTGACCAACCATCTACGAATAACTCCTCGCTACATATAGAATATGCTCACCATGTCTAAAAATATACACCTAAAATAGCCCGTGTGGGCCCCACCTAGTTTAGGTGATTATTTTCCAACTAGGATCAAGGATGATGTTTCAGGATGCCTCCTTCACTGTTTCTTGTTGCAAACTTCAACACTCCCTCTCAACAAGAAAGGACTGTCTTTGCATGCGACATGCAACTCCATGCATTCGCCCTGCAACTCTTGCTGCAACACTTCCGAAACAGAAAGGCTCCAAACAACTCAATCAGTATAATGCATCTATCATCAAAGTCTTCGACTTCTGCTGGTACCAATTGCACGTGTCTTCAGGAACCACTGCGTTGTTGAACTCTGCACCCATGCACTCTGCACTTGCTGTCAAATCTGAACTACGCTCCAGTATCTGACACTGTCACTTTGATCTCACTGCATCAATCCAACTGATCATGCTACTGCTACTCTATGGGCACCTTGTAGCCAGGTTCAATTCATGAGATCCACACCATCTCAATGAATCCTGCCCAGAAATCTCCTCTTGGGATTACTCATGCATGTCGCCCCACCTCTCATAGCTGCATGCGCTCCCTCTGCCCATCTGGCATGAAATTTCTCTGCATGAGTGGTTGTTCCCAATCCATGATCCTCATCTTGTGGCTGCTCCACATCTCGAAGTTCACTCTTACCTGCATGCAAATCCTGCTCCCTCTCACGCTTCAATTGCAAGTCTTTCTTGCTCTTCCCAATAGTAGGAAGCTCCGTATAAATCCCATCTACATCAAATCTGTAGAGATTCTTAGTTCGAATCCCAACCTTCTTAACTTGCCCTGTTGCTTTGTGCCGAAGGAAAACTTTTCCTTCACTAAAGACAACAACATAGCCTTTATCCTCTAACATTGCGACTGAGATTAAATTTTTCTTTAAACCTGGAACATGCACAACATCTTGTAAAAGAATGAGTTTACCTAGTGCCCTCTGAAAGGTAATGGTACCAATGTTGGTCGCACTGTATCATCCATTTTCGCCTAACTCAACATGCAACTAGAGATCTTTCTCCACCAAGTCACTGAAAAGTTTCACATCTCCCGTCATGTGAAAGGAAGCACCACTATCAAAGTACCACCTCGATCCCAATGCACTAGACACCATGCATGCAATCAATGAGAAGTCAAGCTCAAATTGTGGGGCAAGAGCCTCACTAGCTGCAGCTCCAGAAGCCATCTTGTTCTTCTTCTTATGTGGACAATTTGTGGCAATATGTCCAAACTCGTGACAGTGAAAACACTTCACTTTGGACATGTTATGCTCTTTGCCATCTTCACCGGCCTCAGATATAGAATGGAATTTCTCCCCCTTCTTCTTCTTTGCCTTGGAAACTAAAGCACAGTCCTCTTCATCATCATGCTTTGATGAAGATCCATCCCTAGTACTTCACCTTATCTCCTCCTGCACAAGATCCGACCAAAGTCGCTCCCAACCCGACAGTTTCTCCTGTCCATTGACAGAGTCTTCGTATCTATGCCAATTCTTTGGAAGCCTAAGGAGAGCCAAGCTCACTAATTCATCATCATCAACACTGACTCCTACACTCCCAAGCTCATCCCTGCATTGGACAAACTTTGTCAAGTATACCGGAATAGTGTCGTTCTTCTCCATTTTTATTTTTCTGAGCTTATCTTTTAGCACCAACTTCCTCTGGTCATTGCTGCTTTGGAAAAGATCTGTCAAAGCCTTCCACATAGCCTATGGAGTGGCTTTCCCATGAAGGCTTGAGACAATATGGTCTCTCACACCTTCCAATATAATCCTCCTTGTCCTTGCTACTTTCTTTTGCCATGCGTCAAGTACTGCCGCATCCCCCGAAGTGGGCTTAGGAACATCTCTCTCGATTAATTCCTTCAAGCCATTATCTTCAAGAACTGCCTCCATCCTGTCCTTCCAGGCTATGTAGTTAGAGTTTCCCTCGAGTGCATACTCCAACCACAACCCATTGAAAGACATTGCAATGTATGCTCAACTGTTGCACCAAGAAACTCCTGCAGAAAATTCGAATTTCTCCACCAGCACAAAAACTCAGCACCGCTTCACAATTGAAATCTTCAAGAATTAACCTCACTCTGATAACATGTAGAAATTATATACAATATGCATGTATATATCCGGACTCTCCTGATCTAACAATATTTATCTTCTTGCTAAATACATAATCCTTCCACTATAATTCTTAAGGAAATTTAATCAACAGTTGCAAAACACATGAAGCAATAAAAACACACATAACACAGTTGTTTAACGAGAAAGCTTGAAGCTAAAAACCCCAACTATCATATATTATGTATCATGGAGATCATGTAACAATCTCATACAAAGCTTAGTACATCAAGCTCTCAGTACACTACAATCGTCACACACTAACATAGAAGAAATCTGCAAATCCATGCACCAATTTTTGCCCTCCTGCTAGCCTACCTCCACTGCGCAATCCAAGCTGATTACAAAGACCAATTCGATGCAATCCCACTCTCCTTGACTGCATTATTCCCATTGGAAACTCCAATGTATATATAGATGCAATTCATGCATCACTAGTAGTCACAACGGATAGTCTATCTCACCCTTTCACCTATCTCTGCACTGGGTCTCCACTGGATTTGACATGCACTGTAGTTAACTGCTGTATTGTTCAGTTGATTAATGAGTTATTATTTGTGAATTAATTAACTAATTAATTCACTCCACTCTCACTAGTGTATCATTCAGTTAGATTAGATACAACTAGCTAAACTGAGTCTAACTGAGTTAAACTAAATACAACTCCATGAACTACTCTTCCAACTCTGTCATAACTTTGCCACTTCAGTTCTAACTGAGTCTTCCATGCATGAACTCTAGTAAACCCTTAGGAATTGCGTAATTCCTTCAGCCCACTAATTTGACAAATCTATATACTAAAATTAAGTGCTCCAAGAGAATAAGTTGATATTTAGAGTCTGATTATTATTAAGGGCTAATAATAATCGACATGCATCTATTTTTAGAACGACGATCTATAAATAGACTTTTCCCAATCTTCTAAAAATATAATTTCATATATTTTTCACATTTGACCAACCATCTATCAATAGCCTCCTGCTACATATAGAATATGCTCACCATGTCTAAAAATAGACATACACCTAAAAATAGCCTGTATGGGCCCCACCTAGTTTAGGTGATTATTTTCCAACTAGGATCAAGGATGATGTTTCAGGATGCCTCCTTCACTGTTTCTTGTTGCAAACTTCAACAGTGTACCCCACAAATATCCCAACTTTTGCAATCAGCTCCAGCTTCTTCCTGATGTCCTTTGTCACATGAATGTAAACAGATGAGCCAAAAATCTTCAAATGAGAAATATCAGGCTTCTTACCAGTAAAAGCTTCTTCAGGTGTACTCATGCCAAGTACTCTATGAGGACAATGGTTTTGTACATAAACCACAGTGTTGCATGCTTCCGCCCACAAGTGCATTGGTAGGCCCTGGTCATGCAGCATAGCTCGTGCAACACCCACGATCGTTCTGTTCTTCCTCTCCGCGACCCCATTTTGCTGTGGATTATGAGGCGCTATGAGTTCTCTTCGAATTCCTTCTTTGCTACAGAATTATTTGAATTCATTCGAGATATATTCACCACCATTATCACTCCATAGAGCCTTCACTTGCTTCCCCGAATCCTTCTCCACCAATGATTTAAACTCACAGAACTTTGAGAATGTTTTTCTCTTCTTCTGCATGAATAAGATCCAACATCTACGAGAATAGTCATAAAAAAAAATAACATAATACCTGTGTTTTGTTGTTGAAGCAACTGAGAAAGGTCCACACCCATCTGTGTGAATTCTCTCCAGGATCACCGAAGCATGGTTATCCTTCTCATGAAAGGTGGTCTTCAAAAACTTACCCATAGTGCATCCCTTGCACTGATCTGACTACGCAAGAGTACCCTTGGGAAGTCCAGTAGAAATCTACTACAAAATATTCAAGGTGCCATGGTGAAGATGGCCCAATCTCCTGTGCCATAATTCACCCTCATCCCGGCTCACCACTTCTTCTGCTTTGTCCATCATTGCAACATAGCCATCTACCTCCAGCTTGTAGAGATTCTTAACTCGAATCCCTATCCTCTTGGTTTGATCTATTGTTTTATGTCGCAGGAAGGATTTTCCCTCGCTGAAAACAATGTCATAACCTCTGTCCTCCAACATAGCGACCAAGACCAAGTTCTTCTTCATACCTGGAACATGCATAACATCTTTCAACATAAATGGTTTACCTGACTCCCTCTCAAAGGTAATGGTTCCAATGCTAGTCGCACTGTATCTACCATTGTCACTCATCTCTATATGCATTTGGAGATCCTTCTCCGCCAAGTCACTAAACAAATCCTTGTCTCCTGTCATATGGAAGGAAGCACCACTATCAAGATACCACACCAATCCCATTGTGCTCGAAACCAAGCATGTGATCAAAGAGAAATCAAGTTCAAATTGCGAGGCTAAGGCCTCACCCGCTGCAGCTCCAGCAAGCTTCTTGTTCTTCTTTTTCTGTGGGAAGTTAGTGGCGAGATGCCCATGTTCGTGACAGTGAAAACACTTCACCTTGGACAAATCCAGATTCTTGCGTTTAGCCTCGGATTTTGGATGGGACTTCTTCCCCTTTCCTTTCCTTTCTTGGGCAGCCAAAGTGAAATTCTCTTCATCTTCATTCTTCGATGAAGAGCCATCCCTAGTATTCCGCCTTATCTCCTCCTGCACAAGATCCAACCAAAGTCGCTCCCAATCTGATAGTTTCTCCCGTCCATTAATAGAGTCTTCATAGCTGTGCCAAATCTTTGGAAGCCCATGGAGAGCCAAGCTCACCATGTCATCATCGGCAACTGTAATTCCCACACTCCCTAGCTCATCTCTACATTGGACAAACTTCATGAGATATTTTGGAATACTATCGCCCTTCTCCATTTTGATTTTTCTGAGCTTATCTTTTAGCGCTAACTTCCTATGGTCGCTGCTGCTTTGGAAAAGATCTGTCAAAGCATTCCACATTTCAAATAGAGTGGCTTTCCCATGAAGGCTTGACACAATATGGTCTTTCACACCTTCCAACAGAATTCTTCTTATCTTCGCTACCTTCTTTTGCCATGCGTCAAGTAATGCAACATCGCTAGAAGTAGGCTTGGGAACATCACTATCAATGAACTCCTTCAATCCATTATCTTCAAGCACCGCCTCCATCCTGTCCTTCTAGGCTATGTAGTTCGAACTACCCTCAAGGGAATACTCCAACCACAACCCATTGAAAGCCATTTCAATGAATACTCAACTGTAGCACCGAGAAATTTCTGCAGCAAATTCGAATTGTCCACTAGCACAAAACTCAAAACCTCTTCACTATTGCAATCTCCAGTGATTAACACTACTCTAATACCATGTATAAATTTATTAATACTGATAGTATTACTGAATTATCCTGATCTAACAAATTAATCTTATGTTAAATACAAAATCCTTACACTTAATTCTTTGCGGAAATTAAATTGCCAATTGAAAAACACATGAAGAAAATCAATCGCACATAAACACAGTTGTTTAATGGGAAAGCTTAAAGCTAAAAAACCCAAATATCATATATTATTTATATCAATGGAATCATGTAATAATCTCATACAAATCTTAGTACATCAATATCTCAGTACAATCAACGATCATTACACATTGTCATGCAGAAATTTGCATATTTATGCACCAATTTCTTGCCTCCTAACAGCCTGCCTCCACTACGCAATCCCTGCTAAAGAAGACCCCTGAATGAATTCAAATTGGCCTTGCCTTGACTTCGCAATCCTCATTATCATCTCCAATGTGTGCCAGATGCATTGAATGCATCAATATAGTCACAACAGATAGTCCATCTCACCCTTTCACCTATCTCTCCACTGGGTCTCCACTGGAACTAACATGCAAGTAGTTAACTGTTGTATTTGTTTTGTTGCAAGTGAGTTATTAGTTGTGAATTAATTAACTAATTAATTCACTAAACTCTCACTAGTGTATCTTCAATTAGAACTAGATACAACTAGCACAACTGAGTTTAACTCACTTAACTGAGTTAAACTAAATAACAACTCACATAACTACTCTTCCAACTCTGTCACAACTCTGCCACTTCAAGTCTAACTGAGTCCTCCATGCATGAGTCACCAAACACCCTAGGAATTGCGTAATTCCTTCAGCCCACTGATTTTCCAAATCTTTTCACTGAAATAAAGTGCTCCAAGAGAATAAGTTGATATTTATTGTCGGATTATTATTAAGGGCTAATAATAATCTACATGCATCTATTTTTAGATTGACGATTTATAAATAGACTTTGCCCAATATTCTAAAAATAGAATTCCATCTAGTTTTCACATTTGATCAACCATCTACAAATAGCATCCTGCAACCTATAGAATATGTTCACCATGCCTAAAAATAGACATACACCTAAAAATACCCTGCGAGCCCCACTTAGTGAAGGTGCTTAATTTTCACTAAGCTCATCATCTTGTTGAATCTCAACAACAACAAGTGGAGCTTCGACAACAGAGGGAAATGAATGCAAGGATCAGGTCCTGTTTTCTGACTCAGCGAGTGACTTGTATTTCTTGAAGAGCTTTACAACTGGTTGCAAAGGCTCCAGATCAAGTCACTTCTCGAAGGGTTGCATCGAGTCTGTCGTAGTTGGACGCACCCAAATCTAACAACGCTACATCGGTTAGATACAAATCTAACCCGAGCAGTAGATTTTTGGGTACAAACTACCTTGGAGGGGTACATTGTAGAGTTTGCAGCTGAGTGCTACCAATCCTTTACAAAATCCGAAGACATATGGATTAAATCTCTAATGTTGGATGAGGGTCTAATGTTATTCCAAAGTCCTGAGATGGATACTTAAACCTCCAGTACTGGGGGAAGGAGTTGAAGGAAAGATGCTACGAGCAAGGAAAAAGGGGGAATAGGGATATGGATGCCAGAATCTCTAGTAGGTTGAGAGAGCAGAGAGCACATCAGAGGGAACAGATTGCTAAGAAGTGGCGGGAAAGGGCGATACGAGAATTTGAGAAGCAGGAGAAGAATCGATAGAATAAGGAAAAGATGCTGAAGATGAAAGAAGAAAGAGAAGGTCATATGGGACCCCAAGGAATGGAAGGGTCCATTAAGGAAGTTAGGCAAGTTTATAGGAGCCTAGCCCGAAGATAAAAGGGAAAGAAGTCCAGTGAGGAGGATGTGCACCCCGAGGAGGAGTCTGATGTGGAGCTGCATGTTGTGATGGAGCAACTTTTTCAAGAGAGGCCAACAACCATAACACAAGGTAATCCTATTACCGAAGTTTCAAGTAGCACTAATCCTAATCTTCCCCTGGTACTCTATCATCCACCTGATAAGTTCTTGATTAAGTTACGAGAGTTTAGCAAGTTGAGTAGTACTAAATTCACAGTACACATATCTAATAGAAACAGTGTTGGTAGTGGAATCTCTCAGCTGTGAAGAAGGTTTAATTTTAGTACCACCAACACAAGGAAAGATGGCGGGATCGGTCACCCGATACCCATAATTCTTTGGAATAGGTAATGATGATGTAGATCAAAACTGGTATCTCTGCGAAGAAATTTGGTGATCTAGACAGACACCAGATGCAGTCAAGTTAATTGAATTTCAAACCACATTAAGGGAAAGAGCTTTGCGTTGGTTCATCAAATGGTCAGAAGCGCACCATAGCCCAGCAATAGATGATGTTAAGAGGGAATCGTCCAAGAATTCAAGATGCCTTAAACGAATTAGCAAGGATTGTCTGAGCTATGGGAGATCAAATAGTGGGAAGGATAAACAACCTGGGATTTGATGAGAAGATTCAAAGACGCGATTGGAAAGCTAAGTTACCCAATAGATCCAAATCACCAGTGGGACTGGTTCATTAAAGCAATCCTACCGTTGACACAAAAAAATATTTATACCCTTCAAGATGCACTGGAGAAAGCAATGAAAATAAAGCAATGGCTGGATACCCGTAGGAGTTCAGAGGGGGAGAAATGGTGCAAGATCCATCCATACTAGGACTACAACATCAGATAGCTAGTTTGATGGAGAAACTGAAATATATTCAGCTGGTACGACCTGCAAGGCACAATGTGTGGTGTACACATTGCTTGATGGAAGGACACGTAGCCATGAAATGTCTGATATTACATGGAGGTTATGAGGAGCCAACATTGGGACTTCGCCGGTCAGAACACAAGGGGCCCCACCAGTCGGTGGAGTTGTGCAGATAAACACTTAAGGGCTATACCAAACGAAACCCCACTTCCTGTGGTTCCCCAACCAACATAATCAAACATCAGCAGAATGTTGCGAAATATGTAAAGGTATTGGTCATCCTCCATGACTGTGTCCAATTCTGCAAAAATACTCAAATGTTCCAAACAACATTTATTGTGAATTTTGTGCCTCTACAACTCATAATACGAAGCAATGTAGAGCCCTTGATGCATTGGAAAAATGATTAGAAAGACTGTCCTATAGAGTAAATGAGACTCCAAGGGGACGAGGAGGGGGAGGAATGAGAGTTAGTAGAACTGGAGGAAGAAGACCAGCAAGGTGTTATAACTATGATCACGAAGGTCATGTAGCGATATAATGTCCGCTACCCAGGAGACCATGGTGCTCTCAATGCAAAGTAAATGCACATGCTACTGAAGACTTCTCGGAGCTGATTAAGAGATGTGAAGAGAGAGCTAGAAAAAGAGGAGATAACCTGGTTAATGTAGAACCAAGGATAGTAGAGCCTCAACCTCTACAAATTGTAGCTATAGTGACACGAGGAGGGAAGAAAATAGGAGAGGATGCATGAGAAATGGACCAGATTAAACTAGTCAACCCTACATCCCCAAAGAAGGCTTTCAACCCAGACCGAAAAATGCGATCCTTAAAAGAAGCACTAGAGACATTCTCACAGATAGGAAGACATCAAAGTATGGAGCTTCTGTAACCATCTAGTGAAGGAGGAAAGATACTCCCTACAAGCACACTTATAGAAGAGTGGTTTTGATTGTTCTTGAAAATTGTAAACAATGGACAAATGATGTAAAAATTAAAGAAAAATCTATAAATGGTCATATAAGGAGGAGCAAGTCATGGAGACTCCGGTAACACAGCTAAAAAATATATAAGAAGAGTAAAAAGAAATAAGAGAAGGACTGGAAAAGAGTTCCGCATAAACGCTCAAGTTGTGGGATTCCAAATCAGAGACACAATGCTAGATCTTAGATCAGATGTCAATATTCTACCTCGAAAGACATGGGAAGCACTGGGAAAACTGAAGTTGTCATACTCACCAATACAGCTCAAAATGGTGAATCAATATTGCATTGTACCGATAGGAAGGCTGGAAGAAGTTGAGGTTGATGTTGCGGGAGTAAAAACCTATACGGACTTTGAAGTAATAGATATCATGGGTGACAAGGACCCTTATCCTGACTTGTTTGGAATAGATTGGGCCTTTGAAAATTACGCAGTCATCGACTTAAAAAAATGAATTGATGATATTTGAAGATGGCGAGGTGAGAGTGGTTTAGCCATTGGATCCATATCAAGGACTCTGATACATAGAAACTTTTGAAAACAGAGAAGATGCAGAGCTTCTAGATCAACTCTACCAGAAGACTGCATGAAAGAGTGAAGATTACATTAATCCTACAGCAGGAGGAACGATAAGCAAGAGAAGTGTTCAAAGTTATGACATAGGTTCATATGTGGCTTGGGATGATTGGCAGTAGGGAGGATACGAAATCAACACCAAAATATGTTCCAACGTTTGCGGAGTCAACTAGATTGGTACAGAGGTAAGAGAATACCAAACTCTTTCAAATATGCAAGCTGTGAATACATTTATTACCAAAGTAGAAGATGAGGTGCCAATGGAACATAGAGTCCCTCTCATGGATGTAGCACTACAATCCACTTCAGCAAGATGGCAGGAAACCCATCACAACTCTCTCTCTCAATGGGAAGATATTGCCAGAGCATTAAGTACAAGATTTCATGCTGCTTCAGGACTGCAACTAGGAGAAAAGTATTGAGGGAATTCTGATCCCCTAATAAATCTAAACAATTGCGAGTATAAGTGGAGGAAAGATGAATATCCAAAATATTTATGGGCACACAAATTCATACATTCCTTGGACACCATTCCACGAGCTTGGTACCTGACAGAAGAGAAGAAGAGAGGAACATGCACTTGGGAAACAGTTGCGGAAAAATTTACGTAATTTTTTTCTTTCAAGGGAGACACAGACCAAGTTACAGATACCCTACAAGCAATTAAAATAATATTTTTCTTCCCAGAGCTTGAGGAAAATGAAGAAATATCTTTATAAGAGCAGAAATTCAGGGAATCAGTAGCATGTAAAATAATAGATCGGGAGATAGATGATGGTGACTTAGAAAATCTTCGACATCTGTGCTTTGAAGAAAAGGAAGGGGAACGGGAAATACAAGAGGAGCCAACTGCTGAGGGATTACACCTGTTACCCTTGAAGATAAAGAAGCAAAACATTGGAAGCACAGAGAAGCCAAAGATTGCATCCATCAGAGATTATTGGGATACAAAAACCACAAAAGAAATCTTTGACCTGTTATAGGAGTATGAAGACTTATTTCCATCTTCGGTGCTATAGCTCAAAGGAATCAAAGGAGATCCGGGGGAGATGCACATAGTTCTAAAGCCATATGTGAGGCCAGTAAAGAATAGACCTTACTGCCTGAATTCGAGAGTAAAATAAAAGTTTGAAGCAGAGATAGACAAAATGTTGAATGCAGGCTTGATTTTCCGGTTGAATAAGCAGAATGGGTCAGCCCAATAGTGATACAAAGTAAAAAGGAGAAATAAGAAATTAGAGTATGCGAGGACTACATAAGTATAAATAACACATATATTCATGACCTATTTCCAACTCCATTTAGTGATGAAGTTCTTAAAAATGTAGAGGGAAATGAAACATGCTCATTCACGGATGGCTTCTTAGGGTATCATCAGGTGCGAATAGCAGAAGAGGATAAAAGAAAAATTACTTTCACAATAGAATGGGGATCATATGCTTATTATGTCATGCCTTTTGGGGTAAAGAATGTACTAGCTATGTTTTCACGGATAGTAATAGCAACATTTAGAGACTATATCCATAAGTTCCTATAAGTGTACATGGATGATTGGACGGTGTACAACTTACTGAAGAACCATGCAAATCTGCTCAAGATAATGTTTGATAGGTGTAGACAACTTCAAATTTCTCTGAATCTCAAAAAGTGCATCTTTATAGTACCCTTTTGAACGCTTTTGGGACATGTCGTCTACAAGCAAGGAGTATATGTGGACCTCGTGAAGGTGGCGGTAATTGTGTGTATGGATGCCCTAGAGAATGTAAAATGGTTAAGGTCAGTACTTGGACACACAGGATACTACAGGAGGTTCATCCAAAACTATGCAAAAATCACAGTATCACTAGAAAAGTTGTTGCGAAAGTCAAAACAATTCATATGGAATGATGAATGCACTAAGGCATTGGACACGTTGAAAGAGAAACTAGCAAGTGCACCCATTTTGGCCCATCCGAATTGGGATAAACAGTTCCATGTCCACATCGATGCCTCAAGTATTGCTTTGGGAGTGGTGATAGCTTAGCCAGGAGAAACCTCCATAGATCACCTAGTATACTTCGCAAGCAGGAAACTATCAATGAAAGAAAGGAATTACACAACAATGAAGAAAGAGGCTCTTGCGATGGTATACTCTCTATAGAAATTTTGCCACTACTTATTGGTAGGGACATTCAAATTCTTCACAGATCACTCAACATTGAAATATCTGGTAAACAAACCTGTACTAGAGGGCAGAATCTGCAAATGGCTCCTACTATTCCAAAAATTCACTTTTGAAGTAATAGTAAAACTGGGGAGGCTAAATGTTGGTCCCAACCATTTTTCAAGATTGGAGAACGGGGAAAACGGGTGACCACATGATGACCATATGCCAAATGCTGATATTTTCTTAGTAGAAGCCATCCTAGATTATCTAGAACATGTATCAAAATACTTGGCCACAGGACAATTCCCATCAGAATACACAACAATCCAAAGAAGATATCTAGTAGTTAAAGCAACCGAGTATCAACTCATAGCAGGGTAGTTGTATAAAATGGGCCTGGATCATATCCTACAAAGATATATCTTAGATCAAGAAAGAATAGTCATCTTGTGGGAGTGTCACAACAGAGTTGCAGGGGGCCATGTCGGTGCAAAACCCACAGTAAGAAAAATACTATATGCAGGATTATGGTGGCCCACCATGCACAAAGACAAAATAGAATATGTGAAGAAATGTGGCGTCTGTTAAAGAACAGGGCGACCGTCACACTGCGATGAGATGCCCCTACAACCTGTGAGGGCTATGCAGGCATTTGAGAAATGGGCAGTTGAATTCATAGATACAATTGCACCAATTGTACGACACTCACAGGCAATATATATAATCACCGCAACTGACTACCTCACAAGATGGGCAAAGGTGGCACCAGTAAAGGACTATACAATAGATATAATAGCCAGATTTATTTTTGAGAACATCATTAGCAGGTTTGGCTATCTAAGGCACCTAACGAGTGATCAAGGCACACATTTCATTAATGCTACAATTAAATCATTACTGGATAATTTTATGATATAACACCATAAGAGCAGCCTGTACCACCCTCAAATGAACGAAACCGTCGAGGCTTTCAACAAAATCTTGGAAAAAGGTCTAACAAAGATATGCAATGCTAACCACGATGACTAGGATGAAAGAATACCAGCCACGTTGTGGGCATACAGGACAACCATAAAGTGACTGCATAATCAAACTCCATTCCAATTGGTGTACTGGAAAGAGGCAATAATACCAGCCGAGTTTATCATACCAAGCCTCTTAATTGCCTCAACAACACACATGACAGAGGAATAATCCATCTTTGCATGCGTTCATGAGTTGTAGGAGCTTGAAGAAGATAGATTTTTGGTGGATTTCCATCAATCAGTACAAAAACAGTGACAAAAGGCTTGGCATGACTGCCACATCAAGCACAAAACATTTAATATTGGTGGAAAAGTACTGCTCTATGACAAAAAATTCCAGAAGTTCCCAGGGAAGTTCAAAATGCACTAGATGGGACCGTATTATGTCATAGAGATAAGGGACTCAGGCATGGTCAAGCTAGCGCAACTGGATGGAGATATACTTCAAGGATGGGTGAATGGCACACACCTGAAACCCTATCATGAGTAAGCAACACAATCTTTTTAATTTTAATAGCTCTCGCACCTAAGATAAGTCAGTAGATTAGAGTCAATAACTCTCTTGAAACCGAGATGAGCCATAGAATAGTTTATGTTTTGATCATTTTAGTCCACTAGAGTAGGAATAATTAACAAGGATCCCGCAGGTCGCGCAAAACAAACAATCACCTTGTTGCGATGTGGAGACCACATCGCAACCAATTATGGTCGGGGGGAGAGTCTACAGTGTTACATAGCTGAAGCATGTCAACCATCATTCACTCATAATGAGCCATCATAGCAGTGTCAGTCTATAAGATCATTTGAATTTGAAAAATAACAACCATAATTAGTGACCCCCATACCATAATAAAGTTTCCACATTAAGCTATAATTATTTCCCATCACGTCTACTCGACTTTCGAAGCCACCGTCAGCAATGTTAGATTCCACCTCACCCTAGTAACTAATCACACGATTATAGTCGTGGGGAAAGACAACAAGAATTAATTAGTTATGGTATCGCATCAACATCATTCATGCTAGTAATCCTACTTAACCCGCATGAAGGAGGGAAACAACATAACACTAGAGAATTCCGAGTTATCAGAGCAAGAAATGGCTATAACGATAAGCCTGATTCCAACAGTGGAATTTTAGAGCAATAGACCAGTAGCATTAGTTCAGGAATACATCAGAAGAAAGAAAATGATGAAGGTGACTACTTTAGTGGTTGAGCCCGAACTTGACGAAAGAATTCAAAGGGTGGAATCACTGATTGGAGAGTCTATAGTGTTACATAGCCTAAGCGTGTCAACCATCATGTTGGCTCCCCATAATTTTCAAGATTGGCAAGAACAAGTAGCAGGGAACCACATCAAACCACTTTGGAGTCCAAGGACCTAGCCTTCTTGGGCTCAGAGAGGGCTTTCTCTATGTTTATGTTTAATTGATTTATCTTTATGCTTATGTTTTCTAATTTTAGGCTAGTTATGAAGTTCGGGGTTGTTTGTTTTGTTTGATTGATTGTAGGTTGAACAGATAAACCGTGGGAAGCTTAATCCAATTGGGCTATGGAGTCATAAAAGGTTTTAATTGTACATCAAATCTTCAAGGGTTTTGATAGGGCAAGCTAACTATATCAAGTTGATATTTTTAGGTTAGATGAAATATGAAATGACAACAAGTTGTGAATTCAGTAAAACCAAAGGGCAATTAAGAATCATTTAACTATACTTCAATAAGAAAAGTCTTTGAGATAACTGTTTAAGAGAAATTAAAGAGCATGAGACCCCTAAATTCTTCAGCTAAAATTTACTAAGAAAACCTTAAGACAACAATCCAGTAATACTAAAGAGCAGGACACCCTTGAATTCTTTATTTACTACTTTCATACAAAGAAAACATTCAAGATAATATTCCAATGAAATTAAGGAGCAGGACACCCCTGAATTATTTAACCAAACTTCAAAGAAGGTCTTTAAGATAAATAGTTTAAGCCAAACCAAAGAGAAGGACACCCCTAAATTCTTTGGCTAAACTCTACTAAGTAAACCTCAAGGCAACAAGCTAAGTGAAACTAAAGAGGAGGACACCCCTGAATTCCTTAATTAGACACTGCAGAAGAAAACATTAAGATAAAAGTAACAGATAGAGTTAAGGTGCCAAAACAACATTTCTTAATCTAAAATTTATGTTCTAATATTAGGGAATTTGATGTAAAATATGGAAAACAAAGGAGAAACATTGACAGAGAGGGATAACATCACCATTAACATAGCTCAAGAATCATGTGAACGCGCTTGTATTACTAGTGTCCAAATAAGTTACAATACTTCGGTGCAATATTCTCTGCAACTCAGAGTCTGATCAAAATCCGGCCTAGCAATCAACCCAACAACCAACAACCAACGATAACAATGAACAATACATGCAATATTTAACTGCAGATGAGAAGGTTGCCCTAATCTAGGGTAATAGATTTGTATTTACTACAGAGTAAATGATGTTTGACAATTGAGACCATGCAAGGCCCAATGCTAAAATATCTCTGGCTGATATACTGTAGTAATAACTTTCTAATTTACCGCTGAGCAAACTTTTAGATATTTTTGACTATTTGCCTTTAACTTTAACTTTTACAATAACTTCTGAGCTGCTAAAAATATCTCTGACTGCTTTATTAACTGCAGCTGCTTTTATTAAAGTAGAATTAGGCTGTAGGTGGCCAATATGACTGTGAAGAAGTAAATTTTGAATGGTCATGACACCCGGCTCTTTCTCTTCATTGATTTATCTTCGGATTTGTCTTGAAACCTTTAAACTGTCTTTATCTGTATTATTTTATCTGTTTTGGGTTACTGTAATCTCTCCCTGACTACCTTGGCTGTCCTTTGTCTTAACTTTTTCTTCTAACCATGTCTTTTATCTTTGACCTTTGATTAATCATTTAATCCCTTTTTTTCTTTCACTGTCATAGTGAATCTTTAAACTGTCACTGTTCTCTAACTGTGTTCTTTATTATTTGTCTTCATCTCTGCGCAGCCACTATAAAAATCTTTCATTTTCTTTACCCTGTCCTTTGAAGAACTCTTGCTGTCTTTGGAGTAATCATATGATCATTAATGGTCATGATCCATTATTGCTTCTGATTAATCTTGCGCTCCTAATCCTTTAATGAACCGAGCTCTTGGATCGTCACCCAAAGAACTTAGTTTGAATAACTTTTCGACTTTAGAACCTGTTAGGTCTCTGTAATAAGCAAGATTGGCAAAGTCCGATCACAGAGTTAACATCATTTCAACCACTTTGGGATTCTAGGATCTAGCCCTCCTGAATCCGGAGAGGGATCTCTCCAATATGTGCAAAGATGGATTTGTCTTTGAAGTTTAAGGTATTGATATTAGGCTAGTTATGAAGTCCAAGGGTTTTGTTTTGTTTTTGGGTGATTAGGCATGATTTGCTGCCTGAGGCGGAAAGATCTATATGCAAATAGGTTCAAAAGTGAGAAGTTGCAAGCGAAAAGAGTAAGCTTTGATCAAGAAGAAAGATGATGGCAGGTTTTCAGTCCATTGGGCTATGGAGTCATAAGGGGATTTAATCGAAACAATCAGGTTCAAGAGTGATCTGTGGGGCAAGTCATCTATGCCTAAGGATCTCTTTAAAGTTTGATTTATGGAATGGAGTGATACAATAAGAAAGGGGAATGACAGATGCAGAACAAAGAGCAGCCCAGGATCTGGTAAGTACTTTGAAACTAGCCAGCCTTTGACCAGGCACTTAAGAAAAACATAGAAGCAAACTAGGATCTGGTAAGTACTTTGAAACTAGCCAGCCTTGAACACATCCTAAGGGAAACAATCAAATAGTTGAGCAAATAAGAAAGGGACTCGGGGCTAACCTTAATTTCCTTAGTTCATCTTCACACAACATATATTGAAAGTAACATTTAAAAATAACATTCAGTCAAGGAAATAAGATGAGGGAACGCCAACATGCCTATGCCTAAAATGAATTAATCATTTCCAAATAACACAGATAGAAGAAAACATCTAAATAAAGATTTCTCAGCCAGAGAAGGTTACTGGTATACAATAGGTCCTAACTCTGTTTAAACTGTTCTTTATAGCAGAAAATGAAACAAAATGGAAACAAAAATAAAACACAAGTTACAGTGAGAATAACATCACCATCAGCATAGACCAGGATCCCATAAATCAGCTTGTATTGATGCTTCAAACCAGTTACAATCTTCAAATCCAGTGTTTTAATCCATCTCTCTTCATAACCTAACCTATCTATTACAAGCAGAGCTCCAAGGGCCAGTGAACACTATTTACAAACAGAAATCTCCAGCTCAATTACAAGATAATGCTCAGCAATTACATAGCAACCAACCAACCAACCAACCCCTCACTCATCTTCTACTGAAGTATTTATAGAAGGATGAGGAGGTGAGACCTGATAAAAGATCTCAAACCAATTAATACAGTCATTAATGTCTTTCTTGGCCCTTGGGGGCTCAAAGAAGAATTTGTACAGGTGTTCTACTGCATTAACTAATTTACACTCATGATTTGAGCTTAGTGGGAGCTTCATTTGACTTTTGAGGCTCGGTGTATCATTAGGGTTACTTTGTGGACGTCTGTTACTAAATTTCATGGCGGAAGTAATTTCTTCAGCTGCTTCGAGGCATAATATCTGATCCTGCTCCATAAATTCGGCTCCTGATTGAGTGTTTCGAGGCAATAGGTGGCACTGAGGTAGTTGAGGAATCAATTTGCCTCAGATATGGTGGTGGAGGCATTCGTCTGATTAACACTTTTAGGTTTTCCCTTTAAACTTTGTTTTGAGGCCGGGGATTAGGCTTTTGATAACTGTCTTAGCCGTAATCCCCGCCAATCTGTCCACTAAATCTCTGCTCTAGTTCATCGCTGGCTTTCTGCAACTGATACTCTTTTGCTGGGCTTTATTGAGGTTCTTCGGGTTTTAACAAGGGGCATACAACATCAACGGCTCATGAAACCATGATGAATATGTGATTTTGCACATTGTGGTCGATCTTCTTTGACAAATCGAAAGAACGGGAGTCGTCACCCTCGTCCTTCGAATTTTTCTCCAACATGGAGAAAGAACCTTAAAACCTACAAAATACAAACAAAATTATGAAATCCTGCGTTATATGGGCAAATCTGCATCAGAGTGCGTGCAGGAGAATGGTGCGATCAGAGCCATTGATCGCGCTGTGATCAACGGTCAGGGCGATTTTGGAAAGTCAGCGGAGGAAAAGGTGGACCGCGCAAATGGAATCAAGCCTTTGAATGTGGACCGTCGATCTACAAAGATCGATGGCAGAGATTGATTCTCGGCTGCGCTGGGGCCTGGCTAAAACGTGTACAGTTTCGTTAAAGAGCGGGTGTTTTAAATGGATGAGAGCCATCGGATGCGTGAGGTCAGATCGGACGGTGATCGTTGATTCCACTGGGCGGTCATGGCCCGACGGATAATGCGCGGGGGACTAACTTTATGCGGTGGTTTTGAAACAGGGCGGAGGACGCGTGTCGGCCAGCGTATGGAATCGCTGGCCAACGGGAGAAAACCGGCCTTGCTCGAAAGGCGGTGCGGAATGGAAATAGGCGGTATTTAGAAATCAACGCGGGAAAAGGGGGGTCCACCAGGCAAGCTGCGTTCCGCTCCGTCGGATCTGTGGAGCAGATCGACGGCCCAGGTTGAATCGCGCAGTAAACCACGTGACTTTAATATTTCACGTTAAAACTTTATAAAATGGGTTTTTTTTGAATTTTCAAAGGAAAATGGGCGAAGAAAGGTTGTATTTTCGGTTTTGCGCCTAAGGACTGAGCAGTTGGTCCCGACGCTTGGGTATATGGGGGAAAAAGCCAAGGGCTTAGCCCGAGGGGGCTAAAAGCCTTAACATCATATAAAATGTGCATTTTATAGGATTTTCAATGTTTTCAAAGGGAAATCAAGGTTCGGACAAGGTAAAAAAGTGAGTTTTTAACCTTAGGGAATGGATTTTATGAAGGGATAAAGGGAAAACATATGTTTTTTTGGGGTTTTTATGGAAAAAAGGAAAATGGAGAATGATGTAAGTTGGAAGAAAGGGAGGGGAAAAAGGGGAATGCAGCAGTATTTGACTTGGATTTTTGTAGGATATCAGAGGTTTGAAGAGGGAAACAACTGTGAAGATTAACCAGAAACATGAGTTTCATCAAAAAGACTTCAAGCACCAACAATTTCAGGACTGAATTTGTTTCTTGAAGGCTGCAAAGAATATTTAGCCACCAACTGATATGACATAAAAACATGGGTGGCTAACAGTGGCTCCACTTGGGGATGGTGCCTTCTTGAAGGCATCAAGAATTCAGACTTGATTTCTCTGGGATGCTGACCATATGCCTCATCCTTTGAATTGCTCTTCTTTTGTGGGAAGATCTTGCTCTGCTTCTGAAAAATAAGGTCAGTCATGAAAGATAAATGGACTTCATCAATACAAATTTCTACCTACCCAATCCTACTGATCTAACATTTTTTCTTCTTCATTAGAGTGCACTTGGATTGGCAAACTCTATTCACAACATTTTATTATTTTGAAAGCATAAAAACTAATCTAATGCTACTGTTTATTTCTCCTTGAACTCAGATTAAACAGTTGAGCTCAAATATTTCTCTACCTAATCTACTGTCTGCTGGGATTAAACTGTCCAACAGACTTTCATTCTCTAAATTCTAAAGCAGAAATTTAAAAACAGCCAAGCCAAGATTAAGCTATTCGACTTGCTGTGATCTGTGGCATAAAGACAAGTTGCACATAGATTATTATTTACAGGAAATTAAAATCGAAATAGAAGGCTTAAGATCTAAAAGTTTGAGCTTGGCCTTCTCTTTTCTTCATAGCTCTGTTTTAAACTTGTGTGAGCTGTCTTTTCCTTGTTCTCTGATTCTGATTTTGGGCAAATTAGAACCAGTTCTTTCTCTTTTATGACCCCAGAAAAATAAGACAGTTTTGAGTCATCTTTTTTGGAAATTTTGGTTCAGATTTTGAGTTTGTTTGAATCGTCAATTTCTAACCTAATCTATTTACTGATAAGCCAAGATTGAATAGTTTGGAAAATCAGGTTTGCTATCCTATCAGCAGAAAAATTTAAAGCTAGTTAGTCAAGATTAAACAGTTTGACTAACTAGAAGTGTGTTTTTGAGGAGTGGCATTTGAGCTTGCACACTTTCAGATATGTTTCTCTTTTTGGCATGGGGCTTTGCCTTTCTTGTTTTCACCTCTGCCCTCTTTTCATTTTTCTTTTGTTTTTGTATTTTTTGATTTTTCATAACTTTGAATACAATGATGGATGGACTATGCACAATGGAAAAAATATAAAAAGGATTTTTAAAACAAAATGATCAAGAGAAGTAATGCTTAAGCATCCTGCCATTTACAGGACCCCCAAACAATTCTGTTCCATCCAACTCCTGTAAGAAAAATGCATTATTACTAGCAACTGAATGAATAGAGTAAGGGCCAAGCCATAGGTTGTCAAATTTTCCATGTTTGCCCCTTTCTTCCCTCCTTGAGTCCCACTTTAAAACTTTGTCCCCAATCTTGAAGTTGCTAGCTTTTGATCTTCTATCAAATATCTTCTTGATACTGTCTTGTTTCTGCAATGCTTTGTTGTACACTTCCTCTCTGGTCTGCTGAAGATGAATGGTCTGATTTATTCTTCTGATCATGTCATTCTCTTCAGTCTGTAACTCTTGAATCAACTTCATAACTGGTACACCTAGGTTGTTAGGAAAAATTGCATCTGTACCATCCACAAGTTGGAAAGGTGACATACCAATAGATTTTTTTAAAGTCAATCTGTTAGCCCAAAGTGCATGGACCAGCTTTGTGTGCCAAGACTTCTTATTGTCCTCCAACAATTTCTTGATTATGTTCACTAGGCTCTTGTTTGAAGATTCAGCAAGTCCATTACCCTGCGGGTAATAGGCTGTGGAATGCCCCAATGCTATCTGATATCTGTGACAGAACTCAACCATATTCTTTGATCCAAATGCGGCTGCATTATCAGTAATGATCTTGGTAGGACAACCAAATCTGGAAAGGATATTGGTTTCTATGAATTTTATGATGACTGAATCATTGGCCTGCCTACAAGGTATGGCTTCTATCCACTTAGTGAAATAGTCTGTGGCAGTGAGAATCCATTTATGCTGGGCAGAGGATGGTGGATGGATTTCTCCTATGAAATCAAGTCCCCACTGTTGGAAAGGGGCTTCAACAGTGATTGGATGCATAGGAAGGGTTAGTAACTTTCTCTTGCCTTCAAATAGTTGGCATTTATGGCAAGTGGTGGTCATTTTGTGAACATCATGAAACAGAGTAGGCCAATAGAAACCAACCCTCAAAATTTTGTTGGCTATTGCCTTCCAGTATAAATGACCTCCACACTCTCCTTCATGGAATTCCAACTTAACTTTCTCTGCATCAAACTCAGGCAGACATTTAAGCAATAGACCATTCACATTTTTCCAATAAAGACATTTATCAACAATGCAATAGTTTACAGCTTTTAACTTTAAGAACCTTGCCTTTGTTTTTGATAAACCATGAGGTGTATTCAAATTAAGAAAAACATAAACAATATCAGCATACCAAGGAGAATTCATAAAATGGTTTTCAACCATGGGAGTTGAGAATTCTTCTTGGTTATCCAAAGCATTAATCATGTTAATATCAAGAACTTCACAATTTGATTCAGCCATTAATCTAGCTATACCTTGGCCTTTGATGAGCTTAGTGGGTTTTATCTCTAAATCATATTCAAGGATAACAACAATCCACTTACCTCTCTTACCATCTGGATCCTGTGTTAGAATGTCTTTAACAACTGAATTTGGGACAAAGGCAATAATGTGTGAGTGAAGGATGTATACTCTGAAGTCTTTCAAAGCTTTTACCAAAGCAAAAGCTTGCTTCTCCATAATGTTATACTTCAAAGGGGCATCCCTCAATGCCTTACTAAAGAATGCAATAGGCTGCTCTTGTCCTTGTGGATTTTTTTGTAAAAGGATAGCAGCTATGGTATGTTCTGATGCAAATGAGAAGATATAAAAATCTTTTGAAAAATCAGGATTTACGAGTACCGGTGTTTTGGTTAACACTTGTTTCACCAGCTCAAAGGATGTCTTTGCTTCCAAGGTCCATTTTACCCCTTGCTCCTTCTTCAACATGTTTTTGATATTCCTAAGGAGCTCAGCTAAGTTAGGGATGAACCTTCTCAAAAAGTTAATCTTTCCAATGAAAGATTGCAGCTCCTTGATGTTTCGAGGATGAGAGATTTGCAATATGGCCTCGATCCTCTTTGGATCTATCTTTATATCCTCTTCCGAAATAATGTGCACAAGAATTTTACCTTCTTGGAGACCAAATGTGTCTTCTTAGGGTTCAAAGATATCCCAAACTTTCTGCATCTCTCAAAAACTTTTCTTAAATGTTCTAAGTGCTCTTCATCTATTTTTGAAAATACAGTGACATCATCAAGATAGATAATGATGAAGAAGCCTAAATCTTCCGAGAATGCTATGTCCATGGCTCTTTGAAAGGTTGCTCCAGCATTCATTAGACCAAAGGGCATTTTCACATACATGAAAGTGCCCCAAGGTGTAGTGAAGGCTGTCTTTAATTAATCATCAGGGTGGACTAAGACTTGATTATACCCTAAATAGCCATCTAGCAAAGAAATTTTTCTAGACCCTACCATCCTTTGTAAAATATGGTCCATCTTCGGTAAAGGGTAGTTGTCTTTCAATGAAGCTTTGTTTAAATTTCTAAAGTCTATACAAAGCCCGATTTCTCCGGTTTTCTTCCTAACAGACACCAGATTAGATACCCACTCAGAATATCTAATAGGGACAATAATACCAGCTTCATACATCTTTTTAATCTCCTTCTCAACCAAAGGCAGCTGTACAGGGTTTATTCTGCGCAGTTTTTGTTTGAATGGTTTTTGGTTTTCTTTGAGAGTGATTTTGTGCTGTATTATTTCAGTGTCATAGGACTTAAGATCTTCGTAACTCCATGCAAAAACATCAGAAAACTCTTTGAACAGCTCCATGTATTTGAGTTTGATATGAGCTGGCAAGGTTTTAGACAGTTTAATCATTTTTGGTTTCTCTTCACTACCTATATTGCACTCCTCTACTTCAGTCTCCACAGGTTCCAGTCTTGGTTTATTGGCCACGTCATTAAAGTCAAACAACTATTCCAAAGGTGTTAGACCACTTGGCAAAATTTCATCTTTAGAATGCAGAGTTTCCAATTCCTCTGTTTTTGATCCTGCACTGAATTCTGTTTTGTTTCTGGGTGTGCTAGTCCGAAGGTTAATATGGACAAGTTCAGGAGAAGGTTCTTCTTCACCAAGAAAATTTTCTTCACTGCAGTCGGTATCATAGTCTGAATCCAAACTGTGAAGTTCAAATCCATTTCTGAATTGCATGAAGTCTTCTATTTGTTTATCTCCATCAAACACCTGCCAATATTTTTTGTTATCAGGCACTGCTGGTCTAAATTTTATCGGAGTTGTGTTGTCTCCAATTTTGTATGGCGTTAGACATGTCCTGGCCGCAAAGGCTAAATTGTGGGCTGCAATGTTTCTTTTCCTTGGGAAAAAACTCAGGTTAGACTCCTCAAATGTTTTCAAAAGGTCCATGACATCATTTCGATAGGCTCTAAGTCTGGGATGATTTGCATTATATTCCCCATTGACTCGCCTAATAATCAACTCAGAATCCCCATACACATTAATTCTTCTGGCTCCTAATTTCTTCAAGAGATGTAAGCCTAAGAGAAGGGATTCATATTCTGCTATGTTGTTGGAACACTGAAAGTTTAATTTACATGAAATACACTCTGTATGATTGTTTTCAGTGTTAGTAATCTAGACACCTGCACCAGCGTTAGTTTTAGTACATGACCCATCAAAATACATATTCCAGAGAGGACAATCATCAGTTTCATTTGTTTGGTGAATGTCCTCAACAACTACTGTGCTTCCAAATGTTTCTTGAATATCAACACTAAGTTGATTTTGTTTCAGATCCTCAGGTTTTTCATTGGGTTGAGGATTGTTTCCTTGACTATCAAGGTTCAGGATCGATGGTTTCATGATTTGTAATTCAAGACCCGTGTTTGGTTTGCTAGGACGTTCAGATTCGACAAACTGTTTTGACGATTTAGCATTGTGCTCCTCTTCCTCCCTATCGGCCATTAATCCAGTTAACGTGATTTGCTCAGTGAGCGTTTCATCATTAAACATGATAAAAGAATCAAGGCCTGTACTTACAGAGTACAGAGGAGAGTTTTGAGGTCTGTCTTGACTGGTGACCGTGTATTGCATATGAGACTCCCTGTAAAGTCTTCTAGTTTGATTGAAAACAGGGATAGTCGCATAGGTCATGTCCATCTGCATGGTACCTTGTACCTTAGCCCCCCAAGATCTTGATAAGAGCATTCCATATTTTGGGGGCACATCAGCTACAACAACATCCATTACCAAGAATTTGGCTGGAATTTGAGCTAAATTAACACAAAGGTATTTGATTAATCCTAGAAATTTCACTCTACTTGAGTCAAAGGAGTAGAGGTCTTTGTAGGGTCTGGTGATTTCTAGACCCAGGCTTTCCATCACAGCTTTTGGCATTAAATTATGAGAAGCCCCTGAGTCATGCATAGCATTATGCAAAATTTTTTCATGAATGTTTAGACTTACATAAAAAGGAGGGACGCGACCTTCTTGAAACTTACCTTCAATCTTTGGACCAAAAATAAGCTCTGGTTGGTCATCATTGAGATTGAGAGTGTCCTCATTCTCTTCTAATTTTAAAGCTTTTAAAATTTGAGCTTTATATACAGGTCGGGTAGCTAACTCGGTCAAGGGAACAGAGATTTTAATCTTGGATATTTCTTGTTCTAGGCTGAAGGGAGTTTGATTCTTTAAAGCACTGTTTTCAGCCTTATTAGCTGTCACTTTATCAGCAACAACAACTTGCTGATTTGTTTTATTTACATCGGATAAACTGGTTTTGACAGGATTACTAACTGAAGTGCTAGTACTACTAATGTTTGCACTCTGTTTTTCAAGATTTTGAGTGTCTTTCTCTTTTCCTTTATCAGAATCAACAGCCACTTTTTTATCCTTTTGTTTAACCATTTTGGGCTTGGTGGTAGTGCTGTTTTGAGAAGAATTGTCAGAGGTTTTAGTGTTTGGGGTTTTTTGACTGGCTTTTCTTCTAAGGTCATATTCTCTTTGAGTCTCTATGATGACATTTTCCATATCTCGATAATAATTTTCATTATCATCTCTTTTTTCATCATAAGGTGTGTAAAGACCTTGTTTTTTATCATAATGAACTTCCAAGTCATCATCTTCTACTCCAAAGAGATTAATATCCTCTTCCTCTGTTATGTCTTCTGTTTCTTCAACCTCACTCACATAGTTTTGATGAAAGGGAGGAGTGATCTGTTGATCATCTTCCCTCGGTCTGTTTGGAGGCTGGTTCCTTCTCAAATTCTGATTATGGTTTATGTTTTGAGGAGCAGTTTGATTTTGGCTTGCTTGTGCTCTCTCAAGAATGCTCATTTTCTTCATCATTTCTTCCATCATTTTCTCCAGTTTTGAGTTTGAAGTGGAAGGTGCAGATTCCTCTCTGAAAGATACTCTTTTCTCATTTTTCATTCTTTCTCTTTTCTCCATCAAATTTACTTCCACAGAAAGAGCGCCTCTTTGCATATCTTCAAGGGTTGCAAAGTCTCTTTCTCTTAATGAATAGGTCATATCAACATCAAATCCTTCAGGAAATTTGTTTAAAGCTGAACCTTGTGGAGGTTTTAGTTCTGGGGAGAGTGCATTATATACACTGTTGAATCTAGTGCAATAAGCTTGTATACTTTCCCCTGGATTCCTATGGAGATTGTTGTAATCAGCAAGAACCTGGAGAGGGTTCTTCCTTACTTCCCACTTGTTTAAGAATGTTTGATGAAAGGCTTGGAGATCATTGATGCTATGGGGGGTTAAGCCTTTAAACCATTTTCTTACTTCTCCCCCCAGACTTTGAGCAAATAATCTGAGTTTGACAGAATCATCGTCAATCTCATTTCTGTCAAAATAGTCATTCATCTTATCCACGTGTTGTGATGCAGTTACAGTATTGCTGGCATCATATAATGGAATTTTGGACTGATAGTCCTGTGGAAGATTGGCTAATGGTAGAGGAAGGACTAAGGGAGCATACCATGCTGCCATGATATGTGGTGGGGGTGGATTGACTAGAGGTGGAGTGGGCTGAAGTGGGGTGGTTTGAACAGTGGATGAAGGATGAACAGAAGTGGATGGAACAATAGTAGATTGCTGAGCTGATCTTGGATGAGAGACACCTAAATTCAACAGGAAATATAAATCAGGAGGTGTGGTTTCTCTTCTACCAGAATTTTCACTTGTTGCAGGAGTTGAAAGTGAAGACTCAAGATCTAGCTGGGTTAGATCACCTAATGACCTAGTTCTAAATGGATTTAGTAAGTCAGCTTGGGATTGTTGGAGGGCTGAAAGATTTTCAGGGACTGAATTAGCTCTCAAGTGTAGCCTGAAAACAGTTGAATATTCTATCCTAGGAGACTTCCTAAGGATTCTTTCTGGGTTGTCAACTATCTCAGGTGGATCAGGGTTGGGGTAGGCTCTAGTGTGAATCTTTCTAGGAGCCACTATGCTGTGTTTTTAAGACCGAAATAAACAAGAAAAGTCCAACCAGATATAACAATATTTGAGAGGTTAACTGATCTGTTTACACAAATCTTAATCCTACAATCCTCTAACTGAGTTTGAATGATATTATAATGATAAGGGTTCTTCCCAGTGGAGTCTTAAGGTCAGTTCAGGATTGTGGAGTCGCCAGGTGGAAAGTTTAGAGTGTTTTCAAAGAGGTACACTATCCACCATAGTGCTTGTGAAACATCCCTTTTCAAGGATATGCAAAAACACAACAAACTCTAACCAGAGATTGACTGGGTGGGCATTTACCAGATATGTCACCTCTAAAGAGGATGAGATCTGGAGGCTACCTGGCCCTTTCCAGACTCTGTCTAAGAGTATTAGATAAAACACACTTAAAGATAGGAGAAAGTAAGAGCAAGAGTTTTACCACCAATCTGAAATATTTTTGGTATTTTCTAAATTATTTTTCTGTTGGTTTCTAAGAATGTCTTAACTTTGCTTCAAAACTTAGCTATGGTTGTGAGACAAAGGTAATCTACTCTTATGGCTAAGCTGGCTGATTTTTCAAGGTTAGATAAAGTCTTATGAGAATCCTAGGATTGACCTAGATTGTCACTGATTCAAACAAGTTTCATCATGATTACCAGTCTCGGTAGTGCTTGAAAAGGCTGCTTTTTACTCTCAAAGTTTTATGAAGAAAATCTGGGTTGAGATTCCCCAGTGGAGTCGCCAGAAATGTTAGGTCTCTGTAATAAGAAAGATTGGCAAATTCCGATCACAGAGTTAACATCATTTCAACCACTTTGGGATTCTAGGATCTAGCCCTCCTGAATCCGGAGAGGGATCTCTCCAATATGTGCAAAGATGGATTTGTCTTTGAAGTTTAAGGTATTGATATTAGGCTAGTTATGAAGTCCAAGGGTTTTGTTTTGTTTTTGGGTGATTAGGCATGATTTGCTGCCTGAGGCGGAAAGATCTATATGCAAATAGGTTCAAAAGTGAGAAGTTGCAAGCGAAAAGAGTAAGCTTTGATCAAGAAGAAAGATGATGGCAGGTTTTCAGTCCATTGGGCTATGGAGTCATAAGGGGATTTAATCGAAACAATCAGGTTCAAGAGTGATCTGTGGGGCAAGTCATCTATGCCTAAGGATCTCTTTAAAGTTTGATTTATGGAATGGAGTGATACAATAAGAAAGGGGAATGACAGATGCAGAACAAAGAGCAGCCCAGGATCTGGTAAGTACTTTGAAACTAGCCAGCCTTTGACCAGGCACTTAAGAAAAACATAGAAGCAAACTAGGATCTGGTAAGTACTTTGAAACTAGCCAGCCTTGAACACATCCTAAGGGAAACAATCAAATAGTTGAGCAAATAAGAAAGGGACTCGGGGCTAACCTTAATTTCCTTAGTTCATCTTCACACAACATATATTGAAAGTAACATTTAAAAATAACATTCAGTCAAGGAAATAAGATGAGGGAACGCCAACATGCCTATGCCTAAAATGAATTAATCATTTCCAAATAACACAGATAGAAGAAAACATCTAAATAAAGATTTCTCAGCCAGAGAAGGTTACTGGTATACAATAGGTCCTAACTCTGTTTAAACTGTTCTTTATAGCAGAAAATGAAACAAAATGGAAACAAAAATAAAACACAAGTTACAGTGAGAATAACATCACCATCAGCATAGACCAGGATCCCATAAATCAGCTTGTATTGATGCTTCAAACCAGTTACAATCTTCAAATCCAGTGTTTTAATCCATCTCTCTTCATAACCTAACCTATCTATTACAAGCAGAGCTCCAAGGGCCAGTGAACACTATTTACAAACAGAAATCTCCAGCTCAATTACAAGATAATGCTCAGCAATTACATAGCAACCAACCAACCAACCAACCCCTCACTCATCTTCTACTGAAGTATTTATAGAAGGATGAGGAGGTGAGACCTGATAAAAGATCTCAAACCAATTAATACAGTCATTAATGTCTTTCTTGGCCCTTGGGGGCTCAAAGAAGAATTTGTACAGGTGTTCTACTGCATTAACTAATTTACACTCATGATTTGAGCTTAGTGGGAGCTTCATTTGACTTTTGAGGCTCGGTGTATCATTAGGGTTACTTTGTGGACGTCTGTTACTAAATTTCATGGCGGAAGTAATTTCTTCAGCTGCTTCGAGGCATAATATCTGATCCTGCTCCATAAATTCGGCTCCTGATTGAGTGTTTCGAGGCAATAGGTGGCACTGAGGTAGTTGAGGAATCAATTTGCCTCAGATATGGTGGTGGAGGCATTCGTCTGATTAACACTTTTAGGTTTTCCCTTTAAACTTTGTTTTGAGGCCGGGGATTAGGCTTTTGATAACTGTCTTAGCCGTAATCCCCGCCAATCTGTCCACTAAATCTCTGCTCTAGTTCATCGCTGGCTTTCTGCAACTGATACTCTTTTGCTGGGCTTTATTGAGGTTCTTCGGGTTTTAACAAGGGGCATACAACATCAACGGCTCATGAAACCATGATGAATATGTGATTTTGCACATTGTGGTCGATCTTCTTTGACAAATCGAAAGAACGGGAGTCGTCACCCTCGTCCTTCGAATTTTTCTCCAACATGGAGAAAGAACCTTAAAACCTACAAAATACAAACAAAATTATGAAATCCTGCGTTATATGGGCAAATCTGCATCAGAGTGCGTGCAGGAGAATGGTGCGATCAGAGCCATTGATCGCGCTGTGATCAACGGTCAGGGCGATTTTGGAAAGTCAGCGGAGGAAAAGGTGGACCGCGCAAATGGAATCAAGCCTTTGAATGTGGACCGTCGATCTACAAAGATCGATGGCAGAGATTGATTCTCGGCTGCGCTGGGGCCTGGCTAAAACGTGTACAGTTTCGTTAAAGAGCGGGTGTTTTAAATGGATGAGAGCCATCGGATGCGTGAGGTCAGATCGGACGGTGATCGTTGATTCCACTGGGCGGTCATGGCCCGACGGATAATGCGCGGGGGACTAACTTTATGCGGTGGTTTTGAAACAGGGCGGAGGACGCGTGTCGGCCAGCGTATGGAATCGCTGGCCAACGGGAGAAAACCGGCCTTGCTCGAAAGGCGGTGCGGAATGGAAATAGGCGGTATTTAGAAATCAACGCGGGAAAAGGGGGGTCCACCAGGCAAGCTGCGTTCCGCTCCGTCGGATCTGTGGAGCAGATCGACGGCCCAGGTTGAATCGCGCAGTAAACCACGTGACTTTAATATTTCACGTTAAAACTTTATAAAATGGGTTTTTTTTGAATTTTCAAAGGAAAATGGGCGAAGAAAGGTTGTATTTTCGGTTTTGCGCCTAAGGACTGAGCAGTTGGTCCCGACGCTTGGGTATATGGGGGAAAAAGCCAAGGGCTTAGCCCGAGGGGGCTAAAAGCCTTAACATCATATAAAATGTGCATTTTATAGGATTTTCAATGTTTTCAAAGGGAAATCAAGGTTCGGACAAGGTAAAAAAGTGAGTTTTTAACCTTAGGGAATGGATTTTATGAAGGGATAAAGGGAAAACATATGTTTTTTTGGGGTTTTTATGGAAAAAAGGAAAATGGAGAATGATGTAAGTTGGAAGAAAGGGAGGGGAAAAAGGGGAATGCAGCAGTATTTGACTTGGATTTTTGTAGGATATCAGAGGTTTGAAGAGGGAAACAACTGTGAAGATTAACCAGAAACATGAGTTTCATCAAAAAGACTTCAAGCACCAACAATTTCAGGACTGAATTTGTTTCTTGAAGGCTGCAAAGAATATTTAGCCACCAACTGATATGACATAAAAACATGGGTGGCTAACAGAACCACAATATGATTATTGCCTTTTCTGATCCATCGATCACCTGCAAAACTAAAAAAAAATTATTAATAAAAACATGATCTCGTAGGGTGAGGAGCAATGGTGGCTTGCAAACAACAGGGAAAATGATGGACAAAGTTCGGATATGGTGGCTTTTCATTTTTGCTCTTAACTATGGCTTTCCAGGTATTTTAAAGATGTCACAAGGGTTTACATGGCAGCTTGGGGACTGTTGCAGAGACACAGGGTTTCGACATATTTGAACGGGGGTCAACGGTTTTGTGGTTTTCGTATGGGGTGTAGGTGGTTAGTGGTATTGGTTGGGGGGCATGCGATAAGACGAAGGAGCGACGCGTGGCAGATAGGACGGGTGTGAATACCGCCTATTTTGCAAGGCCCTAAAGGTTTTAATTTTCAGGCGTTTGCGGTTGCGATATGATATTAGGGCCGTTGGATCAAAGGGTGGAGATTGGACGACTGTCGGGTGAAGGGCTGACTTCAGGTCGATTTGATAGGTGGGTTTGGGTTTTGAAATGACGCGGAGGGGTAGAGTGTAATATGGGGCCCGAGTCATATGAAAATGAAGGGATAAAGGTTTAGAGCGGGGGTTTAATTAATGAAGTGGGGCCCAGGGATATAATAAAGGGGGGGGGGGATGTTTATTAGAGCGGGGGCTCTAATAAAAAGGATTCGGGGTGTTTAATATAATGGGGTTGGGTCTTTTAAATAAACAGGGTTTATTTAAAAAGAGTGGGCCCAGGGATAATATATTTCAAAATAATGTAAAAATGGTTTTTACACTGTTTTGAATAAAAATAGAGGAAAATGAGTGAAGGGGGGGAGTGTTTGATGAGGAAAATGGGGTTTTTATCATAGGGAAGGAGGTTTTTAAGAAGGGGAAGAGGCTAACATGAAGGGATAAAGTTCAAACATAGGTTTGCAAAGTAATGAGAGTGATCTGAATAGGTAAACTGAGAGATTGTGAATAGGTAAAATGAAAATAATGAAGGCAACGAGATTTCTGAAAATAAATGATAGTCAGGGAATGTTATTTTCAACAGACTGTAGAAAATCCATAGTCATATATTGATACTATAGAATACAAGACACTAACAGTGGCTCCAGCTGGGGAGGGAAGCTCCTTTAGGAGGTGTCAAGAATCTAAGATCTCTAGATTTCGTAGATCAGTGCCCTGTTTGTATTTGCCTATATTTCATTCTGCAATTTTTGATCTGCTGCAACTCTTTGTAACTGTGACCCTAAAAAAAAAAATTAAACCATGCTTCCTGAAAATCAATTATGCCTACCCATTATTCTGTTCTAATATTTTTTCTTCACTCATTTGGTTGCATTTAGACTTGTAAACCCCTTGACATCATTTTTCTTTTGAAAGCAAACTATCTATTTCTAACCTTATAACTTCCAAAGGCTCAGATTGGACTGATGAGCTCTTTTATTCTCTACCTAACTACTTATCTGCCAAGATTAAACAATTTTATGGATTTTTATTCTCTAACCTATAAGCATGAAATTTAAAACATGAATGAATCAAGATTAAGCAGTTTGATCATCATGAATTGTGGCATTTCTGGACAAGCTACGCACAATATTATTTTGCAAAAAGTAAACTATCATTGGTAAGCCAAGATTAAACAGTTTGGAAAACCCTCATTTTCTAACTTATCAACAAAAATTCAAAATTTGTCCAATCATGTTTAGGCTGTATGACTGAACAAGACCTTTTCAAAAGTAGTGGCATTTTGACTTGCACACTTTCAATTTTTTTTTTTTTTTTTTTTTTTGGTATGGGGCTTACCTTTTTCTTTTTATTTGCCCTCTTTTCTTCTTTTCTTTCTTTCTTTTTTTCAAAACAATTTGAAACTAAACTAAAAATATGCTCATAGTGATAAGATTATTTTCACCTCTACCTACCCTAATCTAATTTGGAGGAATATTTTCACTACGTAAACTCCCTTCTCCAATGCAACCAATCAAGTAAATGACTACATGATTGATTTTTGTTCAGCTTTTTGAGTGTGCTAAAAAAACGAAAAGGCCACTCCCATCTTACATACCTTCGAACAATAGTGCTCAAAATTTTCTTTAAACTCTGCAACAAATTGTTCTTGGTATAACACTTTCCTTCTTTAGATGTCTCCAAGAAACCTGTAAAGGGATATTGGAATAATAATTGGGCCTGAGGATCCAAACAATAAGCTTCATCCAGGACTGCTCCTTGTTCTACTTTGTTGTGCTCGAGATTATTTTGAGAAAGAAACTCCACCTCTTCTTTATGGTCATCTAACTTGGTAGCCTCATAATATACTGCCATGTTGTCTTTAAGCAAACTTGATATGCCTTGATTGAGTGGGTTGGATTTTGCCTGCAGGCCATTAATAGGGGCATTCTCTGGCAATAGGTCTTCTTGAGAAGGTAGTAAAACATCAATATCAATCTGTTCTATAGTTTTTGCATGAGAAAATGCTTAAGTGGATAGGTCAACAGTAGAACAAATAGAAATATCTTCTTTACATAAAAAATTGGGGGTTGGTTGTATGTTTAGGATCTGATTGATTTCTTCTTCAATTAAAGGAGGAGGCATCTTTCACTTTATTTGGATAGAACCCTAGTTGCTTTCTTTCTCTTGTGAAAACTGATCATAAGGCCGAATGTCTTTTTGAGCTTTACACAAAAGAGTAGATGAATCCTCATTTGTCTCTTCAGAGAGATCCTGTGGATCTTTGTTTATTTCCTGATTGCTTTCATCCTCGACCAAATTCTCTTGGTTGTCATGACAGTTAACTTGAGCATGAAATTCATGGATTGACTCTAATAAATCCTCAGAATGCCAATTTCCCAAATCTTCATCAATATTTACAAGGTATTGTATGATATCTTCAGACTGATCATAACAATTTTCAGCTAATGATAAAGATGGACAATTTTATTTATAATGCTCATAAAATGCCTTGTGGGAATCCTTTAAAGAAAACAAACAACCAGGATTCTGAACTTCATACCATTCCCTTGATTTCCCTTCTAATGTCACCATGAACATTTTCATGAGGTAGTCCTCATGCCATTCAAATTTTAACCTCCATGTGTTTATATGAAATTTAATGAGATGTAACAAAGGGTCATTAATTTTTTCATCCTAAAAAATTGGCAAATTTCTATCCCAAATTACCTGAGGCATTTTGTGTGGAAATCCAAGAATATGGTCCATGCTCATTGGAGCATGCCCTTGTTGTATCCTTGCATTCATTTTGTCAGTTAGTCAGAGAAAAGGGTTACTGCATCTTCTACAACCAGTCTGGATTCTTCTACCAGTGGAGTCTTTAGGCCTACTGAGAGCTGTGGAGTCACTAGGTGGATGATTTCAACTTTTCTTGAGGCTGGATTTTGTCCACCATCAACAACCAGATACCAGTCTTGGCTAACACATGAGTCATCTAAACTTGAATGGGGTTTTTTGAGTTCTTGAGGAAATATTAAGCTGTTTTAATAACTTAGATCCCCAGTATGGTCGCCATTATGTTGGCTCCCTGTAACCTGCAAGATTGGCAAGAACAAGTAGCAGGGAACCACATCAAACCACTTTGGAGTCCAAGGACCTAGCCTTCCTGGTCTTAGAGAAGGCTCTCTCTATGTTTATGTCTAATTGATTTATCTTTATGCTTATGTTTACTGATTTTAGGCTAGCTATGAAGTTCAGGGTTGTTTGTTTTGTTTGTTTGATTGATTGTAGGTTGAAAAAATAGACTATGGGAAGCTTAATCCATTGGGCTATGGAGTCATAAAAGGTTTTAATTATACATTGAATCTTCAAGGGTTTTAATTGGGCAAGCTAACTATATCAAGTGGATATTTTTAGGTTAGATGAAATATGAAATGACAGCAAGTTGTGAATTCAATAAAACTAAAGGGAAATTAAGAATCCTTTAACTGTACTTCAACAAGAAAAGCCTTTGAGATAATTGTTTAAGAGAAACTAAAGAGTAGGACACCGCTAAATTCTTTAGCTAAAATTTACTAAGAAAACCTTAAGACAAAAATCCAGTAATACTAAAGAGCAGGACACCCCTGAATTCTTTATTTACTACTTTCACACAAAGAAAACATTCAAGATAACAATTCAATGAAATTAAAGAGCAGGACACCTCTGAATTCTTTAACTAAACTTCAAAAAATGTCTTTAAGATAAATAGTTTAAGAAAAACCAAAGAGCAGGACACCCCTGAATTCTTTGGCAAAAATCTACTAAGTAAACCTCAAGGCAACAAGCTAAGTGAAACTAAAGAGCAGGATATCCCTAAATTCCCTAATTAGACCTTGCAGAAGAAAACATTAAGATAAAAGTAACAGATAGAGTTAAGGTGCCAAAACAACATATCTTAATCTAAAATTTTTGTTCTAATATCAGAGAATTTGATGTACAATATGGAAAACAAAGGAGAAACAGTAACAGAGAGGGATAACATCACCATTAACATAGCTCAAGGATCCTATGAACGTGCTTGTATTACTTATGTATAAAACAATTACAATACTTCGGTGCAATAGTCTTTGCAACTCAGATTCTGATCAAAATCCAGCTTAGCAATCAACCCAACAACCAACAAACAACGATAACAATGAAAAATACATGCATTATTTAACTGCAAATGAGGAGGTTTCCCTAATCTAGGGTGACAAATTTGTATTTACTACAGAGTAAATGATACTGCAAATGAGGAGGTTGCCCTAATCTAGGGTGACAAATTTGTATTTACTACAGAGTAAATGATGTTTGACAATTGAGACCATGCAAGGCCCAATGCCAAAATATCTTTGGCTGACATATTGTAGTAATAAATTTCTAATTTACTGCTGAGCTAACTTTTAGATATTTTTGACTATTTGCCTTTAACTTTAACTTTTACAATAACTTCTGAGCTGCTAAAAATATCTCTGACTGCTTTATTAACTACAACTGCTTTTATTAAAGTAGAATTAGATTGTAGGTGGCCAATATGACTGTGAAGAAGTAAATGTTGAATGGCTGTGACACCTGGCTCTTTCTCTTCGTTGATTTATCTTTGGATTTGTCTTGAAACCTTTAAACTGTCTTTATCTGTATTCTTTTATCTATTTTGGGTTACTGTAATCTCTCCTTGACTGCCTTGGCTGTCCTTTGTCTTAACTTTGTCTTCTAACCATGTCTTTTATCTTTGACCTTTGATTAATCCTTTAATCCCTTTTTTCTCTTTCGCTATCACGGTGAATCTTTAAACTGTCACTATTCTCTAGCTATGTTCTTTATTATTTGTCTTCATCTCTTTGCAGCCACTGTAAAACTCTTTCATTTTCTTTACCTTGTCCTTTGAAGAACTCTTGTTGTCTTCGGAGTAATCATATGATCATTAATGGTCATGATCCATTGTTTCTTCTAATTAATCTTGCACTCCTAATCCTTTAATGAATCGAGCTCTTGGATCGTCACCCAAAGAACTTAGTTTGAATAACTTTTTGACTTTAGAACAACAATATGATTATTTCCTTTTCTGATCCATCGATCACCTACACAACTAAAAACGAATTATTAATAAAAACATGATCTCGTAGGGTGAGGAGCAATGGTGGCTTGCAGGCAGCAGGGAAAATGGTGGACAAAGTCCAGATATGGTGGCTTTTCATTTATGCGCTTAACTGTGGCTTTCCAGGTCTTTTAAAGATGTCGCAGGGGTTTACATGGTGGCTTGGGGACTGTCGCAGAGACACAGGGTTTCGACATATTTGAACGGGGGTCAACGGTTTTGTGATTTTCGCATGGGGCGTAAGCAGTTAGTGGTATTGGTCGAGGGGCATGCGACAAGACAGAGGAGCGACGTGTGGTGAATAGGATGGGTGTGAATACCACCTATTTCGCAAGGCCCTAAAGGTTTTAAATTTCAGGTTTTTGTGGTTGCGATATGAGATTAGGGCCGTCAGATCAAAGGGTGGAGATCAGATGGCTATCGGGCGAAGGGCTGACTTCTGGTCGATTTGACAGGTGAGGTCAGGTTTTGAAATGACATGGAGGGGTTAAGTGTAATGCGGGGCCCGATGTCATATGAAAATGAAGGGATAAAGGTTTAGAGCGAGGGTTTAAATAATGAAGTGGGGCCCGTGGATATATTAAAGCGGGGGGGGGGGGGGGGATGTTATTAGAGTGGGGGCTCTAATAAAAAGGAGTTGGGGTGTTTAAACAATAGGGTCAGGTCTTTTAAATAAACATGGTTTATTTAAAAAGAGTGGGCCAAGGATAACATATTTCAAAACAATGTAAAAAGGGTTTTTACATTGTTTTGAATAAAAATAGAGGAAAATGAGTGAAGGGGGGGTGGGGGGGGGGGGTTTGATGAGGAAAATGGGGTTTTTATCATACAGAAGGAGGTTTTTAAGAAGGGGAAGAGGCTAACATGAAAGGATCAAGTTCAAACATAGGTTTTCAGAGTAATGAGAGTGATCTGAGTAGGTAAAGTGAGAGATAGTGAATAGGTAAAATGAAAATAATGAAGGCAGTGAGATTTCTGAAAATAAATGATAGTCAGGGAATGTTATTTTCAGCAGACTATAAAAAATCCATAATCATCTAGTGATACTGTAGAATATAGGAGAATAACACATCATTCACTCATAATGAGCCATCATAGCGGTGTCAGTCCGTAATATCATTCTAATTTGAAAAATAATTGCCATAATTAGTAACCCCCATACCGTAATAAAGTTTCCACATTAAGAAATAATTATTGTCCATCATGTCTACCCGACTTCCGAATCCACCGTCAGCACTGTCAGAGTCCACCTCACCCCAGTAACTAATCACATGATTATAGCCACTGGGAAAGACAACAAGAACTATTTAGTTATGGCGTCACATCAGCATCATTCATGTCAGTAATCCTACTTAACCCGCATGAAGGAGAGAAACATCAGAATGCCAGAAAATTCCGAGTTATCAAAGAAAGAAACAACTATGACGATAAGCCCGATTCCAACAACAAAAGTTCAGAGCAATAAACCAGCAGCACCAGTTCGGGTATACAGCAGAAGAAATAAAATGATGAAGGTGACTACTTCAGTGGTCGATTTCGACCTCTACGAAAGAATTCAAAGGGTGGAGTCACTGATTGGAAAATATGACAATGCTACACTGATAGATACCGACTTCATGGACACATTCCAGTTCCCAACGATGAAAATACAAGTGTACATTGAAAATCATGTGAAGGAGGGAGGAGGCGCAGTAGCGAGGGTGCACCCAGACTTCATAGGCATCTAAAGGTCAAAAATCCTACACCTCAGAAGCCTTCCAGTGTTCGAGACATTGGGAGTGGAAATTCAGTGCACCAAGTTCCTAATTAGAAGAATTCAAAATGGATTGTTATGGCTTGGGAGTGAGATCGAAATTCATGTAGAGGATATACACAGACTCAGAGGTTTATCAGCTGCTGGAAGCGACGTCTCATCGACCTTCCAAAATACTTCTAAGAGAGCTAAGAAGGTGGGGGATTGTGACTACTACAGAAAGTACGAAACAAGGAGAGGAGGAAAGGGAGTAAAAAATGATCTCATCAACAATTCAATAGTAAAATTCGCTTGCTACTTGATCACTGGGAAAACTATGAGGCATTATAATAAGGGGGAATGCACCCTTGACACAATATCGGTTGCGGAGCATTGCATACAAGGGGCACAATTGAATTGGTGCGCTTTCTTATTATAGGAGCTTTTTGAGGCTTGCGAGGACAAATACAAGCCGGCCATAGGATTTATATATGGCTGTCTAATCATGGCTCTTGCAATGTGGAATTGGAGTCCACTAGGAATCAGGCTGCTTGCGGAGATTACCGAAGACCAACCAATGGCACTGTGGTACACGCCGTGGAAAATATTAGGGGACCTGAGTACCAAAGAGGTAAATGAAGAAGATTTTGTAACCTGGTACCGATAGATGATAGACGTAGTTAAAAGTCAACAAAGAGTTCCAAGAAGCTTGTTAGATAGATACTTGCCTCAATTTGGTTTGGGGTGTCTCATAACCGAACCTATGTTCAGCCAGAATGCGTTGATGAAAATACCTTCCATAAGAAGCAGTTGAAGTTCTAGATAATGGAGGAGGCGTTCCATACAAAAGTTTCTTCATGGCCAGGAGCAGCAATAGAAATCAGAAGTGGGATCCCGGTTTACTCATTTGATGCGATGCTCCCTAAAGCACTTTCAAGGGAGACACTAGCACAAACAACACGGAGGGTCTCCCAATTACAACTGCGACCACTGTTGGACCAGCTGGACACCCAGGTGAAAGGTTTCAACAAGGTAATAGAAACTCTCAGCACCAAATCTACTGTATTTCCCACCTTTTTTGAATTTTATACGTTGAATTTTGCATCTCCGTCCACCACCACCCCCATCCTAATTGCATTACCATCTACCACATTCCACTCCCACTCACTGCCCACCGTCACTCCACTCTGCAAAACCAAGCCAACGGAAACACCAATACCAACACCTAAAGGGAAAAGTGCTCGAACCATGGGATTCGAGAAAGTGGTCAATCTCATAGGAGAAGACCAACCCCAACCAATAGTCACGAGAATGTTAATTCAAGAAGAGCTATAGGTCGCCACTCAGACCACCTCTACATTAACAACATTTGATCCATCATTAGTTCTTAACATACAAGTTTCATCGCCACTCAATACGCAAAATTCATCCCCGCTGTTACACCATTTTTTGGTCATCTAACCCATTATCGTTAGATGAACCCAAGTACACCATGTAAGACCAATTTTAGCCCAAGTAAAATTGCTTTCACCACATTTGTTTATGTTTCTTGGTCATATTTAACCCAAAACAAGGTAATCAATTAAATAAATCATTATTTATTTAATTATTTCCTAAGAATAAGTTATTTAAATCATTATTTAAATACTATTCCTAGTTAAGTTTGACTAAATCATTTTTAAATAATTAAATAAACCATTATTTATTTAATTATATTCCCCTCATTTCCCTTAAATAATAAATAAATCATTTATTTATTTAAATTTATAAATAAAGGAATTGACCCAAGTCAAAAACCATTTTCCCTCCAACAAATATAATAAAATATTCCTAAAGGTTGATTCTAGAATGTGATTAATAATATTTTATTCATGCACCGAGGTCTAGAACACCCCAATATTTTTTTATAAATAGAAGGGTTTTCCCCATTCATTAGTCACCTCCATTGCATTAGATCACACTAGATCTATTCTTGGTCACCATTTTTCCATTTTTGTATTATGAACTCCCATTGAGTTCTATGTTTGTTAGGGTTTCCACATCAACCAAAGAGAGGAATAATAGATCTGAAACAATGAGGACTTCCAAGAACCCATCCCACTGAGGAGAACTGGAAAACACCTTTCTTGTTTTCCTCTCAGGTGCCCCATTCTTTAATATAATACAATATTCTTTTAAACACATTGTTCTTGTCTTGTCCATTGGATGTTCATGCTTTATCTGCTTAATATATTTCATGTTAGATCTAGATTTGTACAGATTATTACAGATTTAAAGATATTTTTCAGCCATACTTGATGTTAGGGCTACTTGGTATGCATAGCTAAAGAATCATACTAACACCCGCACACCTCATTCACATCCAAAGACCACCCCACCCACACTCTACCCACCTCCTCAACCATCTCAGATCCGATACCACCAGGAACTCTAATGAATTTTGACACCGAGGCAGAAGTTAACTCAAGTACAGTTGGAGTACCTGAGGTTAACCAAACCACAGAGGGACATGCAAAATTTTTAGAATTATTAATCCATGAAGGGTCCCACATTTCTGATACAACACCCACTAAAACAGAGCTAAACCCATTTAATAAATCCAACTTATTGTTGCAACAATTCATGCCATCCACTAGTCATGACATCCCTGAATCTCAACCGCTGAAGCAAAGTCAACCCACATCCCCACAGGGACACTTTGAAAGATCAATTGCTAGTGGGAAACCACTCAGGGAGAGACATCCAAGCCAAGAGATGTCGAGCAGTGGTGACATGAAAAACTGGGGACCTAACCAACTTTTCAGTTTCATCCAGACGGTAGCATGACAAGCAAAAGGTCTACATAATGATCTCTTATAGAAATTTGAGTAGTAATAGCAGAAACAAGTTATTGCATTTACTGATGAGTGTAATCAACTCCAGAGTGAGAAAGATAGCCTACAACATCAACTAGATTAGGTAGCAGAGCTCTTTAAATACCTATGGTTGTCAGTCACTGCCCTAGATAGCAGCACACCTGCAGATATTTCATCATGCTCAATGGTCAAGAGATCCATTCGAGTAAAAATGGAATTTACAAACCTGGACCGAGCAAATCAGGAGATGAAAGAGGTGCTTGCAGCAAGACCAATGTTACCATATCCCTCTATAGTGTATGCCAAGAAGGTAGCAGAAAGGAAGAGAGAGATGCAGAGAATGAAGGACACCCTTGGAACAATAGTCAAGCAAGCATACAGCTTGTTGGAGCAACTCCACGAGTGTTCCAATTTACTAACATTAAAGGCTCAAACCGTTTTGGAGAAATTGCAGAATATATTCCTCAAAATAAGGGGGACCACAGATCTAGTTAGCTGCACTCATCGAAAAGGCAGAGGAAATTAAACAACTGGCATCTAAGGCCGAACCCAAACTCTATAAAGTGTTCAAGAAATTGCCACAGGTAATGGACGCGACTCAGGCTAACAGAGTCGTTAATGAGACAGAGATTGTGATAAAGGTATGGAAACAAGTAATAATTGAGTTCACAGAGCTCAGGACAACAACGATGAGCAAGGTTCTTGAATTGGGGCCTTTGTTGAAATTGGGAAAACTGGAACAAGAAAAGACAGAGATGGAAGTAAGAGGGAAACTAGGCCGACATCGGAAGCTGATAGAGCACTAGAAGCTGCATGTAATGTTCCCAATTTTATGGAACATTAATTTTTTCCATTTTCACATAGGAGCTAAAATGAAATGGGTAGGAGACCCATTCATTTCATGAATAAGGGATAGAAATCCTCTTAGTGTGAAAGAGGATCACTTATAGAGTTGGATTTCACACCTCCATGTGTGAAAGGGGACTTTTGCAGGAAGGCTAGGTCAAGTTTGACCAAGTCAAACTACGCAATGGTAGGAGATGGAAAGGTATCTTGTGGGCCAGCGCAATGGAAAAGGAGGGAAGGTTTCTTGAGGAGGAAGCTACCATGAGTGGGACCCATGGAGAGGGAGCTCACATTGTTTAAAAGGAGGGCAAGGTAGCCATTGTGATTCATGTTGAGTATTATTCATCTTTGGTCTTTTAGACTTGCTGCAATCTCTTGCTGTTTAGCAAGAATTGCCGGGGGGGTTCCTGTTTAGGATTTCCCCTCCTTCTTGAGTAGCTCTTGGAGGATTGCACTCCATTCCCCATATTCAGACATTGAGGTCAAGTATCATCCTTCTTCATCAGCACAGTTTCAGCTGGAGATTGTGCAGTGTTGCTGGGGAGGTTTTATACAACACCATCCTTGGCTAGTTTTCCAGAGGAGGGAGCTTCCATTCCCTTGGGATATCAGTAAGGGAGGTTTATGAGTAGATTCCACCATCTTTGGCACCAAGCCAACCAATTACCATCATTGGCAGCGCAATCCCTCTCTTAGACAACATGATTCTTGGAGAGAATTTGTTGTGAGCGATTAACAGATAGTTTGGAGGCTGAGATCTTGGTGAAGGGATCAACATTTCACTTTAAATTTCCATTGGAGGAGGGTTCTTTATTTTATGCAGCCATTTCAGCCTTCTCCATCTATTTCCAGTTCTTGAGTTGCTGCTACTACCCAGCAACTCCGACATTATTGCAGGAATGCCATTTTGCTTGTATTTCAGCCAATCCTTCTAGAGGGTTGAGGTATTGTATTTTTAGGGGTTGAGATCATGCTCCCCCTATTTATTTGAGCTCCATATTGTCATATCATTGTAATGTTATCATTTTTCAGCAGTTCTCTATAAAATATTGCGCAGTCATAGCCTGCAATTTCTTATCTATAGTAGTGTGCTTCATATTTATCATGCATGTAGTGTGAGGCTTATATTGTATTGATTGAATGACTGATTCCTCAAGTCATTGCATTCATTTTACTGCTGTAATCATATATGTTGGCTATTTACATCTTCTCACAAGCAAGCTCTTGAAAATTATGCTGAGAATCCATTGTATGTTCATACATTGTTGCAGCCCCATTCCTTGGGCAATTTCTGAAGGGAACTAGGTGTGGGAGGCCTGTCTCACCACCCTAGAAGGATTTCTTTAGTCCCAAATCTTGGATTTTTGTCTTAGAAAAATTGGTATAAGGGATCTAGGTCTTGGTATCAAATCCTACTACCTCCATTTTTGGAAAATGCGTTTTCCAGCCATGGATTGCTAGCCATTCCAGATTTGGGATATTACAGTGGTATTAGAGCTGCTTTCTTGGCTCAGCCTGTGAGTCTAAGCCCAAGAAAGAAGAATAAGAAGATGATGGAGAAGATGAGCTTGATCTCATATATTTTCAGAACAAAGAAGATCCTCCCCAAGGAGGAGAAGCAAAGAGAAGAAGAGGAAGGTCCATGCACTTCCTATTCTCAAGAAGAAAGCAAGCATGAGAGATGCTTGGATCATCAGGTTCTAGATCAATACCTGAGTGAGTATAAATCCCATTCTGAAGCATTCAGGGGAGCTACAATGTTCCCACAGTTTATTCAGCAGAAGGAGGAGAGAAGGCCCTAAGGAAAAAGAGAAATAAAAGGCAATAGGTTTCTATTGTCTACATTTGATGGGAACACTTTAGCTAGAGCTTGGGTGAAAAAGCTAGAGGCATTTTTCATGCTACATCCAGTGGCAGAGAAAGAAGCAGTGGAGATTGCAGTGCTACGAATGGAGGATGAAGCCTCTATTTGGTGGTTCAAACCCTTGGTCCATTCAAGGATGAGATCTTTTGTAGAATTTACTGAAGGGTTAATCAAGACCTTTGAAGGAGAAAGAACAAGGGAGGAAGGGCTCACACCACCATGGGAGGAGGATTGCACCAACGCTGCTATAGCTTTGGAGGAGCAGCCTTCTACATCTATGGATGAGGCAACCATTGCATTGGAGGAGACAAATACTATAGCCACACAAGAAGATCCCAAGATCCTCCAAGGTTTGAGTGAAGTTCCACTTTCCATTTCAACAAACAATTTAAGAGAATGTGGAAACTCACATGTAGAGGTCCAAGGATCTATACCCTTTGCTATTTAGAGCACCACGATTGCACTATGTTGTGCAATGGGTTCAAAGAGGAGATGGACCCTCATCCTCGTGCACTATGAATGAGTCTCATTCAGCCCTTGAGGTTGGGATGTGGACCATTGGAGGATGAAACAAACTATGGCACCTTCATGATAAACAAGGAAACATACTTTGAACCAGAGGTTGAAACAACTACTACACCATTGGAGGAATTAACAACACTATTAAACATGGGTGGAGAGGAGATATTACCTCCATCACATTTTGGTCCTCATGGATCCAACATAGTCATGGGTGAGAGATATTTTCTAAGAGGTCTCCAAGGAGCTACATTTCAAACTTCCATGAAATGCAAAGGGGAAGGTATGGATTGGGAGAATGGTGATCCTCATGAGAGGGAAACCAATGGAGGAAAGAGGAGAAGACATCCACAAGGAGTTGAGTGGGTGTGGATGATGAGCAAGAAGCTAATTAGCTACTTGCAAATATATGATACCGGGCAGCAAGAGGCTTGGCCGCATTGGATCCTCTTGAAGGAGTTTGGACATCACTTGGTGTACCCTTTTTCAAGGAGGATGGGAGTAGAGAAGAGGTGGCAGGATGTTTACATCATTGAGCAGCAGAGAGTATGGATACATGGAGCTGATATGGTATATATATCAGTCATGATACCTTCATCACATGAGTTACATGATGTGAGCATGAGGAGGCAACAAGCACTTGGATTGGTTGAACTATCTTGGAGAGAGCACAAGCAGATTTGCTCTCATATGATGTATGGTGTTGTAGGAGTAGAGGAGGGAACTCTCATAGTTCAAAGAAATTACTCCTTGGCTTGGACTGATTAGGAGGCATTTCCATCTTGGGAGAAGCTTCATATTTGCAGCAGCATCACCAGAAGTGTTCTTGACAAAAAGCATGTCAAGAGACAAAGATTGGCATGGACAAGAGCCTTTTTGCATGAGCTCATAGCGCTAACACTTGGGAGCAGCACCACATACATGGATCCATCTATCATCTTACTTCTAGCTTATGGTAAGAGCCTTGTGTTTACATTTTCTGATTTACATACTCTTATCATTATGTTGCAGTGCATGGCTCCTCAAAGGGGCATATTTTTCATGTTGCTCCACAAGAAAAGTTGGGCCAAACCATATGATGGAGACAACCATATTTTACATGGCCTTGGGAAAATGGTTTTCCATTATACACATGTTCAACTAGTTCATATGATTAGCATTGTATTTCAAAACATTTTGCCTTGTACATTTCTAAAGCAGCAGTTTGCAAAACTGCGTTATGCACCCTTGGGAGACTGTTGGTACTTTCCAGTACCATATGAAACCATCAATAATCCCCCTATTTTATTGTTGATCATGATTCTATTCGCTTTTATGTCTCATATTCTTATTGGAAGCATGATCGGAATATTGACACATGAGTTTGGTGTGTCCTTGAGGGAAGATGATTCCCACAATTTATGCATAACATGTTCTAAGGGGAACATGAGGAGAGATATGGCCACCACAACCACTTATTTTCCTTCTTTTGAGGTGGGCCATGAGTTTGATGATGATATCCATCCATTGTATATAAATGGGCATGCATTTGATCTTGTATTACTGATTCATTCATCTATTTACTATTCAGTAATAGAGGTGATATTTTCTGTACAGTACTTGCCATGTTATTTTCTGCAGCTGCAGTGGATGAGGTTGCGTAGTAGCCTTATGAGACATTGTTTGTACCTTGCTGCACATGGTATAACCTACAAAAAACATGTCATTGGGGTATTCTATGATGAACATGTCCTACTCATCATGGATGAAATGTCTTGGGCCAACCAGATTATCATTGATGGAGGAGAGATCCCGGAAGGATTGCTCTTCATTTTTCCCTTGGAGGGCCATATTTTTGCAGCCCATGATCAGAAAACACTCTAGACTTATCACAAGTTGAGAGAAGGATAGCATGGGGCAAGCTATGAGACTTTCCATATTCAACTTTTCAGCCCACCTTCATTTCTGGAGCTCAAGGTGGAGGGAGATTTCTCTGAGTTGCCATGTTGGGAGGCAGCTTATGTTGTATGGATGATTGCTTGGGGATGGGAGATTCATATGGGGATGATGAGTCCCATTATATATCAGATATCATTCCTCAAGGAGGCCCTTAGACAACCCATTTCTTCCTTCATGGATATTTGTTTCTACATGATAGCTATTTGGGAATGTTCACCAAAAGCCAGATTGCATATGTTGGAGGGACAACTTGGACACTTGATTAATGATATGAAATCCTTTTCTTGGAGGAGTTTATCATGCATGGATGCTACAGGGAGAATAAGTGAAAGTGAATCAGTCTATCCTTGCACTTGGTTGAGGACAAACAATCTTTGAGAGGGGAGGACTGTAATGTTCCCAATTTTATGGAACATTAATTTTTGCCATTTTCACATAGGAGCTAAAATAAAATGGGTAGGAGACCCATTAATTTCATGAATAAGGGATAAAAATCCTCTTAGTGTGAAAGAGGATCACTTATAGAGCTAGATTTCACACCTCCATGTGTGAAAGGGGACTTTGGCAGGAAGGCGAGGTCAAGTTTGACCAAATCAAACTGCGCAGTGGTAGGAGATGGAAAGGTATCTTGTGGGCCATCGCAGTGGAAAAGGAAGGAAGGTTTCTTGAGGAGGAAGATACCATGAGTGGGACCCATGGAGAGGGAGCTCACATTGTTTAAAAGGATGGCAAGGTAGCCATTGTGATTCATGTTGAGTATTATTCATCTTTGGTCTTTTAGACTTGCTGCAATCTCTTGCTGTTTAGCAAGAATTGCCGGGGGAGTTCTTGTTTAGGATTTCCCCTTTTTCTTGAGTAGATCTTGGAGGATTGCACTCCATTCCCCATATTCAGACATTGAAGTCAAGTATCATCCTTCTTCATCAGCGCAGTTTCAGCTGGAGATTGTGCAGTGTTGCTGGGTGTTGCTGGGGAGGTTTTCTACAACACCATCCTTGGCTAGTTTTCCAGAGGAGGGAGCTTCCATTCCCTTGGGAGATCAGTAAGGGAGGTTTATGAGAATATTACACCATATTTGGCACCAGGCGAACCACTTACCATCATTGGCAGTTCAGTCCCTCTCTTAGACATCGTTATTCTTGGAGAGAATTTGCTGTGAGGGATTAGCAGATAGTTTGGAGGGTGAGATCTTGGTGAAGGGATCAACCTTTCACTTTAGATTTCCATTGGAGGAGGGTTATTCATTTGATACAGCCATTTTAGCCTTCTCCATCTATTTCCAGTTCTTGAGTTGCTGCTGTTACCCAGTAACTCCGACATTTCTGCAGGAATGCCATTTTTCTTGTATTTCAGCTAATCCTTCTAGAGGGTTGATGTATTGTATTTTCAGGGGTTGAGATCATGCTACCCCTCTTTATTTGAGCTCCATATTGTCATATCATTGTAATGTTATCATTTTGCAGCAGTTCTCTATAAAATACTGCGCAGTCATATCCTGCAGTTTCTTATCTATAACGGTGTGCTTCACTGTTTATCATGCATGTAGTGTGAGGCTTGTATTGTATTGATTGAATGACTGATTCCTCAAGTCACTGCATTCCTTTTACTGCTGTAATCATATATGTTATCTATTTACATCTTCTCACAATAAAGCTCTTGAAAATAACGCTGAGAATCCATTGTATGTTCATACATTGTTGCAGCCCCATTCCTTGGGCAATTTCTGAAGGGAACTACGTGTGGGAGGCCTGTATCACCACCCTAGAAGGATTTATTTGGTCCCAAATCTTGGATTTTGGTCTTAGACACATTGGTCTAAGGATGCAGGTCTTGGTATCAAATCTTGCTGCCTCCATTTTTGGAAAATGCATTTTCTAGCCATGGATTGCTAGCCATTCCAGATTCGGGATATTACACTCCAACAACAGGAAAATATTGACTCGGAACGAGTCAATAGCATGTGGTCGGGGCCTGTTGGGGCCTTTGTTTTGGACAAGACAATTTTGGAGTTGTGGAGAACCGGAAGACAGGTGGCAGAGCACAATCAAGGTAGGCAGGGAGCTATTGCGGTTGCGAAAAACCTAAAGGCAGGTGGTGGAGCATAAACATATGACCACACAAATGCCAGAGACAGGAGACAAGAAACAAGCAGGAGAACTCCAAGTGATGAAGAAGAAAGCATAAACATATGACCACACAAATGCCAGAGACAGGAGACAAGAAACAAGCAGTAGAACTCCAAGTGATGAAGAAGAAACAGAAGGAAGTGGAGTGCAAGGGAACAACTGAGTGGAAAATGGGCAAAGACTGACAGTGTGAGTCGACAGGAACATATAAGCAGGGAAGAAGTGACTCCAAGGATGGTTAGTCAGAGAGAGGCTGATAGGAGATTAGAGCCTAGGGAGAGCTCTGCGAAGCCTTATGTACTGAACTGAATTGCAATAGACTCTGCAGAGTATGTTTATACTATTTTGAGCCAAGTTAATGGAATCAGGTTGTTGTCGTATTGCCTATTATGAATTAATTGATGCTTGATTGATTATGGTGTATGTATGTCTATTTTAAAATTTTAATTCGTTACTCTAAATATCTATTGATGAATGATAACTTGATTCTTAAAGTTGAGATATATGAATGTCTTCTGTATGCACGTAAGAGATGACTTGCGTTAGCGATTTTTCTTCGATGACAATGATCTAGTCTGTAATCTCAGTAAGGTCACGACACGGCTCGGGTGAGACTCCTTGCTTCCTCGAGCACGGTGAAAATTCCTGTGTTGTCCTAGACTACAACGGAAACCTTGTTGGCCTCAAGCATGAACCTGGTTCTTGCCCAAAGACCTCCTTTTTCGCCAACAATTGTCGCACCCACCTGTTCTTAATTACTCTGCGTCCCGTAACAGCTACCAACATTCCCTTTACACATTCTTCCTAATTTTCATATTGTTATATCACTGGTCTAGTTTTATGTGCATAAGGTGTTGCTTTTTTCTCAACTCTCATCCTTGAAATAACTCATAAGGGATTTGTTACATAACATTTTGTCACTGTCCATGCAATCCCCAACTCGCACATTGGAGGGTCATTTTCTGTGACTAATAAGAAGTGTCATGCCTTGCCAAGACCATCATTGCATCCCTTTACACGAGAGAAATATTCCTTCTGTTGACAATTCCTTGAGCAGAGTTTCAAAAACCTTTGTTTTTTCCTTGGCACAAGTAGTTAGTTCTACTCTCACACAGATGGAGAAAATTAACCCCGGGCCCTATGCCATTTGGCGCTCTGTCCCAGTTAGACACCCGCGCTAAGCTGTTTATGGAATTTTTAAAAAAAATAGAGGCAAAGATTCTACTTCAACAACTTCAAGGATGAGTCATTGGGTGTGGTTGGACTGAATAACCACGGATTCCCTCCTTTAGTTTATGGTTTCCACCTCCCACGAGAACCTCCTAAAGGATAGGCCTCCCTTCCACCTTTGTAGGGATCCTAACCTCCTCCTTTTCCTCTATAAAAAGAAGCTATCTCTCCTTGCATAAGATAGTTGAACAACTGAATAGCTGAACATGGAGAATTGAGTATACTATAGTAGAACTGTTGAAGAAATAGAACAAGAAGGAACTTCATTGAGAGAGCTTAAGCCCATGCCCTCATCCCGTCCGAATCCCCTGACAGGTATTTGAGACGCGCTTTGGCTGAATCCCACTAGAGGAGACTGTGACATCAAAGTTATGGTTGTACCTCTTCCTTCTATCAATATATATGTGACTATTGTTTGGTTTCCCACTTTGTGTTATGTTGTTTGTCTTATCATAATATGCTTAGCCCTCTTTGACTGGTTAGTGATTACGGATGAAATTATTATGTTGTATGCTGCTCTTGTTTACTGTTTTATGTGCAGGTATCCGAGCATGACTATAGATAGATTGTGACTTGCCAAGGCAGGAGCGAGGGGCCACCATCACTACAGCCATAACAACAGTGTTGGATTCCAGGTAGGTTGATCTACCATGTCCTCTTTCATTCTGTAATTAGGAACCTAGACTCTAGCATGTCTCTTTGTTTCTAGACCCACTCTATGGCTAGAGGGATCGTCTCTGTCTGTAGAGAGGATTTACCTGCTTAACAAATTGGTGACTCCACTAGGGATTCAGCGTGATTTTGTCGTTTTAGCTTGTTATGTCAATTTCGGTCATTGGATTTCTTGTTTGTCTTTTTCTGGTTTGCCAGCTTGCTTTCCATTCTTTGTTCAGCTCCAGAGTGTCAAGGTTGACCTCTCCTCATTGGATTTACCTTTTTTCTATAGTTCTCTGGCTTGGCGTGTTTTTCATCTGAACAGTCGCACTGATTGGCACAGGTTGCTTTTGGTGCATTCGCGCCAACCCCTGTTTGGCACTGAATACTGCCTCACAGTCGTGCCAACTCCTGTAGAGTTAGGTTTACCCTGCTTCATGAGTTTTTTGGTCAATTGTGCTTGACTCTTGGTGATTTTTTGTGTGTAATTGAGCTTTTGGGACTGTTTTTGATTATTGTTGACTTGTTTTTCTCAGTCGTTTTTCCATTTTCCTATCGGTGTAGATTAAGGCCTTATGGTTTCTAAGTGTATTTGTGCACTGAGCCTTCTGCTTGGAAATCAAGTCTTGTTTATTGTTGTTAGTCTCATTTTCGGGTCGATTTCATTGAGTTTTTTATCCTTTTGAGTGTTTTCTTTGATTGAATGATCATTTCATTTTTTGATTGATTCTTCTCCTAATTTCTCCAAGCATAGATTACATTGCTTGTTTTGGGTCATTTTTGAAAATTTTCTTTTGGTTTGGAAGAGTGCAACATTAGTTTGAGAACTATTTTGTGTTTGTTTTGCGTTTGGTTGAGTCATTCAAATTTGATTCTTGCACAATAATCAAGCTAATGTTTGTTTTCATTTTTTATGTAATTAGTGCATTTGGTACTTCTTTTCATTGAAAAAAAAAAAAAAAAAACATATTTTGCATTCTTTCTTTGCATCGAAGAAATTGAAACATTCTTTTGCATAACTAGCATTTGACCATCTAGGAAAGAGTTTCATTTTTGGTTGATTGCATTAGAAACATTAGAGGATTTCTTCACATACTTTCATTTTTTGTTATTGTCGGAAATATCTCTATCCTTCTCATAACTAGCATTCATTGAATTGAAAATGATGTTCACTTGCATATAGTCTGCATCTAGGAATTTGAGCTCTAAATTTGATAGGGCCTTGAATTTGAAACATAATCCAAGATCAACTCTAAAATTCACTCAATGAACCTAAGGCAACATTGAAACCTAACACAACATTTTTAGTGGTCTAGGCTAGAGACGTGTTCCGGCATCTTAAAAAATAGTAGCTATCATTCGCCATTTGGCTTCAGACAGTGCTAGTACGGACTTGTGCTCCCCATACCATCGAGTATATAAAGGGGACCCCTCTAGGGTTGCAATCCTTTTATCCAATCCTTTTATCCATAGGAAGCCAAGTCTGCCGCATTGTGACCGTGATACACCGAACACAACATTCAGGGAGACTACCTGCATGTACATTAGGTCCTTGGTCATTTCTCTTTAATTTGATCACCAAGGTGTATATGGCAGTTCACAGAAACCTGGTATGCCCTATTTCTTAGAGTACCTGAGTAGTCATTTTAATATTTTCATGACTCTTTAAAAAGAGAAGAGATTGTCTAGCACTTTTCCTTTCACGCTCGTTTCAAATTGAAAGTGACTAGAGTCATTTTTTGCCTGTTTCTCGACTCTTAAAATATGAAACAATGAAATTTGGTTTCAGTGTCATAAAATTAATTACATATGATCACACACCCATTAAAATTTTTGTTACTTGGCCTGTTTTTGTTTTCCTTAGTTTTTTATCTTGGAGCCTTCGATTGGTTATCTCTTTTCCTTCTTGTTTTGATATACAGTCAAAGTGGCGGAACCTCCAGTTTCGTCGTCCTCGCTGCCTCCTAGTGGTAGTTCTTTTCTGGACGTTTCTTTTGAAACCCCTCAGTCCACTATGTCTTCTGAGTTTTCACAGCCTATTCTCCCGTTTGTCCAACCTCTTACTACTCGATCTCCACCTGAAGAGTCAGTTGAGTTCAATTGGCCTCCTTCAGGTGCTTGGTCTGGTTTTGGGGAAGAAGGAGAATTTCCTCCTCTTACGTTGGGATCACCATTTATTGCTGTTGCGGTACCTCCTAGTCCCCGTAGTATTTTCGAAGAACTTACGGCAAAATCAGATATGGATTCCTCTAGTCCTGTTGGTAATGAATAAATGCTTGTTTCTATAGGAGAATAGAAACTCTTTCTTGAAGATCTCCCTCGTGTGTCTATTCAGTATTCTCCACCATCGGTGTCATTTCCGCTCAGATATAGGTCTTTGAGTCAGATTATTTCTAGTGTTGCATCCATAACACAATGCGACATGTCAACTCCTCCTCGGTGTTCGGTCCTCCCATCATTAGGACTGTCACCTTTGGCATCAGATCTGTCGGTTACTGTTACATCTGTCCTAGTTCAACCTACTGTCTGTGTGGCTTCGTCTACACCGGTTGTTACATCTCAGTCGTCTGGATCTTTTCACACTCGTAGGTCTATTGTTCTCAATCCTATGTGGCCTGTTAATCTCGGTCTGAGTCGATCACAATCTCGTGCTATGGAGGCCCAACCTGCTTCTAGTGTTGTTTCCACTACCTTAGTGATTCCTGGAGGCCTTACTTTTGAAGAGTATCTATTGGCTGTTCAGCAGCAGAGCTCTCAGGGTTCTCAGCAGCGCCAAGCTCCCGGTAATCCTTGATTCCATCATTATGATGCTATCGGTAACCCTGTATATGTGTATCTGCATCATTATGATGAATATGGTAATTCTGTCTATTTGCCTCCTATTGATCCTTATCAGGCTGTTTATGATGCTTATTAGACTGTTACTCATCTAGGACCTACTTTACTTGTGCAACCCTTTGGCTTACAAGGACAACCCCCTTCTAGACAACCTTTGCCTCAACAGGGTTCTGCCGTTGGTCCACAAGGACAACCTTCCGGCCCACAAGGCTAGCCTTTACAAGGTCAACCTTTGGTCCCACAAGGACAACCTTCCGGTCTGTTTGGTCAACCTCTGAATCAACCTGGACCATCTTCTACTTCTGGGGGGCAAATCTATCCACCACAGAGACAACCTGTTGCACCACAACCGTAGCCACACGTTCAGTATGGCCCGAACTGTGTGTAACTAGGACAACCCTACATGCTCAACTTGGTTATCAGGGACAACTTGGTCCATCACAACCACCGGGCCAACCTTTTCCACAAGGACAACCCGTTGATCTTCAGCAACCTGTTCAACCTACTCAGCAACCAGTTCTATTAGTTCTGCAGCCGGTTTTACCTGTCTATCCAACTTAGCTAGGTCCACCTTCTCAACAGCCTATTCAACCTACTCAGTAAGGTCCGCCTACTCAACTGCAAGGCGTTTTTTACCCTCAAGGTCAATATCAACTGGTATATAGTGCACCCCAAGGTTTTTACCCTCAAAATCAATCGTAGAGCCATGCTTACATTCTGCAACAGAATCCTTACGTTGCTCAACAGGGGCCTCAATGGTCTACTCAGACTCCATATCTTGGTCCTCAACCCCAGTATCAAAAAAATTATCCTGCTTCTAACCCCTATGGTTAGAATCCTCCGGGACATAATATCTGGGGGAAAAAATTCTCTCGAACTGGGTGGAATGTGAACATGGGTCCTTATCAGAGACCTCCAATGACTTTTAATCCTCAATTACCATTTCTTGCTACATTGGAGTTACTCGATGTGTCAAAGTTAATGAATGATCCTATTCTTCATAACCCGTATTGGCCTTTGGTTCTAACCAAGATTCTTGGTGATTGTCCTAAATTTGAAGGCAATACTGGTGAAGACCCCCAAGTGCATGTTATGACTTACCACTTATGGTGTTCCTCTAACTCTTGGGTTGACGATTCTATTTAGCTCCGTCTTTTCCAGTGAACTCTTACTGGTGCCGCTACAAAGTTAGTACATTGAACTATCTCGTGGTGTCTTCCAAGATTTCAATTCTTTAGCCATGGCATTCCTTACATATTTTCAGTTACCGATCCATTATGAGACCAGGACGCATCTCCTCACTTCATTGAAATAGGACCGAGCTACTCATATCTCGAATCATATTCATGAGTGGCGGTGTCGTTGTCACATGATCAAGTTTGAGATTCCTTATCAGCTTCTGACTCATTGGTTCACTACCTCCTTTGTCAATCAGATTGCAAAAGACATAGCTATGGGGCATGTGTAACTGAGGAACAAGCCATTGCTTATGCCTAGTACCTTGATCTTGTGTACTCTCAATTTGGCGTATTGTATGACATCTTTCTTGATGCTCCTTGACCTAGAACTTCTAAACCACCAACGACTCCCTCCGTCGATGGTATTATTGGTTCCATATCTCAGACTTCTTAGAAGTCTTCTTCATCAAACTCTAGGAAGCAGAAATCTACTTCTTCCAATAATGATGCTTCTCAGTCCACCTCGAATTTTGGCAAACCCGCAGAAGTTAATGCCATTCAGGCCAATCCTACGGATAATGCTTCTAAAGGTAAAAAGAAGGGTAAAGGTAAGGCCAAAGCCGATACCCCGAAACAAGATTCTAAGAAACCTCGTGCTGCCGATGATTCTTAATGCAAACCGAAGTACCCTTGTTTGATTTGTGATGAAGATCACTTCACCAAGGACTGTCCTCGACGGTCCAAAGTGAGTTGATTGCTCAAAGGCACCCAGGGAGCTCTGGTCGTTCTTAAAGAACCTTTCCCATCCTAGCAAACCCAGATGGTAGAGAAACCTCAGTCCTTTGCCCCATTTGGCTCTCAGGTATTCATGAAGAACGGTTCTGCACCCGTTTCTATTGCTACTTGATCGAAATATTATTCTGGATCGCGTCAGGCGGCAGAGAAGGAGATCACTAATGGTCCTCCTCCTCCACCTGTTTTTGGCTCCTCTTGAGATTGAAAGGCCTAACACTGAATCGATTGTACGACCACCTTCCAAAGGTGTACTCCGCAAGTCTTCTTACAATCCTAACGCCCGTGCCGCTTAGCATTATAGTATTGTTGAAGATTTGGCTCGGGCGCCATCTGTGATGTCCACTTTAGAAGTACTTCAGAGTTGTCCATCTCAATGGAAGGCTTTTTTGTCTGCGATTGACGGGATTGACCCTGCTGATACTAGTCTTCTTGCTTTCGATTTAGAGAATTTCGTCCCACGATTTCTGCATCAGATTGCACTTATTATCCAAGTTGGTGTTAACGGTTTGAATATTCACCAGGTAGTTATGGACGAGGGTGCGTCTACATGTTTCATGTCATCTGCTTGTTGGAAATCTAGTGGTTCTCCAGCTCTCTCTTCCTCACCAAATTCCCTTGAAGCATTTGATAGAAGGGAATCTAAACCTCTTGGTGTTCTCGCTAGTTTTCCGATTACAATGAAAGGAAATATAGTCAATGTCGAGGTTGAAGTAGTTGATGCTAAGCTCAATTACAATCTCCTCCTCAGATGCATTTGGACTCACACCATGCTATGTGTTCCATCCACTCTCTTTTGTGTCTTGAAATTCCTGCACGAAGGAAAGAATGTCACTGTTGATCAATTGTCTTTTTTCACTTCCACTTCCGAGGACAACGTTCCATATGTGGATCAGATTTATGCTCCCTACGAGAGTGTAGGGCTGGGTATTTTTAAAGATCCTGCCCTCATGGGTATTTTTCCCCTTCCTCCACCAAACACTGTTCAGGTTAACATGATCTCTAAGTCTGATGACCCATGGATTATCCCTTCTCCTGAACAGATCAATTCTTTTGGAGATTCGATGTCGTTGAGTCCGATTGAGATTGATTATTGTGGACTCATCGCAGCTTCAGATACTCTGTCCTCTGATTATGCTCCTTCGTGCATGTCCCTTGACATTTATTCTCAATCCCCCTGGCTTGGTGATTCCGATTCGCCTGATCCTTTGAAAGAAGTGTTTCCTTCCTATGAGGCCATCATGGAAACCATGTCTCTCGAAGATCTTCCGTGGGACGATGGTCATCATTGTTCCTAATTTATGCCTAGTCTTGGGGCCATGTCTACGTGTCTTGAGAAGTTTTCCTCTCAGTTTCCTTCTCCTCCACTTCAAACACCTATTCAGACACATGAATTTTTTTCGGAAGGTGACTTGAGTAACATTACATAGAAAATTCCTATTGACATTTCGATTAAACCGAGAATCATCGAGAACATCCATATCTGGGTCACTTGTTCTTTAGATGAAGTACAAGTTTACACTAGCCTTTTCCATGAATTCCGTGATGTCTTTGCATGGTCATATGAAGAAATGCCTGGCATTGATCCTAGTATAGTGGTGCATGAAATTCCTACTTACCCCGGTTCGAAACTTGTTCGCCAGTGTCTTCGTCCGGTGCACCCTAGAAAAGCCGCTGCCATCAAGGGTGAAGTCGAAAAGCTTCTTAAAGCTGGTTTCATTTATCTGATTCCATTGATAGAATGGGTCTCTAATATTGTTCCCGTGGATAAGAAATAGGGTAAAATTCAGGTTTGTGTTGGTTATCGTGATATCAATCAAGCTTGTCCCAAGGATAGTTATCCTACTCCCTTTATTGATCAAATCATTGATGACTATGCCGGGAGCGAGATTTTTTCCCTCATGGATGATTTTTCTGGTTATAATCAGATTAACATTCTCCCAACTGATCAACAAAAGACTACCTTCATCTGTCCCTGGGATACTTTCGCATATAAGAAACTCCCTTTTGGCTTAAAGAATGCTGGGGCCACATTTCAGCGAGCGATGTCATATGCCTCTCATGATATTTGTCACGTTGTTCAGCCTTATCTGGATGACCTTCTAGCTCATTCGGCTAAGCGTAGGGATCATCCTAACCATCTTCGTTAGATTTTTATTTGTTGTAGATGCTACAACATTTGGCTTAATCCGCACAAGTGCATCTTCTGCGTTGATTCTGATAGACTTTTGGGGTTTATCGTGTCCAAAGACAGAATTCACCTTGATCCACTCAAGGTTGAGGCTATTCTAAATCTCCCCTCTCCCTCCTCATTGCATCAATTGCAGAGTTTACAAGGGAAGGGTAATTTTCTATGCCATTTCATACCTAACTATGCAGAAGTGGCTAAAAGATTCACACGATTATTAAAGCAGGGCGTCCCATTTTGTTGGGATGACATTGCTCAAAAGTATTTTGATGCTTTGAAGACATTTCTTGTCAATGCTCCTCTGCTGCGTCCTCCAAATTACCATCGTGATTTTTCCCTCTATTTAGCCGCCATTTTCAGTACGATTGCCATGGTTCTGGTACAAGACAATGATGACGATCACGAGCATGTTATCTATTACTTGTCTCATAATATTCTCGACCCTGAAACATGCTATGCACATGTCGAGAAGTTAGTGTTAGCTGCGGTTCAGGCAGTTCAACGTTTTCGTCATTATATTATTTTGCATACTCTGACTGTGATTTCTGATTGCAACCATATGACCTACATATTATCTCGACAATTGCTGGGGGGAAAATACTCGAAGTGGATTGTTATCCTCCAAGAGTTCGATTTGGAAGTTACTGCTACCAAATCAAAGAAATCATTGGTCTTTGCTGATTTGATCTGTTCCCTCCCTTCCGACTCCGCTCCCTCTCATTCTGAGGAATAAATTCCAGAAAATTTGATTTTTTTGATTAGCACCCTTGATCCTTGGTACGATGATATCATCGTCTATCTCTAGACTTCAACATTTAGATATGAGTTGATGAAGGATGCCCACTGATGCATCCGACATCAGTCGCAACCTTATCGAATTGTTGGAGATACGCTCTATCACGTCAGAGTCAATTCCATACTCCGCTGATGCTTGACTCTCGAGGAAGCTGAGAAAGCCCTGAATGATTGTCAGAGTGGCGCCTGTGGTGGCCACATGTCTGGTTATGCTATTGCACAAAATATTCTTCATGTTGGTTATTTTTGGCCTTCTATCTCCAAGGACTGCATTGTCGTGGTTCGTAAATGCCATGATTACTAGATCTACCAATGCAAGATGCATACGCCACCTGTACCTCTTCATCCTGTTGTTATCGTTGGTCCCTTTGCAAAGTGGGGCATCACTTTTAGGACATGTAACCCTCACTTGGTCAGGGGGCATGCCTATATTATCTTAGCCGTGGAATACTTCATCGAATGGGCCAAAGAAATACCTACACTTTCCATCGATGGTAAGGCAGCTGCTTAATTCATATTCAATCACATCATTGCTAGGTTTGGCGTCCCTCAAGCCATCGTTACTGATCATGGTTCCCATTTTCAGCATTATATGGTGGCGGATTTGACTTCTAAGTTGGGTCTACGTCACGACAGCTCAACGTCGTACTACCCTAAAGCTAATGGCCAAGTTGAAGCTGCGAACAAAGTTCTTGTCACTATAATTCAACTTACGATTGGGATACACAAATAAAATTGGCATCTCATGTTATTTTCGGCTCTTTGGGCATACCAAACATTAGTTAAGAACGCAACCGGGTTCACTCCTTTCCAGTTGGTTTATGTCTTGGAAGCTACTCTTCCGATTGAATGTGAAACACCTTCGCTCAAATTGGCTGTTGAATTATTGCCAAATATTTCGCCAAAAGAAGAGCATCTCCTTTATTTAGAAAGGCTGGATGAAACACGCCGCTTTGCTGCTCTTGTTATCGAAGCACAAAAGAAGGGGGTCAAAGCTCATTTTGACCAGTCGGTTTCCCTTCGTTCCTTCGTTGAAGGAGATCTCGTTCTCTTGTATGACCAAGCTCATGATAAACTGGGGGCAAGCAAATTTCAACCCATGTGGCATGCGCCCTACATTACTAAATGCATGTTGCAAAATGGGTCCTATGAGCTCATTGATTATGAAGGTCATCCTCTTGAACAACCCATAAATGGGTTGTATCTCAAAAAGTATTATGCATGAGTCATTCATGCATAATTTGTGTACATAGGTGTTATTTTTATTTTTGGACATGTTTTAGTTTGGTGTGCTTTGTGAGCATTTTTCCTGCTTATTGGGTCTTTCTTATTGTGCAGATGTCTATTACCCATTATGTCGGTTTCACGGATGGTGCTTCCCACAGCACTAGGAATTTGTCTTCAGCAGCCTGGGTAATTTATGATCTTGCTGGTGAGTTGATAGATTTGCAAGGTATTTTTCTAGGAAGAACTACAAACAATGTCGCTAAATATAGTGTTGTCATTGAACTATTAACCGAGGAAATCAACCTCGGCATACGTGCATTTCTTGTAAATCTAGATTCACAGCTTGTCATTCTTCAGCTCAATGGTCATTATTCGGTTAGAAATCCGTACATTATGAGATTGTATTTATGTATTCGTTTGCTAGAAAGACATTTTGATTTTATTACATATCAACATATTCCTAGACGAATGAGTGCATTAACTGATACAGTGGCCAACATTGTATTAGATAGACATTTGCGTAATTTGTAAAGATATCATCATATGTAAAAGATCCATGTAGGAAAATAGATGTATATATATATATATATATATATATATATATATATATATATATCGAATGTTTGCATAAATGTGCATCATAATTTCAAAAAATATGTGTGTTTTTGTTACATCCCGAGACACCATGTCTCTCAAAATATGTAGATAAAAACCTAGGTGTCTAATCGGTATGATGCTCATGGTAGCATGTCACTGCTCGTACGAGCCGCCTCAGCAAGCGGTGAATTCGGCTGGGCACCCCTACGGTATGCCTCTGGTAGGCACGAGGAACATTATCGAATTGTGCATAGTTTGGGATTCCACGGGTGATTCCCTCCAAATTGCACACAATCTCGTCTTCGTTGCCTCCCTCGCCATGAGGGTTGAAATCGCGAGGGATTCGCCTCGCTATCGGTGACATACCTGTGAGTCTCTTCGAGCAAACATCTACAAACACATGGATTTAATGTCAGAACATACATAAGTAAAAAAATTCGTAATACCCATGAAAATTAAAAAAAAATGAGATTTACCCAAATCTTCATCCCAATCCTCTCTTTCCGGGAGTGAGAGATCCAGATCATTAGTAAAATCTATACTAGAGTAGGGCCAGTCCTCCACGACAATCAACTGTCAGTGGAGTCAATCAAATAATTATGGTCTCCAGGATATCTGTTGACCACCCCCTACCCTTGGCATCAGAGCTACCCATCGAGCCATCCGTGGTTCCCTTGCTGGTGGTGTTGGGACTATGACCTCCTGCCGCTGAAAGATTGGTAGTCGTTCCAAGAAAAATGATACCAGGATAGATCCATAACCAAATTGTTTCAATTTTTCCTTCTTGCATTTTTTTAGCTGGAATTTCATGTTTATTGTCACGGCCTCTGCCCAATTGTAGATGGTCAGTGTCAAGAAATCTACAACAAGAAGCAACTGTGTCTTTGTTGCTTCGTGTGGTGCTTGCGATCCCACAACTTGTGTGATGGTATGTAGCACTAATTTTAGTGCCAAATTTTGGATAGTCTCAATATCAACTTTTCCACTGCCTGATCCCTTCTGTGCCCCTGGACATACCCTGTCAATCACCATGGAAATATTATCCATGCAAGGCCGAGTGCCGGTTAGGATAGGTGCTGCTCCCCTCCACGATAATCTTGTTATGAAATAGACATCAGAGACATCAATCTCAAGTTCTTGATCTCTAAGGATGAACTTTTCTTGATTTTCATCCCATATGCTGATCAAATACTGCAGAAGCTCCGGTTGAGCTCGGAGACACGGTGTTAAGAAGAAATTTTTCAGTCGACAGTCCCTAAGAGCTTCCATGCATTGCTCATTTCCCATGGCAAGCTTGTCCTCTTCTCTATGCTCCCATTCTTTCCATTCTATTACCATTCTGTTGTTTTATACTTGCAAACATTGTTACATGGACATTGTTAGCCTAATCAAACAATCGAATTTGTGAAAATTTGGGTCTATTGACTGGCATTTTGAGCATAAAATGGTTTGCGCTGTTGGCATCACTGTTTCTCAAATAGTTGCACCCTAGTTAAGGAAAATTTGCGATTGGCGCGAGTTCGTGCTCGAAACTCGCGTCAACATCCATGCCCTAAATTTTCCAATTTCCACCCCTCAGAAATCAAACTTGAGGGTTGCAGGCATGAAAAGAGATTCAAAATGAAGGGAAAGGTGTCGGCTCTTACTTGGAACTGAAGGATTTGAGATTGGTTTTCCGGATCGTTCACTATCGTCGCCGCAAAATCACAGTGCTAAATGGGTAACTATTTCTCCACAAGACGTAAAAAGTGGAAAGTAACTATTTTTACCATTTATGGCATTTTATAAATTTTTCACAACCCTAATTAGGTTTTAAGACATATTTTTCGATTATTTTATTATATTATTTCGAGAAATGGGTTTTACACGTGTCTCTTGTGCAGCGACAGGTTTTCATGTGATAATGATGAAGTAACGAGTTATATTTTATACTTTTCTTGGACTAGGTAAAAACACGAAAAAGTCACTATTGGAGTCATCTTTCAACTCTTTGCTGACTCTCTAAAATTGAAAATATTTCCAAGATTCTTATCGTTTTGAACTCGTTAAATGGCTGCGAAATGATATCTACCCAGTTCAAGTTTACCCCTTTTTCGAGTTGGGATGGATTATTTACAAAAAAGGAATACCTTAGTCTACCATGACCAAGAGGTTCTTTCAGATATTGTTTTCTACCTCTTCGGATCTGATAGACTACCTACGAAAAGGGCCATGTTGGAGTTTTATTTTCTGCTTTCTTTTCAAAATCTCTAAACATGAAAAGATGCCGAGTTCTCCCTTTGTCAGACTTGTTAAACCTTGATGACATCGGACTTCGTCGTCATGACGTTAATCGAGTTCCTCCTTCCTAGGGCTCGTAAAATTTACTAGGTTAGATTTGTTCGAAGGAAAAACTTACATTGCAAGCATATGCTATCCCCTTCAAGCTTGTTTCAAAAAATAATTAGGGTACTCGCTTGAAATGGTGGGGGAAAATGGAACCAAGTTCTAGTTACGTTGGCAGTTAAGTGTCACTCTTGAACATGACACTTTTCTGCATTCGTGTCGGGTTGGGGACATCTCATTTCGTCATTGTTTGCCTCCATCATTTTGGGTAATCTCTTTTGACCTCTCATTTTCTCTCTGCCATGTCATCATGACCTTAGATCTTTTGATGTCAAATACTGCCAAATCCAGTGTCGTGTCGCTGATATGTTCAATAGAAGTTTGCCTTTGCAGTTGTCAACCTCCCTCTGGTTCACTATCATCATGTTCCTCTGTCTCGTGTTAATGATGTGGGAAACATTATGGCCCTCCTTTGACCAGGTCATTTCCTGTCAACTTCAGCTCATTGTCCAAGAATTTGATCTAGAGACTCCCTTTCGGTACCTTGGAGCCTGCATGCCTCAATAGTAGGTTTCTCGCATTCGACGCAAGGTTCACATAATTGGCCTTCAATCGAGTGATTCTGCGGGTGTTCGACGTCAGATCATTGTTCACATTCCATGGATTGTACCTTCGTACCATGAGGGCCATTGTCCTTATTGGTGGTTTCTCTTGCGTTTGTTAACGAGTTTCATCATTGGTTGGTAATCAGATGATTTTCTTGCATGTTCGACATCAGCTCATATATTCACATGCTTGAAATTGTACTTTTTCGGGTCGAGATGGAGTGCAAGACCCTGGGTTTTGTCTGATAAAATCCAGGCTACGGATTTTTGTGGATTATCATGACTTATTGCATGAATCTTTTGATTGGATGGTTGTGATCATACTTGAGTCTATTTGTTGATCCTTACTGCTGGATGGCTGCGTCCATACCTTGGATTTCCGTTGTTATGTACTCTATTATGGATGGCTGTGCCCATGCCACATGTTCATGTATCAGAGATATGAGTTGTATTTGTAATTGCAGGTTTTCCGACAACGATGTTTGGTTTGAACGCGTTCTCATAAAGTATTTCACCCCTCCCTCTCTGTTGGAACGGGGTCTCCTACGAAGCTGCGAATCTGGTCCATTTTGTATATTTTTTATTATATTTTGTCTAACGCAGGGGTTTTGGGGTGGGTCAAAGCCCCTAATGCATTGTAAGCAGGTCAAGGGTAGACAAAGATCCGCAAACCATGGTTTGTGGACCATTGGATGTGTAGGCTAAAATAATATAAGTAGTAGAACCTTTTTGAGTTGATAGGCAGAGAAGAAAGAGAACTTGAAAGAAAGATGAATTGTTATATTTGGGTTGGGTTTTTTGGGTAAGGACTCCTGCTGGCTGTATGTGCAGAGATCCTCTGTCCTGCTGTGTACGGACCCTACTTGCTATGTGTGCAGGTGGTATTTGGGGAATGTAAGAAGAGTTTGATAAGAAATATGTGCAAAGTGTTGTTAAAACCATTTGATGTTGTCTGAATCTGTTCTGCTATGATTGCTGTGAACTAAGGTTGTCTAACTAAGCTGCGAACTTATCTGAATATCTCTGTAGCATGGAATTATTTGCACTTACTATATTACTGTGATGCGACTATTGATGCACTTGCTGGTTATATCTCTGTTAATGAACACGAACCATCTGTGTTGACAATATTGGCTGTGATTATGCTATTTTATGATTGTAATTGATGGTACACACGTGGATGCGAACCTGCTAGAACGGATCTAATAAAATTATAAGTCTGGTTACGTTCTGGAACCCTACGGACCACCCTTCTGTGTAGATATGATAATTGCAGGCCTGGGTTGTTACCTTCTCTCTCTCTCTGGGTGCGGAAACCTAGTTCCAACACCCTCCCATATTGCTTCGGGTGAGACTTTGGCCTGCGCAAGCAGGTCACTGCTGAAAGGGCAAATAGTATAGGGGCTTGTTGGCAAACCTTAACCTTCGAACCTAGGTCAAGACCCCTCGAGCCAACACTCTCCCTCATACCTCATGATTTAGGGGGCATCTGTTACACAACATTTTTTCACTGTCCCTGCAATCCCTAACTCACACATTGGAGGGTCATTTTCTGTGACTAATAAGAAGTGTCATGCCTTACAAAGACCATCATTGCATCCCTTTACATGAGAGAAATATTCCTTCTGTTGAAAATTTCTTGAGTAGAGCTTCAAAAACCTTTGTTTTTTTCTTGGCGCGAGTAGCCAGTTCTACCCTCGTGCCGATGGAGAAAATTAACACTCAGCCCCATGCCATTTGGCGCTCTGTCCTAGTTAGACATCCATGCCAAGCTGTTTATGGATTTAAAAAAAAAACAGAGGTGAATATTCTACTTCAATGACTTCGAGGATGAGTCATTTGGAGTGGTTGGATTGAATAACCACAGGCTCCCTCCTTTAGTTTATGGTTTCCACCTCCCATGAGAACCTCCTAAAGGATAGGCCTCCCTTCCACCTTTGTAGGGATCCTAACTTCCTCCTTTTCCTCTATAAAAAGAAGTTATCTCTCCTTGCATAATCTAGTTGAACATGGAGAATTAAGTATACTATAGCAGAATTTTTGAAGAGATAGAACAAGAAGGAACTTCGTTGAGAGAGCTTAAGCCCATGCCCTCATCTCGTTCGAATCTCCTGATAGGTATCTGAGACGTGATTTGGCTGAACCCTGTTGGAGCAGACTGTGATGTCAAAGCTATGGTTGTACCTTTTCCTTCTATCAATATATACATGACTATTGTTTGGGTTCCCACTTTGTGTTATATTGTTTGTTTTAACATAATATGCTTAGCCCTCTTTGACTAGTTAGTGATTACGGATGAAATTATTATGTTGTACGCTTCTCTTGTTTACTGTTTTATGTGCAGGTATCCAAGCATGACTACAGACGGATTGTGACTTGACAAGGTAGGAGCGAGGGGCACCATCACTACAACCATAACAAAAGCGTTGGATTCTAGGTAGGTCGATCTACCGTGTCCTCTTTCATTCCGTAATTAGGAACCTAGACTCTAGCATGTCTCTTTGTTTCTAGACCCACTCTAGGGCTAGAGGGATCGTCTCTGTCCACAGAGAGGATTTACCTGCTTAACAAGATCATAGGGCCAAGTAAAACTAACCTTGAATTTTATCTGTTTTAACATATTATCAACCTCCTTCGTTGCTGCTCTGGTATTAACAATGAAAGGGCCAATTTATGCCTTCAGATTGAATTTTGCTTTCTGCTTCATGGATACAAAATGCAAATCATCCATGTTCATCATTTTTCTAATGTATTCTAAGGAAATTATCCTTATTGGCACAAAAAATGGTAACATGTAGGGAGGGATTTCACAACCATATACTCTAATCTCTGTATAATTATGGTAAAGGTACCAGTCTCCAAATTTAGCTTGCTCAGTAATTTGTATAATTATTCTGATTTCAGGTGAAATCCTTGGTATTACATCACTATTAAGAAGATACAAGGAGATATGCAAAAACATGTTTACAAAGTCACTGAAGGAACACTCTTCTGTGTTCTTTCTTACCAAGGAAGTTCAATGAATAACATATTGAGACTTTCCTTGTGCATCTAACTTATGAAATGAGAATTTAAACCTTTCTACATGATTAAATAAAAGAAAATATACAAGAACTGATTGATGTTTGAATGAACCTTCAACATAAAAATTTATAAATTGATCATGAATAATATATGACAGAAATTGACTGTAATTAAAAACCAATGAAGGCTTATTACCCACAGAGAAAACTGACAAAAATCCCAGTATCACTTCATCTTCCCACTGATCGGTAGGATAACCTAAAAAATAGGCGACCATGGAAATAACCTGCCTTGACATTTCCGGAAAAATTGCATTGGAATAGGGCGGATTGGTCCTAGGAAATTCCTAATTTTTAGGTAGGAATGACTCAAAAATATGTGCTCGCTGGGGAAATGTAAGTTTCTGATAGATCTCCATGAGAGAATGATTAGAAAATGGGTGCAGAGTAGCTTGGAAATCAAATTGTAGTGCTTGGCATATGGATTCAACTGTGATGGAGAAAAAAAAATCATTGTTTTGGGAAATTACATCCCTTTGACTAGGAAGATACATGAGATGGAAACAAGTGACAGATTCTAGGAAGGGATGAGTTTGGGGAAATAAAAATAGGGGCAAGAAAGACTCCCAGATATTCAATTCATGACTTACATTTTGGAATTTTTGGTTTTCCCAGTTATGGAGTTCATACAGATCGAAATCACATTAGGTCTCTAAGACGAGAGGGAGCTCGTCTAGGTTAATGACAGAGGGTAATGTAGGGATTTCTACAACTTGTTTTGATTTTCATTTGTGAGAATACATTTTAAACAAAAAATTACGAGTTAGGGCGGTGACTTACCAGGCTATTGATGATAACTAGCGTAGGAAGATGGCTACGTAGCTCTGAAATTCTGCGCCGCACTGTGCTGCTGAAAAGAGAAATGGTGAAGGAGTATTCAGGGTAATGGGATTATTTAAAAGAAGAGATTTAAACGTATTAACATATTATAATAATTTTGGCGCATCTAATTAATAAAAATAGACATTTGGGGGGGTGGGGGTGGGGGGAAGGATTTAATTATTTCACGACCATATAGTCGTTTGGCACAAGGGGCAGTCAAATAAAAGTATTTTTTATTTAAAAAAATAAATAAATTATGAGGCAACATTTAATTTGGCATGCATTTTGGGACTCTTATTTATTTATTTATTATTTTTTAATAATCCCTTTTATTCAATTTTTGTTTTTTTCTTATATTTATATTTTTTATTTCTTTTTCTGTTTTTTCTATATATTGTTTTTTGAACATAAAAGGAAAAGTAGAACTTATTGCTAGGGTAAAAATAAGTACAACATTTGCTCCATCTAGGGGTTGCTTCCCCCTGCGGGATGTAGAGAACTTGCAGATCCATGTGTCTTCTCCTCGGGTTATGGAGTATTTGTCATGAAAATAATACTTACTGAAATTTAAAGAAGCTAGACATTTAAAATGATGATGATTGCAAGCATTTAATACTAAATATAATGCTTGAGGTATTGTCCATTGAATGGAAATGAAAAATATTTCCTTCTAGATTCTATAACATGAATGCATTATTTCCCTTCACTTCTGCAATGTTGAAAGGTCCCAACCACAAATTATAAAATTTTCCATGCTTGCCTCTTTCCTCTCTTCTGGCATCCCATCTTAGAACCAGATATCCTTGTCTAGAATCTCTTTCTCTAGCCTTCCTTTCAAACAAAAATTTCATTTTGTTTTGATATTGTCAAAGTTTATGTTGAAATTCATCTCTATCTTGGTTAAGCATAATAATATGATTGATTCTTCTTGAAAAATCATCATCTTCTTCATATGATTCTTGCAAAAATTTCATGATTGGGAATGCTAACTGTTTAGGGAAAATTGCTTCAGTTCCATATACAAGTTGGAAAGGAGATTTGCTAGTAGATCTCTTGGGTGATACTCTGTTTTTCCATACTACATATTTGATATGACTATCCCAACTTATTTTGTGATCTACCAATACTTTCTTGATAAATTTAACCAGAAGTTTATTTGATAATTCTTCTAACCCATTACCTTGTGGGTAATATGGTGTAGAATGATGCAATTAAATATGATATTTCTGACGAAATTCTATCATTTTAATACTACTGAAAGCCTGTGCATTATCTGTAACTATTTTTCTTGGACAACCAAGTATAGACAATATATTTTCTTCAATGAATCTCATCACTAATGTATTAGTTTCATTTTTAACTTGGATTTTTTCTACCCATTTGGTGAAGTAATCAATGGTAGTTAATATCCATCTATGTTAGTTTCTAGAAGCTGGGTTTCTTGGGTAGATGTGGGAGGAGGGTGTTGCAGAGTGGTATCAGAGCTTGGTTCACCCCTTAGACTGGATGGGAGGTGTGTGTTGGTCATGTAGTCATGTTAGTTGCACATATGCTAATTATCCTTACAGTCTATATGATTTTTGTGTATGCATGGTGTCGATCATGATTGTGGTGACGTCACCATGTGGAAGAGGATGTTGTTGTGGAATGTGTCGTCACGAGTGTATTCTTGGTTAAATATTGTTACTTGTGTTGTCCGTGTACGCTTGGTTACCTTTTGTTACATGTTGTTGCATGTATTGTCAGTATATTCTTGGTTACATGTTGTTGCAAGTTGTCATAGGTATTATTTGTTTATGCCTGGTTACATGTTGTTTATGCTTGTGTATTTTCTATGTTTATGCTTGTATGTTGTCTATGTCTATGCTTGGGTATTGTCCATGTGCATTGGTATGGTGGATTTTCTCATGCATGCAGTCATGGTATGTGTAGTGATATGGTCATGCATTGATGATTGGACTCCAGCTAGAATGAAATTTACATGCTGGTACACCTATGTGTTATATGTCTATATGTTGATAGGATTATATCTATACATGTATTACGTTGATTGGTTTATCTTGCAAATGATATATTCTCCTTGAATTATGCTAAGGTATGTTGGTTTATTGTGATTTGGTTTAGTTGAGATAGTATGCATTGCAGGAAAAGATCATAGATGAATAGAAATATGGTAGACTACAACGATTCTCCCTATGAATTAGATGAGAAACATGGTGTTAGGAACTCTTCTGACTTGGTAGAAACACTAAGAAGTTTAAAGGAAGACATAAGGAGTTGCAAGGCATATAATGATAGAATCATACATGCACATGAAAAGCAAGTGGAGGTTAAAGAAATAATTCTTCAAAGTTTGTCAAAATTGCATAAACATAGGCCACTTCAGATCAAATATGGACATGAGCATGGGACTAATGGAGAATATGGAAGTAGGTCTCTTGGTGGTCACAGGTCAGATAAATATGACATGATTAGATATGGAAAGTTCTTGGACACTCTGGATAGGAGGGGTGACAGAAACAAGTATCATTTTAGTTCTAGTTATAACATACATCATGATCATCATCATTATCATCCTTATAGGAGGAGTGATAGGGCCTATTTTACGGATGAGTTTAAGAAGTAAAAACCACCTACATTTGATGGAGAGATGAAGAAACCTCAGGATGAAAAGGCATGGTTTCTTGGTATGAAGAAATTTGTCATGTTGCATGACTAATCAGAGAACATGAATCCATAATAGATACATTTACCCTCATAGTTAAAGCAGATATTTGGTGGGAATATGTGAATAAATTCAAAGATATTTATGGGGAGGAACTGACTTGGAGTGTGTTCGAGTGGCTATTCTGGAAGAAGTATCTATCAAAGAGATACTATGATGACAGGGAAAGAGAGTTTTATGAGCTAAAGATGGGATATATGACTGATGAGGAGTACACCAACAGGTTCTTGGAGTTACTGAGATATGTGCCTTACTTGAAGGAGGTGAAGCCCATGATTCAGATATTCATAAGTGGGCTTCTGATGGCATTCATAGAAAGGATTGAGTTTGATGAGCTTAGATCATTGGAGGAGGATATTTAGAAACTAAAGCATTGTTACAAGAAATAAAATAATAGGTTTGAGAAAAAAATGGACTAGAAAGGTAATGCAAGGAACAAAGGAAATTGGGACAAGAAGCAAGAAATATGTTTCAATGGAAATTGTAAGGAGTTGTTGCTCCGTGATCTAGTGTCAGATACATCACAAAATAGAAAAAGGCACGAATAAGAAGATATGAAAGATACCAATCCCATATGATTCAAAAATCAACATGCAATTGGATTTACACTCTGAGGAAGAGAATGGTACCTTTCCTCGTTGCAATTAGGGATGGATCTTGAGTTTGTAGTAGAATTATTGCACTCTGCACGAGCGACCTACTTGATCCACTTCCGATCTCAACACCTGCACACAATCACAAATTCTCATGGACGACAAGAGATATTCCTCGAAATATCATTAGATGAACAATACCATAAACCAATCACAAGATATGAAACAAAATTATGTAATGGATAGAACATAGATCTTCATTAATCTTAGAAAAAATTATACAACGTTTCTATACTTTTGCTCCAACGTCTCCTCTCCATGATATGGTAGAGTTTCCCCACTAGATCCAATGAATGAGCATGAAGAGTGCTCACATAATGCTACGAACTCACAAGCTCTCTACATGGCATCAAAGTGGTAGCATAAGATCAAGGTCTCAACTCATCAAAAGTATGGCTCTCCAAAACTAGCTCTCCCAAAATGGAAGAGCTCTGACCATATAGTTTAGTTACCCTCCTCTACACCCTTTCCTATTGGTGAGATTATATAGGCTCATTCCATCCTTTTGGAGAATGTATCTAGACACCTAGGGGCTTGAGAAGTTAGGAAAATTATACAATAATAGATCCCTATCCAACTCACACATAAGTGGGTCAAGTTGATCTCCTTGGGAATGGGAAACTTTAGAAACATTTTTCATAATTATGAGATTTTTCTCAATTGTATAAATTATGAAATAATTATTATCTCATAATTATAATATTTTGGAAAAATAATTATGAGAAATTGCTCAATTATGTAATTTCACCCTTTTACATGGGATACATCTCACACAAGTAAAATAAAAGGTGAAAAGGGATGCACAATTGAGGTAGGGTTTCTCTCACTATATTGGAGTGGAAAATAAGGTTATAACACAAGACCTTAGGATATAGGTAACAAAGAGATTTTTGCACCACCTAAGAAGTTCAATACATCTGGCAGAGGATAGGGACTTTAGTCCAAGGAGTAGAATAAGAATGAAAACAGGGAGCCCATGTGATGTTGGACTTGTGGAGGATATCATCATAGGAGATATTTTCCAAAACATCAGGGTGGTAGATTGAATATCTGTAGTGCACAGTAGGCACAAATAGTGGGAGATGTTGGACACAATATTACCAGGATCTATGCAGCGTTGGATATTGGGTAGGAATATCACCAGGTGTCTATTATCGAGATGGATGGTAAGCTTTGTGATCAATTTGTTTCTACTTTGATTGAACATGGATGTAATTATAGTTATGTTAGTCCTGAATTAGTGGATAAGTGTGGTTTGAATAGAGAAGTGCATGCAGAGTCTTGATTAGTGTTGTTTGCTATAGGTACCAAGAAGAGAGTTCATCATTGGGTAAGAGTTTGTGCATTTGAGTTGAATGTCATGTATACAACAACACAGTTGAACATATTACCGTTGGGGTCAATATATTATGATATTGGGTATGGACTAGCTATATCTTCATAGGACCAAGGTAGATTGCTATGACAAGGCTATTGAATTCTTGGATGACAATGGGGAACAAAGATTCCTATAGGGTAAGAAGAAAGAAAAATCAAATAGGATGGTTACGACTATGTAGACCAAGCACAGTCACAGGAAAGGGTCTGTGTTATTTGTAGTGCACATTTCTAGTGACAATGGTAAGGAAGTTGAGGATGCAGATGTTTTGAGCAGGTACCCAACTCTACAATAGTTTCAGGATGTATTTCCTGTAGATATTTCAGATTTCCACCTCACAGGGAAGTATATTTTTCTATTGAGTTGGTGCCAGGGGCAACACCGACATCTAAGGCACCTTATAGGATGAGCACACTGAAGTTGGTAGAGATGAAGTTGTAGTTGAAGGAAATGTTGGACAAGGAATACATTAGGCCAAGTGTATCGCCATGGGGCGCACCCATATTGTTTGTGAAGAAGAAAGATGGTACTCTCAGACTATGTATTAATTATAGGTAGTTGAACAAAGTGACCATCAAGTGTAGGTATCCATTGCCAAGGATTGATGACTTGCTTGATCAGTTTAAGGGACAAACAATGTTCTCAAAGATTGATCTAAGATCAGGGTATCATCATGTACGCATCAAGGAAGATGACATTCACAAGAAAACCTTCCAGACCAAGTATGGGCATTATGAGTTTGTTGTAGTTCCATTCAATTTTACTAATGTTCCAACTATGTTTATGTGCTTGATGAATAGTGCATTGTGTCCTTATTTGGACAAGTTCATTATTGTATTCATTGATGATATACTGGTATATTATAAAAATGAGGAAGAGCATGTCAAACATTTAGAAATATTGTTGACATTGGTAAGAGAGCATCAATTTTATGCTTAGCTTAGCAAATGTAGTTTCTTTTAGACTAAGGTACATTAATTTGGATATGTTGTTTCCAAGGATGGAATCACAGTAGATCCAGAAAAGACAAGTGTCATCATGGAGTGGGTAGCCCCTAGGAATGTGGATGGGGTGATATCCTTCATGGGATTGGTAGTACAGGAGGTTGATCACAAAATTCTCACAGATTGCTTGTTATATAACATCATTGTAGAGAAAAGGTAATAAGTTTGAATGGACATAGGATAACGAGGCCAATTTTGAGCATCTTAAGAAGTTGCTGACACATTATCTAGTGTTAAAGATCACAGATCCAAACAAAGAGTTTGTTGTATGTATAGATGCTTGCAAGAGAGGAATTGGTGGAGTCCTTATGCAGGATGGACGGGTAGTATGCTATGAGTCACAAAAACTAAATGAGTATGAGAAAAACTATCCAATGCATGATCTTGCGTTGGCAACGATCAGACATGCATTGAATATGTGCAGGCACTATATTCTAGAAGAAGATTTGTATTGATAAGTGATCATAGCAGATTTAGGTATCTATTTAACCATTTGAATGTGAATGCTAGGAAATATATTTGGTTGGCCAGGACTAGTGAGATTTAATTTGAGATCAAGTACATCAAAGGTAAGGAGAACATGCTTGCAGATTCTCCTAGTAGGAAAATACATGTAAATCACATAGCAGTTATGAAATCCCATGGGAAAAATTTACAGGATAGGATCTTGCAGGCATGTCAGCATGATGATAGGTATATGGATATTGTACATAGGTTGCAAAAAAGTATAGGTACAATTACATGTATAGGTAGTGGTACAGGTACAAGTAGTGATACAGGTACATGTGCAGGTGTACAAGATGTGTATTATCGTCTCACAGTAGTTGGATTGGTCAGGTTTAGAGATAGGATACATGTGGCAGATAGAAGTGAGCTCAAGAAGGTGATATTGAGGGAGTTTAATGTGAAACCATATTCAGGTCACCCAAGCTACGAAAAGACATTGACCACAGTAAAGAAGTTATATTATTGGCCAAATATAAAGAAGGATATGGCAAAGTTTATGGCTAAGTGCTTGGATTGTCAACATGTGAAGGCAGAGTGTAAGCACTCAGGTGGACTGCTACAGTCGATTGCGATTGCAAAGTGGAAATGGGAGGTCATTTCCATGGACTTCATCACACGTTTTTCGAGGATAGTGAGATAACACGATTCCATTATGGTTGTTGTGGATATGTTGACAAAGGTAGTGCACTTCATTCCAGTGAAGTCTACATTCTCAACTAGTGATGTAGAATATGTGTTCATCAGAGATGTGGTCAGATTGCATGGCATTCCAAAGAATATTGTGTCAGATAGGGATGAAAAGTTCACTTCTAAGTTTTGGAAGTAGTTGTTTACAGGTTTGGGAAAAGAGTTTGCCTTCAACACAACTTATCATCCATAAAAAATTTGATAGATATAGGGTACTAAAAATATATTGGAGGATATGTTGAAGATTTATGTGATGCATCAACAACGAAATTGGGAAGAATATCTTCCACTAGTAGAGTTCGCTTACAACAAATGGTACCAGGAATCATTGAGGATGAGTCCATTTGAGGCATTGTATGGGAGGAGTTGCAATACTCCCATCAATTGGAGTGATCTAGTTAATAGGGTGTTGATTGGACTAGATATGTTGGCAAAGATGGAACAATAAATGCAGGTAATCAAGAAGAATTTGAAAGCAACACATGATAGGCATAAAAGCTATGCAGATTAGAACAGTCCATTTAAGGAGTTTTAGGTTGGAGGACAAGTCTACTTGCACATAAAGTCAGACGAGAGATCATTTCATATTGGATCATGTGCGAAGATGGCAACACAATTTTGTGGACCTTTCAGGATTATTGAGAGGATTGGGCCAGTAGCCTATTGACTTGCACTACCTTCCATAGTGAAATTCCATGATGTTTTCAACATGTCATTGCTTAAGAAATATATTGAAGATGTTGATCATGTGATTGAATGGATCGTATTGCAGGTGGAGTCAGAAGGAGATTTCCAACCGGAACCTATTGTACTATACAACACCCCCCCATTCATATTAATATATGGAGACCCTTTTTAAATTTTATTTCCTTTAAAAGAATGAGTGCTAACTCTAAAAATTCATCATAAACTCTAAATAATATCGAAACGCTAGTTTTATACACTTTCCACTTGGAAACGTTTACATATCGCATATCACAAATACTTAAAAGTCATTAAGAAGTGAAATCCTGAAATGTGATTGCTGATCCATTTCATAAAGGTTAAAATATTCATAGAAGCCTTAGTTATAAGGATATATTGAAAGTGTAATATAATTAAAATTTTTCATAAGTGCTTTATGATGTCTCGGACCCGAAATTATTATAAAAGAATATCTCAGTCAACGTTTAAAGTCCGAAAATTCCAAAAAAACTAAGAATACATCAAATAACCTTTAAGATTAAATAAAAATTTATTATAGTCTACTGCATGTCGCAATTACCACATATCGCAGATCAAAATTATTTAAAGTTATTAAAACTATTACCCAATGCAAATGCGATAAATTAAAAGAATTTTTCCTACAACATTTAAAACCCGAATACTGCAATAAAGCTTCCGATACTAGATGTTGAAACAAAACGCTAAGAAAAATCCCGAGATGCGATATTGCGACTTCACAATCGCATTATCGCATGAATGTTTAACAAAAATATATTTCACGACTCGAGTTTTGCGATGTGATATTTTGATTAGACGTAGAATACGTAGCATTACTATTCTTAAATGAAACGTCAATAAGAATTTTAAGGTGTTTAACTGTTTTTAGTAGCTCGAGAAAATAAATAATTGTTCTCACTACATTGAGTTAAATTATAATATCTTCCAAAATCTTTCATTATCATCGGTTGATTTGAAATTCTCTGTTCCATCTGCTTTGTATTTTTCACTTCATCTTTGCTTCTTTGAATTTCAGGAAAACTTCCAAAGATATGTCTCTAAGGAAAGTGGTGTAGAAGAATAAAAAACAAAGAAATTCAGAGTCTGTGACTACATAAATGCTACCCCTCTTCTCAGATACCACATGCAACAAATATGCAGGAGCGATGACATGGGAAGTTATTTATAATATCCTCGAAGATGAACAACTTCGAACTATTGAAATCAAACCAACAGTTGATTCATCGACAGCTCAAATGAGTGATGCAACCTGCTCTTTCCTTCATAGGATAGCAGCAAGGCCTAAAATTTTACCATACACAGATATGGTTAAATGGGTAATCAAAATTGTCAACATTGTAGATAGACAATTTAGAAATTCAAATATGGAACTCATGGGATCTTTCATAGCGGAAGACCTTGGGCAAATGTATCATCTTCCAGAGCATCAGAAAACTTATGATTCAACATTCGTATCGAAATTTGCCAAAGAAAATGATGAACCGTTCAAAATGATTCAGAGTTGGAGGTCTGGGGGCAACAAATTGAAATAAGAAAAAGTTGGTATGTACCCTATTGATCCTTTATTAGCTCCTCATAACTATGCGAAGGCTATGTTATATCTGTTATATGGAAAACCTAATAGTACCAAGTTTTAAATACAATGGGTACCCTTGATAGATGCATGTGTCAATCCCATTATAATGAACTAGGCCACCATCCTATCTAAAAACCTAGCTATGGCTATCTTAGACTATCGTCATAAAAGAAATACCTCCATGAGAAAATTTCCCCCATTCTATATGAGCGCATATATTATGGAAGATATATGTTTTTGCACTAAATTTCCAATAATGGGTTGGAAATGGACCAGTCAGGACCCAAACCCTATTCACCTAAGTCATAAAGAGTTATCGCATTCTTATTTTACATCTCATTTTTACCAGATTTTTCATGTTTCTATGTTGCCCATGCACCAAATTATTTTTGACAAGAAATCCCCAAGGTTTTTTGAAGAAGCAAGTGTATATTTTCTCCCAATTGGGAAGTATTTCACCGAACAACTATTTACCTACATCAGAGTTTTCGGGAGTGTTGCAAAACCTCATGTTCTTCCTTTATACGTTCCCGATAAACTGCTAGCAAGGGAAATTTCTTATTAGACAACTAGATATGGCCTTGCAAAGAGCCTCAAATATTCAAATAAAGCTTTATGGCCAGTTTTCCCAGTACAATGTGGTGTTTTTACACTAAATGATTTTGGTCATGTAATAAAAGAGATTCAAAACATAGAAATTTTGAAATTAGCCACCATTCCAAGTAGGCAATATGATCTTGATAAGGTAGCTTACAGTTTTACTATGTCATTGAAAGTTAAATAATTTATGCATGAAGCTGATAAATTTGAAGATCTATTCGAATCCACACAGTCTTTTGAGCAAGTTATAAATTGGGCAAAGGTGAAATTGGATCCAATTGATTTTCACAAATTTCAAGAATTCAGAAGCAAAAGACTTGAACAAATTCCATTGAATTTGTTAAACATCTAACATAAGACTACACCCAGTGTTAGTATCAATACTGATGAGCATAATTCTGAATCAGGATCAATTCAACATACAAAACAATCACAAAAGGAAACAAAAACCATGACTGAGACTAGTCCAAAATTAACAGAACAATAGATGTAAATTGATCCAAATCAAAGCACTACTGATAGAGAAAAGGGCAATGATATGGAAAAAAAATGGGATGAATTTAGTCAAAGCCTCAAGAATAAAAAAGAGATAACAGAAGTTCAAGGAACTTTATAATTTCATACACTCATCAAACTCAGAGGATATCAAATCCAGAGATGGGAGATACTCAAGAAACATGCTCGCAGGAAGTAGAGATTATCCTTGCATTCCTTACATCTGGAATTAGCCTGAAAATAGAGGAAATTCCTCCTCTAGATGTGTTCTACAGTCCTGAGCATAAGGCTATAGTAAGGCAACATAGAAAAAGAAGAATATTGGCAACTTCTACTCAAGTGTTACTAGAAAATGAGTCAATGGAAGTAGTCTGGAAAGACACTACCACTGACCCAACAGGAAATCTTATTAAGTTGTCACAATTTGCAGGAGCATATGCCACAACCACAATTGATAAAGTAGCTAAGATATCAACTTTATTAAAGGAAAATGAAGAAATAAACTCACACTTAGAGCAACAACTAGAGATTGAAAAATTCAATAAACAAGCTAAGATACAACTGCTACAATTACAAAAGGATATGGAAGAAAGGAAATAAAGTATGAAGCAGATATCACTGCCAAGGATCTGTAAATTTGTGAAATCAAAGAATTGATTACTAGGCACAAAGATATACCAATTAAAGATGAATTTATCAAAGAAGCTTTGGAACTGAATTCTCAACTTGCCATACAACAAGGTCTATTCTTCCAAAATATGTTTATTATCAATCCTTTTTTAGAAACTAGTGAATAGTTGGAAAATCAAGTAATTGATCAGAGAACTGAATTTGAAGAATTAAACACCAAAATATCAGATCATATTACATGGCAAGAAACAGATGAAGGGATAAATGCAAATCTTCCTAAAATTGAAGAAAATCTTAAAGACATCTTATTTACAGAATAGGATATTCAGATCAAACAGGCAGAACAAACAGTAACAAGAGCAGCAGGAGCAACAAATAATAATATAGAGACAGTAACCCATACACTTCATACTACCAAATTGATCAAAGAAGGTGATTCAGACACAATGCCATATATAAAGGAACTAATTGAAAATTGGAAGGAAAAAGCTCAATTTCAAAGAGATTCAATCAAGAATATTTCAAAGACAAATTGGGAGGCATACTGGAATTATCTTGTTAAACCACACAACCAAACCATAACATTGAATTGTTTAATAAATTCAACAGATAAAATGCTGCCACCTCTCCCTAAAGCCATATTTGCAAGACAAATCAGAATGAGAGTCAACACACCTCCTGAAGTGAAACCAATGACCGATATCTATGACCTTCAGGCTCAACTGACAAACAGGAAAGGTTCCAAATAATATCTAGACATTAGATTTCAGTTATTTTTAGATTTAAGTTACTCATTACGAGGAAGGTTGTTTGAAACCTCCTCAAATAAATTTTGTATAGTATATTTTAGGCATATTAGATACTATTTAAACCCTTCTCATGCATTTAGACAAGGGTCCATAAATTTATCAAGAAATATTTAAAAAAGATTTCACTTTTGTATCTTTGTGAATGCTTTGATGAGTTAATGGAAGAAATTTTGATTTCTCTTGATATGGAAGCTGTTTAGCTGAAGTTGCACTTTTGTACTCATTGAATTTCTTCGACTTGAAGAGGAGCATACATTAATATTGATTTAATGAGTAGAACATCGAATATATGGTATTTCTACACGTTGTGTTAAATTTTATTTCTTGAATTGAAAACAAATCTTTTTATCTGTATTATGTACGAAAGATGTTATTATAGGTAAATGTTAAATGCACTTATGGCTGATATTTAACTATGATTTCTTTATTTTATATATGATCAAAACTATGAATGCGATATATCTTTCACAATTGTTTTGATTAAATTTTTAGTCAAAATAATTATTTTTATAATTTTCATCTCTTTCAACTATTGAATAATCTTCATTACCGAAATTTGAAACATATCCTTTTAGATTGAATTAATGAAACAACACCCCACACAAATAATAGAATAGATATTTAATTACTTGCATAAATAGATTAAATTCATTGCTCCATTTGCATAGTATAAAAAAAAACACCCTCATTATTTTTATTGGGAAACTGGGCCCTTTATCCCCAGTTGGAGCCACTACACCAAACGGAAAAGGAGCTGCCTTTAAGGTCTAGACTGGGTGGTTTCCCCCATGTTGTTGCAATGGATTTCCGAGGCTTCAAAAGAACCTCAGTGCATTTTGTAGAGAAAAATTCTCATTCTCAGGAATCGAGCAATCGAGTAGGTTAAAGTGCAATGGAAGAACTTTGGGCATAATGAAGCTACATGGGAGATGGTAGATCAGAGACGGGCTATGTATCCATCCTTATTCATTGGTTGAGTGAATGTTTTGGTATATTTACATATGTATATGGATGTAAATACTACCATGAGATATGTTATAAATATCCAATAAGAGGTATGGGTGTCATGTTATTATGGTGTAATGTTTTTCATATTGGTTTGTTTCTTAGCAGGTTGATCATTATAAATATTGCAATGAGATAAGTTATAAAGCTCCATGGGAAGTATGTTTTTCTTAGAGCAATGTTGTTGGTATTAGGTGTCATTGAACACCGAGGATGGTGTTCCCCCAAGGGGGAGGGTTCTGTAACAACCCTGGTGAAAATTCCACGTAATAAAATTTTATAAAGGCAAAATAAGAACCGAGGTCATGGGACACGTATTGCAAGTTGAATGTTGGGAAAAACATACTAGTGCGGGTGTTCATATGGATTATTATGGCTATCGAAATTGGAAAAGGAAATGGATAAGGCTTTGGAAAGGAAAAGTGGAATTTATTGGCTTTTATTTATGAAAATAGTGGAAATTAGGAGAAAAGGGAGGTGAAAGGTCACAGGTTGCATGTGAGGAGGAAAATGAAGGAAAATAATGGAAAATGAAGAAAATAAAGACCTCATTAATAAAAGGCTTCTGAGGATCAGTTCATGGCTTTTGTTCAATGCAGTTTTAGAGCTCTCATTATTCTCTCTCTTTTTCTCATACTCTTGGATACTTAGAGTTTTATTGGATCACTCTTGGAGGGTGTGGCAGACTTGGAGATTTTGAGCAAGAAGGAAAAGGAAGGGTAGGAAAGTGCAAGAGGACATTGGGACCAACAACTGTAACGAGTTTTGACTGCAGGTACGAAGTTGCATGTATGTTTTCGTCACTAGTTTTGGCATGCATGGAGTATGCATGTGGTTTCTTGGTCATGATCTGTCATTTGCATGGATGATTTATTAGATTGACAGTGGATTTGCCTAGCCTTTCCATTTCCTGGATAACCATGGCATTGTGGGTTAATTTCATTGTTTGTTTTTTGGTTGGTTCTTATGTTACTTTAGCTATGGGTTGAGTTACTAGTTTCTGGAGCCTTGGTTGTGTTATGGCCTAAATCTACCTCAGGCTGAGAAAGGCAGAATCTAGGGTAACATCAAACCACGCTTAACCTGGTAGCTAGCCCTACCAGATCGAGAGAGGGCTCTCTCCTTGTCAATCTCAACAAAAAATGATCAGTGAGGCTTGAGATGACTTGAATGAAGATTGATTTTAGGCTAGGTATGTATGCAAAAGAGTCTTGATTGAATTTAATGAGATTTAGTTGGCTCAAAAGGTAAGGCAAATTTGGGTTTGGGGAATAAGGCTCAGTTTTGCAGAGATCTGAATGGGGCAAGGTAGGCAATTGATTTTACACTTCAATTTGAAAGAAATGGAGATTTGAGACAGGTGAGGAGTTGAAGAGGGCAAGAAACCTTCAGGGATCCTCTTCAAATAGCTGAAAACATAGAAAATTAAACAAACCCTAGGTAGAGCACTGCAAATTTTAATGAATTCTACCTTTATCCTTGTTTGTTTAAGTTAAGAAGAAATAAGAGAGAAAATGGTATACATAAAACACCTGCAGACTTACATTTACAGAGAGAAACACACAATCAAAGAAAAATGCCACATGAATCCCATAGAGTGCTGCAAACCCTAGTCTATTCCTTTGCCAAACTGCAGAGATGAATGTACAATGATGCTCAAAACATTCCCAAAATTCCAACTATGCTAATGACTGAAAAACCACAAGATATAGAAAAACAATAACTCATCCCATCCTCTAGGGGTTGAGCTCATAATTTTAGGATCTATTCCAACAAAATCTAAACTGAGAACTAGAAAGTAGGCAGTGGAACAACTTGCCTCTAAAAACTAGGAAACTGATTCATTCAGTTGCAAATTACCTTTTAATGGATGAATCTACCTCTATGAGTGAAAATTTAGCAAAATAACATCAAAATCCATCATTTTATATTTAATTACATCATGAGTTTGACATTTAGAAGTAAGAAAGTCAAACTGTCAAAAACTAGGCAAAAAACAGAGTTTTTGACCAAAAATGAGTAAAATCCTCCAATGTGCCGCGCCTTATTTCCCTATGCGTCATGCCTGTTTGCAGCTGATTTTGGAGGCCTTCCCGGTGTTCAAATTTTCTCCAAGTGGGCTTGTTGGAAATTTCTGCCTGTCTACTTTCCAACACAAGTGGAATTTTTGAATTTGGCTTCCATTTTCCCCTCCAAAACTGAGTTCTCCCAAGACTGCTTCCTGTGTGTCAAAAAAGGGGCAAAAAGGTCATTTTTTGGGTGTTTTTGACCTTTTTGGAAGCCCAAAACCTGTCAAAATTTCTTGGCCATTCGTAGGAATGCATATTTTTCCCTGAAAAATCCAAAAATGCTGAGTTTTCATCAAAAGGAGTCCCCCATCAAAAGCGAGCGCCAGGTGGCGCGGTGCATAGAGCAGAAAAGTCTGTTTTTAGGCCAAAATTTTCAAAAATGAAAAAAGTGTCCCAAATTTTTTGAAATTTGGGCTTAGTTTTCTTCATCAAGTGCTATGTTGGGCCAAGGAAGCATCAGCCAATATCTAAAGTTTATCATGCTCTTTTCACCTCCTCGATGCCTTCTTCAACTTGGCCTTCAAGATCTTGATTCTTGCTTTGAAAACATGGTTTCTCGCCCAATAGTGATTGGCCATGTGCCTCAACATATTTTTATCTTTTTTTGCCTTGTCCAACATCTTTTCCAAATGTATATTTACCCTTTCAAGCCAAGTTTCACGATCAGCCTCAATTTCTTGCTCAAGTGATGTCATCTTGGTTTTGCTCCTTGCGGCAGCTTGCCAGTTCTCTCGTATGTTTTACAGCTCCATAATGGTTTGTTGATCCTCTAGCTATTTATTTCTTTGCTCAAGGTATTTGATTATCCACTGGGCTCTTTGCAATTTGAGGGACAGTATTAATCTCCGCCCGTTGCTCCCGAATGATCTCTCTAAGCTTTGAGCTTGGTGAGCCCAGATCAGTGTCATCCTCCTGAATGAGAATGAAATCTATCTCCTGCCCTCCTGAAGGCCCTTCATCATGTATTTCCGTCATTTACCCTTTGGTTCCGTACTCATCGTTAGTCTCATATACTAATAGGTGTCATTTTTCATGATTGACTTGATGAAATATGCAATATGTTCAAACCTTTTTCTTGTTGCAAAGGTGTTCCATATTTTCAAAAAAATCAAAAAATCAAAAAATTTAAAAATTGTAAAGAGGGTATACCTTAAAAGAAAAATCAAAGGGTGAAAAAATAAAAATGGCCAAAAAAGTGAAAGAAAATGAACCCCAAACAAGAAAAGGCCAAGGAAAGTGTGCAAGTCTAAATGCCACTTCTTATTGCTCTGATGTAATAAACAAATTGTGTGCAACTTGTATTTTATGCCACAATTCATGAATAGTCAAACTGTTTAAGCTTGGCTAATTCATTTTTCAATTTCATGTTGTAGAATAGAGAATAAATATTTGGCCAAATACGAATTCCGCATAAGTAGATAGGTAGAGCAGTTAAAAAGGTGCTCAATGTGCCTTAATATGAGCCCTTGGATGTAATAAGGGTAGAAATAGATAGATCTATCATGTAAAAAGGAAAAGATTGAAAAGGGTTTGCAAGTCTAAATGATCTCTTAATAAAGAAAAAGAAAATGGTAGTGTTAAGTAGATAGGTAGGTAGATGGTGCCGCAAAGTGTTATTTGATGAATGGTGCCGCTACATATTGGTTAATCATTTACTTTCATCACAAGTACTAAAGGTGAAATACACCGAAAAATCTCAGTTGTAAGCAAAGTCAAATTCATTAACCTCCCTCATCATTTTTCCTCAAGAGTTTTACTAATTTCCCCAAAAGTACTAAGGTAATTTGAGATCAAAGGGGCTCAAGGCATTTCCTTGACTTCTGGAGGGACCCGACCCTCGGCCTAATGATCAAAAGACCTAAGCACTTGAAATAATCCATCATTGATTATCTTCCATTTTTAACTTTTCCTAAGTAAAATCCTATTTTACTTAGGAAACTGATGCAACATTCCATAAAAATTCCTCAAAATAACTTGTTATTCGAAGTTTAAGTGTTGAAGATAAAATGTTGCAATTTACTTCACAAGTTATCACTTTCTTAGATGTACAAAAATGTTTTGATTTTCCTTGTCCTTTGCCATATTAACATTTAATTCTACTATATTAACTCCCTAGTGAAATACCCTTTCCTAAGTATTTAACTCCCTTTTTTATATATACCCCAAAAACCCCTTTATTATAATGTTTCTTATCTCCTTTAGCTATCCCCCGCACATTGAAAATAAAACCCCGCCTTATAAACCCTTTGGTGAAATGTATCTTTATAACATTAATCCCGCCCTTATGGTGAAATAATTGTATTAATTAATTCATCATATAATAAAATATGTATAAAAACGTTAGACATACAATATGTGTGTTTAATACCAAAAATATCAATAAAACTTTGCGAAAAGTCTCGCGCCACCATGGATTGTCCACCTGGCATTTCACCTAGCCAACCCCGCCGCAACCCCTTTCTTTTGCATATGGGATTAATTAAGTCATCTCGACTAATTAATAGCCTTTTCCGCCTATTAAAAATCTCTCGGGGTGATTAAAATACACGTTAAACTGTTTTAAAACCCGACGGGCCCACACTTGAACTCTCCAGATGTTCCCCCATCTCTCAGCCGTCGGATCACCCCTTCTAAGATCAACAGCCAGTGTTCACCCCGCTGCCCATCCCTTGTCAGCATGTTAACCAGCGGGGGATGGGTGGTTTTTGAAAAGTCTACAGTCCACGTGGCAAACGTTCTGTGGAATCGCTCCCCCCGCGATCAATACCACCCTCCACCAAAAGCGGTGCGGGCGCTTACCGCTTACCGCTTACCGCCCGTCTCTGCACACGTCATCCCGTACTACCATGACGTCACACCTCGAAAAAAACAAAAAACCCTTTTTAACTTGTAAATAAGCCATTTTTTGTGTTTTTTAGTCATTTTCATTATTCTGAGAAGAACGTTGCTCCCGCTGCGATTTTCAAAATTTCCATTGCAATGATCTTTTCAACCAAAATTCTGCTGCGCTCGTGTTGAAGAACAATCCCGACATTGCCTGTTACCTGTAAAAGAACCAGTTTCCGTCTAAAAGCAGGTATTTATCCTTTACGCCCGACTGCAAGTAAAACTGAGTTTCCTTTGTTTTTTCGCTTAAAAAGTGGTTAAAAATCATCACTGAGTCCTCCCTAGAGATTTTAAACCTGTGAAATTGCTCCCCGAACCTGCAAATTGTTCCAATTTCATTCATTTCACATCATCAATGGGCCTTGAAGAAATCTAAAACTCCATTTGAATCCACAAGAACCAAATGGAGGTCTCCTGCAGCCTCTTAATATCACTCCGTTAAATGTTCTCCACCGTGATTTGGACGCATACCGATAGTATGAATATTTCCAAATAAAAGACCTGGCTTATGATGAAACTCCCCTATTGAGCTATTGTCGCTGCAGAGACGAATACTCAAAGGGGCAAGATCTTATAGGGTTGTGGGAATCCAATTTCCCGATATATCTCATCCCCTCAGTCCTTATTTTCCCAGAAATTATCCACTGCTATCATGCCAATTATGATCCAAATCAGAAAGCAGTTTTATCCCCAAGTCAAAGCGTATCAAAATCAAAGAGTATCAGTGGATAAAGTGTATCAGGTAAAAGTCAAAGTGAAAAGTCAAAACAAAGTTACAGAGCAGTCAAAGGTAAACAGTAAAAATGAAGTTACAGAGCAGTCAAAGGTAAACAGTAAAAATGAAGTTACAGAGGCAGTAAAATGGTAAAAATAAATGAAAGTACTTTCACCAAAATTGAAGTTTGTCTAAAGTGAAAGTAAAACAGTCAAAAGAGCAAGAAAGTAAAAAGATGAAAAACACAACAAAAAGGAACATTTTTGCAGAAATTGCATGTTTTAGTCATTGTTTTGCAGACACTATTGTGATCAATATAAGATGAATTTTTTAAAACTGAAGGAGGTTTATTTTCTTAAGAGTACCATCTACAAAAACATCTCTCACTTTTCTAACAGCTATTATGGTCTTGGAAATATTAAACAAAGTTGAAAAGCACTTTTTGCAGAAAATTACAGTCAAGTCATCATTTTGCAGAGAATATTGTGGCCCATTAGAAATACATTTCACAAAACTGAAGGAGGTTTCTGTTTCTAAGAGACCCATCTACAAAAACCTATCTCAGTTTTTGCACAGTGGTTTTATAATGAGAGATACATGCGCATCTTTACAGGCCATTTTTTCAGACTCTGTAAAACTCTGTTTTACACATATTTTTTACAGAGAATATTATGCACAGCTGGAGAGGAATTTTAGGAAAGTGAAAGAGGTTTATCTCACCAACATATTTATCCACAATAACCTCTTTCACTTTTTACATATCTATTATGGATTGAGAAATACAAAGATATCATTGGACCCCAAGTTTGCAGAATTGTTGGAGCAGATTGCACAAAGAAAGGAAGCAGTTAGTGACTTGGATGCCTCATCATCAAATAAGAGTTGGATCAAATTCGAATTCTCCTCTTTGTCATAACTTATCCATCAAAAATAGTGCCAAATAGTTTGAGTGTCCTTTACTTTAGTTCTATTTATGTAAATAGTTGGAGAGATTTGTGAACCAATTTTGATATTTGTTTCAAGATATTTTAGTTTAGAATTTGTATAAATACTCCACTCTTGGAAGCATTTGGGGGGGATTCTATTACTCTGCTGTAACACTGAGATTTTTGGAATAAAAGCTTTTGGAGAAGTTTACTTGTGGCTTGCTGGATAACGATTTGAAGCACTGGACTTGTTGCAGGATTCATGTGTTGGACTACAGTACAATAAGTGTTTCTATCTTTTGTCTGAAATTTTATATTAGTTTTTAATACCATCATATCCATTTCTGAATAATTTACATAAGAGATTGAAACAGAATTTGCTTAATTGTACTCTGTTTTCAAATGTAATTGTTCCTAAATGTTTTCTTCTAAATTAGCTATAATCATGAATTCTTAAATGCTCCTGCTTCGCTAATTATTCACTGTTGATTGCTATAATAAGGAATCCTTTATTGCTCTTTGTTTGTAGTCAATTCACTTCTTCCTCTGAACATGGTGAAAGTTTCTTAGTTGCCTTTCATCCCTTCAAGATCATCCCACCCACTTTAAATTTTAATGATTGTTCTCTGTCTAGCTATCTTGCCCTGTAATACCATCTTGTGCGTAGAATAGAAATCCAGTAAAGCCATCCTTTGACTCCATAGCCCAATGGACTGAAAGCTCTCAGCCTTGCCCTTAGTTTGTGGATTCCACCATTTTCCCCAAAACAAACTTTGAATCTATAACTAGCCTAAAACCTTTCAAGAACAAAGATAAATTATAAAGAGAGAGCCCTCTCTGGATGCAGATTGGCTAGATTCTGCATCTAAAAGGTTGGTTTGTGGTTACCTCGGGTATACTTTCCTCTTGCACAACTTCTAGGAAAACCTGAGTGATAACATAGTGGCGACCATACTGGGGACCTGAATCATTTTATTGATATTATTGTTTGATTTATAAGCTATAGACAGAGTCTGAAGATCAGCCAGGTAGCCTTTGAAATTTCTTTTGCTCTGCAATTGCAAAAGTAAATAAAAGCTGCTTCAGTCTATCTCTGATTTAGCTTATACATTGAACCTTAGTTTCAAATGTTTAATCAGACTCTCTAGTTTAATAAATCTTCGAGAAAATTTTAATTAAAAATCTTAAATTTTTTGAAGAGTTTGTAGAAGTTGTTTTGAAAATTCACAAAAATTTAGTTTCCTGAAGAACTAACTTTCTCTTCAGAATTGTTTTACAGGTTTAGATCTGATCTATGATGGTGGACAGGGATCAGACACACAAAGGTTAAAATCATCCACTTGGCGACTCCAAATCAATTTCAGAATCAAGACTCCACTGGAGGAATGAACCTCAAAGGACAATATGGAAAGATCAGGCTTTCAACTTAGATCTTAATCCAAGACATTATGCTCTTTCTCATTAAGAAATTTTCAATGTATATTGTATTTTATAGAAGATCTTAGATTAGTTTTTAGTTATTTTCCTTTGAAGTTTGTAAGTAATAATTCTCCTAATCTCTTTGAGCAGCTTTCTTATGAATCTAATGATGATCATTTTCCAATTAAGAAGCCTCAAATAATCAAGATTGATCTTACAATCCCTGTACATATCCCTGTACCATATAAAGTTCCAGATAGATATAAGCCCCTTATTTTACCTCCTATACTCCATGATTTTCCTAAAAAATACTACAAGTATCTTCCTAGATTTGATGGAGAAAATGGTATCACGGCGCAAAAACATATTCAAGGTTTTGAAAATTATTTGGATTTATTTGAGATTGATGAAGATGATGTTAAAATCAGACTTTTTGCTCTTTCTTTACAAAATAGAATAAAGAGTTGGTTCAAAAATCTTCCTAATGCTAGCATCTCAAATTTTCAACAGTTTATCAAACTTTTCCTTGATAGATGGATAATAAAAGTTAATCATTTTGTGATCATGGAAGAATATAATCAATTAAAAAGACATCCAAATGAAACAATACAACAATTTTCTGACAGATTTAATCAAGTTTATTATTCAATGTCAGAAAATATTAGACCTCCTCATGATTCAGCTCTCTTGCATTATCCAAGTGCCTTTGATTCAGAAATAGAATTTCGGTTAAGAGAAAGAAATCCAAAAACACTTGTACAGATGCAAAATATTGCAGTTGATGTGGAAGTTAATCTCCAAATCAAACAGAAAAAGTTGAAAGTAGAAGAAGAGGAAAGGAAAAACATTGCAGAGGTAAAACTCAACCTTTTGGTAAGAAAACTAGATGAAATAACACAGGAGATCACTATGAAAGAAGAATTTTTTATTCAAAATCACCATGAAGAAATAGAAGAGGTTGATAGCCATGAAAAAATTCCTCTTATTTCAAATTATCATAGATCAGAAAATGAATTTACAAATCAATATGAGGAAGAGGAATCTGTTGTTCTAATGTGTATGTTTGATGACATTCCTTATTTTGATGATTTGCCTAAGTATGATCATTATGATGATAGTTATGTTCTCCAAAGTCAAGCTAACTTACAGAGATATCAGAAGCTAGTTTGGAGGATGAAGAAATGCAGTTTCAGCAGATTGAAGACAGTGATCAGCCAATACAGATCAGCCATGAGAGTGAGGAAGGAAGAACAGAAAATGTGGAAATAAGTGAAGATTCTTTACCTCTTTGTTTTGCTTCATTTCAGCTCATTAGAGACAATTATCATGCCATCAATAATCAGCAATCTTTAGGAATTGTGATTGACAACAAAGAAGATAATGAAACTATTGATCAAGATTTTTCAGTTTCACAATTGCAGTTATCAGTTCCTATTGAAATAAATGATCAAATGACACAAGAAAGTTCCATACCACTATTTTTTGAACCATTTCATCTTTTAAAGGAAATGTGGTATAACATATTTAAAGAAAAGAATGGGAAACTTGTTGAAGTTTATGAAGTCCCATGGAATTTTATATGTCATAGGTTCCAACAATTTTCCCAAGATTTTCAAGATCCAATAGCAGATATGTTGAATATTGAAGGCATTCGAAGCATTCCTCTATTAACTAACTATGATTTTCAGAATCAAGATGATAAAGGATTCAACACTCAAACATTACAATCAGTAGGAATATCATCGCAAATCTTATCTGAAAGTTTACAGGGAGATAAAGATGAAAATAACACTTCATATTCATGGTATGGAGGCCATCCAGAACAGATGTACAGTTGTTCAGATCAGTTAAACATCAGTGTATATATTTTGAAAGATTCTTAGTTGCCTTTCATCCCTTCAAGATCATCCCACCCACTTTAAATTTTAAGGATTGTTCTCTGTCTAGCTATCTTGCCCTGTAATACCATCTTGTGCGTAGAATAGAAATCCAGTAAAGCCATCCTTTGACTCCATAGCCAAATGGACTGAAAGCTCTCAACCTTGCCCTTAGTTTGTGGATTCCACCATTTTCCCAAAACAAACTTTGAATCTATAACTAGCCTAAAACCTTCCCAGAACAAAGATAAATCATAAAGAGAGAGCCCTCTCTGGATGCAGATTGGCTAGATTCTGCATCTAAAAGGTTGGTTTGTGGTTACCTCGGGTATACTTTCCTCTTACACAACTTCTAGGAAAACCTGAGTGATAACACCTACAATGCTGATGGAGGAAGTGAAACCCCTTCCACCCCGGGTGGAGATAATACTCGCTTGGCTGCTGCAAACAACCTTCTAGTGCCCTTTTGATAGGTGACAAACACCGGCACACTAGCGGTCTATGTCTCATGACCCTCCTGTTGATGTGAAGGTCCACCTGTCTCATGAAAAACTTCTGGAGGTACCTGAGGAGCTGTGAAGAACTCATGAGAAATGAAATCCTCCCATGAAATATCCTGCAAACCAAGCTGATGCATAACCACAATTTCGATGAGTGAAAAATGATATATATTGTTATATAGTTGCTAAGGAGTTTTATTCTACACCAGGGTGGTCATCTTCTCAATATTTTGGCACATGAAGTAGGGGAGGTTCATCACTCTCACCCTGGTAAAATGCATCAGCGATCTGATGTGATAGGCATATAGGCGAGAAAACCGACCCTCACAGCTGAAATATTTGATTATGAGTTTCATCAACGGAGAGTATGAATTTTTCAGGTACTGAAAGGGAAAAAATCTGCTGATTTGTCTCAAAAAACCAGGCTTGATGTATGGCTCATAGTTTTCCCTGTCAATTTGCTGCCTTTTATTCCACTGCTCTCCGACATTTGGAATACCAGTTGCTAGAGAGATAGACTCTGGTGTCAAGGTGATTGTCACACCTGCAAGAGTGACTTGGCCATTATGTAGATGAAGCACAAATGATATGGCCAACTCATGATGGTACTGGACTCTAGCAACCATCTCACAGAGCTGATAACAAGTTTGCTATTGAAAACATGTGATAGCAAGAGGGCAGGCTTGCAGCTCAGCAAGTGAAGTAGGCTCTTCCCGTACATATTTACCACTCTTGTGAGGTCTCTTTGGTGCATGCAATTCGGTTGGAGAGTCACTGTGTGTTTCTTCATCTTAGTCATAGGAGGAATCTGACTCCATGTTTGCCAAAGTTTGTGTTGTCTTAGATGAGTATGAAGAGTTTTAGGTGTCTTTGGTTTTTTGCTGCCAAGTGTATGAAAATGTATGAAGGGTTATGAAGGGAGAGGGTAAGAGGGATTTTGGGAATGTTTCCAATTGGAATTTGGGGAATTGAAGGGTTTTAGGGACAGTTTCTAGGCTTTTGGGATAGCAATTAGGGTTTGGGAATTTTGTAGCTAGGATTTGGGATAATGGGAATTGGGATAGGGGTGAATGAATTTAGGGATATGGGGGATAGGGAAATGGTTTGATGAAACTAGAACAATAGTGAGGGAACAAAAAGGTGAGGGAGTGATGGCCACAAAAAACCAATTTACAAACCCTAAGCAATCATGTCTTGAGCAAGGAAGTAGGGTTTGAATTTTTTTATTAAATCCTCATAAACATCTTAAGACACACATTTATTAGCATTGGAAAAGCTGTTTGACTTACTTTGGACCGGAGGAAACTGAGCAATTTGGAGATTTGAATGAAATCGGGGTGAAAATAGCTTGCATCTCTACGTGCCGCGCCACAAACCCAACGCGTCGCGCTGGTTATATGCGTCGCGCCAGTGTTTTTTTAACACTGTGGAGGCCAACCCAATGCATCACGCCACTCATCCAATGCGTTGCGCCCCTGAAATTGAAACTATTGGCTGTGATTTTGTGACCACGAACTTGCTCCCAATCTCTCTTGCTCTTGTGGATGCAAATGAGTCTTTTAAACACAAGGAATAACTTATATACAAAAGACTTTAATTTCCACTTCAAAAAACCCACTTTTGTAATGTTTACATTTGACACTTTCTTTTCAAACTCTGTTTTGGGCAGTTTTGCTTTATTTGACTCTGATTAACTGAATGACTTGATGTTTTGTTTGCCTTGCAGGTGATGGATTTGTTGAAGTTTGACAAGGTGACCAGGGTTGCCATTGAATTTTCTTACATATGAGAAAACTTGAAATTACATCAAATTTATACATAAAAAGATAAAATACTCTATTTTTTCTCAAAACAGATTTTTGAGGAAAAATAAATTTCTAGGCATATGATGATGAAATTTATTTAGTACTGGAACTTTATTCAACCTCCTCATACGCCTGCTGACCATTATTGGACATTTTGAAGACCTTTCTGATGAAACCCTAGACCTAATGAAACTGAAACCCTGCAAATTATGAGATAGAAAGTGACTGCAGATGATCTTAATGAATGGAAATGGGCCAGCAGGTAAAGGACACGAGGGAAAAATCTACAACAAGCCACTACTGTTAGATGATCCATTCTCCTAATGGAATGCAGCTGACTGAGTGAGACACCTAATATGCAATGCAACAAGAGAATTTTGATCACTGACGGAGGTATGAAGGTATCGACACTAACATTGGCTCCAATGGGGATGGTAGCTCCTTGGAGGTGCCAAGAACTACAACTCTCTGGGAAAGTAGGCAATGCCTTCGTCCATTGGGCTATGGAGTCAATAACTTCGACAAATCAAAACCAGACTCTTGACTCAATTTCAGGACTGAAATTTGACTCAAGACTGACTCAATTTCAAGACTGAAATCGACTGAAAGACTTGACTCAAACAAACCAAACCAAAATTGAAATCAACCCTCAGTTTTATAGCCTTCACCTCGGGCCCCAAACTGAAAGAATGATGACAACACACACTTGTAATGAAATTTAAACAAACCGGTATGTACAATGATACATATGACAGTAGAAAACATTTCAAAAATAGTACCGTTTGAGTAGCTGACCATTGACCGGCCCACCTGGAAAATCTTCTCCATTCATTTCTTTCAAAAGGAAAGCATTTTGGCCTCGATATGTAGCAATTATGAAAGGTCCTTTCCAAAGATTCTCAAACTTTCCATGCTTACCTTTATCTTCGTTTCTCGCGTCCCATTTTAGCACAACTTCTTCTATTTGAAACTTGTCTGCCTTTGCCTTTCGATCATATATCTTCTTGATTCTCTCTTGCAGCTTGAAAGTGTTTTGAAAAACCTCCTCTCTAGTCTGCTGTAAATGGATCATTTGATTGATTCTTCATTGCAAATGATCATCCTCGCTGCCAGCTTCCTGCAAACGTTTAACCACTGGAATTGCGAGAGAGGTCGGGAATACAATGTCAACACCATACACAAGCTCAAAAGGGGACATGCCTATAGATTTATTTTGACTTACTCTGTCTGCCCAAAGTGCATTAACCAATTTCTTGTGCCAACATTTCTTGTTCATTTCTAGCAGCTTTTTGATAATATTGACCAAGGATTTATTTGAGGATTCAGCCAATCCATTGCCTTGTGGATTATATGCGGTTGAGTGCCCCAAAGTAATTTGATACTTATCACAAAAGTCAATCATTCTTTTAGATTTAAAAGATTCCGCGTTATCAGTGATTAGCTTGTTTGGACAGCCAAAACGAGACAAAATATTGTTTTCAAGAAATGAAATGATTACCGAATCAGTGGCCTCCCTAGTGGGAATCGCCTCAATCCATTTGGTAAAATAGTCCGTCGCTGTAAGGATCCATTTATGCTGCGCTGAAGAAGTAGGATGGATCTTGCCAATGAAGTCCAAACCCCACTGTTGAAATGGAGCACTTACTTCAATGGGCTTGAGCGATAAAGGCTGCAATTTTCTCCTTCCTTGAAAAATCTGACATTCATGACAACTTTTAATAGTTTTGTACACATCAGAAAAGAGAGTTGGCCAATAATATCCTGCTCTCAAAATTTAGTTGGCCGTTGTCTTCCAGAAAAGATGACCTCCGCAATCTCCCTTATGAAAGTCTTCCATAACCTGTTTTGCCTCTTCTTCAAGCAAACAATTAAGCAAGACACCACCAGGATCTTTCCAATAGAGCGCATTTTTCATGATACAAAACTTGGCAGCCTTCAATTTCAGTGTCCTACTTTTGTTCTTAGCCATTCCTGGTGGTGGTGACAGATTTTGGAGTACATAAACAATGTCCGAATACCAAGGAGAAAGAACAAAAATTTCTGATACCTGAGCAGGCGAACTTTCTTCATTTTCCTCGGACATAGCAGCAATGAGATTAATATCCAAGGCATGCAAATTTGACTCAGCCATTATTTTAGCCAGCCCCTGTCCTTTGATGAGCTTTGTAGGTTTGATCTCCACGTCATATTCCAACAAGGCAGCAATCCATTTGCCTCGTCTCCCTTCTGGATCTGTTTTCACTAAGACATCTTTAACAACAGCATTAGGAACATAAGCAAGGATGTGAGAATGCAGAATATAAACTCGAAAATATTTCAATGCTTTTACCAATGCAAAAGCTTGCTTTTCAATAATATTATACTTTAAAGCTGCATCTCTTATGGTTCTACTGAAAAATGCAATTGGTTTCTCAAGCTGGTCTCTTTTCTGCATCAAGACTACTACCATAGTATGATCCGAGGCAAATGAAAACAAAATGAAATCCTGAGTATAGTCTGGGCTAATCAAAACCGGAGCTGAAGAAAGGGCCACTTTCACCAAATTGAAAGACTTTTGCTTCCTCAGTCCACTTCACTACACTATCTTTCTTGAGCATGTTTGTGATTTCCCTTAAATGTTCTGCAATATTGGGCACAAAGTGACATAAGAAATTCATCTTACCGTTGAATGATTGGATCTACTTTTACTTCGGGGAAGATAAATTCGCTGGATGGCTTCCACTCGGACTGGATCGATGCGGATATCATCCTTTGATATAATATGACCAAGAAGCTTGTCTTCATCCATGGCAAACAGACTCTTCTTTGGATTGAGAGATACACCATATTTTCTACACTGCTAAAATATAATCTTCAAATGATAAAGGTGCTCTTCATCTGAATTAGAAAAAACTGTCAAGTCATCAAGATAAATAACTAGAAAAACATCTTTTTCATTTGCAAATTCCATATCCATTGCTCGTTGAAAAGTCGCACCAGCATTCTTCAATCCGAAAGGAATTTTAGCGTAATGAAAATTTCCCCACGGAGTGGTGAACGCTGTTTTATCTCTATCATCCTCATGGACCAGAATTTGGTTATAACCGGAATAACCATTGAGCAACGACATGCGGGATGCTCCAACTACTCGTTGAAGTATGTGATCCATTTTGGGCAATGGATAGTTGTCTTTCAAAGATACTTTATTCAGATTCCTAAAATCAATACATAAGCGAATCTCACCTGTTTTCTTGCACACGGTCACCAAATTAGAAATCCAATCTGAAAATATTCTGGGGATGATGATACCAGCTTTGTACAACAGATTCACTTCCTTCTCTATTGAGGGCAGCAGCTTTGGATTTATTCTTCTCAACTTCTGTCGAAAGGGCTTTTGATTTGGCTTGATCGGGATGGTATGCTGAATTATGTTTGTGTCATATGTCTTCAAATCTGAATAGTCCCAAGCAAATACATCAGAAAAGGAAGATAATAAACTGATATACTTTGATTTTACCTGTGGGGGCAATGCCTTAGATAATTTCACCATTTTAGGATTTTCTGCTGATCCAATGTTCACATCCTCAACTCCTTTCTCGGTTGGCAGCAAGCTCGGTTTTCGAGCTACATCATCTTGGTCGAAAAGCTCCTCTAAAGGTATTAGACCTTTAGGAATGACATTGTCCTTCAGCTGCAAAACTTCCATTTGATTGAATTTTATATCCGCATCGCCATCATCATGCTCCCCATCAATAGAAGTGTCTTTGAATTTACCTTCATTTTGCAGAAATTCATCAATTTCTTTATCATCTTGAAACACTTGCCAATACCTTTGATTGTCAGGGACAGTCGGACGATGCTTCACATGAATTTCAAATTTGTTGTTTGAATTCATCGAAATTCTCAAATTACTTGCTGCTATTGCAAGTGCATCTGCAATGCCATTCTAAATATGAGGGACACATGTCAAAGTATAATTTGAAAACAATCTCAAGATATCTAGTACTGCATTGCGGTAGGCCCGCATTCGAGGATGCTTAGCTTGGTATTCACCTTTCACTTGCTTGATAACTAACTCGGAGTCACCATATACTGCAATCCTTTTAGCATTTAACTTTCTAATAATTTTCAAACCAACAATTAAAGTTTCATATTCAGCCTCATTATTTGAACAATCAAAAGCCAATTTATAAGAATAGACCCTTACATTACTTGGCACTTTGTTTGGGGAGAAAATAGGGCTGCGTATCCAAATGCCAATTCTAGCAACTTTCCTTCCTACTGCACCATCAAAATCCATGGTCCACAAACCAACTTCTTCCTCTTCCAAATGCTGAAATTCTGTTTGCTCTTTTACTTTTCCTTGCTGTCCATCAATATTTAACTGCTGTCGGAAGGTTGATTGCTCAGCGGTACTATCAAGTATTTGTCTTTCGATCTTGAAGACCTTTCTAAAATTTTCATTGATTTTTGGAATGTCTTCTACTTCAATTATTTGGCTATTTACATCATTCAAGCTATTTGAGTATAAAACAAATGATTCTAAATCAATATGTACATAGTTGATTGGATGATTTATCAGTTTCTCCTTGCTAGTGATCATATATTTCATCTTTTTCTCCCGGTATAATTTCCTCATCTGACCAAACACGGGAATAGTAGCATAGGAGAAATCAAGCTACAATGTCCCTTTAAGTTTCGCTCCCCAAGATCTGGAAAGAAGCATGCCAAATCTAGGAGGAATATTTGCCACAACCACATCCATCAAAACATTTTTAGTTGGAATCTGATCCAAATTGACCACCAAATCTTTCATAAGACCAATGCATCTTACTCTACCAGAATCGAAAGAATAAAGGTCATGATACTTTTTGGTGATATCTAATCCCAATTTCTCCATGATTGCCTTAGGCATGAGATTATGAGAGGCTCCGGAATCAAACATAGCATTGCGTAACACATAGTTGTGCAACCTAAGGCTGATGTAAAAAGGAGGTACATCACTATCTTGAGACTGACCATCCAATGCTGGACCAAAAATCAACTCAAGTCGATCATCCTCCACGTTTACCATATCAGATAATGGATCTAAACTCAAAATATTAGACACCTGACCCTTATAGCTGCTATTCTTCATCAATTCAGTCAAAGGAATGGATACTTTTAACTTAGAAATTTCATTTTCCAAGTTAAAAACTGAAGTTTTCTCTACCTCTTTAGCTGGGACATCCTTCTTTTCAGCTTTCTCCTTTGATATATTTGGCTGATTAGATCTTTCATTTGTTGATGGTGGTTTGCTAGTGGTGGGATCAGCTGTCTCTTTTCCCTTTTTCTGCACAACGAGTGGATCATTCTTTGGTGCTGTCGCTTCCTTTCTTTTTTGAATTGGATTAATGGGTACCTCTCTACTTCTGAGTGAATATTGTCACTATTAGGCTGTCAAAGCATTCATGTACCCTCTCTGATATTCATCAGAATCTTCTTCAAGAATTGTTTCATTCGCCAAGATGAAATTCTCGTCCCTTTGTACAGCTGAGTTCTCGGAATACTCCTCGTCTTCAGTGATAAAAATTGGCATATCATCAGGTGTAAAGAAATGATTCTCTTCTCCAATTACATTCTCCTCGTCATCCGATTCCGGACCATGTACAAAATTCTGCTGTAAGGGTGTCTTCACTTGCTGCTATACTGCTTGGTCTTGTACTCGTTGCTCTCTTTGCTTGATTCTAAATTGTGATTGCTGCTGGCCACAGAAGTTAGGATTTCTGACTTGTGGTTCAGACTTGTCAATTGTTAATCTGTCAAACATCTTTTCCATCTTACGGAGCACTTGATCTGAAGTGGAAACCTCTTCCTTTATTGCTACTTTCTTTTCAGCTTGTGTTTTAGCTCTCTTGGCAAGCAGATTTGCTTTGACGCTGACTGCAATTTTCTGCATGTCTTCTAAAGTGGCCGGATCTCTTTCTCTTAATTGATAGGCCATATCAGGATCAAAACCATCTGGAAACTTAATCAAAGCCAACCCCATAGGTGGCTTTATGTCAGCAGGAATTGCATTGTAAACAGAATTGAATCTAATACAATAATCTTGAACATAATCACCAACGTTTCGCTTGATATTCTCATATTCGGAAAGGATCTGAAGAGGGTTTTTCTTCACTTCCCATCGATCCAAGAATTGTCTCTGAATATTAGGCAATGTAGTAATACTTCCAGCTGGAAAAGCTCTGAACCACTTCCTTACTTCACCTCTAAAAGTTTGTACAAATAGTCTCATTGTCAAAATTTCCACATCAATCTCATGAAGATCAAAGAAATCTGTCATCCTATCCACATGTTGCTGAGCTATAACATTTTGAGGAGTGCCATAAAATAATGGAATTTTGCTTTGATAATCGGCAGACATGTCATCCAAGTTTTGAGGCAACACAAGGGGTGCAAATTGAGCAACCATTTCTCTAGGTGGATTTACAATTGGTCTTGGGGATATAGGAGGAGTCGAAGCAGTTGATGTATGAGGTGTATGTGGTGTAGAGGGAGGTGACACTACTGTAGATTTTTGATTAGAGATAGAAGGCTGCACGGGAATGGTGGGAACGAAAGATGGCTCGGTAGGAATTTCTGAACTAGATGCAATTGCGGATGACCCAAGAGTTGCAGATACAGACTCCATGAATTCAGGAATGTTTGTAGCCACAATAGAAGTCTGAAGATTTAGGATATAACTGTCAATTGATCTATTGGCCCTTTCAATTTCAAGATCTTTGTTAAACTATGGACGTAGGACAGTAGAATCAATAGCACTTTCGGATTTGGTCTCAAACAACGATAGCTCAAATTGTTCGTCAAACTCGAGATCTTCAAGATACTCAAAAACAACAGGACAAGAATGAGATTTGAACACAGGAATCACAGGACTTTCTCGACGAAGGATTCTTGAAATAAGATTTGGATTTTCATACACAGGAGGTGGATTAGGATCCGGATTTTCCCTGGTGTGTCGTCTGGAAGCCAGTGTGTTGAATTATTCCCAAAAATCAAACGGACAAAAAAAATTTGTTCAGCCTATCAGATTCTAAACTCATCACCCAAAAGTCTAGAATTTTCTGATGTACTGGGGCAATTTGCAAGTTAAGTGTTACGTTTATAAGACTAGACCGGAGATTGACTGAAGCAGCATTTATCTACTTATGCACTTGCAAAGCAATGTGCAGTTCGAAGGCTACTTGGCATAACTTCAGGCTCCGTCTGTAGTTTATAAAAATAAAAAACAAAAAATCGTTCCCTAGTATGGTCACCACTATGTTATGGCCTAAATCTACCTCAGGCTGAGAAAGGCAGAATCTAGGGTAACATCAAACCATGCTTAACCTAGTAGCTAGCCCTACCAGATCGGGAGAGGGCTCTCTCCTTGTCAATCTCAGCAAAAAATGATCAATGAGGCTTGAAATGACTTGAATGAAAACTGATTTTAGGCTAGGTATGTATGCAAAAGAGTCTTGATTGAATTTAATGATATTTTTTTGGCTCAAGAGAAAAGGTAAATTTGGGTCTAGGGAATGAGGCTCAGTTTTGCAGAGATCTGAATGGGGTAAGGTAGGCAGTTGATTTGACACTTCAATTTGAAAGAAATGGAGACTTGAGATAGGTGAGGAGTTGAAGAGGGCGAGAAACCTTCAGGGATCCTCTTCAAACAGCTGAAAACATAGAAAATTAAACAAACCCTAGGTAGAGCACTGCAAATTTTAATGAATTCTATATTTATCCTTGTTTGTTTAAGTTAAGAAGAAATAAGAGAGAAAATGGTATACATAAAACACCAGTAGACTTACATTTATAGAGAGAAACACACTATCAAAGCAAAATGCCACATGAATCCCATAGAGTGCTGCAAACCCTGGTCTATTCCTTTGCCAAACTGTAGAGATGAATGTACAATGATGCTCAAAGCATTCCCAAAAGTCCAACCATGCTAATGACTGAAAAACCACAAGATATAGACAAACCATAACTCATCCCTGCCTCTAGGGGTCGAGCTCATAAGTTTAGGAGCTGTTCCAACAAAATCTAAACTAAGAACTAGAAAGTAGGCAGTGGAACAACTTGCCTCTAAAAACTAGGAAACTGATTCATTCAGTTGCAAATTACCTTTTGAGGGATGAATCTACCTCTATGAGTGAAAATTTAGCAAAATTACATCAAAATCCATCATGTTATATTTAATTACATCATGAGTTTGACAACTAGAAGGAAAAAGTCAAACTGTAAAAAAAACTAGGCGGAAAACAGAGTTTTTTTCAAAAAATGAGTAAAATCCTCCAATGCGCCACGCTTGATTTCCCTATGCGTCATGCTAGTTTGTAGCTAATTTTGGAGGCCTTCCCGGTGTCCAAATTTGCTCCAAGTGGGATTTTGGAAAGCTCCACCTGTCTACTTTCCAACACAAGTGGAATTTTTGAATTTGGCTTCCATTTTCCCCTCCAAAACTGAGTTCTCCCAAGACTACTTCCTGTGTGTCAAAAAAGGGGCAGAAAGGTCATTTTTGGGGTGTTTTTGACCTTTTTGGAAGCCCAAAACCTATCAAAATTTCTTGGCCATTGGTAGGCATGCATATTTTTTCCTGAAAAATCCAAAAATTCTGAGTTTTCATCAAAAGGAGTCCCCCATAAAAAGCGAACGCTAGGTGGCGCGGTGCATAGAGCAGAAAGGTCTGTTTTTTAGGCCAAAAATTTCAAAAATGCAAAAAATTTCTGAATTTTTTTGAAATTTGGGCTGAGTGTTCTTCATAAAGTGCTATGTTGGGCCAAGGAAGTCTCAACCAATATTTGAAGTTTATCATGCTCTTTCGCCTCCTCGATGCCTTCTTCAACTTAGCTTTCAAGATCTTGATTCTTGCTTTGCAAACATGGTTTCTCGCCCAATAATGATTGGCCATGTGCCTCAAATTATTTTTCTCTTTGTTGGCATTCTCCAACAGTTTTTCCAAATGCATATTTACCCTTTCAAGCCAAGTTTCACGATCAGCTTCAATTTCTTGCTTAAGTGATGTCATCTTGGTTTTGCTCCTTTTGGCAGCTTGCCGTTCTTTCGTATGTTTTGCAGCTCCATAATGGTTTTCTGATCCTCTAGCTGCTTGTTTCTTTGCTCAAGGTATTTGATTAGCCACTTGGCTCTTTATAGGTTGAGGGACAAATTATTTATCTCCGCTTGTTTCTCCCGAATGATCTCTCTAAGCTTTGAGCTTGGTGAGCCCAAATCAGTGTCATCCTCCTGAATGAGAATGAAATCTGTCTGCTGCCCTCTTGAAGGCCCCTCATCATGTATTGGCCTCTTACCCTTGTCCTGTACCTGCACTAATGATGGAGGAAGCGAGACCCCTTCCACCCAGGTGGAGATAATACTCGCTTGGCTGCTGCAAACAACCTTCTAGTGCCCTTTTGATAGGTGACAAGCACCGACACACTAGTGGTCCATGTCTCATGACCCTCCTACTGATGTGAAGGTCCACCTGTCTCATGAAAAGCTTCCGGAGGTATGTGAGGAGCTGTGAAGAACTCATGATAACTGAAATCCTCCCATGAAATATCCTGCAAACCAAGCTGATGCATAACCACAATTTTGATGAGTGCAAAATGATATATACTGTTATAATACTGCTGAGGAGTTTTCTTTTGCACCAGGGTGGTCATCTTCTCAATATTTCAGCACATGAAGTAGGGGAGGTTCATAATTCTCACCCTGGTAAAGTGCATCAGTAATCTGATGTGATAGGCATATAGGCGAGGAAATCGACCCTCACAGCTAAAATATTTGATTATGAGTTTCATCAAAGGAGCGTATGAATTTTTCAGGTACCGAAAGGGAAAAACTCTGCTGAGTTGTCTCAAAAAACCAAGCTTGATGTATGGTTCATATTTTTCCCTGTCAATTTGCTGCCTTTTATTCCACTGGTCTCCAACATTTGGAATACTGGTTGCTAGAGAGATAGACTCCGGTGTCAAGGTGAATGTCACACTTGCAAGAGTGACTTGGCCATTATGTAGATGAAGCACAAACGATCTGGCCAACTCATGATGGTACTGGACTTTAGCAACCATCTCACAGAACTGATAACAAGACTGTTGTTGAAAACATGTGATAGCAAGAGGGCGGGCCTGCAGCTCAGCAAGTGAAGTAGGCTCTTCTTGTACATGTTTACCACTTTTGTGAGGTCTCCTTGGTGCATGCAATTCGGTTGGAGAGTCACTATGTGTTTCTTCATCTCGGTCATAGGAGGAATCTGACTCCATGTTTGCCAAAGTTTGTGTTGTCTTAGATGAGTATGAAGAGTTTTAGGTGTCTTTGGTTTTTTGCTGCCAAGAATATGAAAATGTATGAAGGGTTATGAAGGGAGAGGGTAAGAGGGATTTTGGGAATGTTTCCAATTGGAATTTGGGGAATTGAAGGGTTTTAGGGATAGTTTCTAGGATTTTGGGATAGCAATTGGGGTTTGATAATTTTGTAGCTAGGATTTGGGATAATGGGAATTGGGATAGGGGTGAATGAATTTAGGGATATGGGGGATAGTGAAATGGTTTGATGAAACTAGAACAATAGTGAGGGAATAAAAAGGTGAGGGAGTGATGGCCACAAAAAACCAATTTACAAACTCCAAGCAATCATGTCTTGAGCAAGGAAGTAGGGTTTGAAATTTTTTATTAAATCCTCATAAACATCTTAAGACACACATTTATTGGCATTGGAAAAGTTGTTTGAATTACTTTGGACCAGAGGAAACCGAGCAATTTGGATATTTGAATGAAATCGTGGTGAAAATAGCTTGTAGGTCTACGCGCCGCGCCTCAAACCCAACGCGCCGCACCGGTTATATGTGTCACGCCAGTGTGTTTTTAACACTGTGGAGACCGACCCAATGTGTCGCGCCATCTCTATGTGCCGCGCCACTAATCCAATGCATCGCGCCCTTGAAACTGAAACTATTGGCTGCGATTTTGTGACCACGAACTTGCTCCCAATCTCTCTTGCTCTTTTGGATGCAAATGAGTCTTTTAAACACAAGGAATAACTTATATACAAAAGAATTTAATTTCCACTTCAAAAAACCCACTTTTGTAATGTTTACATTTGACACTTTCTTTTCAAACTCTGTTTTGGGCAGTTTTGCTTTATTTGACTTTGATTAACTGAATGACTTGATGTTTTGTTTGCCTTGCAAGGGATGGATTTGCTGAAGTTTGAAAAGGTGACCAAGGTTGCCATTGAAGTTGCTTACATATGAGAAAACTTGAAATTACATCAAATTTATACATAAAAAGATAAAATACTCTATTTTTTCTCAAAACAGAGTTTTGAGGAAAAATACATTTCTTGGCATATGATGATGAAATTTATTTAGTACTGGAACTTTATTCAACCTCCTCATGCACCTGCTGACCATTATTGGACATTTTGAAGACCTTTCTGATGAAACCCTAGCCCTAATGAAACTGAAACCCTACAAATTATGAGATAGAAAGTGACTGCAGATGATCTTAATGAATGGAAATGGGCTAGCAGGTAAAGGACATGAGGGAAAAATCTACAACAAGCCACTACCGTAAGATGATCCATGCTCCTAATGGAATGCAACTGACTGAGTGAAACACCTAATATGCAATGCAACAAGATAATTTTGATCACTGACGGAGGGATGAAGATACCGACACTAACAGGTTGGACAAATGCTTTGGATCCCAGCGGACAGTTGTTGGGTTGAGTTACTAGTCCCATAGCCTTGGTTGGAAAAACACTCTAGAGTGCAACGTGGGTTGAGTTACTAGTACTGGAGCCTTGGTTGGACAAATGCTTTGGAGCCTAGAAACAACTGGGGTTGATTTACCAGTCCTAGAGCCTTGGTTGGAACAAATGCTCTGGAGCCCTGGACAGCTTCGGTAGAGACCAATTTGGTGATGGTTGTGATGTTCAACCGTGAGGTAGAATCACTGGTTGAGAGCTGAGGCAGCTTTTCCTCTGGAGCCCTCCTTTGGTTTTGATGGATTTGGTTTATGAGGTCCCACATTCATACTTGGAACATGGAACAAGGGTGACTGACTGAAGAGAAATTTGGCTCAGCCATGTCTATCGTCAGGTGGAACGTGGAAGTACTAGACTTGGTTGCAATTTGTTTATGGAAATAAGAGCTCTTTTCCTCTTCTATTGATGGGTAAATATGCTTGTTATTCTATGGCTTATATGGCTTTAATGTGCTTGTCATTTTTGTTGCTTATATGCTAGTTATGATTGAGTTTTATGATGGTGATGGAGTATGGCTGTCATCATGTTTTAATTTTTAATTGAATGAAGAATGCATCTATGCCTAAATAGACTATAATGTAGTAAATGTGATGTAGCAATAATGCTTCTTAACGGTTCTCATATAAGTATGAGACCGCTATGCTCATATATGTTATTTAAAAATGTAGATTACATCCTTGTGACATGTTTGAAAAAATTCTTGTTATGTCTAGTAGGGGTATAGTCAAGTCCTTGTTCAAATGTTTACTTGTGCACCATTGTTTCACTATATATTTCATTTGTGAACTTGTCATTGAGTTCTAGGAAGTGACTTGGGCCCTGGGCCTAAAAAAGTGGCTCAAATCTTGGGGATGCTCACACAGGTTTGTGGGAAAAATTATATGGACGCATGCATGGATATGTTGTGGGAGTGTCCAAAGCCTCCCAAACATCGTAACTAATTTATCTCAGAGGGATCCAAAAAATAAGGGCTCCCAGACAACTGTTCTAAGAAGCAGGCGAAGTTGACTGAAAACACATAAGGTGGCCAAAATATCTAAGGTCTAAGGGACAAGGATCTAATGACTCAAATCTACTGAAAAGAGGTGCAGAAAACAACAAGAAACCAGAGGGAAAACTACTGTAAAATGGGAGGTGGAAAGTTAAAACGCTAAGGAAAACAAGAGGGACCCTAAGGGAAAGGTCAAAAAAGACTCAAGAGGGAGTTTTGGATGAGATAATAACTGATCTAAAGGGATCTAAAAGAAATATAGATCAGACCCTAAACAATAGCTGAAAGCATTCCAAAATCTTAGACTACCTACTCAGCGAAACCCTTCCTAAAAAGGTGGAATCGTACTGAAACCCTAAGGGGCTTGTTCCCACTTCAAAGAGAAAAATTAAGCATATCTAGGCCTAATATAGGTGGAGACAGAGGTCATACAACCCTGAATAGGGCTTGGGAAAACCATGAAAATTACAGAAAAAATCCCAAAAAAGTTGTATCTCGCATGTATTGACCTGCAGGCTGCTGAAATCACATTTTTTGGCCCAACAGGTGCGATCTAAGCCTAAAATAGCAGGTTCTGGGCTAAAAAGTGTGAGTTGTAGTTCCAGGAGTCTCGGGTGACAAGTTGCGGAAAAAATTGTTGTCTCTGTCGCGAATGATACCTGTTACTTGCGGAAAAGACCCAGGAACACTTGGAAGTTAGAATTTTTACTGTTTTAGGGCATAAAAGGTGAAAAAAAACTTTAAGAGGCTAAAAAATAGATGAAGAAAAACCATAGGTACTGAAGCAGATGGTCACGCATGAATCCGAATAAAACTTTGTGGAGTCGCCAATTATTAGAATGAATTCTTAACGCAAGTGTACAGAAAGAGATCACTTTAGTTGCACATGACAAACATCCCTAACAATAAAGATGGTTGTGGAACTTCTTTAGATCTGCAATAGACAGTCGAAAAAATGAAAAAAAAATCCAAATCTATGCAAATAAAGCAGCTAAACAGTAAAATGAGATAATATTTTCTCCAAATATCTAATGGACAAGACAAGATTTATAAAGAATTTTTCTATTATGTTAACACCTGGGAAGGGAACAAAGAATGATGTTACTAGTCCCCCTCAATGGGATGGGTTCTTGGCTGTCCTCAATGCTTCAACTTTAGAGTTTCTCTCTCTCAATGGTGTAGAAAACCCAAGATGTGTAGAACTCAATGGAGCTCAATAAGCAAAAAGAAAATAAAAGTAATCAAAGTGTGACAATGATAAGAGGATCAAAGTCTGACCAAGATAAAAGGATCAAAGGGAAGAAATGAATGGAAAACCCTTCTATTTATAACAAAATATTGAACTATCCTTGATAATGGTGCATAATAAAATATTATTAACCAAGATCTAGATCTAACTGCTAGGAATATTTTATTATATTTTTTCGGAGGGAAAATGAATTTAAATTGGCAAAATCCCTTTATTTAGAAATAATAACAAATAAATGATTTATTTATTATTTCAAGGATGAGGTTAAGGAATAATTTAACAAATACTGATTTATTTTATTATTCCTAAATGATTTAGTCAAATTTAACAAGGAATATTCATTAAAAAATGATTTAATTAATTATTCCTAGAAACTAATAAGATAAATAATGATTTATCTAATTATTTCTCATTAATTGGGTTAAATGTGACCAGGAATATTATTAAACAGAGGTTCAATTAATTATTCCTAAAGGAAAATCAAATAAATAAAGATTAATTTAATTATTCCTCATTGGGTTTTCTATTTGGACCAAAAATTATTAATAAACTATGATTTATTAAATTATTTCTTATAGTGAAATCAATTTTACTATGGTAAAATTGGCCTCACATGGTGTATTTCGATCCATCTAATTGTAAACAGTTAGAAGACCAAAAATTGGTGCAACAATGTGTATTAGTTGTAGAGAGGTAACTTTAATACCCTACAATTCTTCCATTTTTGAGTCAAGTCTCAATTGTTTTTAATTTTTATGGCCAGTTATAGAAGTTGAAATGATTTTTTGAAGTGCTAAATTGGAGACATTGATTCTTTAAAGACTACTTGCTAGAATATGTTAACACTTTGTAATAGATTGAGTTTATTTAATGTTGAAGAGCTAAAGGGTGGATACGGATTTCACATGTTTTGTGAAAAAGTGGCACCTTCCAATATATCAAGTATCAAATTGTAAATTTTCAAGCATAATATCACAAATGAAACAAATCATTTCAAAATTTCAAGGCAGGGGTGGTATATTTAGGATTTGAGAATTAGTTTAAGAACAAGAGATCTTGTGGATTAAAGTCAAAGGATAAATAATGTTGTGAAAAATATGTACAAATTTGATAGAAATTGCAACTTCACAAGATTTCAAATTGAAAATAAGAGACACAATTCTACTCTATTAATCTGTGGAATATGTTATCACTTAGTAATTTCTCAAGGTTAAAGAAAGAACTCACCGAGGTAACCACAAACCTACTTTTAAGCCTTAGGATCTAGCCTTCCTAATGCTCAAAGAGGGCTATCTCTATATGATTTATCTTTGTTGATTTTAATTGGTTTTAGGCTAGTTATGTAGGGTAAATTGGTTTTGGAATTTTGATTTTATTTGGTGGTGAAATTACTTACTTAGATGGATATCTATAGATCGATATCCCATTGGGAAAATGGAGTCAATGTGTCAAGCAGTCATATCAGGATCAAGGTCTAAAAGGTAAATGTTTACAGGGCAGGATAGATGAGTTACTTTAGATCTTTGAGGTTGATGGTGAAATGGTTTTGATCATGATAAAAGAGCAATTAAGGGTTCTTAAATCCGAATTCTGAGTGAAAAGGTAGAGGTCAATCGAAATCAAGGAGCAATTAAGGGTTCCCTAATCTGGATATCAGTTGAAAACATATAAATGATAATCAATCAAAATAGAGTGCTTTTAAAAAATTCTGAAATAACAATTCCTGATTTATCATTTAGATTTAGAACACATTTAAGAATAGATGGAAAACATAAGAAAATTAACAAGATAACAGGTGAAATACTTCACTGTAGTGGCCTAACACATGAATCCTGTAATATGATGCTTTATTTCCTGTGAGCTAGTCTGCTGACTTGAAATTGATATAAAAACCCTTAGGTTCATAATAGTATAAATACATAAATGTTCAGCAATTCATCACACTCAATACTTCAAATGATGAAGTATTTATACAAATTCTAAACTAGAATATCTTGAAAAAATATCAATATTGGTTTACAAATATCTGAAACTATATTACATAAATAGAACATAAAAAAAGGACACTAAAAAATAATTAATCTATTTGGCACTATATCTATGGATTTATGGTGACAAAGAAGAGAAATTCAAATTTGATAGCAACTCTTAGTTGATGATGAGGTTTCCAAGTCACTAACTACCTCCTTCCTTTGTGCATTTTGCTCTAGAAATCCTGCAAAATTGGGGTCCAGTGATACATTGTTATGTCTCAATCTGAGAGAGATATGTAAAACGTGAAAGAGCTTATTGTATATAAATAGGTTTTCAAGAAAAAACTCTCTCATTTTCCTAAAATTTCACTCCAGTTGTTCACAATAGGCTCTGTAAAAAGATTTGTAAAACAAAACTTTGTACAATCTGAAAAATAGGCTGTAAAGATGTTCATGTATCTCTCATTCTATAATACCTGTGCATAAAGTGAGATATGTTTTTGTATGTTGGTATCTTAAGGACATAAAACTTCTCCTATTTTGCAAGATTAAGTTTTGATTGGCCACAATTTTCTCTGAAAGATGATGACGAAACAAGAATTTTCTGTAAAAAAGTTCTTTCAAGTATTGTTTAAAATTTCCAAAACCATAATGGCTGTTAGAAAAGTGAGAGAGGTTTTTGTATATGAGGATGTTAGAAACAAAAAAATCTTTCATATTTTGAAAATTCTTTCTCATATTTTTGTTTGTTCCATTTGTCTTCTTTCACCTGTATGTAACCTTCTGTTTAGTAAAGCCTTTCCTCTCTGTTCATGAAATTTCTGCTAAGTGAAGTCATTCGAATTTAAATGTCAAGAATCTAGATTAAACAGTTTGAAATAGTATCAACTATTTTATCAGATTTCTTGATATACCTGCAAAAAAAAAAATAGTTAGTGAAACAGAGGCTTGTATGAAGTGAAATAATGGCTTCCGGGAACAAAGAGTTTGATGGAAGGAGTCCCGATGGTAATGGGGTATCAATTTTAATTGGAAATGGCAGAATTTCATATCTTCACAAAATTCTGTGGTTTCTTGCCAAGTGCAGTAATGGATTTCAAACAGTGGGCCTCATTATATTGTGTGGAATGGAATGTAATAGTGGTTTACCACAATGCAAGGCAGAAAGGAAGTTTTTGATACATGCGCAAATGAGTTTAGCGGTTTTCGCAGAGAAGAGAAGCAGTTAGTGGTTTTATTTCAGTGCAGAAGGACAAGTGGTTTAAGCACAATGCTGGGAGGTTTATGAAACTTTGGTGGTATACTTCTTAGTGAAAAAATGGTTTATCTCACCATAGGAAGATGGTTTACGGTTTGGGAGATGGAAGTGCGATGAGATATGGGCTTGACACGTAGTAGAAAGAGGGCTTGCGCAAACCAGCCATTTCACAAACTTTCATAATGTTAACCATTGGATGAGAGGGGAATGCGAAATGATGTATAAGCCATCATATCTATGGATGATGAACAAACGGTCGGATGGATTTCTAGGCTTTCAAAGAGGTGGGACTGGGGGTTGATAGACAGACGATTAAAATGTGAGTAGGGTCGGGGTTTTATATATGTGGGGGAGGTTATAAATATATAATCTGTAATTTATATGTTGAATAATATAAAGGGGTTGTCAAATATGTATATGGGAATTACTTATTAAAGTGGAATATAATATATGGAGGAGTTAATATAATACGTTAATAATGATAGTAGGGGAATTTAAGCTGTTAGGTCCCTGTAATTAGCAATATTGGCAAAGTCCAACTGCAGGGGTAACATCAAACCGCTTTGGGATTCAAGGATCTAGCCCTCCTGAATCCAGAGAGGGATCTCTCTATGAATATGTTTAAAGATGTGATCTTTAATAGTTGAAATTATGATATTAGGCTAGTTCTGAAGAGCATGGGTTGTGTTTGTTTGTTTTTTGGTTGGGCATAGACATAATGAAGATGAAGTATTCAAAAGAAATGGTGAAGATGTCTGCAAGTGAAAGAATGATTCAGCTGACAGAAAAGACAAAGACAGTTTTAACCCATTGGGCTATGGAGTCATAGGAGGATTTTAATTGGACAACAAGATTCAAGAAGGATCTATGGGGCAAGTTACTTATGTCAAAAGATCTTTAAAGTGATTTTATGGGATGAAACAGAAAAGAAGTGTAGCATCAAACAAATGAGGAAACAACACAAAGTCTGAGATCAAGTAAGTACTTTTAAACTATCTTGCTTTGACATGTACTTAAGGAAAAAACATGAAAGTATTCTGAGATCAGGGAAGTACTTTTAAACTAGCCTGCATTGAAGTACTTTCAGTCTGGAAATATTTAAAAACAGTTTGAAAAGCTTAAGATCAGGTAAGTACTTCTAAACTACCCTGCTTTCAGCATATTCAATAAGAAAAACACATATGATGATCACAAAGAGCAATCTAGATCAGGCAAGTACTTTTAAACTAACCTGCATTAATATACTCTTCAAAGGGAACGTTCAAATGAAGAAAACATAGAAGATAAAGATTTCAGTGAGAGTAAGGTACTATTGAAAGTAAATCCTAGCTCTATGTTTGCTGCTCTTTATCAGAGAAAGTGGACAGAGTGAAAACATTAAGAAAGATAACAATAGACAGTGAGGAAAACATCACTGTTGACACAAATCATGAATCCCATGAATCAGTAGTTTGTATTTCATGTTCAAACCAGTTACAATCAACAAGCCTAGTGGGTTTCTACAACTTCAATCTTTTCATATCAGCTTATGTATCTTCAATATGCATACAGGGCATCAGTAAATTCAGAATAATCATTACATACATTCAGATGTCCAGAGACCAACATTTTCTCATCTTCTTCAGAAGTATTTATAGGAGAAGGAGCTAGTGGAACTTGATAAAAGATCTTCTAAGTTAATTAATACAGATTGATGACTCTTCGGCCTTTGAGGGCTTCAATGAAGAAATTTACAGGTGTTTATCTGCATTAATTGACTCAAACTTACAATTAAGTTCGGTGGGAGCTTTCTTGTATTATGATGCTTCGTGTCGGATTGTAGTAGCTCTGTTTCTATTGTTTGAGACCAAATGATCGAAATATCTACTTCTAAACTGTTCTTCATCTTCCAAAATGGTTTTGCCGACAATTAGAGATAAGATTCTTGATTTGTATTAATTGTTCGGCGGTCTTTAATCTCTGCGAGGCTGCAGGTGTCCTTAGGAGCTATAGAGGGTTCAATTAGCCTCTTTTTATGGCGGTGGAGGGTTTCTCAGCTCGACAGATGTCTTCCTCGTTCCCAAAACACCTTTAATTAACTTGAAATCCGTGTTTTGGTCTTCAAACTTCCTATTTCTGGTATATTTCGTCTTCGACACTGATACTCTTTGACGGTGCCCAATTTAACTGTGTTTTCTGGTGTGCAGGGCTGTATAGGGTCGAATGGCATCAATGGGTCATGAATTCATTGATGAAACATAATTTTAAACCCTTGATTGATTTTTTGGATGGCTCAGAAGACGGAGGATCGTCACCCTCTGCTTCTGAGATTTCTTCGGAAATGGCAAGAGAAACCATTTAAACCTGCAAAAAACGAAAAATTGTTATAAAATCCTACGTTATATAGGTTTCGCTGCATTGGAAGGCGTGTGGAAGAGTTGGATGGCATCATCCAATGGTCAGGATTGATCGAAGGAGATCATAGAATAGGTGGGAGAGGATTTAATCTGAGCCGTCGATCGCGCGAGATCGAAGATCGGGAGCGGTTGGGAAGGTCAAATGGCGGGGTCAATTCCTTTGGAAAAATCAATGAAACATGGATAAAAACCTTTGTTTTCGGTTAAAATGGTTAAAAATCAGTTTCGGGATTGGGGACGATCGTGGGCCGTCGGATGAGATCGGCCCACAGATCAACGGCAGAGATCAACTGCCCCAAAACCTTACAAAATGTGCTCGGATCCCAAAACTTCAATAAAACTCTGCTGAATAATTTCCCCGGATCCGAAAATGCTGACTGGTCAAGGGTTGGGCAACGGAATCTGAACCGTTGATCACAAATCAGATTGACGGCGGAGATTGACTTTCCGTCCGCCATAGCCCGTCTATCTTGCGCGCACCTTTATTAAACATCGAGCAACTTCGGCAAGCGATCACCTTCAGATGAGTGGGCCCAGATCGGACGGTTGTCATTAATTTCGCTGGGCATCCTTGGTTCGGTCTTTCACGCGCGATGGAAAATGGTTGCGCGGCGGTTTTCAAACCGTACAAGGGACACGCGTCGGGCGGTGTATGGAATCGCTGGCCATCGGGGTAAAACCGCCTTCCGCTGAAGAGTGGTGTGAAAAGTACCGCCGGTTTGGAAAACAACTTTCGAACGGTGGGGTCCACATGGTAAGTCGCACTCCGCACCGTCGGATCTTTGAGTTGGATGGACGGCTGAGATGCGTTCGCGTGGAGGGTCCACCCATTTGAATATTTCGCCACCTGACTTGATATTTTACGTTAAAAACTTTGGAAACATGGGTTTTAAAATTTGCAAAGGAAAATATGAACCGCATATGATTTATTCGTTGGTTTAGCGCCTGGTTGCTCAGCGCCGGTTCTGTCGCCAGGACACATAGATGGAGAAAAGGTTAGGGGCTCAGCGAAAGGGGCTAAAGTCTGATGCATAGACAATATGCATTTTTAAAGGATTTTTCATGATTTTAAAAGTTTTGGTGGGTTCCGATAGGGTCAAGAAGGAGTCTTTAAAACCTTATCAAAGGGTCTCAATGAAGGGGAAAGGGAAAAAGAAGGATTTCATAGGGGAAGAAGGGGTTAAAATGAAGCTAATTTTGACAAGAAGAAAAGGAAGGGAAAAGGGTATTTTGCAGCAGCTCTCTCATGGAATTTTTAGCAGAATTTCTGAACTTGAAATGGGAAAACATCAGTGAAGATTGAAACAAGGATATGATGTCGTCCAAAGGCTTCAAGAGATACATTTTCTACCATGAAACTGTTCCTTGAAGGCTGAACAATGTTTTGGCCACCTTTTGATAGAACAAATTTTATAGGTGGCCAACAGTGGCTCCACTTGGGGATGGTGCCTTCTTGAAGGCATCAAGAATTCAGACTTGCATTCGCTGGTAGGCTGATCAGTCTGCCTCATCCATTTTTTCTTCTCTGGGATGCTGACCTGTGCCTGATCCATTGGGCTACTTTCTTTCTCTGGATGATGTGTTCTGAAAACAAATTAGCAGCCACAAAATAATGGATTTTCATCAATACAAACTTCTACCTACCCAATCCTACTGATCTAACATTTTTTCTTCATTTTTTAGAGTGCACTTGGATTGGAAAACTCTTTTACAACATTTTATTCTTTTGAAAACAGGAAATCTAATCTAATTCTACCCCTTATTTCTCCTTGGACTCAGATTAAACCGTTGAGTCCATATAATTCTCTACCTAATCTACTTATCTATTGGGATTAAACTGTCCAACAGATCTCATTCTCTAAATTCTAAAACAGAAATTGAAAAACAGTCAAGTCAAGATTAAACTGTTTGACTTGCTGTGATCTATGGCATAGAAGACAAACTGCACATAGACATTATTTTGCAGAAATTTTAAATCAAAACTGAAGGTTTTAGGATCTGAAATTTCAAAGCAGTTCCTCCATCTTTTTACAGCTCTATTTTGAATTCTATTTAAGCTGATCTTTCTTTTTATCTGGTTCAGATTTTGAGTTGATTAGAACCAGATTTACATCTTCTTTGACTTAGAATTTGAAAGAGATTTGAGTCATTCTTCTTGGAAGCTTAGGTTCAGGTTTTGAGCATGTTTGAACCTTTGATTACTATCCTAACCTATCTACTGATAAGCCAAGATTAAATAGTTTGGCAAATCAAATTCACTATCCTATCAGCAGTAAATTTAAAACTAGTTAGTCAAGATTAGACTGTTTGACTAACTAGGAGTGTGTTTTTTAGGAGTGGCATTTGAGCTTGCACACTTTCAGTTTTGTTTCTGTTTTTTGGCATGGGGCTTTTCCTTTCTTGTTTTTGTAATCTGCCCTCTTTTCTGTCTTTTCTTTGTTTTTGTACTTTTTTTCTTCTTTTTTGTGAAATTGAACAAAGCAATGATATTTACAATGGAAGTGAAAATTTCAAGATTGAACTCAACAGTAGTAATACTTAAGGACCCTGCCATTGACAGGACCCCCAAAAAAATCTGTGCCATATAACTCTTGCAAAAATTAGGCATTTGGACCAATGGTGGACTGAACTATGTAAGGACCTTGCCATAAACAATCAAATTTTCCATGTTTACCCTTATCCTCTCTTCTGGAATCCCATTTAAGTACCTTGTCTCCAATATTGAAATCACAAGCCTTTGTTCTCTTGTCAAACAACTTCTTTATGTTCTCTTGCACCTTTTGAGCTCTGTTGTAAACCTCTTCCCTTGTCTGATGGAGATGTATTGTTTGATTAATCCTCCTTATCATACTGTCTTCTTCTGACTGAATTTCTTGGACTAATTTTATCACTAGTACACCTAGGCTAGTAGGAAACACTGCATCTGCTCCATAAACAAGTTGGTAAGGGGAGGTTCCAATGGATTTCTTTGTGGTCAATTTGTCTACCCACAATGCATGGACCAGCTTGTTATGCCATGATTTTTTATTTTCTTCAAGTAGCTTCTTGATGATGGTCACCAAACTTTTATTTGATGATTCAGCTAGCCCATTACCTTGTGGGTAATAAGCAGTAGAATGACCAAGTGTAATCTGATACTTGTGACAAAAATCAATCATCTTTTTAGAACTAAAAGCAGTAGCATTATCAGTAATAATCTTCCTAGGGCATCCAAATCTAGACAAGATATGGTCTTCAAGAAATTTTATAATGACAGAATCGGTGGCATTCCTGGAAGGGATGGCCTCTATCCACTTTGTGAAGTAGTCAGTGGCTGTGAGAATCCATTTATGCTGGGAAGATGAAGCAGGATGGATTTCTCCTATGAAATCTAGGCCCCATTGTTGAAAAGGAGCTTCAACAATGATAGGTTGTAATGGTAAGAGAAGGAGTTTTCTTTTTCCCTAAAAAATTTGACACTTGTGACATGCAACTATCATTTTATGGATATCTTGGAAGAGGGTGGGCCAGTAGTAGCCAGCTCTAAGGACTTTATTGGCTGTGGTTTTCCAGTAGAGATGACCTCCACACTCTCCTTCATGGAATTCATGCTTGATCCTCTCTGCATCAACTTCAGGCAAACATTTAAGCAATAAACCATTAGCATTTTTCCAATATAAACATTCTTTCAAAATGCAATAATTCCTAGCTTTCAACTTTAAAAACCTTGCCTTGGTTTTTGATAAATCAAGAGGAGCATTAAGATTTGTAAGTACATACAAGATGTCAGCATACCAAGGTGAGTTTTGGTACTGCTCTTCCACAGTGGGAGCAGGTAATTCTTCCTGTTCATCCAAGGCATCTACCATGTTAATATCCAGGGCTTGGAGATTAGATTCAACCATTAATTGAGCCAAGCCCTGAACCTTAATAAGTTTGGTGGGTTTGATCTCCAAATCATACTCTAGGATTGCAGCAATCAATTTTCCCCTCTTTCCATCTGGGTCTTGAGACAGGATGTCCTTTTACCAATTCAAAGGATTTTTTGGCTTCTACAGTCCATTTCACTCCTACATTATTTTTGAGCATATTAGTCATGTTTCTAAGGAGCTATGCTAAGTTGGGAATAAACCTCCTCAAGAAGTTAATATTCCAAATAAAGGACTGTAGTTCTTTTATATTCCTTGGGTGGCTAATCTGTAGTATTCCCTCAACTCGTTTTGGATCTATTTTAATCCCCTTTTCTGATATAATATGGCCAAGGAGTTTACCCTCTTGTAGGCCAAATACTGTCTTTTTGGGATTTAAAGATAGCCCAAATCTCCTGCATTTTTCAAAGACCTTTCTTAGATGCTTAAGGTGTTCTTCATCAGATTTGTAATAAAATGTTATATCATCAAGGTAAATTACAATGAAGTGTCCTATTTCTTCTGAAAATGCAATGTCCATGGCCCTTTGAAAAGTGGCCCCAGCATTCATTAGTCCGAAAGGCATTTTTACATACATGAAAGTGCCCCAAGGGGTGGTGAAAGCTGTCTTGAGTTGATCTTCTAGGAGTACTAAAACTTGGTTATATCCTAAAAAACCATCTAACAGAGAAATCCTCTTTGAACCAACTACCCTCTCTAGGATATGCTCCATTTTGGGTAAAGGGTAATTGTCTTTTAGGGAAGATTTGTTAAGACTTCTGAAATCAATGCACAGTCTGATTTCTCCTATCTTTTTCCTCACAGCTACAAGGTTAGAAAACCAATCTGAAAACCTCACAGGGACAATGATTCCTGCCTCATACATTTTCTTGATTTCCTTTTCCACTAGAGGCAGTTGTATTGGATTAATTCGACGCAATTTTTTCTTAAATGGTTTTTGGTTTTCTTTCAAAGGGATCTTGTGCTGGATAATTTCTGTGTCATAGGCCTTTAAGTCTTCATAGCCCCAGACAAACACATCGACAAACTCTTTAAACAAGTCAATGTATTTCTTTTTGATATCTGGTGGCAAGGACCTGGCTAATTTGATCATTCTAGGCTGATCCTTGGTGCCTATGTTGCATTCTTCAACCTCAGACTCTGTATATTCCACAGTGGGTTTCTTTGCTACATCATTAAAATCAAACAGGTCTTCTAACAGTGCTAGCCCCCTAGGTATGTTCTTGTCCTTTGATGACAATATCTCAATGTCTTCGTTTTCTGTGTCCTCGTACTCTTTAGTATGAGTTTCAAGTTCATTAGTTAACGTGTTGATTCTCACGGGACTGGGTGGTTTTTCCTCTTCAGGGGGTTCTTTATTTATGCAATCTTGATCAGATTTAGAATCTGAATTAGATGGTTCAAATTCGTTTCTGCCAAGCAGGAAATCCTCTATCTGTTTATCACCTTCAAAGACCTGCCAATATTTTTTATTATCAGGCACAACTGGTCTAAATTTTATCTGAGTTGTGCAGTCTTTGGTTTCATATGGCATTAAGCATGTTCTTGCTGCAAAGGCTAGATTGTGGGCGAAAATATTTCATTTTCTTGGGACAAAAATCAATTTGAACTCCTCAAAGGCTTTCAAAAGGTCCATGACATTGTTTCGGTAGGCTCTAAGTGTGGGATGGTTTGCATTATACTCCCCATTAACTTGCCCAAGTATTAAATCTGAATCCCCATGGACGTTGATTCTTTTGGCTCCTAATTTTTTCAACTGATGTAGGCCCAAGATAAGAGCTTCATACTCGGCGATGTTGTTAGAACACTGAAAGTTTAATTTGCATGAAATGCATTCTGTGTGTTTGTTTTCAGTGTTAGTAATCCAGACACCTGCACCAGCATTGTTCCTAGTGCATGACCCATCAAAGTACATACTCCACAGAGGGGTATTTTCGGTTTCATCCTTTTGCTTCATTCTAAGATCCACCACATGTTGTGCTGGGCCTCATTCTTCAGGATTTTCATGGAGTTGAGTGAGAGGGCTAGTGTGTTGTTTGGCATCTTGACTTTGTTGACTCTGGTCTGTTGTTTCAGTGCACTGTTCCTCAATTGTTCTCTCGTTTTCTTCCATATCTAGAACTGCCATCATTTCTAGACTAGGGGCCTCTAACTGGTTATCTGCGTTGCTGTTTTCTGATACTGACCCTTTTGTGGATTCATTATTGTAAAGGATAAACGAGTCTAGGTCAGTATGGACAGAGTATATGGGAGAATTTTCAGGCTTTTCTGAGCTACTGATCATGAATTTCATGTGTGCCTCTCTGTATAACCTTCTAGGCTGGCTAAAAACAGGGATAGTGGCATATGTCCCATCCATCTGCATTGTACCTTGCAGCTTGGCACACCATGATCTTGACAATAACATGCCATACTTAGGAGGGACATCAGCCACCACAACATCCATAACCATGCACTTGGCTGGGATTTGAGTCAAAATCACACAGAGGTCCTTAATTAGGCCAAGACACTTGACTCTGCTTGAGTCAAAGGAATATAAATCTTTGTAGGGTCTGGTTATTTCTAGTCCTAGCCTTTCCATTATCACCTATGGAATAAGATTATGTGAGGCTCCATAATCATGCATAGCATTATGCAGGATTTTGTCATGGATATTAAAGCTGACATAGAACGGAGGTATTGTCCCTTCTTGAAATTTCCCTTCAACTTTAGGACCAAAAATGAGCTCTGGCTGATCATCATTAAAATTTACTATGTCATTCTGGTCTTCTATGTTTAAAGCCTTCAAAATTTGGGTCCTATACACATTCTGGGCGGCTAACTCAGTTAGGGGAACATAGATTTTGATCTTTGAAATTTCCTGCTCTAGGCTAAAGGGAATTTGGTTTTTTGAGGAACTTGTCTCAGCCTTACTAGCTGCTAGTCTATCAGCAACATCAGCCTGTTGATTTGTTCTATTTACATTTGGTAAAATGGTTTTGATAGGAGTACTAGCTGAAGTGTTAGTACTACTAGGGTCTGCACTCTGCTTTTCACTGTTTTGAGTGCCTTTCTCTTTATCATTATCAGAACTCACAGCTCCAATTTTGTCCTTTTGTTTGACAGCTTTAGTTTTGGTTGTAGTGCTGTTTTGTGAAGATTTTTCAGAGGTTTTAGTGTTAGGATTTTGTTGACTGGTTTTGCTTCTAAGGTCATATTCTCTGTGAGGCTCTATGATGACATTTTCCATATCTTGATAACAATCTTCATCATCATCCCTTTTGTCATCATAAGGTGTGTATAGACGTTGTTTCTTTTCATAATGAATCTCAAAGCCATCATTATCTACCCCCATCATGTTGACATCATTTTCCTCTGATATCTCATTTGTTTCCTCGGCGTCACTTATATAGTTTTGATGAAAGGGAGGAGTGATCTGTTGATCATCTTCCCTAGGTCTGTTTGGAGGTTGGTTTCTTCTTAAATTTTGATTCTGGTTCTGGCTTCTATTCTGAGAAGTAGTCTGGTTTAGGTTTTCTTGTGCTCTCTTAATTATGCTCATTTCTTTCATCATTTCTTCCATCATTCTTTCCATCTTTGAGTTTGAAGTGGAAGGTGTGGATTCTTCTCTAAAAGATACTCTCTTTTTAGCTTTTATTCTTGCTCTCTTTTCCATTAAGTTGACTTCCACAGAAAGAGCACCCCTTTGCATATCTTCGAGAGTTGAAAAATATCTCTCTCTTAGAGAATAGGTCATATCAGAGTCAAACCCTTCAGGAAATTTGTTTAAATATGAGCCCTGAGGGGGTTTTAGTTCTGGGGAAAGTGCATTATACACACTGTTAAATATAGTACAATAAGCTTGTACACTTTCCCTTGGGTTCCTATGGAGATTGTTGTAGTCAGCAAGAACTTGGAGAGGATTCTTTCTCACTTCCCATTTGTTTAAGAATGATTGATGGAAACCTTGGAGATCATTAATACTATGAGGGGTTAAGCCTTTGAACCATTTTCTTACTTCTCCCCCCCAAACTTTGGGCAAATAGTCTAAGCTTGACAGAATCATTATCAATTTCATTCCTGTCAAAGTAGTCATTCATCTTATCCACATGTTGTGATGCAGTAGTAGCACTACTATCATCATACAATGGAATTTTGGATTGATAGTCCTATGGAAGGTTGACCAAAGGTACAGGAAGAACCAAGGGAGCATACCATGCAGCCATGATTGGAGGTGGAGGTGGGTTTATAAGAGTGAAGGTGGGCTGGAGTGGAGTGGTTTGAACAGTGGATGTAGGGTGAGCAGATGTGGATGGACCAGGAAAAGATTTCTGAGCTGATTTTGGGTGAGAGACACCTAAGTCATAAAGGAAGTGTAAATCAGGAGGTGTTGCTTCTCTTCTACCAAGATGCTTACTTGTTTCAGGAGATGAAAGTGAAGACTCAGAATCTAGCTGATCTAAATCACCAAGAGACCTAGTTCTAAAAGGATTTACTAAGTCAACTTGTGATTGTTGTTGAGCTGAAATATTTTCAGGGACTGAATTAGTTCTCAAGGGTGATATGAAAGCAGTTGATAACTCTATCTTAGGAGGCCTCCTAAGGATACTTTCTGAGTCATCAACTATTTCAGGAGGATCAGGGTCAGGATGGGCTCTAGTGTGAATCCTTCTGGAAGCCACTATGTTGTGTTTTCAAGACCCAAATAAACAAGAAAAGTTTAACTAGGTATGGCAATCTTTGAGATTTTTATTAATCTGTTTATACAAATGTTAAGCCTACAGTCCTCTAACTGAGTTTTAAATGATTTTATAATGATGAGGGTTCTTCCCAGTGGAGTCTTAAGGTCTGTTCAGGATTGTGGAGTCGCCAAGTGGAATTTTTTAGCTCATTTTCAGAGGTAAAAGGTTTTATGGTCCACTACCATGTTTATTAGAAACCAATCTGAAATATTTTTGGGTTTTTCTGAGTTATTTTTCAGTTGTGTGGGTTTGGAGAATGTCCTAACTTTGTTTCAAAACTTAGCTACGGTTATGAGACAAAGGTAGTCTACTCTTATGGCTAAACCAGCTAATTTCAAGGTTAGAGGAGGCTTATGAGAATCCTAGGGCCTGCCTAGATTGTCACTGATTCAACACAAGTTTTACTGTTTGGTAGTGCTTGAAAAAGGGCAGATTGTACTCATAAGGTTTTATGAAGTATTCAAGGGAACTTAAGATGAAAATTCAACTCAGGTTCCCCAGTGGAGTCGCCATTATGTTAGGTGACTCAACTGGCTAACACATCAAATATTCTTAAATCAAGGGACTTCTGGTATCTTATGATTGCCTTCTAAACTAAGGAATACTCAGAGTCCCCAGTATGGTCGCCATTATGTTAGGTCCCTGTAACTAGCAAGATTGGAAAAGTCCAACTGCAGAGGTAACATCAAACCGCTTTTGGATTCAAGGATCTAGCCCTCCTGAATCCAGAGAGGGATCTCTCTATGAATAAGTTTAAAGATGTGATCTTTAATAGTTGAAATTATGATATTAGGCTAGTTCTGAAGAGCATGGGTTGTGTTTGTTTGTTTTTTGGTTGGGCACAGACATAATGAAGATGAAGTATTCAAAAGAAAGGGTGAAGATGTCTGCAAGTGAAAGAATGATTCAGCTGACAGAAAAGACAAAGACAATTTTAACCCATTGGGCTATGGAGTCATAAAAGGATTTTAATTGGACAACAAGATTCAAGAAGGATCTATGGGGCAAGTTACTTATGTCAAAAGATATTTAAAGTGATTTTATGGGATGAAACAGAAAAGAAGTGTAGCATCAAACAAATGAGGAAACAACACAAAGTCTGAGATCAAGTAAGTACTTTTAAACTATCTTGCTTTGACATGTACTTAAGGAAAAAACATGAAAGTATTCTGAGATCAGGGAAGTACTTTTAAACTATCCTGCATTGAAGTACTTTCAGTCTGGAAACATTTAAAAACAGTTTGAAAAGCTTAAGATCAGGTAAGTACTTCTAAACTACCTTGCTTTCAGAATATTCAATAAGGAAAACACATATGATGATCACAAAGAGCAATCTAGATCAGGCAAGTACTTTTAAACTAACCTACATTAATATACTCTTCAAAGGGAACGTTCAAATGAAGAAAACATAGAAGATAAAGCTTTCAGTGAGAGTAAGGTACTATTGAAAGTAAATCCTAGCTCTATGTTTGCTGCTCTTTATCAGAGAAAGTGGACAGAGTGAAAACATTAAGAAAGATAACAATAGACAGTGAGGAAAACATCACCGTTGACACAAATCATGAATCCCATAAATCAGCAGTTTGTATTTGATGTTAAAACCAATTACAATCAACAAGCCCAGTGGGTCTCTACAACTTCAATCTTTTCATATCAGCTTATGTATCTTCAATATGCATACAGGGCATCAGTAACTTTAGAATAATCATTACATACATTCAGATGTCCAGAGACCAACATTTTCTCATCTTCTTCAGAAGTATTTATAGGAGAATGAGCCGGTGGAACTTGATAAAAGATCTTCTAAGTTAATTAATATAGATTGATGACTCTTGGGCCTGTGAGGGCTTCAATGAAGAAATTTACAGGTGTTTATCTGCATTAATTGACTAAAACTTACAATTAAGTTCGGTGGGAGCTTTCTTGTATTATGATGCTTCGTGTCAGATTGTAGTACCTCTGTTTCTATTATTTGAGACCAAATGATCGAAATATCTGCTTCTGAATTGTTCTTCATCTTCCAAAATGGTTTTGCCAACAATTAGAGATAAGATTCTTGATTTGTATTAATTGTTCGACGGTCTTTAATCTCTGCGAGGCTGCATGTGTCTTTAGGAGCTATAGAGGGTTCAATTAGCCTCTTTTTATGGCGGTGGAGGGTTTCTCAGCTCGACAGATGTCTTCCTCATTCCCAAAACACCTTTAATTAACTTGAAATCCGTGTTTTGGTCTTCAAACTTCCTGTTTCTGGTATATTTCGTCTTCGGCACTGATACTCTTTGACGGTGCCCAATTTAACTGTGTTTTCTGGTGCGCAGGGCTGTACAGGGTCGAATGGCATCAATGGGTCATGAATTCATTGATGAAACATAATTTTAAACCCTTGACTGATTTTTTGGATGGCTCAGAAGACGGAGGATCGTCACCCTCTGCTTCTGAGATTTCTTCGGAAATGGCAAGAGAAACCATTTAAACCTGCAAAACACGAAAAATTGTTATAAAATCCTGCGTTATATAGGTTTTGCTACATCGGAAGGCGTGTGGAAGAGCGTGGTCGTTGGATGGCATCATCCAACGGTTAAGATTGATCGAAGGAGATCATAGAATAGGTGGGAGAGGATTTAATCTGAGCTGTTGATAGTGCGAGATCGACGGTCGGGAGCGGTTGGGAAGGTCAAATGGTGGGGTCAATTCCTTTGGAAAAATCAATGAAACACGGATAAAAACCTTCTTTTTTCAGTTAAAATGGTTAAAAATCAGTTTCGGGACTGGGGACGATCGTGGGCCATCGGATGAGATCGGCCCACAGATCAACGGCGGAGATCAACTGCCCCAAAACCTTACAAAATGTGCTCGGATCCCAAAACTTCAATAAAACTTTGCTGAATAATTTCCTCGGATCTGGAAATGCTGACTGGTCAAGGGTTGGGCAACGGAATCTGAACCGTTGATCAAAAATCAGATCGACGGTGGAGATTGACTTTCCGCCGCGCCATAGCCCGTCTATCGAGCGCACCTTTATTAAACATCGAGCAATTTCGGCAAGCGATCACCGTCAGATGATCGGGCCCAGATCGGACGACTGTCATTAATTTCGCTGGGCATCCTTGGTCCAGTCTTTAACGCGTGATGGAGGACGGTTGCGCGGCGGTTTTCAAACCTTACAAGGGACGCGCGTTGGGCAGTGTATGGAATCGTTGGCCATCGGGGTAAAACCACCTTCTGCCGAAGAGTGGTGCGAAAAATACCGCCGGTTTGGAAAACAGCTTTCGAACGGTGGGGACCACATGGTAAGTCGCGCTCTGCACCGTCGGATCTTCGAGTTGGATGGACGGCTGAGATGCGTTCGCGCGGAGGGTCCACCCATTTGAATATTTCACCATGTGACTTGATATTTTACGTTAAAAACTTTGGAAATGTGGGTTTTAAACTTTGCAAAGGAAAATATGAACCGCATATAATTTATTCATTGGTTTAGCGCCCGGTTGCTCAGCGCCGGTTCTGGCGCCAGGACACATAGAGGGAGAAAAGGTTAGGGGCGCAGCGAAAGGGGCTAAAGTCTGATGTATAGAAAATATGCATTTTTAAAGGATTTTTCATGATTTTTAAAGGTTTTGGTGGGTTCTGATAGGGTCAAGAAGGAGTCTTTAAAACCTTATCAAAGGGTCTCGATGAAGGGGAAAGGGAAAAAGAAGGATTTCATAGGGGAAGAAGGGGTTTAAATGAAGCTAATTTTGACAAGAAGAAAAGGAAGGGAAAAGGGTATTTTGCAGCAGCTCTCTCATGGAATTTTTAGCAGAATTTCTGAACTTGAAATGGGAAAACAACAGTGAAGATTGAAACAAGGATATGATGTCTTCCAGAGGCTTCAAGAGATACATTTTCTGCCATGAAACTGTTCCTTGAAGACTGAACAATGTTTTGGCCACCTTTTGATAGAACAAATTTTATAGGTGGCCAACATAAGCTATAGGGGGAAATATATGAAATGGATTTTTTAATATATAAACTATACTTTGGGAATATATAACGGGATTTGGGAATAAGATAAAGTGGGGGGGATTTATATAATATGTGGGAATTTAAACTATATGTTTAAATAAAATATATGGTGGGGATATAATACATAAAGGAATTATATTAAATACGGGGTAAAGGTTTTATAATGGAGTCAATACATTAGATTAGAGGTTAAAAATGTAATGTAACCGCGGGATATTGCAGGATGTAAAATATACTAAGTACTGTGTAAAAAATGATATCGGGGATAGATTTCTTCATAGTGGGTCCTGATATAACATTTTAGCATTTATACTTAGGATAAAAGTATTTTTTGGATTTTTGGGTATTTTTGAATAAATACCCGACAATTATCTTCCGCAGGGTTCGCAATCTCTTCCACATGGTTCGCAATCTTGACGTGGAGATAAAAAATTTGCAATTATCTTCTGCATGGTTCGCAATATCTTCCGTAGGGCTGGCAATTGTCTTATGTAGGGTTTGAAATCTCTTGTATATGGAGGACTCATCACATCGGCTGACATTTTAAAATATGCTATACACCTTTTGAGGCACAAGTGCGAGATTTTCTGAGGCACAAGTGCGAGTTTTATGAGATAGAAATGCGAGGTTCCTGAGGCTTATTATTCGCACATTATTATATTTAATCACACATTATAGATCGCATGCGAGTTTTCTGAGGCATAAGTGAGAGTTTTCTGGGATGGAAATGCGAGGTCCCTGCCGCTTATATTCTGTGGCATCATCTGAGCTTGAGTCTGAGATAGAGAACGTGTTTTTTGCCTCTCTTGAGACTTTGTGTTTGTGACATATCTTTGTGGTACTGTGCATGTTCTTTTCTGCAGATTTTTCGGAGATTAGATCTAGTGGCCTTGTTTTTGCAAAAAATATTTTGTCTTCCTCATGGATTTATAGCAAAGTGTTGTCTAAACCTCTTCTCTCTTATCTTCATCGAATGGGTTTTGCAGGGTTCGATAGCATCTCTTCCGCAGTATGGCTCCCAATTTCACGAAGATAATTGTCGGCCCAGTTTTTTTCGTCTCTGAGAGTCAATCTCCTGCCCATATTATCAGTGAAACCCCAGCTCCCACTGTGCAGGTGGTCAAGGCCTCACTGGATGAAGCCTTGAAGTTTTCTGAAAGTGCCTTAATCTGCCGATTTAATGGCTTTTGGGAGCAGCTGACAGCTCTCCACAGTTGGATCTCTGAGGTATGGAGGCCTGTCATTTCTGATGAAATTAATATCTACCCCTGTGTTATGGGTTTCTTTATAGTAGATTTTGAAAACTCTGAAAGTAGACAATGCATTTTAGATTCTGACCCTTGGTTTTGGGAAAACTCGGGCCTATTCATGAAGCCATGGAACCCATCATTCGATCCTTCGACAACAGTCATAACCTCAACACCAGTTTGGTTCAGATTACCAAACCTACCTTTGCATCTCTGGAATCTCTCCTCGCTAAAAGCCATTGGAAATGAAATTGGGAAATTTTACTACAGATGCCTAGAAATAGAGGAATATGTCAGAACCACCTATGCATGCATCTTTGTAGAAATGGACTTCAGCACCAGATTCCTAGCTAAAATAATCCTAACAAGCAAAGACTATGTATGGAACCAGAAATTCAACTATGAAAGTTTCCTCTTCAGATGTCGATTCTACTTTGAGACAAGCCATCTCGCCAAAAATTGCCCAAAAGTCTCCTCAAAAATTTTTGCTAGAAAGAATCACCATAGATCTACATGGTGGGAAGGAGCACAAAAGGAACATTAAACTGTCATCAAGGAAGAATACTCTCTAGAAAATTTCGAATCACAAAAAATCAGGCAAGAAAGAAACAACCCTCAAGACAAGCAGGGGGAAAGCCCCTCCCAAAAACAAAAAATCGAACTTGATAGCCCCTCAAGCATCAACAATTATGAGGATTCGAATACCACACAAAAGAAATATTCATTTAGCAGTAAAGAAGATCTCCCAGATCCCGAAGATAAGACACCAGTGTCCCAAGAATCAGAAGACATGAAGCAGCTGCAAGATAAAGGAAGTTGGAAGACCGTAGAGAAGAAAAAGAAAGCTACAACACCATTCTCGCCAAGAAAGACGAGAAGCTAGACAATTAAGAACTAAGAAAATTATACGTCTGATAGACCAAAGTTTGGTCTCAGTGGACGTTAACCATCATCATCATCATCATCATCATCATCAAAAGGGGAATTAGTTAAAGGGATTTCACTTTTCTTAAGTAAAACATGTTTTTAACTTAGGAAAAGGAATTTTTTTCAAGGGGGAAAAGAGTAAAATAAGGGGAAAAAAATGGAGGGGATGGGGTATTTTTACAAGGGAAATGATTTTTGTAGGGAAATTAATAAATGAAATGACCAATTGTCTGTTATCCATGCTTATGAAAATAGTTTCTGCCTACCCATCAACTACCCTGACATTTTTTCTTCTTTTACATGGGTGCATTTGAGCTTGCAAACCCTTATTCATTTTTCTTTCAATCAAAAAACTAACTAATTCAATCCTTATTTCTTCCAAGGGCTCAGATTAAGCTGTTGAGCTCCTTATTATTCTCTACCTAACTACTAATCTGCCAAGATTAAACTGTTTGGTTAGATCTTTATTCTCTATCTAACAACATGAAATTTAAAGCATGAAAAAGTCAAGATTAAGCTATTTGACTTATCATGGATTATGGTATTTTGAACAAGCAACACATAATATTTATTTTGTAGTAAAATTAAATGGTAGTGGAATTTGGATTTGCATCACTTTTATGTTTTATTTTTATCTCTTTTTGTTTGGGGTCCATTTTTCTATTCTTTTTGATCTTTTTTCTTTCAAGTCCTTTGATTTTTCTTTTAGGACTTTTACCCTCTTTACATTTTTTAATTTTCTAATATGGGAAAATAATTTGGAGAAAGAAAAGTATGTACATATTTACAAGACTAATCAAAGTAAATTGAACATTATGAATCCTATTGTTATAGGACCCTAACGGAATAGAAATCACATTTTGGAAGAACTTGCATAGACATGCAACAGGAAAAACCACAAGTACATAGTGATTTCTAGGGGAACCTAACTGGGAAAAACCCCTCAATACTCTTTGCATTAATCAATTGAATAAAGAAATTATTACAATTAATTGCTCCAACTCTAAGCACAACCTGTAATAGAATAATTACTCTCTGCTAAATGAGAGCCTCTGACCAACACTTAGCCAATTTCCTGCTCCTCCAACCTCCTATTTTCTTGCACAAATATGAGAAAATTTGAGCTCCTAAACAATAGGGAAGTCCCTATTTCCTTGCACAATTCCCAAGGAATTGATCGCCTGACTACATGTAACAATTGTACACTCAACTAGTATACAACTCATGTTGCATTGGCCTTGTCTCCTCCACTTCAAATGAGCAATTTGAATTTCGTGCATGTATGAGATATTTTTGGGCTGATTGATCAGTTAAATAATATATATACTACTATCCCACTACTCAAATGAATCCATCAATAGTTAGGGGTTAGTTAATTGAATAAAAATGAAAATAGCTGAACTAGATTGCTAAAATTTAGAAATCACACATGCATGACTAAAATACAAGCTCATTAACTTGAATTTACTAACCTAACTAAGTGAAAAGAGCGATTTCACACTATTTAACTACCTCCAAGTTGTCCTACTGACGTGGAAATTCTATTTACTCAATTTCACTAAGGCTAAAGACAAATTGAGCCTTTCTCGCTACATTTTTTAACACTCCCCCTTAGCAAGAAAGGGATTTTTCACCACCCCTATCATGCACCTATGGAATTCAAATTTACCTCTTGAAAATTCCTTTGTCAATATGTCAACATCTTTCTCCCCAGTTAGAATGTATTGTAGAAACACAATTCTCCTCTGCACATAGTCCTGTAAATGATGATATCATATATCAATGTTCTTATACCTATCATGAAATACTGGATTCTTAGAGAGCTTGATGCAACTTTCATTATCACAATATATCATTGTTAGATACACTCATAACTGAAAATTCCCATAATGATTTTACTCATCCATACGGCCTCACATGTTGCTTGACTTTTTGATCTAATGAATCAGTTTAATGCTCAAAATTCAAAGTGCTTGGATTGGATTTAAACTAGTGCCAAAGTGTAGATATAATCACCTTGAATCCAACGCAACTTGTTTCACTAAAATATGACATCAGATGCTCCCAATATCACATTCTGTTCAAATTGGGAAACAACTAAAAAGTTAACTAGTAAAAATTCACCATGCCACCACCAATCGAGTGATGCCAAATGTTGATCAACGATTGGTCCACAGTAAAACCAATCAAATTCTAGTCATGACCCAGTCAATGTACATACTACGAACCGGGCATCCCTGCAAACTCAATTTCAAATTTTTAGTTGTTTCCCAATTCAAACAAAACAAAATATCGAGGGCATCCAATGTTTGATTTTAGTTTAACAAGTTGTGTTAGATTCAAGGCAATGATATGTATGCTTTGGCAGTGGTTTCAAGCCAATCCAAGAACTTTAAAGTTTTAGCATTAAACTGATCCACCATATCACTTTTAGCCATGTATTCAACCTCCGCTGAGCTCAGTGCCACAAACCTCTGCTTCCTATTGTAGTAGAAATAGTTGCAAACCCAACACTATAGATAGCACCTGAAGTAATTTTCATTTCTAATGGACTTTTTCCCAACCCGCATCAGTAAAGCCTTGGAGCTTCACTCCCTCTATCCTCCTATACCATAATCCAAACATAGTAGTGCGTATGAGGTACTATAACACACGATTTTTTTTATTCTAATAAATCTTGGTAGGCCTCACGATAGCTTGGATCAATTGGTTTACTGCATAGCACATGTCAGATCTTGTTTTCACAAGATACATCAAAGACCCCACAAGCTACCTATAAATGGTAGCATTGACCTCTTCACTTGAAGTTTTATTCTCCTTCCTCTAGTTTATAGCTAGAGGTGTGTCTATAGGCTTATAACTATCCATGTGAAATCTATAAAGTATTTCAAAGGCATACTTCCCACGAGAAACACAAAATTCTCCATCACCTTGCCATAGTTCCATCCTGAGGAAGTAATGTGTTAAGCCCATGTATTTCATCTCAAATTCCCTTTCAAGATCCTCTTTACAAAAGCATATGAGTTTCTCATCACTTATAAATATGAAGTTATCAACATACAAAACAAGAATAAGAAACTTACCATCTACCACAATGTGATAGAGGTTTGCATCTGCTACACTTTTGGTGAAGCCAAATCCATTAAGATAACTCTCAATCTGAATGTACGATGCTTGGGGTGCCTGTTTGAAACCATACAATTCTCTCCTAAGTATAAATACATGTGACTTCCTATGATATGTCTCAAATCCCTCTAGCTTCTCTATGTAAATTTCTTCCTCAACAATACCATTGAGAAAGGTGGTCTTCACATCCCTCTGATGGATATTGCTCCCCATCTGCGTAGCCAATGCTGGAATGGACCTGATTAAGGAATATCTTGCAATTGGTAAATTTTTTTCCTCATAATCCATTCCCTCTACCTAAGAGAATACTTTGGCCACAAATATGTCCTTGTACTTCTTGAATCTCCCATCAGTTGCATGCTTCAATTTGTAGATCCATCTCAAACCAACTATTGGTTTCCCTTCTAGTCTTGACACCATCTCCCATAAATTTCTCTTCATGATGGAATCATACTCCTCCACCATGGAAACAACCCAAATAGGTTGAGAAACTACTTCCTCAAATGAAAAAGTCTCTGACTTAATGAGCTTCGTCATGAGATCCATGTAAATAGTGTACCTCTCAGGTGACCTCCTCTTCCTACATACTGATGTAGGGTCTCCCACCTTCTCCCTAGCATCCTGAAACAATACATCAAATTTTTTAGTTCTCTTTCTCCCTTCTATGGATGTTTTTGGTTGAGTGGGTGTCTCCACTTGGCCTCCACTCTACTCCTCCATGTGTGGTTTCTCCACAAATTCTTGAAGCTCATCCTCAGGCTCCTCCTTTGGAGCTAGAAGCTCCTCCTCATATCTCATTCTAAAGAGAATATCATAACCTTCTTCCCATAGAACATGACACCTATCCTCACATCTGTCATCCTCAGTGAAGGTAAATACACATGGTAATTATGTAGAGCTTTTATGTATCCTACAAAAACTCCCAATTTTTCTATAGGATCAAGTATCTTCCTTGAATCATTGAAGACATGACAATAAACAAAAGCTCAAAAAAGTCTCAATTGAGACACATTAGGCTTTCTCCTAGATAAGTCTTCCACCGGTGTAATCATACCAAGTATTCTATGAGGACTCTGGTTTTGCAAGTAAAATTAAATGTTGCATGCTTTTACCCATAGATGTAACGACAACCCCTAATAATGCAACATGGAACTTCCTTCTCCCACTATGCTTCTATTCTTCGTTTTAGCTACCCCATTCTACTATGGGGTATGGGGTGTTATCAGTTCTCTTTTAATACCTTCTTTGGCATAGAAATCTTCGAAGGTGCTTGAAGAAAATTCACCTCCATTCTCACTCTTGAGAGTCTTCACATTCATCCCAGTATCCTTAACCAATGCTTTGAATTCAACAAATTTTGAGAAAACTTCATTCTTCTTACACATGAAGAAGATCCAATATTTTCTATCAAAATAGTAAACAAAGATTACGTAGTACTTATGTTTTCTTGTGGAGGCTGTAGCAAAGGGTCCACAAACATCAGATTGGACTCACTCCAAGATTGCATGTGATCTGCTATCTCAACCATGGAAGGGGGATTTGACACATTTCTCTAATGTGCAACCCTTTCAGACATCCTTCTAGTCAAGGGAGTCTTTAGGGAGAGCGATGGTAATTTTTTGCATGATTTTTAAGGAACCATGGTGTAAATGACCCAATCTCATCTTCGAGAGTTCTCTAACATCTCGACTATGTACTTTTTATGCCTTGATGCTCAATGAAATACATTCTCCCACCTCAAGTTTGTATAGGTTCTTGACTTGAACTCTAATCTACTTCACTTTCCAGGTAGCTATGTGTCTAAAAAAGGATTTCCTTTTACTAAAAATAACATATAGGCTCTATCCTTAAATACTACTACAAAGATTAGGTTCTTCTTCAACCCAGGTACAAACATAACATATTTTAGGTGAACAGGGGAGGATTTCTCCCTTTCAAAGGTGGAAGTTCCAATTCTTGTAACATTTTACCTCCATTCATCCCCTAATTTGATATGCATATGGAAATCCTTCTCCTCCAGGCTGCTGAAAAACTCGAGTCACTAGAAATGAGGTACCACACACTCACCATAACAATGTTGGCCATGCATGCTACCAGAGTGAAATTCAAATTGTGAAGTTAGTGCTTCACCTCCTTCTCCTCTTAAAGGATTCTTGTTACACTTCTTGTGCGGGCACTTTGTTACATAGTGCCTGAATTTTTGGTAGAGAAAATATTTTATCTTTCTTAAGTATCTCTTCTTGCCATTATTTTGGCTAGATTTAGGTTTTCTTTGGGTCTTCTTACATTTTCCCTTCTTCCCCTTCCCAACCAAGGAAAAATTCTCTTCATCCTCAGCTCTGGATGATGCTCCATCTCTTGTATTTATTTTTAACTCTTCTTGAACCAAATCATACCACAACATTTGCAAATTTTCTAATTTTTTCCTTCAATTCATAGAGTCTTGGTAGTTGTACCAGAGGATTTTTGAATACCTAGGAGAGATAGGCTCACCATATAATCTTCTGCAACATTCATCCCAATACCTCCAAGCTCATATCAAACTTGAATAAATTTGGAGAGAAACTCTAGAATGGTATCATTTTTCTGCATCCTAATGCTTCAAAGTTTGTCTTTCAGGTCCAATTTTCTATGGTCACTTCTATTTTCGAATAGACCAGATAGTGTATTCCACATAGAAAATGGTGTCTATTTTCCATGGAGATTTGAGACCACATGGTCTCTCACAAATTCTAGAAGAATTATCCTAGCCTTTGCAACATCCTTCTTCCATTGGGTTGATTAATGTGCATTAGACTATTGGGGTTTTGCAATTTTAGTTTTAACATATTCTTACACAACATTAGCATCAAGAATTTCTTCCATTCAATCATTCCAGTCTATGAAATTCGAGGTACCCTTCAGGTAAGACTCCAATCCCAATCTGTCGAAATGCATGATCTTGAATATGAAGAAAAATCGTTACACTAAAGCTGAAAATTCCAAATTCATGAGGAATAAATTTGAAAAATGGGTTCTAATTGGATTTTAGGGCTTTGATACCATGTCAAAATTTCATAGAAATTGAAAGTGTTGAAGATTTTGATCTTAAAACAAGAGATATCATTCTACCCTACTAATCTTTGGAATAGAAATCATAATTTAGAACAACATGCATAGACATGAAAAAAGAAAAAGTCCAAGTACATAGTGATTTCTAGGGGAAGAACTAGGAAAAACCCCTCAAGCCTCTTTCCATTAATCAGTGGAATAGAGAAACTATTACAATTGCTAGGCTCCAACTCTGAGCACAACCTACAATACAATAATTATTCTCTCTACTAAATGAGAGCCTTTGACCATCTCTTAGCCGATTTCCTAATCCTCCAACCTCCTATTTCCTTTCCAAAATCTGAGAAAATTCGAGCTCCTAAACATACAATCAACTAGTATACAACTCATGTTATGTTGGCCTTGTCTCCTCTACTTTAGCTGAACAGTTTGAATTCTAGGCATACATGATCTATTTTTGGTTGATTGATTAGTTAACTAAAAAATCTCTTAGTTAGACTATTTTCCCACTGCTCAACTGACCTTCAATTGACTCTATCAATACTTAAAGGCCAGTTAACAAAATACAACTAAAAATAATTGAACTAGATTGCTAAAATTTAGCAATCACATATGCATGACTGAACTCCAAGACCACTAACTCAAATTTATTGAGCTAAATGAGTGACAAGAGCTATTTCACACTAGTTAACTGCATCCAAGTTGTCTTGTTAATGTAGAAATTTGATTTACTGAATTTTACTAAGGCTAAAGTCGAATTGAGCCTTTCATGCTACATTTTTTAACAAAATAGATAGATGGAGGATGAAAGTGGTAGAGTTTCCCCATTTAAAGGGAGGTGAATAGATTTTCAAAAGTAGCTTCAACCACTTCAGTTTTAAATGACAAAAAAAAAAAAATTTAAATATGATATGGTAGAGTATTCTTTGGAATAAAATCAATGTTCAAACCCTAACACCTGTCGACACTTTAGCGTATCCTAGTTATCGATTTCACCAGATCCACATAAGCAACAGAAAAATCATCTTTTGAGGTTTCAAAGGACATATGGGGCAAAGTTATTTAATATATTGAATATTACTCCCAGATTCTAAGACAAGTATCAATAGTTAAATAATTTGTTTTCCAGATCTTCAAGCATATGACAAACCAAGCAGCTTTAACCATTCGAAAGATATTGCGACCATATTTAGATTTAGTTTATTTTGAGTTTATATTTTATTTTGTTGCTATGAAATTTGTAACAAATAGATGATAGATGTAATTTTCAATATATTCTATCATTTGTAATGTAAAAGGGTTGGACTTTGGGCACAAAAACACTTGAAATTATTGTAAATATCGAATATTTTAGAGTTTTTAATCAAAGGTTTTTGGCTTTTTGTTAATGATAGATATTGTTTACTGTGTCAGTGATTACCTATATATTTACATATTTTTTTTGCATATATTTGAGGTTGTACAGGACACTAGGCAAGGCAAGGTTGAATTTCAACCTCCCTAGAAGCCAACCACAAATTTATGTTCATTAATAAGTGGATCAAAGGTGATAGTGTTGTTGGGAAAAATACTGAGCGGGGGGGGGGGGGGGGGTGAATCAGTATTTACTGCATATTCAAAAACTTTTCATTTTTTCATTCCCTAAAAACCCACCCCCCCCCCCCCCCCCCCCCCCCCCCCCTTCCCTTAATGATACTCGCGTATACACGCGGATTCCCTTCATAAAACTCGCGTATACACAGATATCTAATTATGTCATTAATTCTTCACTTATATCATTCCATCATTTATTCATCAAATGTTCAGTAAACAGTAAACATGTGCAGTAAGAACAGAATAAACCATCACACAAAGCATCACACATGAACACCGGGATTTTTAGGTGGAAACCCAAGTCGGGAGAAAACCACCGCTGCAGTTGCTCAGCCTTCAATATTTTATTATAGAGAAAACATCTTACAACATATGTGTTGGTGCAGACTCCTACCAGCACGCAGGCACCCACCTGCACTCGTTTACCAGCCTCTCCTTGAAGGGAGCACCAACCTCTTGCTCTCGTTTACCAGCCTCTCCTGGAAGGGAGCTACGACCCCCTGATCTCGTTTACCAGCCTCACCTGGAAGGGAGCTACAACCCCCTGACTGAAGGCTACAACCCTCAGCACCAATATGGACCACGTTTCATCAATTTTCACACTGGATCCAACAACTTCAATAGAGCACAACTTGTAGGCCACGTTTCATCATATTTTCAGATTGGACCCACTCCATACATTTAAGTACAGTCAAACATCATCAACAGATAGCTAAATCACAGCAGAACAGATCAGATATTTCATACCCCATACTTCAGCAAACCCTAGTTTGCATACGCGCTTTCCTTTTACTGATGTAGCGTATATACGCGCCTTTCACCATACAAACCCGCGTATACTTCTGTACAAATTACAAAGCTAATTTCATTGCGCATACACGCTTTCTCTTCATCTAAGCCGCGTATATACGCGCTTCCTATGCGGCGAACTAGCGTATGGTTCTTCAGACATATAGGTCATTGCAATTCTTCAGAACAGATACATCACACAGATTTAACCCTTTACTTCAGATAGATGTTCGCCTCATCACAGATCTAATCAGTCCATAAACAGATCTAGTAGATACAAATACATTTCAGATCTAGATCCCATTCTTCATCATTTTCTTCATTGGTGCATCATGCATTCAGATCTATCATTCAACTGTAACCCTTTCCATTCAGATATATTTTAGAAGTATTCATTCAAGCTCAGACATCTTGCACCCTCGCTCATTATTTGCACAATGAATTTCTTCTCCTTATATAGGATTACCCTTTTTCAATACCATGAGCCAAAACCACATTACTTCCGATGGTATTCCTAGACGGGGTCACATAGACGAATCATTACGCAATAATTTGGGTCAATACCATGGTGGTTACCCCTGGTTTTACATTTTATGAGCGCTTTTGCCCATACGCTACTTGGTACGTTGTTTCCCGCGTGCATACGCGACTTCTTCTAAACAAAACTGCGTATGCCTTGAGACATACTCTTTTCATCATAGATCTAGCACTTACTGAATTCCTTTCTTCATTTCCTTCTGTACTCACTGTAGATATATCAGATTTACATCGTTTGACAGGTTCATCAAGAAATATTCTATCAAGCACAACTTCATCAAGTAAGTTGCCATCATCGTCATCAAGTGGGTTGTCATTCAAGGACAACACTCAGCATCATATTGCCAACTAACATCATATCACATTGGATTTACATCATTTACCAAGTCCATCAAGTCAAGAATAACTTCATCAGGTGGATTGTCATCAAGGACAACACATGCCAATCATCTCATGTCTTCATCTTCATTATGTGGGTTGCCATCAAGGACAACACTCTGCATCATATTGCCAAAAATCTCCCCCTTTGGACTTGATGGCAACCACGATGGTGTTTGATCACTACAACAGATAGATACATTAAGAATGACTCCATATCACTCTCCCCATTCTTTGACACCATTCTTTTCTTTTATTCAAACACCATGTCACTCTCCCCCTTTGACATCAAGGGCAAAGGGCGGATCAAAACCAACACACTCTCCCCCTTTTATCCTCATGTAGAAGAAGCGTTCTGCAGATCTGATATATACTGAAGTGACCAAGCTCCCCCTGAGTTCATGCTGAATCTTCAAACATATTTTCTAATGAAGTACATGACTCTATGACTTTCCTATCACCAATGACTCATACTTACATCAAAGATCCATCCAAGTGGATTTACATATGAGACTCAACTTCCCAACCAAGTGGGTTTACAAATTTTGACAAGTCCTTATGTTACACCATTTTTTGGTCATCTAACTTATTATCATTAGATGGACCCAAGTACACCATGTAAGACCAGTTTTACCCCAAGTAAAACCGCTTTCACTATGTTAAAACAGAAAACCCCAAAAGGAAATATTAAACAAACCCATATTTGTTTGATTTTCCTCATGGAATAATTAATTAAACCATAATTTAATTATTATTCTATCATGTTTAACCCAAAAACAAAGTAATTAATGAGATAAACCCTTAGTTATCTTATTATTTTCTAGGAATAAATATTTAAATCTTATTTAGATAATATTCCTTGTTAAAAATGACCAAATCACCCATCATTAATCAAATAAATCATTATTTATTTGATTGTCTCCCAAACACTTCCTTAAAAAGATAAATAAATCATTTATTTATTTATTTTTCACTAATCAAGGGATTTGACCTAAGTCAAACACCCTTTCCCTCCAACAAATATAATAAAATATTCCATAAAGGTGGATCTAGATTTGGTTAACATTATTTTAATCTCATGCACCAAGATCTAGAATGACCCAATATTTTGTTATAAATAGGAGTGGTTCTTCCCCATCATTCCTCACCTTTTGTTGCCTACTAGATCACTCTGGATCTATACACTTGGTCTCATTCTTCATCACTTTGCTCCCATTGAGCTTCATTTTTGCATTGGGTTTTCTACACTTGCAAGAGAGAGAAAGCTTAGATCTGAAGTGCTGAGGATTACAAAGAACCCATCCCATTGAGGAGAGCCGGATACGCCTTCTTGTTTTCCTCCCAGGTGCCCTGTAATATAAAATTCTTTCAAAAAATTGTGTTCTTGTCTTATCTGTTGGATGCATGGAGTAAACCCTTTACTTTACTGCTTAATGTCTTTCCATACATAGATCTTGTATTTTGCAGCTATTTTCTGGTCTAACTAATCGCAGATCTGAAGATGTTTGGCAGCCACTATTGTTGTTAGGGCTATTAGTTATGCGTAGCTAAAGTGGTCCTTTTTCGTACACTTCTACGAAGGATTCATACTAACAAAATGGCGACTCCACACGGGTTTTAAATTACGACCGTTGTCGTTTTTCCTATTCCTGCATATCCAGCTACTTCAGACACTAGGGTTTCTTTTCTGATTTTTGTTTTTCCTATTTTCATGTGGTTTTTTCCTCATAAAGCCCTCAAACATTAAAATTTCTAACGTCCGTGTGTTTCTGGCCCTATTGCGCAGGTGACCGACATCAGCCGCAGCTGAGACGACATTTTTTTCTGAAATCTGCCGCCGAGAGTCCCAGAAGTGCAGGTCGCACTTTTTGGCCCAAAAAGTGCGACTGTCTGTGTCGCAAAACAGCCCCAAAATCGCGAATTTGTTTGAAAAAACCGTCAAAACCGCGAGCGAAGAATTTTTTTTTTCTCGCCGTTTTTTCCGAAATTTTTTCCGGTTTTTCTCAAGCCGTCGTGCTTCTGTACCGTCTCTGCCTCCACCCGTTTAGACCTGTTTCTGATCTGTTTTGCTCATTTAAGTGTGAACCTAGCCCCCTAGGGCTTCAGTACCCTCCACTTTTTGTGGAAGAGTTTTTAGCTGTTTCAGCGGTCTGTTTTTCAGAGTTTCAGCCTTCCCTTTTTCAGATCTGATACCTCCTCCTCAGATCCCTTTAAATCAGATTTTCTTCCTTTCAAATCACCTCTTGTCGTTTTGTTTGGACCTCCCTTTAGGACCTCCTCCCTTTCCTTTCCGCTTTTTGCTGATTTCCCCCTTTTTCCAGCCACCTTGCCTCTGCCTCTTAGCTGTGATCTGCGCCTCTTTTTAGCAGCTTTCTCCTTTAGATCCCTGTCTCTTTTGACCCTAGATCTATTGGCCTCTTTTTACGTGTGTTTTGAATAGATTTTTGCCCTCTTTTAGCGTAGTTTTGAGAGACCCGCCTTTTTGGGTTCAATTAATGCATGGTTAGCTGTTAAATGTTCTGTTATTTCACCAATCTATATTGTTCTCTGCAAATTTCTTTTCAGTTACGCAGCACACTTTTTCTTGCTCTCAAAACGAAAAGGGTTTAAAAATTAAAATTAACGCACACCACACACTGACCCTAAGCGAAGAAGCGCCTGGTTAACACCGCCTGGCAAAGACTCTAAAATCAATTGTCACTGCACCTTTTCTGCCCTTGACTGTAATTGATTCTGTCCCTTTCTGCCCCTGTCGGTTTCCTTCTTCCTGTCATCATTGCACCCCCAAGGCGCACTTCCCAGAGACTTCTTGGCCTTCACCCTCAGTTTCCGGTCGATCGACCTACTCCGTCCCGCCATCGTAGAGCCAATCCTCCTCTGAGTTCGCACTCCGACTCCTCTTCTGATTATTTGGGTTCTCCTTTTCCTTCTGGTTCTCCCCCTGTCACCTTCACTATGTCTGGTCCAGGGCCTAACGCTAGCGGTGCTCCCGGCCCTAATGCCGAAACTACTACTAGCGGAACCGCCACAGGAAATACCTCGGCCACACCTCAAGCCCCCCCCCCTTCGGCAGGCCTCACCCTCCCGTACTTGGACCTACTTGACAAACGACCCTATACATCTCGACGCTAGTTGGCCCGCTATGCATGTTGTAGCCCCTTCCGACATCCCAAAGTTTGAAGGTCGCGCTGGAGAAGATCCTTCAAATCATGTTCGATCTTTCCACATGTGGTGTTCATCTACCTCCATTACCAATGACTCTGTTCGTCTTAGATTGTTCCAACGCACGCTTACAGGCACAACTTCTAAGTGGTATGTTGATCAGCCCACTTCCTCCCATACCACCTTTGCAACTCTTGCCCGGGCTTTTTTATCTTACTTCCTGCTTCCCCTTCATTATGACACTGGTATCAAACTTTTGACTTCTTTCTGTCAATCATCTGCGACCCACCTATCCGATCATGTCCAGGAATGGCGGAGAAGAACGAGCCTATGTCAATCTCCTACCTTCGAAGACCGTGTCTACATGGATTGGTTCCTTATATCTCTCTTGTCCCCTATCGGGAAATATGTCGTATCACATTTTCCTCAAACCGAAGAAGATGCCCTCCAAATGGCGTTAAAGTATGACCTGATCTACGCTTAGACAGGTTATGATCATATTGTCCTACCTGATCTCCCCAGACCCGGTGATGCCCATACACCGGGGGCACCTCATGCCGCCGACAGTTTCATTGGATCTATCTCTCATCCATCCGCTCAACCTCTCATGAGCTATGGTTTTCCTGGGGGAGGGGGCACCACTTCCTACACTTATCCCCCTCCCGGTAGCATGCATCTAGGATACGGCATGCCTCATCCTTTTTCCCAACCTCCTGCTTACCTCAATGTTGCCCAACCTAACCATTACCCTTATCCGCAGCCTGGTGCGCCAGCTCCTCTAGCATATGCGCTTTCGCCTCCCTTGCCTTCTCAACCCCTGCAACAACAGTCACTGCCCCCTCAAGAGCAGGTGGATGCACAACAGGGATTCATGGCTACCCAACCACCTGACGGACAGGTAGCCACTCCACCTCCCCCTTCTGGTTCCTCCAATTACCAGATCCTCATGATGAACTCTGCTCCACCTCTAACCATCGACCTTAACCTTCAAACTCGGTCTCGCCAGTACCCCAAGCCTCCTGCTCAGTCTGCCCCCGAGCCTCCTTCTTCAGGTTCTACAGAGCCTCTTTCGACATCCAGTGGCCCCTTACATATCCCTCAACCTAAAGTTGAGGTTCATACCAAGATTCCTAAGGGACCATTACGCCGAAATGCTGCTTCCAGTCGAGCTGCACATTCGTATAGCATAGTAGATGATTTGGCACAATCTCCTGCTGCCATTTCCACACTGGAACTCCTCCAGTCGTGCCCTTCCCAAAAGAAGGCTCTACTATCTGCCGTGGGCGCTGTAGATCCTGCTGATGACCAAATGATTGTTTTCGACGCCACTAAATTGGACCATCCTCCCCTTCCTCCTTCCGTCGCCTTCCAAATCTCAGTCAAAATACGGAACGCCATCGTTTCCCGGTGTATAATTGACGAGGGGGCATCCACCTGCGTGATGTCTGCTTCGGTTTGGAAGCAACTTGGATCCCCTGAGCTGGCCACTTCCACGATCACCCTTCGAGCGTGGGACGACCACGCCTCCCAGCCCATTGGCCTCTTCCGTAATTGTCCTATTACCCTTGCCGGTAAGACTGTTTGTGTTGACATTGAAGTCATCGACGCCCCGCTAGACTACAACATTCTATTGGGGCGAAGCTACACCTATGCTATGTCTGCTGTCCCATCCGCGGTTTTCCGCAAGATGTCTTTTCCTCATAACAGAAAGATAGTCACCATTGACCAGTTGACATATCATGAGCCAAAATCTCAGACCTCACCTGAGACGACCATCTCTTCTGTAGCCAACAAGAAAACCGTCGATTCCTTGACCAGTGTCTCCCCCGGCGTTTACAAAGATTCCTCCCTGCTTGGAACTTTTCCTAATCTTCCCCCTCCTCCTATCTCTGACCCCAGCTCATCGAATGTTTGCATGATGCAATCGTCTTGGGCTGCTCTCAAGCAACCTACTTCGGCTAGTCAGCAACCTTGCCCTCCGCAACCTGCTCCTAGCCCTTCACCTGTAGTTGGTAGTCATGAGCCCCTTTATCCCCCTGGCACGGTTCCTCCAGGCCTTAGCCATTTAGGAGCCGTCCCACCTGGCCATTACCCCTCTGGTCAGATACCGTTCCTAGCTCCCCCACCGGGAGTGTACACGGTGCCGGTCATGGCCACCCTCTCTCTTCCTAACTTGACCCTTGGGATTCCCGTTTGGTACCTTGATCCTCCAGCCCCCACCTTGCCTGGTCAGCCCAAACCTTATATCGCTTTGACCCCGGTTCAACCGGTCCCCATGACTTCTCCCGCTGCATCAGTGCCTCAGTCACCTCAACAGGAACCACTTCCTGTTGCGACCGCTTCGGGTAAGAAGGGAAAACCTCGCAAGGGGGCATCAAAGGACAAGGCTGCCCTGACAAACCCTGCTCCTCCTCAGCCTCCAAAGCATACCATCCAGTGTGCTTTGTGTGATGTTGTCGGTCACACCTCCCATACCTGTCCTGAATTGCTTCATCTCAAGCCCATGGTTAATGTCACGTTCCCTGAGTCCGCGGTCCCAGAAGCCTCTGTTCCTTCCGCGACCGCGGCCAAGAACCCCAAGAATATTCACACCAACCACCCCTGTGCTTTGTGTGATCTCCATGGCCATTACACCCATCTTTGTCCCCGCCTCGAGGACTTCCGCACCTCTATCGCCGCGGTCCACCAATTCGAGGCCAAGCACAATGAGTCCACCTCTCCCCTATTTGCGCATTCTGCTTCAGCAGAACTACCAGATATGACTGCTCCCATTGACATTCCCCCTCCTGATGTCGAGATGACGGAGCCTTCGTCCAACATTTTTTACCTATCATCATCCACGAGACCCTTGGGGAACATTCCATCTGAATCCTCCCCTGTTGTTTCGATTGACCTTCCTTCAGCGATCATCTTGGGCTCAACATCGGTAGATCCTTTATCTACTTACTCTTCGGTCACCCCTTGTGACGATGCGCATGTGACCCTCTCTTCTCATGATGATGCTTCAGGTCACTTCACCACGTCAGGTAGTCCTTCTTCCACCAGTCACCCCATCTTCTATCACGATGACGACATTATGGAAGAAATTCCCGCCCCTGAATTTATCTCTTCCCCCTTACATCAAACCCATGCGTTCACACCACATCCACCTTGTGGCCATTACATCGAAACCCAATGTTTGGGTAAGGGGGCACCCACATTCGAGAGACCAAGAGAAGCCATTCTCCCCCACTCTCCTAGTGTATCTGGTCGTGTTGACTTTAGACCCAGTATTCTTCCACATTTAGAAGAACCTCTACAGTCCCATATCACTTCAGATCACTCTCGGGACGATACCCCTTATCGTTCCCTCATCTTACATCAGCAACCCAGTCTCTTAGACATTATTGTTGACCAACCTATAGCTTTTCTACGAGAGCATCAGTTCATTATCTCCAAATCCTCCTTTTGGGATAGTGACACCAGGTATGCCAATTCGAACACTTAAAGTCCATTTGATCCTTATATGCAGTACCAAAAGAGATTGGTAATCCTCCATTTCCTTTCTCAAACTGCATAACCATAACCAGAACAAATGGCACACCACATCATTCAAATGTGTTTAGAGCCCATCTACTCTGATACATATGACATGCCCATAGCATGTTACAACAACTCAAAAACTGGGGGCACCATCTGCCCCTACATACATCATAGGGGGCACCACATGCCCTACCCCTAATCACTATCTGGAGGATCCCGAGCCAATGGCTCTGCCCCTGCAGCCTGTAGATCGCGCATCGCCTGACCGGCCATCGCCATGCGCCGCATGACACCTCGCCACTCCGAGGGTACACCAACACACGGCTCTATGAACTGGTCGTCCAAATCCTGCCACCCGCGCTCTGATACTCCGGTCAACAACCGTTCGCATCTACGTCGGATATCCTCCAGCAGGGCAGCTGCATCCTCATTCTGCGCCGCTCTTGATCCTGTAGCTCCAGCTGCTGCCGGTCGTCCCATATATCCGGCCGGTTTCACCGGTGCTATATCTGCATACCAAAAGTACACAAATCAGTACCTTACATTACTATTCAAAATAATTTAACATGCCACTTACCATCGGGCCCCCAGACTCGACCAGGCGGAAGTGGCAGGTCCGGATCTCCACAATAGCTCATCCCACTATAGGGATAGTCATCTATGTACAAAGGCATCTGATCCCAATGGGCAAAAAACTCCGGTCGAAATACTCGCCCGACCGCCCCTCCTCCTCCTCTGCACAGTAGCCGTCCCCAACGGCGCATCCTGGGCTCTCTCGGGCCCCCATCTGGAAGCTGTACATGAGGCCTCAAGGTCGGGATCTTCTCAAAGAAGAAGGCACACAACAAAGTCCCATATGAGCAGTCATGGTTCACCTGCCACCTGCATAGTGACAACTGTCGCTTTAGCGACACCAACAGCATTTGGGCCCACCCATAGTAGGTCCCACCCAATACACTTTCCACTAACATCATCTGCCCCCCAGTGATGTGATGGAACGCCTGGCTGCCCAGGATTCGCAGCACAGCTGCGGCCACTGCACAGGTTTCTAGCCTCTCTAGATCCCCGATCGGTATTCGAGTCCCCTTGACTTGGAGACCCCGTCGACAATGGCGCCCGCAGACTCATGATATATTACTTGCATGACAACTTGGGTATGTGTTTCCACACCATTCCCGGTGGCGGGGAGACCGGTCGAAGTACACGTCACAGACCGTCGGTTAGATCTGTGCTACTACTTTTGAGATCTGCGATGCAGATCCAAATAAGCGATAATGAAGTTCGTTGCTTGGTTTATGCTCTCATGAGTGTTCTCCACAAACTTAGAACCCCAAATCAAATCTAGTAACACATGACAGACACACGATCGCACGGATCTCTGTCGAAGGGTCCCCAGTCTCTCTCTCAGTTGACCGTAACTCACCGCTGCCTGCCAGCCCCGTGTATTTGTCGGATTTGGTCAGGAAAACCATAACCAAACACCAACACCCAACTTCCAGCCATAAAACAGCACCAAAACCCCCTCATCTCCCAGGTCACAGTTTTCTGCTCTTTTCTGTACCAGGTCGCACTTTTTGCCCTGATACCTGCGTCCTAGGTCGCACTTTTTGCCCCAAAGTGCGACCGTACCGTCGGGTGAAGGAGAGGTTGTTTCTGGGATTCTGGGCCCTAAACTGAAAATGTAATCCATCAAAATGCAAGAGAAAGGTTAGGCCTCTTACCTCCAACTGACAGATCTCGATTCCAACGGTCGGTTTGTCCGCTACGTTCGCCGCAAGATTTAGGGCCTTCTCTCCTCTCCACATTCACCACAGCAACAATAGCAAATGAATGATTTTGGAGGGAAAACTACCTTATTAAAAGAGAACCACTGTTTCTTCTTTCGACTGCTGCGACCACACCGTAGCCCTGTTCGACGAACCGTCAGCACCGCTGGAAAGCTCTCACCGAGCTCCCAAATGGGTTTCTGTTAGTTTTTGGTGATTTGATACTTCACCCGGACACATTTTGTCTCAGAAGGGTCACTTCACCGCTCCTTAAAATCGAATTTCCTTACTTACGACACTTGTACTTGGGGCACCATATTGCTCCCTTACTTGTCCATGTTGGTGTCGATTTTCGTCATGAGTTCCCACCTTGTACTCATGTTTCCGGGGTCCCCCATTCGGGCCTTTACTGTGTGGCAGCACCATCGAGTCGCCCTTGTTTAGAGCATCCAGAAGTTAGAAAATATTGCATCCCTTTGAGTCTATCTTATATCCCTTTGCCCTTTGCTGCTTCCTCCATCCTTCATTGTGGTCTTCCTCACATGTCCATACATTATGACCTTCGATCTCCTTCTCCTTAACGAGTCTTGTCGATCGGCTGCCTTCTGTCTAGCTATCTTTATGCTAAAATAACAAGGGAAGTCATCCATTCATTACTCAGTCCTTCCCATTTCCATTATCGTCATCAGTGTCAGTCTATCTATCGCTCTACTGTTTTCTCTCGTGCTTTAGTTGAGGATCTCTCATTACCTCACCTATGGCGGACCTCCTTCTGTCGACATCAACACATTCATTCCAGAAGACAGGTCTAGAGGGCGGTGTACCTTGGTTCCAGCTTCCACTCTTGTTCGGTGCCTCGGATCAGGCAAGGGGATCTCTCATTTCCCTTTGACTTGATTGTTTCTCCAACTCCTTTCAGCATGATCGAGATTCGTATGCTTGATGGTCCAGTGATCCAGCAGCAGCTCTTGATGATTCCCAGGTGTGTGTGAGATGTCTCAACCCTCATGAGGGGGTGGCCCTGCAGGTAGCCCCCCACATGCCCAGATGACCTCTTCTTTGCAGCCTTCGATGCCGCTCCAGATTTTGATGATGTTGGCCTTAGCCACTTGCAGCACCTCTTTGATTTGCATGTATCAGTCAGATTTTGTGAGCCCTTCCCCATTTACAGGGGACATTTGGGTTGTATTTATCTCATGTACTCAGATATTATTGTACTAGTCCTGGCTGTTATCCCAGGCACAGCATGTATGTGAGACTCTTCATTGTATTTTTATCTGGCTCTTGATTATGCCAGCTGTACTTTATGGTTCGGTCCCTTGTTTATTGGACACACTATTCTTTTGTACTTTGTCTCGGCGGGCATAGGTATGCCTCCCCCGCCGCCTTCAGCACAGGTACCCTCTCATAAAAAGAGACTTGTTGCACCTGCGAGTCTCATCTCCTCAGGGTCTAGTCCTTCAGCACACTATCTACCTCACCTTTCTCTCTCTGACACCCCTTTTGTTGTCTAGTGATTGTGTTCTTACAACGTACTTCGGTCATACGATTTGCTCCTGACACTCGCACGCTGGGGGGCAATCTGTTACACCATTTTTTGGTCATCTAACCTTTTATCATTAGATGGACCCAAGTACACCATGTAAGACCGGTTTTACCCTAAGTAAAACTACTTTCACTATGTTAAATTAGGAAACCCCAAAAGGAAATATTAAACAAACCTATATTTGTTTGATTTTCCTCATGGAATAATTAATTAAACCATAATTTAATTATTATTCCCAGTCATGTTTAACCCAAAAACAAATAAATTAATGAGATAAACCCATAGTTATCTTATTATTTTCTAGGAATAATTATTTAAATAATATTCCTTGTTAAATATGACCAAATCAACCACCATTAATCAAATAAATCATTATTTATTTGATTATATCCCAACCACTTCCTTTAAAAGATAAATAAATCATTTATTTATTTATTTTTCACTAATCAAGGGATTTGACCCAAGTCAAACACCCTTTCCCTCCAACAAATAATAATAAAATATTTCATAAAGGTGGATCTAGATTTGGTTAACATTATTTTAATCATGCACCAAGATCTAGAATGACCCAATATTTTGTTATAAATAGGAGGGTTCTTCCCCATCATTCCTCACCCTTTGTTGCCTACTAGATCACTCTGGATCTGCAGCAGTCACCATTTTCTGCCATTTTGCTCCTTTTGAGCATAATTCTTTGCATTGGGTTTTCTACCTCTGGCTTGAGTATAGTCAGGGACTACGAAGACATCCCATTGAGGAGAGGCTGGATACACACCTTCTTAAATTTTTCTCCCGGAGTGCCTATGTATATAAAATTCTTTCAAAAATTGTAACAACATCTTGCTCACATTAATTACATAAGACAAACCCTATTATTTTCTTGCCATGTCTTTCCATTTATAGATAGGATTGTTATGACATTTTATACTACTACTTGAAGATCTGAAGATGCTTCATGACCACTGTTATTATTGCACTTTATTAGTTGCATGTGTAGCTAACATTAACGTTATTTTTACATGCCACTTGACGAAGGATTCACTTACTAACACCTTACATATTTGAATGTGATTTAACATCATGGTTCTAGAATACACAATAAGTAGAATATTATTTACAGTATTACCATGAGAAAGACCTTAAGAAAGATCATATATATATCAGAACCATCATAATGCCAACAATGCATTATACTCAGCAATGTCACTCTCCCCCTGAAAATGTGCATCCAATGCATCCTTTCCAAATGGCTAAGGCTCCCCCTTAGTTTGTGCATCCTGAACACTTTCAACCAATCATCAAGGCATCTTTAAAACATCAGAGATTGAAACAGTATTATAAGAACTGGAACACCACTAGAGATATCAGAGATACTAAACAGCACTGCAGCTGTGCTGAAAAATGCTGACCCAGACAAAATTTGTCAGTAACCATCCATACACGGTTTTCTGTGTATGAACTCGCGTATATACGTGACTGTGTTTAAGGAAACCCGCGTATCCAATTCAATCTTCTGCATTTAAGTAGATCTGTTCTTCTGACAGACAGAGACAACTCCAGCTTCAGCTTGTGATGTTCAAATGCTTCCCTGGAACATGTGAGGGCAGACAGATAGGACAATGTAATTGTATCTTCAAGCATCATCCAATGGTTGTAGCATAATATTAACCAAGCCTTCAAACTCTTTGCAGCATCAAGATATTCTTCCCAAGAGAAATTATCATACTAGAACAGCATCTTCAAATATGTGTCAAGCAATCATCCATGTGATCCAATATCACCAACATCTTCAAGATTTGTCATGATGTAACATATGTAGGGAGAAGGTCTCAACCATAGTAACAAACTCTGCAAGATCTATTCTTATCTCTGAATCATAAGACTTCCAATTCATCCAACAGATAAATTTCAGCAAACAGCAAACAGGGCTCATCCATAACCTGCTGCTCCTTCTTAACTTGTGCAACCTGAACACCTTCAACAGTAAGTCACCAGCAACAAACTCTGCATGGTCTGTCCATATCCAACAGATACTCTTCATCAAGCAACATTCCAGGCTCATCCATGATCTTCATCATCAGAAACCAAGTATCATGTTATCATCATTGAGAAATAAACTGATACAATGCCAATCATATAATCACTGATAGTCAAACTGATGCTCCCCCTGAACCACTGCTTCTGATCTTCAGCTGTCATCCAAAATCTCTTGCCATTAAGGCATACGCGACTGTGTCTTCTGGAACTCGCGTGTATACGCGACTTTTTTTCAACGAACCCGCGTATGGAAAGTGAAGCATAAATTTTTTTCACATTCCTTCATCTCCCCCTGAACTTGTACTGTCAGACATAAACATACCCAGAATTATCAAATCAATCAAGTAAATCATCATACATTGCTCCCCCTGTGATGATACATTACAAAACCCTATAATGTATCTCACATCACTTCTGCAGTCATTAAGAGAAGTAAGCTTCAGATGCTGATGACTGCAGTAGGGTCAGTATTCCCTACGTTTTTGACCGGTCCTCCTTCTTTCTCCAAATTTGCTTGAACTTTCTAATTGTGTGCTGGAGATTGTCCACTTTCCCAGATCTGTTCATCCTGCATTCTTTTTCTATATGTCCATACTTGTTACAAGCATAACATCTCATGTGACCAGCGAAATAAGTATAAGAATCATAATGAGCTTTTCTATTCTTCCTTTTATTGCAATCAACAGCTTTGTGACCATACTTGTTGCATGAAAAACAATATCCCTTGAACCAACCAGAGTACCTTTCTGAATAGAATCTGTTTGATTGTGACTGAAATGATATGCTCCTGCAATTTGCTGCAACATGCCCATAATTATGACATTTAAAGCATTCAACATTATTGAATGATTTCCTTTGAGAATTCATGATTGTTGGTTGACCTTTTGTTTCTTTCAACTCTTCAGGTTTTGCATTAACTTCCTTTGAATCTTTAGCACTTCCTTGCGAACTAGATTCTCCTTTGACTGTTTCATGAAAACCCAGACCAAGTTTGATAGAAGGAGACCTTTGACTACTAAGAATATTGTCCAAAATCTTAGTACTATCTTGAAACCTCAAAAGTTTATCCTTTTCTTCTAATTTACCTTTGAGAATGTTTACCTCCACCTCCAAGGCTTGCCATTGCTTCTTCACGCTTTCTTCTTTTCTTCTTCCGTCTTCTACTTGGTTATTCAGATTTAGAATCTCTTCTTTGAACCCATTTTCTTGCTCTTCAAACGTTTGTAAGAGTTCTTCATTCTTCTTCTTTGATGCTTCGAGATCTGCTTTCAGAGATATGTTTTCTGCTTCAAATCCTGCATTCTTCTTATTTGATTTATCCAGATCTTCTTTGAGGGAGATGATTTCAGCTTCAAGACCTTCCTTTTCAAATGATTGTAGAGGATCCTCATTCTTCTTACTTGATGCTTCAAGTTCTGCTTGTAGAGAGATGATTCCAGCTTCAAGACCTTCATTCTTCCTTTTTGATATTTCGAGATCTGCATTTAGATCGTTGATTTCTGCTTCCAGTCTTTTCATTCGATTGGATGCATAAGTATGAAACCTTTGATACTTGTCTATCTGTTCTTTCATAGATTCACTCTCCTTAGATGATTTTTGCTGGTCTTTAACTTTAATCTTGGCAGCTTCTTCTAGATCCATACTGTTACTTTCACTATCTTTACCTTTGCATGCACAAGAGAGTAAAATACAAGAACAGTGATCATTACCTGTTTCATCTTCTTCAATTTCTGCTATACATGATTTCTGAGGTATCTCCTTTCCTTGAGTAACCTTCTTCTTTTGCTTCTTTGCCATGAGCACTTGTAGAACTTGGTCAGAATCTTCTTCATCTTCACTGGACACTTCATCATCATCTTCATTTGCATAATAAATCTTTCTCTTTTCAAATTGTTTCCCTTTACCATGTTTTTCTCTATAAGGACATTTAGCAGCATAGTGACCAACTCTTCCACAATCAAAAAATTTGAAGGGAAGCTTACCTTTGAATCTTCCAGTACCTAGTTGGAGTTTTCTCACAAAATTCGCTTCTTCTTCTTCGGATATATAGCTGGATTCTTTGACAACTTCCTTTTCTTTTCCCTTTGCAGATGCCTTAAAAACAACTTCTTTGATTTGAGAAGGACCTCCTTGTCTCATTTCAAAAGCAGTCAGAATACCATGTAATTGAACAATAGTAAGAGTTTGCAGATCTTGTCTTTCTTCAATAGCTGAAACTTTGGAGTCAAATTTTGAAGTCAAGGATCTTAAGACTTTTTCCACCAGAGTAGTATCGGTTATGATTTCACCCAAATTTCTCATTCGATTTACAATATCATCTAGACGAAGAAAGAAACTGCCAATACTTTCATCACTATGCATTCTTAAATTTTCATATTCAATTCTGAGAGTTTGGAGTTTTGCACTTTTTACCTTTGTATCTCCTTCATAGCTTAGAATGATTTTGTCCCATATTTCTTTTGCTGAATTTAGCTGCATCACTTTAGCAAATTCTGGTTCAGACATGCTTCCTAATAAAACATTCACTGCTTTGGCATTGATTTCATACTTCTTCCTTTCTGCCGCATCAGTAGGAATACTTGCCGGATATTGATAACCTTCTTCCACGATTGACCATACTTCTGCACCAAGACTTTGCAGATATGCTTTTGTTCGTACCTTCCAGAATATCATATTTCTTCCATTGAATAGAGGTGGCTTTATAGACATTACTCCTTCATGACTTCCCATTGCGACGGATCTCCTTCAAGCGATCAAGCTTCTGCAGAAGGACCTGCTCTGATACCAATTGTTGGAAAAAATACTGAGAGGGGGGGGGGGGTGAATCAGTATTTACTGCATATTCAAAAACTTTTCACTTTTGCATTCCTTAAAACCCATACGCTACTTCCCTTAATGATACTCGCGTATACACGCGGATTCCCTTCATAAAACTCGCGTATACACAGATATCTAATTATGTCATTAATTCTTCACTTATATCATTCCATCATTTATTCATCAGATGTTCTATAAACAGTAAACATGTGCAATAAGAACAAAATAAACCATCACACAAAGCATCACACATGAACACCAGGATTTTTAGGTGGAAACCCAAGTCGGGAGAAAACCACCGCTGCAGTTGCTCAGCCTTCAATATTTTATTATAGAGAAAACATCTTACAACATATGTGCCGGTGCAGACTCCTACCAGCACGCAGGCACCCACCTGCGCTCGTTTACCAGCCTCTCCTGGAAGGGAGCTACGACCCCCTGCTCTCGTTTACCAGCCTCACCTGGAAGGGAGCTACGACCCCCTGCTCTCATTTACCAGCCTCACCTGGAAGGGAGCTACGACCCCCTGACTGAAGGCTACAACCCTCAGCACCAATATGGACCACGTTTCATCAATTTTCACACTGGATCCAACAACTTCAATAGAGCACAACTTGTAGGCCACGTTTCATCATATTTTCAGACTGGACCCACTCCATATATTTAAGTACAGTCAAACATCATCAACAGATAGCTAAATCACAGCAGAACAGATCAGATATTTCATACCCCATACTTCAGCAAACCCTAGTTTGCATACGCGCTTTCCTTTTACTGATGTAGCGTATATACGCGCCTTTCACCATAAAAACCCGCGTATACTTCTGTACAAATTACAAAGCTAATTTCATTGCGCATACGCGCTTTCTCTTCATCTAAGCCGCGTATATACGCGCTTCCTATGCGGCGAACTAGCGTATGGTTCTTCAGACATATAGGTCATTGCAATTCTTCAGAACATATACATCACACAGATTTAACCCTTTACTTCAGACAGATGTTCGCCTCATCACAGATCTAATCAGTTCATAAACAGATCTAGTAGATACAAATACATTTCAGATCTAGATCCCATTCTTCATCATTTTCTTCATTGGTGCATCATGCATTCAGATCTATCATTCAACTGTAACCCTTTCCATTCAGTTATATTTCAGAAGTATTCATTCAAGCTCAGACATCTTGCACCCCCGCTCATGATTTGCACAATGAATTTCTTCTCCTTATATAGGATTACCCTTTTTCAATACCATGAGCCAAAACCACATTACTTCCGATGGTATTCCTAGACAGGGTCACATAGACGAATCATTACGCAATACTTTGGGTCAATACCATGGTGGTTACCCCTGGTTTTACATTTTATGAGCGCTTTTTCCCATACGCTACTTGGTACATTGTTTCCCGCGTGCATACGCGACTTCTTCTAGACAAAACCGCGTATGCCTTGAGACATACTCTTTTCATCATAGATCTAGCACTTACTGAATTCCTTTCTTCATTTACTTCTGTACTCACTGTAGATATATCAGATTTACATCATTTGACAGGTTCATCAAGACATATTCTATCAAGCACAACTTCATCAAGTAAGTTTCCATCATCGTCATCAAGTGGGTTGTCATTCAAGGACAACACTCAGCATCATATTGCCAACTAACATCATATCACATTGGATTTACATCATTTACCAAGTCCATCAAGTCAAGAATAACTTCATCAGGTGGATTGTCATCAAGGACAACACATGCCAATCATCTCATGTCTTCATCTTCATTATGTGGGTTGCCATCAAGGACAACACTCTGCATCATATTGCCAACAAGTGTGTCATATTGATTCCTCTGCATCAATAGATTATTGCTTCTATACCAATTATGAAATGTATTGATGTTTTGTTGTAGATATTATTATATATGCTTATGTTCTTATTATATAGTTGGATATTCATCGAGGATATTCAATTATCTAATTTGTCATTCATTCCTATATTACCATATGTCAAGCTATGTTTCTCTATCATAGTTTAGCACTGTCACTTTGATAAGGCCTCTCGAAGAGAGGGATTTATTTGTTAACCAGAGATTTGAAAACTTAAGAAACCACCCTATACAACAACCCCTTGATATGGCCATTGTGCTTCATAGGATGTTGTTTAGTGACAATGAACAACATTAAAGACTTGTAAGATTGAGGGATCCCCTCTTGTTCAAGGGACAACTTGAGCCTAATTTTGGTTGAGTTGGTTTCTTGACATAGTTTCTATCTAATAGAATGCCTTCGAGAAACATATACAATAATACCTTTGTACATTTTGTATTCAATATGCTTCCTTGGGAAATATTTCTTGACAATTATCCTCACATATCTCTACCATGATTCATTGAACACTTGTAGGTACAAATCACTAATGGCACACAAAAATTAGCACAAAAATATCTTATTTTATCATGCTTCATGCAAATTTTATGTTTGTGGATCAATAGTGAGTTGGTGAATAGAGAGAGGCCTTCTTTTCATAAGTCGCACTTGCAAGAGACAGAAGGGGCTTCACTAATCACTAAGAATTCCCAGTCTACAGTCTTGAAGGAGGAGGAGGCATGATGGAGGGTGCAGGGCACACTTCCAAGGGACAAGGAAACATGCATGTGTACTAAGAATTCTCCCTGCACGAGGGAGAAGAGTTAGGGCCAAATGGAAGTTACAAGGTGTAGTTTCAAGGATCAAGGGAAGGAATAACTTCCCAATAGGAGTGCACAATGCACTCAACTAGGAGACAAAGGCAAGACTAGCATAGTGAGGGAGGACAAGGAGGGTCTGTTGACTAGGAGTGCTATGTGCATGGGAAGGCTTGCAAATTCAAAAAAATGTCTAATTTTGGAAGGGTGGAACATGGAAAAACACAATGATTTAGGAGGATAATCAAGAATGACACATCTCAAATCATCAATAAAACTTAGACAAGACCTAGTACTAATAAATATACATCAAAACACCAATTCTATAACATTCCCCAAGTATAAAAATCAAAATTTATGCAATTGCATCCAAAAAATGTCATTTTCTGTCTAGTTAGTGTACTATGACTCCAAAGTGTGCTATTTCTACTCTTGATGATCCAACGACACTTAGGAAGGAATATGGAGACTTTAAACGTGTGTAAAAGCATAACAAAACACTTGATGACTAAAACCGACGCTTCATATAATAGAAGGTAGGCTCCAAAATTTAAATATAGTAAAAGTTTGGAGGGTGTTGTAGCAGTGAAAACACTTGGCAACACACTGGGTGAAATTTATGTTGAAAAGTCAACAAGAAAATGTGTCTAATTTTTTTTCCCTTAAATGAATTGGACATTAAATTGTAATCTTATCTCATAACAACTTGTAATATTTAACTAAGTGAGATAGACTTATTTAGCTCAAGAATTTTGAGTTGAGGGTTAATGGTGAGGCATGTAGAGTGATTTTATTATTTTGGGGGTCTAGTTGCAGTTAATGCACTAGTGTAGTGTGAGTTTAATCAGTTAACTAAAAATAATTGAGTTAAAATAAGTTTAACTAGTTCTAACTAAGTGATGAGCTAGTGGGAGGTCAAGTGAGTTAAATTAGATTTAATTCACAAGTAGTGATCTACCAAGTAACTAATGATTTGCTATTATTAGTTGCATGCATGTCAAATCTGACGGTGATTGAGTTGAGACAAAGGTTAAAGGGAAGTAAACTATCAGTTGTATTATTAGCGAACTTCACAGGTGCAGTTATGAAGCCACATGATGCCCATGAAGGATTGTGCAGTCAAGGAAGGTTGGAATTCCTATTTAATAGGAATTATTTTTCCTAGGGATTACGTGAGCAAGGAAGGTTGAAGGTGGGCTGAAAATTGGCTATGTGTTGGTCCAATTGTGCCTAGATTAGTGTGAGATGATTGGTAGAGCGTATCAGGTTCTTGTTAGGACACATGAATTGTATTGTTTCATGATTCCTTGGCTGATTATAAATTAGAGATAGAGGGGTTTTTAGCGGTTGCTTTCCCCAGGAGAATCTTGTGTTGTGTGATTGATTTAATTCTTTCTCTTACTTGCATGTGATTGAGCGATTGTGGTTTATATTCAGAAAATATTGTAGAAGGATTTAATATCTTGTTTTAGTACATTGCATGATTGGATTGAATCCCTTGGTGTAATTTATACATGGTATCAGAGCACCAGGAATCACAATAGTGGAGAATAATTTGAGTTTGTGTTGAACAATATTCAAATTTGTAGATACTTGAGCTATAATCTGATAAATATTTATTTCAATGGCTTGAGACCTGAATATGAACTCGAGGGAAGTTAGAATTATATTGCATGTAAGGACATGATGGAGGCAGTGTTGGTGGACAACGGGTTGAAGGAATTCATGGATACTGATATTCCCAAGCTCGCAGCAGCAGATGCCCAACTTCTTGATGCATGGCAGAAGAAGGTAGCAAAGCCGAGAAGGATCTTGTTAGAGGGAGTTCGAGATAATATTGTCTCGAGTCTCCATGGAAAGAAAACTCCATATGATATGTGGAAGGCCTTGAAAAATCTGTTTCAAAGCTGTAGTGACCAAAACAAATTGGCACTCAAAGACAAGCCCAAGAAAATCAAAATGGAGAAGGGCGACACAATCCAAAAATACTTTACCAAGTTAACTCAATGTTGAGATGATCTTGGAAGTGTTGGGATTATAGTAGTTGATGATGAATTGGTGAGCCTAGCACTTCTAGGCCTTCCCAAGAGCTAGCATAGTTACCATGACTTTGTGAATGGGAGGGAGAAGTTACCAGATTGGGGGCGACTATGGTCGTATTTGGTAAAAGAAGAGTTTCGACAAAATACCAGGGATGGATCCTCATCCAAGACTGATGATAAGGAAAATTATGCCTTGGTTGGTAAGGAGAAGTAGGGGAAGGGGAGGAAGTCCTATTCCGAATTTGAGACTAGAAAATAAGGAAATAAGCGTGACATGTCAAAGGTGAAATTTTTTCACGTTCCTGTCATGGACATTATGCGACAAATTTTCCACAAAAGAAGAAGAACAACAAGAAGGCTCTGGGAGTTGCAGCAGGTGAATCTTTGGCCTCATAGTTTGAGTTGGAATTCTCTCTCTTCGCATGCATGGTGTCAATTGTGATGGGTTCTATGTGGCACTTTGATAGTGGAGCATCTTTCCATACGACGGGAAACAAATAACCCTTTAGTAGCTTGTAGGAGAAGGATATTTAGATACACATAGAAATGGGTGATGATGGGAGGTATAACACTACCAGGATCGGTACAGTTACTTTCCAGAGACAATCAGGCAAATCTTTCATATTAAAATATGTCATGCATGTACCAGGCTTGAAAAATAATCTAGTTTCAGTTGCTAGGTTGGAGGATCTTGGATATGATGTGGTTTTCAGTGAAGGAAATGCGTTCCTTCATTACAAACCCACAAGATAGGTAAAGAAGATTGGGGTTCATGTGAATAACCTCTACAAAATTGATGTAGATGGTTGCGAAACATTGAGCAATAAAGAAAGGGAGGTGGTGAGCTAGGATACTGGTGAGTTATGGCACAGGAGGTTTGACCAGATACACCACAGTGCTTTGAGGATCATGCAACAAATTTCTATAGGTCTTCCAAAGGGTACACTTGTGTAGATAGACACATGTAAGGGATATACCATGGGGAAGTATACTAAAGCAAATTTTCATGAGAAGGAGAACCACATATCGACAATCCTTGACAGAGTTCACTCAGACGTGTGTGGACCATTCTTAACAGCTTCCACAACAAAGAACATGTATTATATGATTTTTGAGGATGATTTTTCTAAAAAGTGTTGGATCTTCTTTCTGCAGAAGAAAGATCAGACGATCTCCAAGTTTTGTGAGTTCAAAGCACTGGTAAATAAATATACAGGGAAGAAGGTGAAGGCTCTAAGGAGCAACAATGGTGGTGAGTATATCTCTAATGAATTCAATAAATTTTTCTTTCCAAAGAAGGAATTCAGAGAGAAGTGATGTCACCTCATAACCCACAATAGAATGGGGTTGCAGAAAGGAAGAACATAAAAATTGTGGGTGTAGCACGAGCTATGTTACATGTTCAGGGCCTACCGTTTCATTTGTGGGCAGAGGCATGCAACACAATGGTATTTTTTCGGAACCATAGTCCTCATTAGATACTTGGCATGAGTACACCAGAGGAGGATTTTTTAGGTAAGTAACTAAATGTTTCATATTTTAAAATTTTTGGCTCATTCATCTATTGCCATGTGACCAAAGATGCCAGGAAGAATCTAGAACCAACAACAGAGGTTGGGATATTTTTTTGGTACACTGATACTCCCCACAAATATCGGGTGTATTTTTTGACTAACATGATGAAAATTGTCAAGAGAGATGTTAAATTTGATGAGGAGAAAGCCATGCGATTGTCCCTTGAGAGGGAGCTTGAATTTCATGCAGATGAGAAACTCTTAGTTCCAAAGGATGAACCTTAGGATGTGGAGAAACCACAAGAAGAGGATCGTGGAGTGTTATAAACCACTCATGCAGAGCCATCCACCATAAATGGTAGGAAGCGCACTAGAGAGGTTGATAGATTGATGCTAGATTCAATAGAGAATGTAGGTGGACCTACATCGCAACACAGGTAGAGAAGGTTCCGAGACAGGTGTACTTGATACATGGCTCTTATGAGCGAGTGTATTGTGACATAACCATCATCTTTTGATGAAGTAGTGCAACAGTCGATATGGGTTGATGTCGTGGTTGAGGAGTATGACTCCATTATCACAAACAGTGCATGGGAAGTGGTCCCAAGACCAGTGGGGAAGTCAATGGTTGGATCAAGGTGGATCTACAAGGTGAAGCAAGTAGGAGATGGGATTGTGGAGAAATACAAAGCTATATTTGTGGCCAGAGTATTCTCACAAGTGGAGGGGATTTACGATGAGGAGAATTTTGCACCGATTGCAAGGTACTCATCGATTAGATATATCCTTACACTCTCAACATAGATGGGGTGGAAGATACATCAGATGGATGTAAATACAACCTTTCTCGATGAAGTTATTGAGGAATAGGTGTACATTGAGCAACCAAAAGGTTTTGAGACCTTTAGTAGGGAGTCACATGTGTGCAGATTCAAGAGAGCACTGTATGGGCTGAAGCAAGCACCTCGTGCTTGGTACACCAGGATCGACAACTATTTCATCGAGTTGGGCTTCACAAAGAGTGAAGCGGATGTGAACCTATATCATCTTGTGTTTGATGGTAAGATTTTGATTATTTTACTTTATGTTGATTATCTTATATTGATAGGTGATGAGAAGCTCATAACTTCTTGCAAAGAGGATATTGCAAGAGAATTTGAGATGAAGGACATGGGGCTCTTGTACTATTTCCTTGGCTTGGAAATATGGCAAAGATATGGGGAGCTATTTGTATCTTAGGGAAATTATGCCAAGAAGAGTCTGAGGAAGTTCCACATGGAGGGCAACAAACCCATGAAGACTCCTCTTGTAGGAAACTGGAGGAAGGACGATGCTACTTCAGGTGAGGTAGTGGATGCTACTGTTTACAGGTAGCTTGTGGGGTCACTTATGTATTTGGAGAACACATGACCAAACATATGCTACGCAATTAACTAGCTTAGTCAAGCTATGGTTAAGCCTAACTGGATCTTTTGGAAGGTGGGGAAGCATGTTTTGAGATATCTCAGGGGCACTACAGAGTATGGATTATGGTACAGACGGATAGAGGGAGTGAATCTTCAAGGCTTCACTGATGCATATTGGGGAGGCAGTCCATCAGACAGGAAAAGCACATCAGGGGGCATCTTCAACATAGAATCAAAAATAGTTTCTTGGTACAATAGGAAGCAGAGACCAATTTCACTCAGTTCAACCGAGGTAGAGTGCATGGCAGCTAGTTAGGCTACATGCGAGGCCATCTATATGAGGAAGATACTTGTTGGTTTGTTTGGTCATCAGATGGATCTGAAGGTGATAAATTGTGATCACCAGAGTTGCATAAAACTCTCAATTAATTCTATATACCATGACAGGTCCAAGCATATTGACATCCAGTACCACCATCTCAAATATTGTGTTCAGAGGCACATTATGTTGTTGCAATAAATTCCCATGGAGGATCAGGATGAAAATATCTTGATGAAGGTGCTTGCAAGTCTAAGATCGTAGAGGGTGTTGCTGATTGTTGCCCCCTTATCCAAGATTTATTTTAGGCTTGTTTTTTCATTTTTTCTTAACCGCGTTAGGAGGATAATTTGGATTCTCTTGATTGTATGGTTGGTGCGGTTGGGTTTGGGAAGGTTGCACAAAGTTCACTTGTGAATTATTCTACATGGGATGGTCTTGTGTTGGGGACTTTGCATATTGTGGCCCTGGTTTATAAATGGCTACTGGGGGGAGCTCTTTCGTTAGCATGTCTAGCTCCGTACTAGGTCCCCTGAGCCAAAGGATAGGGTCCTCCATACTGATGGTGGTATGATGATGCCCTACTGGTCAAATTTTGCAGAGGCCCAGGATGACTTTGGTAGCCGGGTTGCGGTATGTTATGGGTAGAATCATATGCGTAAATAGGGTATTGAATGCTGCTTCTTAGGTGATTTTGGGTCAATGAACCAATTAAACTATCTATGGAGTTCGACGCGCCTGGAAATTCTTTGTAAGTTTGCAGACGCGGGGCTTTAGGAAGGATATTGTAAATATACCCTGACTGCGTATAGATCAGCTGGAGCTGTTGGGCCTTACTAATGGCGTCCTATTCGGATATGGGCCTTTGCTACGCTACATCCTTTGAAATCTCTGTGGTGAGAGTTTTCACGAACATGTATAACAATACTCGATCGTCGAGTTTGGATTTGCAAAAAATACGATGTTGCCGCCATTCGTGGAGATGGTCCGAGATATGGACGACAGGTGTTTGCCTAAAGTGGGTTAGTAATTCCATTCCAGAATCACGGTGGATGGGTAACTAAAAATAGGTCAGGAACGCAATAGCGAGGGTGATAAAGGTTCCATCTGTAGTAGAGGGCTACTCCACACTAGAAAATTTGGCCCAATTTCCGACGGCCACTTCGTCGCTATTCCGACACATTGTCGTCGCAAGAGCGACAGTTCGAGGATGCACAAAACGTGGTTCACCATTATGTCGTAATTCCCACGCCTTGACAAAGTGTCGCAATACCGACACTTTTTCTGACGCTTCTAAACAAGCGTCGCTCTTCCGACGTTTCCCAAACCGTCGCTCTTCCGACGTTTGTAAACTGTCGCAATTCCGACAAAATGTGGTCCGATGTTTTGAACGTCGCTCTTCCGACGTTTTTATACTGTCGCTCTTCTAAACTGTCACAATTCCGACATCGTACAAAAGTGTCGCAAGACTGACGCATTGCAAAAGTGTCGCAAGACCAACGCTTTCCAGAGGCGTCACAATACTGACGCATTCCAAAAGCGTCGCAATATCGACGCCAGGAAGAAATGTTGCAATATCGATGGATGTCACAAGAACGACGAAAATGGAAATTGTTCAAAACCTCGGAAGAGTGACGCTTATAAGGCGTCGGAAGAGCGACGCTTACAAAGCGTTGGTATACCGACAGCGGGTTCACTTTAAAAAAAAAATTGAAACTTTAAAACAGGACAGTAAATCTCCAATATTTGTTATGAATTGTTGGCGTTCCAATTGTTATGAACATAATTCAACCGTGAAATATTAATATAATAAACCACCCCGTAGCGCTTCGACTATAAACAATCATATAATAAGATCGGACCCCGCTAACCTTTAGTGATGGCATTCACTTTATAACTGGGACTTTATATGAGGCTTTGACATATAAATATGAATAAAATTTTGTCAATGCAAAAAACCACACATACCTCCATTGAACCTTAGTTAAGACAACAATAGTCGACGTATATACGCGTGGGGCCCAGCGCTAGCGGCCTTTCCACATCAAACGGTGGATAATACGTCGCTCTAGCCTTGACGATCCAACGATCCAACTGGATATCGCGCGAGTTAGTTGCACGATCGTTAACTCACAATGAGAGTGGGTTTTCAAAACCTCTCAAGGCCACGTGTCGGCCTATGACATTGATTGCGTCCAAATGGGGAATACCACTTACTGTACAAAGGTAGTGCGATATGCCGAAAACCCATATTTACTGTGCGGTCCTCAAGGTTCCGACTACTCTTACTCCAGGTTCCGTCCGCTTACCAACGCCTTACTGCCATTGAACTCTACCTCGTTGTTCATCTTTCGCGCGGCCATACCAAATGAACTCGGGCACAACCATTTCGAGGAGACACGATGCATTAGATATGCCACGGTTTATGTCTTATGGTTCTGACAAGGTTAGTATCGACTCTACAAATCGATACACTGGTCCTTGGTTCATTCAATCACCTACACATTCACAAAACTCATTACGAGGTTTTACCTAGCTCACGGAGATTCGAGCACAGCATCTCCTTGCTCTACCACAGGCGCACGGGAATGTCATTAACCTAATTCACCCTCTATTCAAACAACTGATTATAGAGAAATTCTCCAACTGTTTGACACAGTTATCTGTGGAATTCACTAATGCTCATAAGTCCTGAGTCATTAGCTCGTGTTCCACCAAGAACTCAACCAGTCTATATGCACATAACCTGATTACAGGGTTTCTTAATTACCATGAGATTTCAATTATCTTTCACTAGGATGCGTACATATATTCACACACAGAAAAATTACTCAATCAACGCACATATAATACTAACAGATTCCTTATATAAATGAAATTTCTTAGTCTCCTGGTCCTCGACCAGATCTTCGATACAATGGCCTCCTCTTCCCTATGCAACTCTATGTAGTTCTCTTTGCAGCGTTTATATTGAATTTCTGGGTTGGTTGGGTTTGTAACCAGTTAACTATTGAAATGTGCTTCCGCATCAGTATTGTAAATTTGCTCAGAATTGAATTTGGGAATGAATTTTGAAGGCATCTATACACAGCTTGAGGTTTGAAAATGAGAGAAGAACCGGGACTGTGGGTTTTTACCCCATCAACCAAGATATGTTTATGGTAACTAGAACAGTTCCATAAAGTTAGGTTAGAAATTGTCAAATAAGAGGGATGCAAACCATTTCCATTTTTTTCTATTTATGTGGGATTGTGGGAGATGTTTGGGGTAAGAGAAGCTTATACACAATGTAGCCATGCGAGAAATTTTAATCCAGTGACCAGGTGCTCAATTTTTTTTGCATGGTGTTCAAAGGTTTAGAGTTGATGATTTGACAATATAAGCAGTCCGAGAAAGATTCATGCATTTTTATTGATCTTGACTCTTGAACACCAAAAGACTGAATGAGATGGTATTGCAAACTACACTATTGAAGGATACAAGTGTTGATAGACATCTGTAATCTGCAGGTGGAGTTCATCTGGATCAAGCCTACCTTGATACATGTATAATCTGACTCTTGTCCCTTAATAACCACATTACTCAACTGTTTGAATCTTCATTTCGAAGAGTCACAAGTCAGGGTTGGCATTAATAATGTCAAAATATGAAACAAAATTTTCCAACAACCTGATTAAAAGTGCAGTAGTTCTTGGCATATAAACTCCTGGAAATGTGCGAAGTGGTAGTTAAACTATCCAAATCCAGTGCATATAAATCCTTGTCGTATGCTGAAACTTGTTTTGACTAATTCATAATGACAATCGCTTGAAAGCATTCAGTGAATTTGAAGTAATCTGAAAGAGACATGGTATTGTGGCATCAATAAATCTGAAGAAACCAACTGTGAAAATCTTAGTCACTGTTTTGGAGAGATGATGGTTTGTCTGAGTTACCTTTGTGAGTATTACAGGTGTGAACTACTATAATACTCCTTACTAATATATGTTAAGACTCAACTGTTGAAATATTACTTTCACCTACCTCTGTACTGAGAGTCACCTTCTATATTTGTTTGAAGAAGTTCTTTCACAAGGCCACTTGCCCAAATGTTCGAACAGTCAGAGTCAAGGTTAAAAAAAAACAACCAGTCCTGCACATTGAAAACAGAGGGTTAAAACAGAAAACAGAGTACATGGCTCTATATTTCAAAAACATGTTTAAAATAGAAACAGGGCAACCTTTTTTTTTTCTAAGTAAGGTTAATCTATTAACAGTGGGAATAAAATTACAGCATGACCGAAGTAAAAAAAATTGCCTAGACTTATGGCAAATTTGTCAAAAAATCAAAAAAGAAGACTGCCCTCATATGGGGAAACCAGTCTTGAACGTTTTTCAGGTCGTTGCATTGCCCACGCAGGGGAACCATCGTTTGATATCTTTGACGATTACAATGTTTACAGAATTCAAAAATAAAACAGAGGTCCAACACAGTAATATAAGCAAAAACATGCCCAATTAAGTGGGCCGCGAAGCAAGAAAACCAAACCAAAGAGAAGAGGCTACTCATCCGGTGGTTCTTCGACAATTCGGCACCATCCTTCGGCAAACATGTCACTGTCCATGGCGGGAGTAGTTTCAGACACAGAAGGTCCAGGATCTCCAGGCGCTATCTCCACATCATGAGCCCTACGAACATGAGCCTCCGGTTCCTGCACATTCATGCCACCGCTCCCCTCCTGAAGGCCCGAAAGCTGGGATTTTTCTGAGCTCAGACCCGCCGGACGGGTGCATTGTTCCTCCACTTGGGCCTCTTCACGAAAAACCACAGTGATTGGAGCTGTGATTCGTGGGCGGTTCAGAGAGAAATTAAAGGAAAAAAGCGCAGTGCGCGTTTTGGGAGAAGGTGAAACGGTGGGGAAATGAGGAGAAGGGGAGCCCATACGGTGGCCAGATCCTAGAACCCAACCCTGCCCACTTCTAGTGTTTGGATAGTGGCCTGCGTAATAATCACTTGATTGGGAAGACGACTCGGTTGAGGCGCTGGAGGGAGCGTGCAGGGGTTGGCCTCTGGTGCTACCCCTGCGGCAACACATCCTTTGACGCACGTGAGGCATGGGTGCAGTCTCAGCAGTGGGCACAAGACGAGACGGAGAAGCAGTGTTCCAAGAAACCGAGGAAGACAGACACAGAACAGACTGAGAGAAATACAGATTTTCAGTAAGGTCTAAGCAGCAGTTCAGCTGGCTTCTCCTTCCCGTCACAGTGAATAGGCAATGTAACCCAACAACTGGAGAGCATCTGCAATTCAAAAGTTGCGGCTCGTCTGAGAAACCATAGCGAAATGCCATTTTATCGACCCGACTGCAATGGCATCGAAGTACGCCCGTCATAAATCTCATTGATGAGAGCCGAAGGCCGGATCATATTGGAGCATGCGGAATCGCTAACAGGAGTGGAGGTCCGATCTCGAATAACGTTAAAACTTAATGCGATTGATTGAACAACGACATTAAAACTTAATGCGATTGATATGACAAGCTAGAGGAGGACACGTGGCAAAAATTGATTAGAGTGGATCTTTGTTTGGCCCACTTGCGCAGTGGAAATCCGGACTCGAAAAAGATTAGGGCGAATTTGATAAGAAATTCGCGTCACAACTCTCTCTCCATACGCCAGCCCAAATTCGGACCCAAAAAAGATTAGGGCAGAATTCATTTGGTTTTCGCGTCACAAAATTGGCCGATGTCAGCAGGCTATTTTGGAATGCGAATTTGGTTTGAATTATGGTTTATCGCCGTTTGAAGTCCGGCGGGCTCCACAGCTAAAGGGTTCGTTTGAAGTTTTGACAAAAGTTTTGTTATATGTTTTATTTTATATAATGCGCAGCAGAACAGTTTTATTGTTTGTTAAGGTCCCACACTAGTTTTGGTAATTAGATTTGTTATTTGCATAGTTTTGTTATGTTTTTAATATATGCGTTGCATATAAAAGAAAAGGGTTGTGATCCTGTTTCGGAATGTAGTTGTAAAGTTTATTATTACACACAATAGCAGTGTAAGTGTTTTGAAGAGCACAATAGTGCGTAGTTTTAGAGACAAAGAAGAATTTTGAGTGCACTGCGTTTTGCAACAGTCACATTTTGTAATCCCTCTCAGTGAGGAAGAATTTGTAATAGTTTTTTTTTGAAGGAATAGAAATTTTTCAAAGTGTTGAACTCTGTTTCCAGTGAAGAAATTTCAATATTTTCTCTGTGTTAGAAGAGGAGAGTATTACTCTCTCCATTTTTATTCTGGAATTTTCAAATATTCCAACACATGGCTATAAATGAAGGAGATTGCTACGCATCAACATCAACATGTTTTCAAGTAGGAGTTGCCTAATTTTGTAACAAACTTCTCTCTAGATGTCAAAATTTGCAGACACTGAAGATTACTCAGGTGATGCCTGAAATTTCCATTGAATTCCTATAAGAATCTTAGATTTGTGACAGAAATCCTTTTGCTAATATATTAGCTTACTCCTTTTAAGTTTGTCTCATTCAATTAATAAAAAATGTTTCAAGGAGTATAATGAAAACTAGATTATGTGTGAAGCATAAAATAATCATTGATGCTAGACTTGGAAGTTAAGAAGTATAATAAGAAGTAGATACACTTCTCTAAAGCATAATACCGTTTTTCTGAAGCATAAGACAATCATTGATGCTAGAATTGGAAGTTCGAATAAGACGAGATAATACAACGAAAAAGGCATTCCATTACTTGCATGAAATATGAGTACCGCCTTTTACCAGTAAGCTGGGAGCAAGGTCTAGATTTTCACTGGCATCGATTCTTGTGAACTCAAATTTCACTAAAAACATAGTTTTTTGTATGTTTTTCAGCACATGGTTAAAAATGATAGTGCATGAAAATATATATTGTTGGGCTGAATACATAAGTAATCAAAAATTATCTTTACCAAGTTATTCACTTCATCAAAACCCTGATCTTCACATGTGATACTTTTGCTAGGGATAAATATCAAGTGGGTTGTGACATTTTAAAACTTGGTTCTCGGTGAAGTGCCCCAAAGGCAAGTCTATCAAAGCATCTGCGACCTGTGTCATTTCATAGTAGCGGATGATTTGATATTATAATGGAGGTGCTCCAATTCAAGTAGTGTAGAAGAGGCAAGAGCCTACAAGGCAGATCCAAACTTTGGAGAAGAGCAAGGCAGATCCTGGGAAGAATGAAGAATTTGGGAATCCGGGATCTCTTCCAGAGGCCATGATACCAAAGGTTTGTCCTGTTTGTAGATATTTATCATATACATCCAATATAGCCTTAAATTCCCACATAGATCATTGTCTATCAGGTGAGTCAAATTCTAAAAAATCCGGAACAAAGTTTTCCAAGCCTAAAGTGAAGGTGAGAAAAAAAAGATCAATCCTAGATATAATTGCTGTGGCACCTGTTTGCATGCTAGACGATTTGGATTACAGTACTAGAAAAGAGAAATTGACCACTGATGTACATCCATTTCCTTTGGATCAGCTCAATCTCAAAGACACCACCAAGCAGAGGCAACATCGATGCAAAGATCTCAACATTTCAAAATTAATGCAAAGATCTCGCGTAGTGGTAATGCATGTGTTTCAAAAGAAACAAATAACAATGCACATTCTAACCCATTCGAATAACCACTATAGCAAGTGTTTACATCTAATTAGATCCAATCCATATATCGATGGAAAAAAAATTAATATAATTACATTTTCTGTAGCAGAGGAAACTTTTCGAAAACAGAAAAGGAATATAAAACAAGGATGTCAAGATGTTTAGATGACCCAGTACAACAATTATTTGTGCTTAGTAGACACAACACTGTATTCTTAATGCATTTTCTGTAGAATACTAAACAGATTTGTCCAAAATTTGAGATGCAAACTGTAGTCTTTACTACGTTTGGAAAATTGGAGGTTTATAAAAGATAAACTGCGAACAGAATTGTACCACTATGATAAGAAGCTGTCAGAAGCATTCCTTCTGCTTCAAAAACATGGAACTACCTTAAGAATGCTTATGGTTGATATAAATATTAGAGCATGGTAGTTAAATGTAATAGTTATGCTAAAATACTGAATAACAACTTGAGAGTGCTCTTCAGATACTGTATGAATGCACCAAATTAAAGCTGTACCATTACTAAAGATAAATGGCCAAAAATAGTCAATTTTGATATCGTGAAGTTATGTCTTTCTCGGTAGCAAACTGGGGATAGGATGGAAAATATGAGATAACTAAGTTCCAAGGACTAAAAAAACAAGGCCAACATAGTTCTGCCTTGAATCAGAGACAAAACAAAGCTGCCCAAAAACATGTTTGCCACTGTCATCACCTCGAGGAGCGCAAAGTCAGTTGATGGTGCCAACCATTTGACGAATCAGAGAGAAGATTCATGGTGCCAATGGTTGTAGCACATTTTTTTGACATGAGCCATCATTGTAACAAAGCAGATTGATGGTGCCAATTTCTGTAGAAGTCCATTGGGAGTGCAACAACTGTAGTAGAGCAGTTTGAGAGCACCCATTGAAGCTCCTATATATAGCAGAGTCAACATTTTCCTATTGAACAAGTTTGTATAGTCAAAGCCACAACAAGATTAGATAGCCACGATCCTAAATGAGAACCAGAGCCAAAGCTAAGAGAGATTCACGTTTAGCAGAACAAGACAGCCATAGAAAAGGATCTGACCACAAAACCAGATCATGAGAGATAGCAAGATTCTTGCTTCCACTGTGGAAATGTAGAAACTGTACAAGGGCTTTTCTTCCAGCAGATTTCATTGTGACAGTAATTGCTATGGTGTTGTAAGCGCTCATTAGTAGAATCTTAAAGCCATTCTGGAATTATTTTAACGTAGAGAGGGTTTTCTCTGGTTATAAATCGTCATGTTAAAATTCCATTGTGGATTGGTTGTGTTTGATATTATGTTTTTACTATCCACAGTTGAATTTTCGCACAAAAAATTATCAGTCTAAAGCGAGCAATTTTGCGATGTTTCTTTTGCTTCCTATTGTGAAGTATTTCGCTCAGAACTCTACTCGTTGTAATAGAGGTCTAGGGCATAGAACAGGGGACTTGGGTTTTTTGGAATCAAACTTTAGGTTAAGATGCTCATCTGAAGAATGGCACAGTGAGCCTTAGCATGGAGTTGGGAGTACCAATTTGAAGTGCAGGTAGGGCATTGTACAATAGACCAGTTAGATTTCTGGACCCTAATACAAAAGTTTCTTCTTCTTTCAAAACGTGTTTCTCATTTTCTGTAACCAATGTGGGTCCTGTTCTTGTTTCAATTGGGGATGGATCAACATTTGTTATTGCTCTAGATGATCACACTCTGGGTAGCCCTGGAGGCTATTTGGGGGTGATGAGTCCAATAGGTCTCAATTAACTGTTTCCCTCGCTGGGGAATACTATTGTAGTGGAATTTGATACTATTTTGGATGTTGAATTCCATGATCCTAAGGGAAACCAGTACCTTTAGCTCCAGTACCTATTCACAAAAGAGGGTGCCATAGTCATTCATGCATGTAGAGAGGGTGAATTACAGGCATTACAACAGGAGGTGTTGTTGTTGTTGCATTGGCCACTAGATTATTTGTCTGGTTCTGTTACAAGCGCAGAGTATTGAAAAGGACATACAAATTTAGTTCAGATATTGCGAAATTTCCTCAGAAATTCACCTACAAAGAGCTCAACAATGCTACGAAAGACATTTTTTTAATGTGATTGATAATCGATAATTGCAACCAAGGGTAATCCCCTTGTGAAACCCAAATTTCTGAGCATTTTGTAAAACCTGATGACAGAGTCATTGTAATGAACAAGCGCCTAGGTCCATATTACGTCCAAATCTACCAAGCACCAAGATCTATAAGAAAAAATACAAAGTATCTGCGAACTAAGAAGAAGAGGCATAAAATGTATTCTGCTTACCTGTTCTAATAGTGGTTGGGGTTTACCACGGCAAAAATTTGACAGAGCCCATGTAGCATTTCTTATCATTGAAATTTTGGTAGTATCATTCAACTGGGCAAGCACCTACCTCAGAGCTCCATGACTGAGGGAAAGATCCCTAAATTTTGCAGAGTCTCCAACAATATTCCCCAAAGCCCAAGCAACCTTACACGAACACCAGTTGAACTCAAAGTTGGGTACTAGTTTTTAAAATCAAATTCCAAAATTACAGACATATAAAGATAGTTGGGAAGAATAATTTTATGCCTCTAAAATAAACGTGCTACATGTTCTTGAACATTATCATTCCCAGAGGTAATAAGTTCCACAAATATAGGCAGTGCCCCGTAATCAATCACAACCTTTGTATTCTCAGAGGTTCCTGAGACTATATTAGTCAAAGCCAAAGCTGCTTCAAACTGCATTATCAATCACAAGGTATCACCATCAAATCTATAATTTTAAGATAAAAATTTATCTACCATTGAAACTATAATTTTAAAATAGATACACCTAGTGATATAGACACCTAGTGAGAGTAGAGGTTAGGAAATTATAATAAGAATTATTACAAGATATCACTCACAGTGCAGTTGATTGTTCATTGTCTGCTGTAACTATAATTTTAAAGAAGACACACTTCGTGATATAGACACCACCAAGTGAGAGCAGAGGTTATGAAATTATAATGAGAATTATTTCAAGATATCATATTACTCATAGTACAGTTAATTGTTTATCGTTTGGTGTAATAATTGTTTATTATTTATAAACACAATCAAACATATTATGAGGGACGGTGATGAAATTGACAACAGTCTCATAACAAACCATAACGGGCACATCCCCTGGCAAGATAGACTCTGAATAAGAAAGAAAGCAAAACAAAGTGATTACTTACAGGATCATAGGCTTCCTGAAGAACAAGATCTAGAGCAGCATCTGTAACCCCTAAAGCAACACCTCTCTCTGCAAGACGAATTGCTACATCTTTCATATGTAGTCTAGAAAATTTTCTGAGCTCATCACGAGAAAGAGGATCAAATACAACTATCTCATCAAGTCTATTCAATAGCTCTGGCCTGAAATGTCTTCTAACCCGCAAAAATATTCAAAGGCATGTCAAAGCACTGCAGCCAACTTCGTGATAAAATTATATGAAAAATATGCATACACAGAGTCCAGGAGAATGAAACGGCAGGTGTATTGGCAGTTGCCGAAATGCAGCAACTAAAACGGCAGGTGTATTGGCAGTTGCGGAAATGCAGCTACTAAAACAGAAGGTCTGTCGACGGTTGCAGGTGTGTGGATTGTTGTTGGTATTTTCAGACCGATTCCATGGAAATATACCAGAAACCAGTGGTATTTCAAACCTAGAAGGTAACCCGAGAGACTGTGACCGTCAGATTAAAAAAGTAACAGGTGTCGTGCCTAGATAAGAAGTGTTGACGAAAAAAAAAATTGATCTCTTTCATAACAGAAGGCCTATCGGCCTAAATATCTAGGACATGTGGCACTCCATGATAAAGACACATGGTGTGTGGATTTGAGTTTTTCAGGTGGTCAAGTGGGCCGAAAATAGGTGAAATGTGGCACCACTTAGAGATTGACATGTGCCAATTGGTACAAGTGGTAGACAATTGGCATGCTCAAACAATGAGGTGATGTAGGAATGACATGAGGGAGAAAATATCAGAAAAGCCCCAAATCTGGAGAACTAAAGCTCATCACCAACCTGAGATTGACAACTTTACATGATGTAACGTATGGAATCGTAAATGGAGAAATCATAGTAACAATAAAGTAACCTATGTAACAATAAAGTCGGATTCATCCTGGGAGTGGTAATGGGAGAAATCATAGTGAACAACAGGAAACATGCAGAGTTGCTTATAATCAAATAGATGAAAAAACACATACAAAAAACCTAGATAATAATCATGAATAAGCTTAATATTGAAATATGAATTGTAAAGGAACTTACAAAATGTGACATTATGAACCTGGTCAAGCGCACAAGAAAAAATATCCTGGACATGACCCTGGTTGACAAGTTGTATTGCTCATGATGCAAGAGGATTTTTACTTGCATTGCCAAGTCAATCAAAATCCATCATTATCTATACAATAAATACAAGTAATTGATGTAGTATTTTTTACTTTAAGATGAATTCTTATGATAATGTTAGAACATATGTTGAAAATGTCAAAACATACCTGAATAAGCTCCTCTTCGTTTCAAGAACAATTTATTGGAGTCGCATGAACTTGGAACAAGCCTCCCATGATTTGAAAGAGTAGCAACTAAGTCAACAGTGAATTTTTTGTTGCTACGCTGGATCGAGGGAGGTTTGCTCCAAGATTAAATTGCTCCAATAAATTATTCTCTACTAAACAGGGCCAACCACATGAAGGTGGAAGATCTTATGGCCCCTCCCCCCCCCTCACATCACTCTCAATTCCCCAATACCCAATCTATATCTCATTTTTTACTTTCGTGAGGATAAAAAAAAAATTTCAATAACTAATAAAAAAACAATTCAACAAAAAGTACGCAAGGAAACATTCAAATTAATGCTTGACATAAAAATAGTATGATAAATGAGTTTTTTTATATAACGCAAAAAATGTTCCAAGTATGGTAACGTTTGTCTCATTATAATACAATATTTTACATTATTAAATTTTCTTTTTCTTCTTCCTATTTCTAAAGCTCCTAATTACATCATCAATATCATCGTGCTTTGCTCCTATTTCATGCCTTTCGACCCGCACTGCTGACCTAGTTACGTAGTCATGATGTCTGCTCTCATCCAGTGATGGGGCATCGCCTACAAAAAAAGATAATATTAAATTTTAATTGTCAGTTTTTAAATATCATTGAACTAGTTCGGTAATATTAATAAAAAAAATTGCAATGAGATTATTTACCTGGTGCACTAGTTGTCGCCATTGGGACTGTTGCCTTGTTTTCCTCTCTGGTGGTAAGATCCTCAAGGGAAACATTCTCTGTCATTTAAACAAAAAACGTTATAAGGACAACCATCAAGGTATAATTAGAAAAAAATATAAGTGGAAATTAATTACTGTCACGGCCCTCGCTGATAGTAGCATTGTCGGCCTGGTCCCCACTACAATGATCAGGTTTCACGTGAGGAGCATCTACATCTGGTTCTAAAACTGGGTTATTTGCCTCGTCAGTAGCGTTTCTCCCCTGATTTAAACAAAGTTGTTAGACATTAAATTTATGGATGAAAACAAACATATTGAAAGGTTAATGTTTTACCTTATCAGGCATTTTGGATCTTGGGACCTGCCCCAAGCTTCTGCGACGTTCAACTACAACTTGATAGCCGAAATGGAAAGTGATATTTTTATCTTCCTCTGTAGTTTCTGTTCTGAAGTCATCACCCTACATTACATATGATTGTGTATTTTTAATCATATTTTATAGGATTACAAAAATGTTGGAAGGCGATACAATTAATTATAAGATGTTTAGCTACTTACTTACAATTCTTGCGGCTAATTTCAAGTAGCCACCCTGGCCTAGCTTGTGATGGCCCTTTTTTTCAATCCTAGCTTTGGTTGCCTTCGAGGTGTCAAGCAACCTATCATTAAAATATTGAAGTCAAATATGACATAGCACACTTTTATTTTAGACATAGAGAAAATTAAAGCTATTGAATTAAAGTTGTAATTTACCTTGCGGGTCCAGTTGGCATTTTTCCTTCTTTCTTTTCCCTTTTCTCTTTTCCGTCATGGATGAGTGCTCTCCATTCACTCTCTGGAACTGTGAGAGGATGCTCGTATCTAATGTTAAATTGCAATTGCGTCCTATAGGTGTCCCTGGTATATTTCAAAGATTTGCCGGCTACCCGAGCCATCGCTGTTCTGTCAAATGTGCCGACCCCAAAAAGGGCTTCTAGATAATCAAGAAGTTCTTTTTTCAGGTTGGAATTCTAGGAATTCCACCTTGTGCGTATGGTTGGGCCAAAAATTACCAACGCATGGCTCTCAAAAAACCTGTAGAACTCATTGTTTCCTACACAGAAAAAGAAGAAGATATTATCATTAATTTAAAAATAAAAATCATGATAAATATGTTTTAGATAGAGTACATGAAATAGTTAAAATATTAAAATTTACCTGGGAGTTGTACGTGCTTTATAGGGACACCTTCATCATTCACCAACACCTTTCAATATCCTTTAAACGATTTTGTTGATATTTAATGTTTGAAATCACGTTATAATTCCTTGATTATATGTGTTTGGGGACTTTCCCTTTGAAATTACCCAAAAATACCCTGGCAATTTTATCTTCAGGATGCATGTCCGACCCTATTGTTCAATATTTTGATTGATAGTAGTAAACATAGAGAGTTAGGGGGCTCTTGACTTGGTTTGGTTGGGCCATTAGATCCCTAACATCTACTAGGGAGAACCCCCTTGAGTTGGAGGAGAGCTAGCCCGAAGTGAAAAGAGGTTGGTGAGGTGACAATGGGGCTATTGAATTACACATGGTATCACACTTTAGCTTTAGGACTTTATCTTGAGAAGTGCGAGATTTTTCTATATCAATTCTCAAATTGTTTACAACACTATTGTTAAGAACTAATAAGAAGTGATGTTGAGGGGTTTTTGGGCATAAGAAACAATACCATTTAAAAACTAGGGTTCTCAATCCTTGGCATTCCTTCACCTGGGCCTAGGGGCACACAAGAATAATTTCACACTAAACCATGCAAACTTAAAAGTAACTTAACAAATCCATAAAGTAATAATAATCATAATTCCTAATTTCCTATTGTATGATATAATGAAAATTATTCAAACCTGAAGCAATGAAGACATGCAATGTTTGAATTTAAAGATTGATGAACCAATACAAGAAGTTAGAAACTACAACTTTGATTCAATACTCTATGTCCTAACTCCAGGAAGGAATCTAGTTTGTAGTACAGAACATGCATCGTGTATTATCAATTCTTAATTGACAACAACTAAAGGTCATCTACCTCATCAATTCCTTCCCATTTTGTGTTTTTATGTTATATTCCTTATAAAAGTGTCAAATTTCTCTCAAAGTAAGCAACCACTGAATAAAATAAAAAATAGTGGAATAAAATATAAAATAGTTGAGATATGATTGAGAAATGGTCATTTATTTCTTGAAAGGATCTTCACGATTTCTTTGGTTGTTTTTCATTTCAAGAAACAAGAAATGACCTAAGAAACTATCGTGATGTAATATAAGAAACAACATGGTGCAATGGCCATTTTCAAAGCCAAATGATGTCCATTGAGGACATGGAATTTATTTGGTTGCTGTTTCATAGGAGTTTCAGGTAGAAATGGAACTTTGTTGTACCATTTCCAGTAGTAAAAAGGGAAAACCTTATTTTTCCATGGGAAATAATTTACCTTTCCTTTTTCAAGATGATCTAAATCACAAAAAATATGAACTATACTGCACACATTCTTGGATAATGTGAAAGTGGAAAAGGAATACCCTACACAAGTGATGCACACATGTACACTTGAACACTAATATATTTTTGTAGTTGAAATGCAATGCTTTTTTTCATTTAAACGTAGGGTTTTTAAAGCAGGGAGAAATAATGGCTGCCAATTTAACAAGCGTTTCTTTGGGAAAAATTTAAATATTGTATTGGGTGATGAAGATAATAGAGGGTATTTAATCTTGATTCTTGACATTGTGTTTAACTTGAATAACTCAAATGATTATAAATATTAGTGGATGAGTTCTTTTTTCAAGTATGTCACTCAAAACTCTTATGTCAAAGCATTGTATGATGGCTAGCATTTGCTTGTTTCCCTTTCTTCAGTTCAATGTAAAAGTATATTAATATATTGGAGCACGAATGATAACTACAATTGTTTGCTCTGCAGTATATCCAGCCCCAAGATTATGAAAATTTTTCTCAAGTGGAGCTATTGGTTATTGATGAAGTAGCTGCAATTCCATTGCCTGTTGTAAAGGCTCTGCTCGGGCCATATTTAGTGTTTTTGTGCTCTACTATAAATGGGTAATAATTATAAATGAGCCAACCACAATCACAGATTTTGTAACCATTCGGTTTCCATGGATAGTGATGATGATATTAACCCTATATATCAGTGACCCATATCTATATGAGAATGATCTCAACATTGACCTTGATATGGTTGTATGGATGTGACCTTTGGTATGTCATCAGAAAATCCCCAAATCTGGAGAACTAAAGCTCATCACTTTCGATCTGGAGTACTACCCTTGTGATAAAGTTGATGACTTTTTATCTCCCATTCTCTACCACTTTGCACTTCACCTTCAATATAGATCAGACCAAGGGCAATTCATTACTGGGTGTTGAGATGGATGAGTTTGTCGAACTAAAATCCATAGCTTAAACTTCATGAAACTGGTGGAGTCAAATTCATGCAAGCACAAACACATCTTACACATCCTCTTTGAAACTCATCCGAAAGAACATTGGAAGACATCTAGAGAGAACCTTGTAGCCTAACACAATCCAATGGAATTGACCAAAAAAACCCAAATAGAGTCAACCCTACTATAGGAGGAAGGGCCTGCAGTAAGAACTTACCATTTTGCAAGAGCTGAGGGCGAATGCTGTTCTGCAAGAGCTGAAGGCGAATGCTAAGGGCGAATGCTATTCTGCAAGAGCTGAGGGTGAATGCTGTTATGCAAGAGCTGAGGGCGAATGCTGAGGGCGAATGTTGTTCTACAAGAGCTGAGGGCGAATGCGCGCGTGATATCAGACGTTAATGTAGTTTTTAATAAAATAATTTTTATGTAGCGCGCATTTGATTTTTGCATTTCAAATCATTTTTATATACATTTGATTTTTGCATTTCTAATACAAGTGACAAACAAATTTCTACAAGAGGTTGAAATTTTTACTAGAATAGCCATGAAAGACTAATTAAAATGGCTTAAAATGCAATTGGATCTTCAAAATAAATGTAATTGAAGGTTCTCCCCACTAAATTTTTGCAAAAGTGCTTACATTATCTAAGTTATCTAGGATATTTTTTTGTATTGCACAATCTAAATTAAATAATGAAATAGTTGGGTAGTCTTATTATTTCAAATTAGGACACAATTTTCAAATGGTGATGAAGTTTCATGTGATGATTAACTGACAATATTCTCCTTTCCTATCCTTGAAAAACTATACAAGGTTTCCTGCTGCCACATGAAACCCTAACTCATGTAGCAGCATAGGACCAGTCCTCCATTTTGCCCGTCATAAGGCATTTTGCATGTATTTGATGACTAGAATTTGCGGATTCCTGTTTTCCGTGACGTGCTAGGAAGGATAGAAGACTTAATTTTGATGTTAGAAATTTTTTCAAAAACGTTCTTACGCCCTTTAATTTCCACTTACCAATAATTTTGCAACACTAGTCCTCTTCTCAATTGCAAGGCTGTACTCAAAAAGTAAGGAAAGTTACTTTTTTGGCTCACTCAAAATTAAAAATTTAATAAAGGAATTACCACTTATCATTATTGATATTTAAAAATTAGAATCCATTTAGTTTTCCCCTTCCTATTACAAAAAGTTCACAAATCCTTTCTTTTACATAAAACACCAAAGAAAGAATAAAGCCCGTTGCCCTGCAAAATTCCAAGGTTGTGATTAGTGAAGCAGTGAAAAAGTATGGCTATAGCACTAAAAAATTAGAATTCCAATCTGCCCCAACATGAAGTAGTGTTAATATAGCTGGTGGCTTGGCTTGATGGTCAAACAATGAATTACACAAGCACAAAATAAAAGCTTTAGGCGTCAAGTTCCTTACACTCGCACTCTCAAGGCATTCAGACTTAGGCCGAGCTCAAGATTGGCTCCAAGGAAACTAGATTGGCTCATTAACTTGCCATATTTTAATTTCATAAGGTATGTTCAAAGTTTGAACTACTAGGGTAATTTATTATTGTGAAATCATAGTTCTAAATTATCTCTTATTCTATGAGCAATGTAATCTATTAACTGTAAGTAGATTCATTAAAAAAATTGAAACTGATTTTAGCATGAATGATGACAATTTATATATTAATTGGTTTTTAAGAGTATTTGTATTATGTAGGAGCACTGGAAAGAAAAATCAAGACTTCATTTTTTGTTTTCCTTATTTTATTGGGCTGAACTGGAGAAAATTGAATATGAATAGTGAGTTAATTGTAAGATCAATGGGCCAAGGCCATACATCAACATTGACCACAGCGGGGAAGTATAAAAGCATGGATATTCATGCAAGTTATATAGTTATTAATGTAAGATCAAAGTTAACTCTTAGCTTCACTAAATAAATAGAAGGCAAAGATCAAGCATCAACTGAAACTCACGTGAAAAAGTAGATGAAAAATGTACAATCAGCCAATGGAGAGGTAATCTATAATTATCCAGTAAGACTCTTAGCTATGCCTTGAGACTAAACTAATTCTCAATATTTTTGAATAATCATCCATTCGAATTTAGTAGGAAAACCATAGTAAATCATTGTCCAATGGCCATATAAAAATATATAAAAAATAATATTTGTTGGTTTTTTTTCAATAGGTGGACCATGATGGGACCACTGAGAAGGTGGGGGTGTTTTTTTAATCATGGAAGTGAGGTTTAGTAGATTGATAGTCAAGTTACCTTTCCTTATAATTTTTCTCAATCAAGTTATTCATTCATTGAACTTTGATTCATTCCTACTGTTTTGATACACAATCCAATCTAGTTGAGTCTTGAGTCTTCATTGAGAATGGCATTCATAGGTTGTCAAGAAAGAGGTTATCATGCACATGCACTCTTCTTTTCTTGGTATCTTTGTAACTATGTTCCACCTGAGTTCTATATTTTTAAATTATCATAATAGTTCATGATTATTAGGCTTTTATTTTGTCTTTTAAGAATTTTAATTTAATTATTATTAATCATTAAATTTAATATATATATTCAATAGAATTATTAAACTTTCAATGGCACATCAGCTTTCATACATGAGAAAATAGATACTGACAAATGGTACATCATGGCCTGATTAATTTCTCTCAGCAATTTCAAATGGTATAACATTTAGTCAACAATAATCATTAATTTCTGCACACAAAGACTAATTTCTCTGGAAGCCTGAGATTTCTTTGGCTTGTTATTCTTATAACTACATAGACATAATTAATAGAGAGATTGAGGACAAAAAAAATCTAGCGCTTAGTCTCCACTACTCAACATGATTTTGTGAGAAATAATACATAGATTGATTTCTCTGAGTGCCTTAGCATTCTTTGGCTCATTATTTTAATCACAACAATAATAAAAAATGCATTGAGGATCTGTTCTTAGTCCGATTATGAAATTTTTATAAGACATATTATGTAATATTAATAATAAACATAAATTTATTACAATTTAGGGAAAGCTCGTTCATGTTTTTTTCTTTATATTGGAAGGTTACTTTCTTTTTGAAGTAATTTTTAGTAGATCATAGCATATATTGAGGAAATATTAGTTTGACAAGAATCAATTATTTCTCTTGAAACTTTAGGTATTAAAAGTCCATGACATAGATATATCACACTCCAAAATCCAAAGAAAATGGAAGAGCGTTCAATTTTTTTAATCAAAATTTTATTGGTGAAGGGTTAATTTATTACGAGAACGTCATTAATGAAGTGAAAAATTTTAAACGTAACGTTTATTGACTAGAAAAACAATGACCAAAACGTCAAAAAAAATTGTGTGACGAGTAAAGAGAAATCCAAATTCCAACCCTGCCTGCCACCTGTTGGTGAGTGGAGGTTATTCACTTTTCATTTACAGCTTACCAGGTTACTCATGTTACCAATATTTTCACATGGCTCACTTTTAGGTGACTACTTATTGTACTTCTTATTTATAAAGAACAATTGGTAGATAATTGTATTATTTGAAATCTATAACAAATCCAGGCAACAAAATTACAACAAATAGAAAATTATGCAAAAAATTCACCAGGGCACTAATGTGTGGATACCCTATCATTTCTTAGATCCTCATAACTTACCAACACCTACTATATTGGTATAGACATAATATGGCATTTACCTGAAGTATTTCATATGTATCTAGAAGTAAATAAGTTGTATGACAATTGTTATGGCAGGTATAAGATGTGTATTATAGTTTATATTTCAATTTTTCTTAAGTAGCATGCATGTGTGGTTCATATAGTGACTACAATTACCAAATATATTTCAGTGAAGATGTGAAGATGATCTCTCATTAGGTCCTAATTAATTAAAGCATCATTAATTAGCTTTCCAAATGAATAAAATATGTTAACAAATTAGTAAAAACTAGGAAAACAAATCATGCTTTAAAAAAATATGGCACAATGAGTCACACTCTAAGATTTATTTAATTACTCATCAAGTGTCGCTACAACATATATATGATCACCATTGCCATAGAAATGGGACATGTGACCATCATTTTGGTTTCACAAATGACATTCTACATCATGAGCATTTTTTAGGGTTGATTGTGTTGATTTTTTTTAAACAAATCATTTATAAATTTTATGGAAGTTATAGACACAATTTATAATCACATTACAAGATCATGATGTATGGATATTCCTTATCATTTCTTATATACTCACAACTTACCAACACCTAATAGATTGATATACACATCATATGGAATTTACCCCTAGAATGCCACATGTATCCTAAAACAAATTAGTTGTATGACAATTGTTATGGTGCATATATGATGTGTATTACAGTTTATCTTATAATTTTGTTGAATTAGCATACAACAATTTACATAGTGATATGAGAACCACTCTCTAGAGTATACATCGATTTTGTACACATGGCTTTTCAGTTGCTTTTTAAGATATATCATTGGTGATGGTCACATGATTATATAATGAACCATTAAGTTGAACTATGAAATTATTCATCACAACACACACACACACACACATATTGATGAATTAATAATTTTTCTCATATATTTTTTTTAATCTATTTTGAAAAATAAATAAATTATATATAATTATTTCTAAGAAGAACAAGAGAGAATTCCTTACCATATCTTCGTAAAACATATAATAGCAAGAAAATTAATCTATTGAAATTTCATTTCTAAACATATTCATGGAGTAAAATGAAGATTAAAAGGAGATATTCATGGATTTACCTATAACATCACCTCATAATTAAGAATGTAAATGTACAATATTGATGATACATAGGTTAGGAGAAAATTAATCTATTGAAATTTCATTTCCAAACATATTCATGGAGTAAAATGAGGATTAAAAGAGATATTTATGAATTTACTTATAACATCACCTCATAAAAGTGTAAATGTACAATATTGATAAAATTTATTTATATATGATAAATAATAAACCTTTATCTCACATGTATCATATAATCTTATAAACAAACACATTCTATAATATGCAATAAAAGTGAAATTACACAATCCACATGGAAATAAGACTTAGTTCAAGCAAAAGAAAATAAAAAATAAACCATAAGTGACACGGATTTTGCAAAGGCATATAAGTGTCATTTATTGCATATAAGTGTTGTTATACTGATGGTGGCCAAAGCGTCGCTATTGTGACAGATGCCTCCAAACGTTGCAATTGTGACACTTAGACATTGTGTCGCAATTGGGACGTTTGGAGGCAGTCGTCGCAATAGCGACGCTTTGGGGCATATTGTCGCAATTGCGATGTCTTCCTCCAAACGTCGCAATTGCAACACTTTGTATAAGTGTCGGTATTGTAACACTTTTCTCTAAACGTCGGTATAGCAACAGTTTCGGGCGAGATTCAAAAAAATTGGGGAAATTTCCGACATTTGGTCAAAAGTGTCAGAACCAAGTGTCGGAATTTCCCCCAAATGTACTAGTGCCACATACCATTTCGTGGCTATTCCGATTAGGGTGCGTTGAAAGAGTCTTCATTGAATAGTATCATCAATGATTTTGTTTGACGAACACCACAGGTGGAAATTCATAACATGATTTCCGGTGTCTTTCGCTTGCTTCCCTTCTAATTTTTGAATGTTCGAAGGGAGCTTCGTGGGCATGGGAGGCCATGCAGGATTGTGTGCAATGGGGTTGTTTGTCAACTTGGTTAAATCTGGTAGATTTAACGAAGCTAGGAAAGGCGACTGCGAGTTTGTAGCCATTGTGACTTGTGAAAAAACAATGTTCTGGCTAGGAATAGGGTTTTTCTGTGACATACCTTGTTGTGTGTTCACTCGGCTTCCCGAATGGGTAGCACTCCTCTGCCTACTTGGGGTTGTGGGAGGAGTGGTGTGCAGTGACCCTGTGGGGGTATTAGTCGGTGTGGCATTGGGAGACTGACTAGGGTTCCCAAATAAAGCTACCCCAATAAAGGATGAACCAACAAGGGTGGCAGTGTTTTGTATTTGACGCCTGAATGGCGAAAGATTTGGAACCCCTCCCGGTAATGGGGGGAGGTCCAAAAGACATCTAGATCGACGAGGTCCTGTTGGGTCCATTTTGGTTTCGACTAGGTATGGTTTTGGAAATATTTGAGAGGATAGAGATTATGATCATAGTAAAAATCTGATCGCATACATAAAACAAAGTGAAAATAAAAGATAAATTTTCCCTTTAGATTAATCCTATGTGATCAGTCAATCAAAAAATATGGTTTTTGTTTTTTGTGTGTGATACTGAAATCCTAGAAGACCTATTTGTCCTCACACGCTCAAATGTAACTAGGCCTTGAGAATATATCTTGCGAATTCTGGCACAACGTCTCGAAAGAACTGGCGACACCCCCAGACAACTGAAGAAAATCCACTAAGGTAAGGGTAGAGGATCTAGTGCTGCCTACACCGTCACCTATAGGGAAGGATGCCCTAGTTTTTGCCACTAAGCACCGTCATCCCACATGAGCGTTTGATTCTTTGGATTCTTGGTATTTAGCTACCAGTACTGAGTATTAGACGGGTCAAGTAGCCCAAACTAATACCGCATGCACTAGGCCTAAGCCTAACCCCCTCTGAATCAATTCTCTGCTGTGCTCATGTTTTCTTTGCCGTGGGAAGATAGACGGGTTTGAAAGTTCCCTAAACAATCAGCTTCTATGTTTCAAGATGAAGATTAACCAAGGCAGCTTATTGGATGCCTACCCTCCTGGTCCTAACTTAGAATATAAATTCTTTTGTGGACCCTGTGGTGAGAATTTAGTGAGTTTTGTTAAGTTAGTTTTAGGTGTCTTCAGTTTACTTAGGGTGTGAATGTGTGTGAAAAAAGGTGAAAAAACACATAGTTTGAATGTGTGGATATGCGATGATCCTTTTCAAAATCCCCTATTTAAACTATGTTTTATTGTTCCTTGCTCAAAAGAAAAACATGTGCGGATATGGGCCGCTTTCAATTTTTCCTAGTTAATCTAAATGATCAACTATAGGGAGATGGTGAGTATATTAATAGAGAGTGTTCATATGCTTGCCTAGTATCACTCATAGGTGCAAAGGTAGCAGAGATTACTTGCTCTCTACAAAAAATTTAATTCTATTCCCGAATCCTAGTGAAAAAAATTGAACTAAACTAATGACTTTTACACTAGAAAAATGAAAAAGACTTAGCTAAGCATGCGTGGACTGGGGCCACTTACTTTGGCTAATTATCTAAGTGTTTTTTGGTGCCTAAATTCACAAAAACATAAATTATTTCATAATGCAAATTAATTTTCCTCCTACTTAAACTATGTGTTAACTTTGTGAAAATCAACTTTAAATAAAACTAAACCCCAAACTACTAAAACACAGCTAAAAGTGAGCTTTAATAAGTTGCGAGGCACCTCAACCAGTGCTGGCAGATTTATTATGGGTTGCCAGTCACTTTACAAGCAAGAAATAAATGGAAATAGTAGAAAAATACTACTTCTGGTTTCCGCATGCAAAAAGCTGAGACATGCGCGAAGGCTGCACATAGGTCACCGTTGAACACGTGCACTGGGGCACGCTTGTCTGTAAAAAAGCCGTGCAATTTTCTTACAAAGTAATTTTTTGGTAGTTCTTTAACTTCAGCCTATCACTAAGGATGAACTAGACAGTGAAGGAGAGAAAGGGGGCAGTTCTAGCCCAACTCCACAACAAATAAGGAGGTCTCTGCAAAAAGGCACAACCACATAAAATTGGAAATAAAAGTTAGTGGAGTTGCCAATCCTGTGTATGTGTGTTTGGTGCACGAATGTACCAAATCACACCTACTTAAGAGGAGTTGTTTTTTACTCTTAATTTCTTGGTCACAGGCAGAAAATAAATGAAGTCAAGCAAATTAGGGAACATGCTAAGACATAAAAATAATAGATAGATAAATAGCATGCATATTCAAAACATAAAAACTAAAGTAAAACAAATAATACAAAAGCTCTAAATAGAGTCAAACAACTTCAATAATCCAAATGGTGGCACTTACATCCCCTCTTATTGAGTGCTGGTAGGAATGAAGGATGAAAATTTTACCCACTTGCCAAGGGGCCCTTAGAACTAGGGACTTCCAAGTCCCAATGCAAGGAAGTATTTACTTCCAAGCTACCTTGGTGCAAAGTCTCCCTCTCTCTACTATGGTGGACTGGAGTTATTGGATGGCCAACAACTGAGTCCCCTCTATCTCTGCTCTGGATCACGCACTTTTGGATTTCTTGGGGTAATTCTGGCCATCATAATAATGTGTTCTCATATTTTTCATCTCTTTGTGGCCTTTTATAGGAGAATTCAAACTCTCCTTCCCTCTCTTGGTACATTGTGGATGGTGTGCCACATTTATTCCATTGTTTGCTCCCTTGAGGTCCTAAAGAGGCTTGGGCGGCTGTCCTTAGGTGGCCTCAAGTGTGGGATCAATGTCTTGGAGTGTGCCTTGTAGCCCCGAAAAGTGACTTTCGCCACTCTCAGGTCCGCACGACTTTTTGAGGAAAAGTCGCGCAAAGGCACACTTATCGAAGAAATATGCGTGCAAAGGCGTATTTTGCTGGCTTCTTCAGTGCACAATTTAGTTTTCCTGTTAGACCTTAGAGATTTTTAAATATTTCATATTCTCTAATGTCTCTTAGCCCTATAAATCCTTTTTCCCGACATTTAATAATGTCATCTTTGCTTGTTCTATTTTCCAGTGATAACAGTCGGTCAAGGAGCGTGATTTGTGAACGAGGTATTCTCAATTTTATCTGACATAGAAAAATGAGAGACAAACACTAAGAATTTTCTTATGTCTATACTTCTAAATTTCAGTTCTAATTGTTATCTGTAAGCATAAATGCCTCAAACAGTTGAATCCAAAACTTGTTTAAATACTAGTCATTTTGAAATCGGAAACAATCCTAATTTTTTGATAATTCGGTGTACGCCTTTGAAACTCTGTTTTTGATAATAAGAAAACAAGTTCCAGATCCTTTGATGTGCACATAGTCCATATATTTTTGACTCATTCTATTGCAGAGGGCCCCTACACGGAGAGGAGGTTTTTAGTTGTTTTGTAGTTTGAATTTCGTTATTTAATTTCCTGTTGACTTGTTATTTATGTTCTTATCAATTCATAGTTAAATTCGCATTGTTTTCATAGTTAATTTCCTCCCAATTCTTAGTTTAATTTAGTTACTGTTTTCTAGAATAATTTTTTGGCTCCAATTAATGATGTCAATTAGAGTTTAATTTAATGTCAACCCGGGAAGGTAAACTTAGAAGTGCTTATCTAAAATATATAGATCTAGAAAGATTCCTAATTTGTAAAAGATCTTAAAGTCCCCTTACAAGAACATATTCATTAAGATCTCTTTCAATAACTAATCAAACCTAGATCTAACAATTGTTTGAGATCTATGATTCTCTTACAAGAACATATTCTACAAGATCTCTTCCAACATTAGAACATCTAATAAGAACTTAAAAGCTGAAATGAAGTAAACCTAGATCTAATCATTGTATGAGATCTTATGGTTCTTTTACAAAAACACTTTCAAATAAGATCCTTCCAATATTAGAACATTTAACAAAACTTGAAAGCTGAAATCAAACAAAAACATAAAATAAATTATACCTAAAATAAGCAAATAAGCATGCAAGTGAGGCCATGGGGGCCCTCCATAACTCCACAAGCACACCACTTCAATGGAGACTCAGAAGTAGAAGCAAAATCGAAGTATGATCCTTTATTTCAAATTCTCCATTACAAACCAACTCTAAGGTTACAACTCTAAACTTCTAAGATTACATACTCCAAAATTCTAAGACTACAAAACTTCAAGATTCTAATATTACAAAAACTTCAACATTACAAATGGAGGAGATTGTACTCCTATTTATACAATGGGATGAGTAACAAACTCATAATGATCATCCACCAATCTCTCTTTTAGTTCCATACATCTCTCAACCATCTAGACACATAACCCCTTTTTGTCCTTGATCTTCTCCATGAGGTTTATCTTCTCAAATTCGAATTTGATCATCCAAGGCCACATAAAGGTGTCTTGGAAGCTTCCTTGGCACCTACACATGTCACAAAAACAACCCACTTTCCATATATAAAGTAAAATATATTATTTTCTAATATTTAATCAAAAATTTCTCTTAAAAACGCTTTAAAATAAATAATATTTGGAAAATATAAATGAGACCCATTATTGGTGAATAATAGGGAAAATGAAGTGACATGGTGGTGAATAATGGGTGATAAAATGGAAGCATAGGTGAAAAATGTATGATAATGAGTGACATTTTGAAACCCAAACAATAATTTCATGAATGATTTCTTAGATTAAATTTCCAATTATCTTTGTAATATTGTGCTCACTAAGTCGTCTCGGGAGAGTGGATATGTCATTTTCCAACTGGACCAGATTTGGGTATTCGGTCACACAATAGTCATAGTTTCATGCTTTTGTAACTGTTTTCAATTTCAATTCAACACTATCATTTCAATTATTATTAATAGGGTTTATACTTCTATGCATGGAATAGAATTAGATTAAGCTAAGATAGAATTAAATTATAATTGTGCTCTATTTTCATAAGACTAGAATATTTCAATGGATAAGATAGGAAATGATTTCATCTTGTCATTTGAATGCAATTAGATCTAGAATAATGCTCTGTTTTAAACTAGTTAGATATTTTGCATAGATGTTTTGCCGGCCTACTAACATCATTCAAAGTTTGATTCATTTTTATGCAATTTAGATTAGTTAATGAACATTTCCTTTTCTTCCTTCTTTTAGATTTCATATTACATTAAAAATAGTTTGTAATTCAATTTATTTCTTTAGAATAAAAACAACATTTCCTTTTCTTCCTTCTTTAAGAGTTAGGTTTCATCATTAACAATTCATCTAGATTTGACTATTTACTAGAATTGAGAGATTTCATTTCTTAGACATAAGATAACAAAATCCCTAAAAAAACATACAAATACACAACAAAGTAAGAGAACAAGGTTACCTAAGCATATATAGTGCACCTCACTTCATCAAATTAGTAACCTTGTCGATAATTCATGATAGCAATTTGAGACATCAAATTGAATAAACAGGTCCCCTTCTCTTGGTTTTTATTTGTCAGAAAGAGGAAAATATTCCCCATCATTGTCCAAATTATCCTGAATAGGTTGAAGGTTCCCTTGTTTGTTTGTCCTTTTGGTAGAATCAACTAATTCTTCAAGGGTTGTAATAACCATATCTTCCACCGAAGAAACCAATACACCACAATGAGTTGTTTCTTTCTTGATTGATTTATGAGGAAGAATAGCAACAATAATAAGTAAACTAAGAGCTCTTGCAAACTAACGAGTAATAGTATAGTATTTTTAAGAGTTGATCATAAGTGAACTAAAATCCTTGCTCCAAACAAAAATTAGAAGAATCTCCTCTTTTAGGAGTATGATTTCAAGTTGAACTTAGACCATTACTGCCTTGCACAGATGGCTTGTTGTTAAGATCTGGTGAATTTTCAACCATATAAAGGTTCCCCCCCCTTCTAGTGCCAAAATGTTTACAGTGTTGGATCCCACCAATATATAAGGGGTCTACCTAATATGAAGTCCCAATTAGACCTCACACCTATTGGTATAGGATCCCCATCTAGAAATGTGGCCTGATTTCCATATACATAAAGATTTTCTTTGGCTACATTCATTAGAATGAGAGAAACACACATGTATTTTTGAGTGATCAAGTAAGTATTCCTTATGAAGTGTTCAATTGTAATATGTATCCAATTTATTTCACCAGAAGGGAAGAGAAAGGGCACCTTTAGAAGAAAAGTATTAGTATTATTCCAATAAGGATGCACACACATACATATGAAAGAATCATTAACTATCTAGAGAAGTATTTCACATGGACATAATGATCATTAAAACCATTACAACACACCTTCAACAAAATGAGCACCAAATTCAATGAAATAGTTCAAGTTCATTAGTATATTTGAAAAAAAACATACATCGCAAACATTGTTGGAGATGGGATTGTCATGATGTAAGCAACAGAGAAAGACTCAGTAGATCGAGAAGTGGAGCGCAGAGTCTATTTTGAATCTTAGGGGATTTGGGGTGGGTCAAAGCCCCTTAATATGTAATGTGATGGGACAATTTTGTGAAAGTTGGACTCTGCCCAGGGTTTTGGACCATGGTATTGTAAATGCCAAACTTATATAAGGAGTCTAGATAGAAATCGAAGGCTAAGCTTAAACGATATATCTAATGAGATGCATTTGGATGTAAGATTGTTTTAAGTTAGAGTCTGTGTTTTGGGTTAGAGGAAAGGCTCCTGCAACTGTGTGTGTGAAGACCTTAGGAAGTCCGAAGCTGTGTGCGCAGACCCCTGCAACTAAGTGCGCAGGGTGGACTTGAATGTATGAGAAGGATTTGACTTGACTGAAAGACTTCTTGAGAAAAGATATGAGTTTACATTGATGTGTTTTGATTTAATTTCTGTTTGTTAATATACATGCTGAATAAGGGTTTTTGATCTGTAATTGAATAACGCAACCTTGTTTATGCTTGTTTACCTTGTTTAATGGATGAATAAGTAAGATTGCGCAGTCTGTTAATAAGTTCAACAAATGTGTTGAAAAATTCTTGTATTAGTGATATATCTGACCTATGAAGCTCTGTTAAGAAGGAAAATCCCTTAAGCCATGCTCCTCTATCCCTCTAGATGTAGAAACCTGGTTCCATCATCCCCCTATATTGCCTCGGGTTAGACTTCGATCTGCACAAGCAGGTCGTTGCCAAAAGGGTCAGTAGTAGTGGGTTTTGCTGGACTAAGAAGTCACATTGAACCTGGGTCTAGGACCCATCAACCCAAAAAAAATATAAAGAATAGCCTTATTACATTCACGATATATGCATGAAAGTGTGTTGGTTCAATGAGCTTCAAATATTAAGAAAAAGTTCGAAGATACATTGATATAATGAGACACAACTATCTCTAATAATGTAGCATTAAGCGACTAATTTCTCTCCTAAAGAAAAATATTTCTCTCTAATGCCTAGGTGGAGAAGCCAAGGTGAAAAGTATTTTTCTTGAGTAATGAGGCATCTTTTATAACAAGAGGAATCACCTTTCATATTCCTCATGACTCTTGGACTTCTAATGTGACCTTTGGACTTCTATATGACTTTTAGACTTTTCCATGTGAATTTTTTTTCTATATGTGACTCTTGGACTTCCACATATTTACATTTACAATATTTTCCAAAATTACATCATCGTTTGATGAAAACATGACAATTCATTTACATTTATGACTTTGTTGGATGTTGGATAAATCAACACTTCCCGTGTGTTTCATGACATGGACTAACCGCCTTTCATGGATCCTTACCTTTGGAAATGCGATCACTGACTAACGCTTATGGGTTTTGGTCTAATGGAAATCATGATTTCCAACAAGTGGTATCAAAGCGCAGGTCATGAGTTCAATACCCACTCGGATCACGTTGGGAGGTGGGGGAGATTGTTGGACATTGAATAAACCAACACTCCCTGTGTGTTTTTCAACATGGAATAACCACCTCTCATGGATCCTTATCTTTGGAAATTTCGTAATTAATTAACACCTATGGGTTTTGGTATAATGGCAATTGTGATTCCCAACATATTTTGACCCATGGTGACTTGTACATAGAGTTCTTTTAGAAGTGACAACATTGACACTATGTCTTCAATACTTGTAACAAATCTTGCATTTTTGTTTCTTTCTACCCTCCAACAAGTTTCTTTAGATTATGGAGTCTTAATGAGTCACTTTGATTATTCTAATCCATTGTTCTTTCTATTGTATCAACGCGGTACCTTTGTGCCTTTTTTATTCAAGATGCTTCCTTGGGCAGTCTTTCTTGACATATCTCCTCACATATCTTTGTCATGCTTCATTGAACACCTATGGGTATAAAACACTCATGTCACACAAAAATTAGCCCAAAAAATCCTATTCTACCATGTTTCATGCAAACTTTTATGTGTGTGGATCAAAATTGCATTGGGGAAGAGGGAGAGGCCTTCTGGGCGCAAGTTGCACTTGCAAGTGTAGGAGGGATTTCACTGATCACTCAAATTGCATAGTGCGCAACTATGGATGAGGAGGAGGCCTGATGGAGGGCGCAAAGAGCACTTCCAAGGGACAAGGTGGCATGATTGTGTACTAATAATGCATCATGCGTTAGGGAGGAGAGGCATGGCCACAAGGAGGGTGTAGGGTGCACTTGCAAGGCTCAAGGGAAGGCATAAATAGCCACTAGGAGTGTGTAGTGCACTCAATTGGGTGACAAAGGCAAGGGTGGCGCAGTGAAGGAGGATGAGGAGGGTCTGTTGACTAGGAGTTGATGTGTGTTGGAGAGGGAGGAAGGGTTAGAATTGGTGCAGGGTGCAGTTCTAACTGACAAGGAGGGTCTCCACTAGGCCTTAGAAGTGCACAGTGCACTCTTTCGAGCCTAGAGGGTAGGCTTGCAAAGTCAAAAAATGTCCAAGGATGGAAAGGTGAAACATGGAAAAATACAATGAGTTGGGAGTATAATCAAGCACGACACATCTGAAATCATCGGTAAAACTTAGACAAGACCTAATACTGAGAAATATAAATTAACCCACTAGTTCACAAACATTCTCCAAGTATAATAAACAAAGTATGTGCAGTTGCAACCAAAAAATGGTGTTTTGTGACTAGTTAGTGTATTATGACTCCAAAGTGTGATATTTCTACTCTTGATGATCTGATTATCTTAGGAAGGAACATGGGCACTTGAAATATGTGTAGAAACATAATACGACACGTGGTGACCAAAAGTGAAACTTCACATAATGGAAGGTAGGCTCTAAAATTTCAATATAGCAAAATTTTGGAGGGTGGTGTAGCAACGACAACAAGTGCACATTGCATCCTTTAAAATGATAAAGGCCCTTTTTTCTACCTCACTCCACAAAAGGAATTTCTTTTAAGGAGTGAAGTTAGCAGAACTATAATTTTTCCATAAATTTTCACAAATTTCCTATATTAATCTACAAGTCCTAAGAGTTCTCACAAGCTCTTCATTATTTCAAAATGGGACAAAGTAACATTTCCTTATGGTACAAAAACATCCCTGCCTATTATGTGTTTAATGAGAAACTTATGTTAATATTTGCATAATCCATAGAGATGTAAACATTTTTATTTATTTTTTAAATCATAATTTCAATTAAGGGATGTAAAAATAATTTATTAAAGAAAATCATAATTTCAATTAATGAAAGTAGGATGTTGTTTTTATTTTGATTAGAATATAAGCTTTTATAACATTTTTTCATCTCACTATTTTCATTCAAAAGTTTTCTAACTTAACATTTAAGAATTGTTTGACTTATTTGTTCATAACTCCAATTTAACAATTTAACATGTAAGACAAGTGGTTGATCCATTTGTTCATAGCTCCATTTCAAGTAAATAAATATATCATATCAAGGACTTGTTGATTAGTATAAATTAACATAAACATCAAATGAGTGAACAACCATATATACCATATAAAATTATCTCTCTTTCATGATGATAAGTGAGAAATACTAAACACTTAGGTGTAAAGAAGCCCCTCCAATAACTTCCTAACTGCCCATAAAGATATATATTCATCCTTTAATAAAGTTGTCATGCAAATGACACACACCATATCTACTTGGCCACATTTCCAACTAATTCTAACCTTATTATTATTAATAATCTTGTATTGGTTAGTTTAAAGCCCATGAATATGTCATCTCTACTTAAACTTTATGTACAACAACATGATGATATTCAAAAATTCTATTATACTTTCAATCTATATATTTGACTCTTTTATATCCAATTTCTTAATAAAAAATTAGGAATTGAATTTTGATTTGAACACGAGAATAACCTCAAAGAACAACTAAAAAAAATACTCCAAGGCTTTTTAAAATGCTAAAATGCAAAACTCGGTATAAAACCTAACCAATTAAAAAATAGTAATTACAACATATAAATATATAAAAACAAAAATAGTAATTACAACATATAAATATATAAAAACTCTCGTACATAAATGGTGATTACAACATACCATTATATAAAAATTCTCATTTATACTTATGATTATAAATGTGTTTATAGTACAAATACGAAACCATTATTAAATAACATGAAAACTTAAAATAAGAAAAATAAAAATATAGATTTATTTTATTTTCAAATTAGACAAATTAAAGGAGTGATTACAACATATAAATGTATATAAATCATTATACATAAATGGTGATATAAATCATTATACATAAATGGTGATTACACAATACAAGCATATACATAACACTACATTAAAATTTTCAAATGATTATGCCTAGACATGGAAGGAAAGGAGGTAGACATAGCCTAGACATTTACACGGGGCAAAATTATTTGGTGGACGTCCTTTCAAAACGGGGAACTTCTATCAAGGAAGGGAAGATGTGCTTTGAAAGCCTGGTCAACGGATCTATCAGTTGCTCGAGGTCTTTCTCTTTTTGACGGACACATCTTCTCTTTGGAGCAATTTTTTGGTTAGCTTTTCTGCAAGATTCAATGTTGGGCATTAGTGGCAGGATGTTGGACTTATGGTTGGAAACTTTGACATTTGGTTATTTTGCTAAGATACTTCTTGTTGAATGAATATTAATATAATAGGTTAGTTTTACTATTATCTAAACAAATATTAATATAATAGGTAAGTTTCACTATTATATAAACAAGTGTAGGGTAGTTTATTTAAATGAATTTTATGTTTTTAGAAAAATTGCAAATGGATATATGAAGTGGAAAAGTCAATTTCTTACTAAGGAACAAGGACTTGCATAAATTTTTCATGAGTAGTAACATCTACTCAACAACCCAAGTTACTATCAAAATTCTTATGTAGAGCATGATAGAATTATAAGATTTATAGTTGTTGCAATATTCTAGATCTCTTGAAGTCACAAACACCATAAGATTGCAATTCACAAAGTATCTAGATGCTTATAGAAAGAAAAACTATGATAAAATGTTGCTTGGTGCTGAAAATATCAATTAGATTACATAACCAAAACAACCCTAAATCATATATGAGAGAATAATAAAAAAAATAAAATTGTTTTGATATAGAGAAGGATTGACAATTTTAAACAACACAAGAAACACTATAAAACATTATGTACATATATTTCAGGATGAATGAAAGTACAAACTATGTTTATACCTTTTCAAAAGAAAACTCAAAAACCTATACTGAAATACTCACATTAATACTTAAGATTAATGAAAAATCTGATGTTTTGCAATGATAATAAGATTATCTGCAATTTAACACTCAGAAATATAAAAACAAATCCAAAAGAAAAATATGCATCAAAATGGTTAAGGAAATCATTTAGATTCCAAAATTGTGAGGTGAGGATTCTCGTCTAAATGATTTCCCTAACCATGGTAAAGAAGCTAAATGATTTCCCTAACCATGGTAAAGAAGCTTCATTTGCTTATAAGAACAAAATATTATTATTTTTTATGTGTCTAAAAACATTATAAAAAAAAACAAAATTGTTTATGTTCAAACATGTAAAGAGCCATAAGGATTTGCATAAATTCTTGGTGAGTAGTAACCATTAGTAAGTTTGCATATATACACATTTACTTCTACTGTCTACAGATTAAGCATTCAAGAAAACATAAATAATAATAGGCAGTAACTCTAGGTAAGTATATTTATTTCCATCTCGTTCCTGTTCATTTTTTATACAAATAATTATGGTAGGCATTAATTGATGATAAATTGATTATTTAAGAGTGAAAAATCATTGCACAATATTTAAAAATCATAAAACTACATCCATAAATTATGACAAAAAAAGGACACAATTATTCACATGGCACAAAGATGTAATAAGACCTTCAAAGTTTGATTTTTTTTTTCAATAATTTTGAAAATTATAATTTGCATTTTTTAATGCTAAACTAACTTAAACTAATAATAATCTAAAATCTCACTTTAATATAAACTGATTACATTTAAAATCATAAATATAAATATAAATTTATTATATTTTACAATGAGAAATTTATAAAATTGAAAACACACGGTATCCAACTGTATTGCACCTATAAACTTATATATTAAAAGCATATCTTGTGAACTAATGGAAGTTTGGAAAATAAAATTGAATTAACTTAATGTTGTTTAAAAAATAAAATCGAATTAAGGTAGTATTTGTATCTAATAGTTTAAAATGTTATGAATGTTAATTTTTTTTTTATGTTTGATTATAATATTTTATTTATTATTATATAAGTGGTAAATTAAATTAATTTATTATTATTATTAATATATATTAAAAAAATTAATAAAAAAATATATCTTTTTTTATTTGTTAGGATTATTTTAATATTTTTTATTTAAAAAAATATATATATTTAACATTTCAGTACATATTTTATTGTATATACAATTTTATTAATTTTCTTAATAATAATCACAATTTTTAAAAAATATTTCATAAACATTTTCTTATGTATTAAATCATTTTATATTTATATTCATTTGTATGTTTTAAAATTATTTATAAAATATTTTTTTATAATAATATTTTTTTTTTTAAATTTTAAATAAGATTTCGAAAAAAATATCAATTTTCTAATAATTTTTTATTATTATATATTTTATAATCTCTAAACACAACTATGATTCATAATTGATAACCAAAATTCTTCCCAATCAAATCACATAAATATTTTTATGTCATACCTGTTTAGAACCAAATTGACATAAAAACATCCATGTGATTTGTAAATTATTTTTATTATTATATATTTTATAATTTAAATTAAAAATTTTATATATTCATTATATATATATGTCTAATAAAAATTATATATATATATATATATATATATATATATATATATATATATATATATATATTTCGTTTTATTAATCTAATATTTTATATAAAATTATATATATGTATATATATATAAAAGTTTCATTATACTCGGATTTATAAAATATATTAAAAACTCACATACAATGGTATTCTCCATTTATTCTCCTCCACATTGCTTTCGAAACATTCGAATCGCAGGCATGAGTAAGAGCATATGGCCCGAACAAGTCCACTTTTAATTTTGTATTATAAAATCATTATAATTTAAAAAGGTTGGTTTTGTCAAGTTTCACTTTTTCAGGCATTATTCAAAAGCTATCATGTAATATGGATTCTCTTAAATATATATATATATATATTTCAAATTATCTTTTTATGGAATTTTTCAATTTTTATAACAATAAGATTTTCTCAACTTCAAAGTTTATTGAAGAATAGTTAGTGTCCTTTTTAAAGATAGTTGAAGATTATTTAGGAAGTTGAATGGTAGGTTAACTAAGAGTAAATTTCTTACTAGTGAATCTAACTAACTAAAGGTGGTTTTAATTAGATTCACTATTCTATAGGTTTAGGTATAAAATTGTGACTTTAGAAGTATTAATTCTTTTTCATTTTGGTGCAGTTACATATATTTTAAGTATATATAAATTATTTTATAGATAATTTATTATACATTATCGATATGTGTTAAGTGACGTTTATTTGTGCTTTAATGTTATAATGGCGTTTTTAAATGTCACTTTTTTTCTTAGAATTCAAAGTTAGTAACCATTGCAATTATGTAGTTCTCCAACACTAATTAGGAAACTTCTTGGTATAGCACGACCTATTTTAGGACCACATGTTCACTTAAGACTAGCTTTATCTTTCCTGCAGAACCCTGATATGTGTTTTCTTTCTTATTTTCCTCCATCATTTCCCTTTTTCCTTCGTATCCTCGTCTTTTATGTTTCCATTCATTACCATCTCCTTTTTCTCTAGTAATTCCTTTGAGGATAGATTTAGAGTTTTCGACACTTCTTAAAAATAAAATCCTAGAGATTTAAAATAGTTCTTACCTCCAAAATTGATCTCATCCTTATTTGGATTTCATTCCTTCTCTCATACTCATTTCCCTTCAATATCCCCTTCTCTATTTTATTTCTCTCTTGCACGATCTTCTTTATTAAGGTTGTGGAAATAGAGTAAGGAATAAATATTGCTTCTAAGGTTTTCTCGATATAAGACCCTAGCTATGATTGTGGTGGAAATGTAATCATGTTTCAACTCTTGTCCCTAGTCCATGTATGTTAGTACCACCATGTACTATTGTTGAAGTTTCCTACTTTTGGGATCTACTTGTTTGAATAATTTGAGATGATGAATTGTTCTAGTCGATTCTCCCTAAGTTCATTTTGATTAGAGCTTGTTCCATCTAGTGACTAATGAGGGGAATGGAAAATTGGATGGAAGATAAAATGTCCATTATATCCGGGTTTCAAAACGATTCCTTATTTGTCCTCATGTTTCCCATTATTTTTCCCTTCTCTTAGATTCCCATCCTTAACATTTTTGGTTAAAATAATGTTGAATAAAGTTTTCGATTAATACTAGAACTTTTTTAACTTTTGGCTTCAATACCCTTTTATACATCTCTTTCATCCCTAGTACCCAGTGTATCTTGTAAAAATGATCTAAACTTAGCCATTTTTAGAAAAGTTAGGATGGTAAGATTATGGTATCACTCATTAATTAACCCATACATCCCTACACAAATGCCAAATTATTATAGTTAGACACTTTTCAAAAGTTGGAATGTTAAGGTGAAAAAAATCGAATCAAACCTTTTTCACAGGTTCCAACTCCCAACCTTCCTGAATTAACCATCTTAATTTCTATTAATCCCAATTACCAACCATCTTGACTCCCAATCACCTCAATTGTCCCAAGTCTTGAGTCCCTATACTAATCTTCCCCAACTCATTGTCATGATGATATGATGAGTACCAATAGTTTGGTTTCCAATAAATCATCATTTCTGAGGTGAATCAAATCCCTACTACTGTGACTTCAATTCAGTTGGTATCAACATTTGAGCAAACATGGTTCTTGATAAAGTGATCACATGGTTGTTACTTCAGAGAAATTGTCATTAAAGCATCATTATGTCATACTATGACCATTAGTTGATGGGGTTGGTAATATCAAGTGTAACTTTCCTTGTTAAGTAAAAATTATGAATTTATTGCACGAGTACCTTGTGGCTATCAAATTAGGAAAATATGGTCAGTAAGAAGAAATATCCTTATCACATAGATAGTCTTAATAGACTTTCAAGAGAGAAACACGACTAACAATGTATGTGGTATTCAAAATTACTAGAAGATAAATAAGGCACCAACCAAGCTTGGGTGACTAGAATAGTGAAAGAAGGAAACATGTTTGAAGTATCTTGATTCACAAATGTTGTTTCATGGTGTTCAATGAATTTTTATAAGCATAAAAGCGTTACAGTCCACCATGAGAAAACTTACAAAATTCTGTGTGTTCAGTGCTAAGCCATTTTAGGAAAATATTATTGATACCTACTCCACATAAGGATTTAAAATTTTCTCAGGAAAATGAATTTGTGAGAGCTCAATGAGGATGTAGTGAAATTTTAAAATGTTTTCTAAAGAATCCTTCTCTTGCCATGATGGATGGTGCTCAAATTCAGATAAATATACATTGACTGGCCCCTATAAAGGGTTTGCATGGTTGTTAGCAAGAATTTCTATGCAATACCCTACTTAACATGTACCCATATATGTCTTCATATTCTTTGACATTTAGTACATCAAGGAATCATATTCATTTGGGATGGCATCATTTCCAATGAGATTTCCTATGAGTTAAGGAATTTCAAGAACTAAAAATATTATTCATGTATGCCTATTTAATTTAAGCTCTTGTTTATGTAAATGAGTTTAATGGTCTACCAAGTGCTCAAAATCTAAATATAGATGACCATCCTGTTCAATTTTGGTGTCCTGTGTCATGGAAGCACAAGGTTCCCTTTCATTTTTATTAGGTTCAAAATTCTTTCATTAAAGAGTTCAAGGAAATGATTTTTGGTCCTAATAGAAAAAAATTATAATGAGGCCCATTTTTTTCTCTTAGGAAAGGGAATTTTTGGATGCCATGTAAATTTTTATTACATAAGGTCCTATGGCTTGCAAGAAAGAGCTATTCTCCTTCCATATTATGTTTATCACATGTTATTTGCTATTGAAGTATGTCAACAATACAAATGTTGGGCACATTTTATTAATCAAAGAAGGAAAAAATAGTTCATCCTACCTCTTTTAAAAATTCAATGGGAGGGGATTTTAGAATGAAATTCATTATCCACTTGGACAAAATTGCTTCACATTTTTATACTTTTAAAATGGAGCAATTCAACGCTTGCAAAGGATTTGACCATCATGGAATATTTTCTGCACATATGACTTCTATTGGTTGTGCTTTGAGTATTAGTAAGCATTTGGAAGGAGGATCCATAGAAAATAAGAATTCAAGAGAAGAAGAACATGAGTACAACCATATCCATGATGATACTTTAATTATTACAAATGAAAGAAAAAAGAAACAAGGGTAATATACAAATAATATTGACCATAGTTCCCCTATTAATTATCCTAAGAGTTCTTTAGTCTCGAGAAGTTAAGAGAAAGGAAATATATTTCAAGAGAAAAGAGGCAATATAGAAAATGCTAGTGGTGGAGATGAATATCCTGCAACAAATTTGGATGGAAAATGTCATGCTATTTCTATTGGTTTGAAAAGAAAGAGGAAATTAGAAGGAAAATTTGTCAAAGAAATTGAAGAGGGACCACTTACTTTTCAGAGTAAGGAAATTGATACTATTGTTGAAATCCCTACTTGGGCCCATAAACAAATACTGGAAATAAGGATAACAAATAGGAATGGTTAGTGTAAAAATAAGAAATTACTGGGACAATGGAACTTTGACATGGATATTGTAGAAATCAAAGTTTTTTTGAGTTTTGAAGTTGCACTAGGGTACAAGAGATATTTAAAATATTTAATATGTGAACAAGTAAAAGAAATAATTACATTGAAAAATAAAATAAATGAGCTAGAAGTTGATTTATGTCTAAGACCTTTGTTTCCATTAGAGACTTGTTGAACCAAGTGAAAATATGAGAGGAACATAAATTCTACTAGCATAAATAAGGAAATTTTTTGGCTAAAAACATTAATAAAATACGATGTGATCCTATAGTATAGGAGTTACTAAAGAGTTAACTTACTTTTTCCTCTACGATTACTTAAGATTACTTCTTATAAAGAATAAATATGCAAAACGATTTGGAGTTTGATGAGCATTTTGTTAAAAATTCTTTGTGTGTTTTTATTGCTAGAGTCCCTGAATTGAATGAGATGCAAAGAAGAGAATATAATTTCCCCTTAAAGGTAGTACACAAACACGTGGAAAATTACTAAAGTGAAAGAATTAGTTCTTTAAGATAATTTATTATTCATTGTGAAAATGCTACTACAAAAAATGATAGGTGTATTCTTTAAACTTGTTGACGTGGAAAAGGAGTTAAAAGTCCCACATATTGTGAGTCAGTCATTTTAACTAAAGAAATAATGAAATAAAATTTTGATGAAAAACATATTTCATGGGCCAAAACATTTGAAACGTCGACCACAAAATTTTCAAAGAAAGATATTCAAAAGGGGTTAGTTTGACTAAGCTAACGGGAATGATGATCAATAAAATATGATGCATTGGCTAAGCATAGAATGTAAAGAAATTGAAGAAGAGATCTCTAATGTCTGAATAAAGTATGAAATTGTCGCAACACTTTTATGAGACTTCATCACAAGGTTGTTAGAAAATGCTATACATAAAATTGTTAAAGGCTAACTGATTTCAATAGTTAAAAAACAATTGGAGTGATTGGGTTTTATTTAAGGAGATTCAAGAAAAACTAAAAACTTCTTCGAATGAAAAAAAAAAAAGCGGAGTTTTTTTTTCTTTTCTTTTTTTCTTCGTACTGTAATTAAAATATCCTATTTGGTATTTCCTTCATTTCATTATTTCGTCCAATTGGTAATCCTTCAACCTTTTCACTTAGTTTTTAAGGTTGATTCATAATTGCAATTTCTCTTCTCTTCCAAATATATCTTCCTATTTATATGGTCCATGAGAATCCCATCCCTATACTTAAATGGATGATTTCATTTAATTTCGCACAAATTATAAATTTTTATTCAAACATTTGTATATTTTTAAAATATTCTACAAATAACCAGCAATTTCATAACTAGTGTGATCTTTTGACTATGAGTTTTAATCTTTAGATTACAAGTGTGTAACTCCTTTCATCCCAATAGATTTAAATGCAATTATCCTATAAGGTTCCCAATGCATTCCATCTTATTTTCATTTTTCCAAATGTTTAATGTTTTACTTTCTAGTATATTAGAAAATGATGTCTAATAAATATGCAACTTTTATTCATATTTATGTGAATGTCGTATTATATCACTTTTAATACTTATTTTATGTCAAAATTAATCCTTTCCCAAGAATTTTTATTTATTTATTTATTTAAAACATGAGTGCTACCTCTATATAAATGTTGGAGAAGTTTTTCTCTTAAATTTTGTTTTTTTTTTATTTTCATATATCTTAATGATCAATGAAAAAGTAACTTATTTACAATCTTATTGTTTCTCCTTAAGATAAAAGCACTTAGTAAAACATTAATCTTTTAAGAAATAAATGATTTTTTTTTTTAATACTTTACTGCCAAAATTTTTACGAACCTTTTCTTTTAAAATCCTTTCCTTTAACACCCCACCTCTTCCTAAAAAGCAAAATAAAACTTCCACATAAGTCCTTTGAGAAATCAACTCACTCCTCTTTTTTGAAAAATCAACTCACTCCTCTTTGAAAAATCAACTTATGATAGACTATTCCAATTCAAAGTAATTCTTTTTATGCACTTTTTTTTAAAAGATGAAATAACCTTTTTTATATTAATTATATTGTTAATAAAAATATACAAAAACTTAATAATATACTAATAATAGATTGCCTACCATCCTACATCTATGTCCATATAATCAGATTTGAGTCAAAATTCACAGTATCACCAAATAACTACTTTATATCCCAACAAGGACAGAGATATATCGAAACATGGATCGAGAGATATATCCAAAGGACACGGAAAACACATGGTAAATATAGGGAAAAATAAATATAGAAATGGGATTGATATTCGTAATTCTTTGTTTATTAATTAACTATAAATTTAAGTATGGATGCTAAGGCATCCAAAGTTATAAACAAATCCGTTTACATGTAAAAAGCCTACAGATAAGAGAGAATGATTGCACTGAAAAGCCTATACTTATTATGTCAATTAAAATGTTTCCCTTTTAAGTGATACATAATTATGTTTTTTCTTAAATAAAAGAGAAAGCGTGACCACAATAGGACAATATATAGTCTTCTTTATAATCGATTGATAAGATGATGTGATTTTATCACGACCATTAAACATGATAGCAATTTATTTGCAATATATAAACGTAAGTTATGTTTAAATTTAAAGTATCTTTAAACGTAAGTTGTGTTTAAATTATAGATAATTTATTTCAAATATAGCACAAACATTAAATAATATATTATAATCTTTTTATTTATAGAATTTTTTAATATTTTAATCGAGTTGTCTATTGATGCAATAAAATAGTTCGGATGATAGTTTTTTTTTTAAATTCGGTAATTTTTTTTTTCAAAAAAGCAGGTATTCAGAGTGTTTGAATCAGTTTTTTGATGGTGGAAATGGATTTAGCACCACTAAAAACCCTTGGGGCACTAAAAATCCTAAAGTTTGACAGTTGTAACTGAGATTTTAAAAAATTTATGAAGAATTTTTTCATAATCTTGCCGGAATTTTTGAGTTATTTTGTGGTTTTTTAGACTACGCATATTTCAGTAACGGTGATCTTCTCATCACAAAGTGTCTTTTGCAATTTCTAAATTTCAAGTTTCTAATGAGTAATAGGGCTTCTTGGTACTTATATCTTGAGTTAGGATGGGAGAGTTGAGGTGGTGAATTTCGATTCAGAGTTGAGATCTAAATTTTTTTATATGAACTGCAATCTTACAACAATAAAGACAAATTTATCTATATTTCTCCTTTAGAAGGAATAGTCCATGATGGCTATAGGGGCAGGGGGAGGAATTCCCTTCTTCTGCAAAGCCCTGACAGGTAAAAGAATCTAGACAATGGAATTACATGTCTCTAAGGAAGGGACTTATGGCTTGTCTCAGGTCCCTATCCTATGTGATAAGTGGCAAGCGGGTTTGAGAGGAAAGTATATACCAAAGGTCATCACAAATCCAAGATTTACCATACCTTCAAAATGCTTGGAAGATCACCAAAAGCGGATGGGAGATCACACTTTTATATGCAAATTCATTGGCATTTGGCCTACAGAAAGGGAACTTGAACGTTGGATTCAACAACATTGGAAATAGAAATGTGAAGTTGATTTGATGTTGGGTCTAAAGAGATTCTTCATAGTCATCTTCTCCAACCTAGAATATAAAGAACGTATTTTTGTAGGTGGTCCATACTTTTATAATAATGTAGGTCTATAAATTCACCACTAGGAAGCTTGTTTTAACGCGGATAAAGAATAATTTGTTGCAGCTTCCATCTTGGTCAGGATTTATTTGATCCAGGTGGATATTTGTGGCCACCTGTCTATTCCGCTTGGGTCCCCACCATTGTTTCTTTCAGTTTTCAGTTTCCTTAATTGTAGCACAATTTACTATTTTTGGCGGTTTTTTAGGTCCTAAATATCCAGAACTATTTTGAGGCCCTAAATGACATTTTTTGGGAAACCCAGGACCAACATGGGTCATCGACCGATGTTGGTCACTTTAAAGTTGTAGTCCTCAGATATATATTTCTAACGAGGTATTGTGCGTGTCAAATGGAGATCATATGCCAAAGTTACATCCCCGTGAAGTTGATGTACCAATTTACCCAAACAGTGCCCATAGTTTTGGCACTTCATCTCCTAGGGTTAGGTTTTTTTATGCTTAGGGTTTTCCCATGTTGTTGAATAATAAAAAGGCCCTTGAGCCTCATTGTAACACATTTCAAAGGCCTGTAGCCGCCACATCTCTTCTTAGAGATAAGCTGCCATTGCCCTAGCTAGTTTAGTTCCATTTTGTCTGTAATCATATTTCAGTTATATGATATTAATGAAATGAAGTCTTATTTCTATTGCATATCTCCGTTTATGTGTATTTATGTATTTTATTGTGTTCCTGCATAGTGTGGATCAGTGGTATCAGAGTAGTTTTCTCTTTCTCGATCCTTCTTTGGATGTCCCCAACGAGGTCAGGGTATAAGGAGTTAGGGTTCTATTTGGTTGAACCTTTGCAAGGTCAACTCACAAACCCCGATGACCGCCCATGGGGGACGAAAAGAAAGATGACGGAGTAGGACATCTTATCAAAATATTTCTCGAGGAGGCTCTTGAGAAACAAAGGAACACAATGATGGATAATTTTTCCCAGATCCTTCAACAACTTCCCACTGGCGATGCATCTGCATCCAACAACCACTCTGGAGGCACAACTCCTTTTAAGGTACAAGTGAACTTTAGCATTCCCATATTTGAGGGCCAAATAGATGAAAACGTCATAGATATATCGTTGAATCTATTATAAGGGTATTTATCGGTTCATAAGTTTTCCAAACTGGAAAATATTACTTTTGCACTCCTCAAAGCCACCCCCGATGTTAAGGACTGGTGGGAAACCTACTGTGAGAAAAAAGGATGAGAAGGAACCATCTCTATTTTTAGCCGCACCCAATTGGAATTCTTTCCGAGATGCCATAAAGGAAAAATATTATCTTGTGGGAAGCTATGAGGACAAGTACATATAATGGACTACATTGCGGCAACAAAGGGATCAATATGTGCATGAGTTGATGAATTTGTTCCATACCCTGTGCACAAGATTGGGTACCAACGATTCGAAGAAACATTTGGTGCTGAAGTAACGCAGTTGTTTCACAGATACATTCAGGAGGAAATGGAGTTCCTCGACATCTCCTCTCTTGGCGCAACATACCTGTATGCTGCCATGATTGAGTAGAAGTTAAAAAAAAAGAATTGAGACTTTAGATCTACAAATCAGAAGCAAGGGAAAGGTCCCCCCAAACAATAGAACAAAGGACAAAGCCAAGGTGGGGTGGCCCAGGATAACCTCCCAAAGTCGCAAGCAAAGAAAAACACTTCGAAGCCAAAGAAGGACACGAGAAAGTGGTGTGAGTTCCATAAGAGCTCCACTTACAACACAAGTGAGTGTCGAGCCAAACTGTCACTGGTGGCCAAGTTGAAGGCTTCTGAATTAGATACATGCTCTGAGTCTGAATCAGAACTGAACAAGGGGAATGAGAAAGGGAAGCAGATTATTGATGCAGAGGCCAATGCCACTGTTGCCACCATGAAGATCCAGAAGGAGGAACGGGAAGATCTATAGGAGGGGGAGTGCCTCTTCCATTCCCAGATGTGGGTAAAGGGTTCCTCGTTGCAGTTCATTGTCGAAAACAGGAGCCAAAGGAACCTCATTTAAGCAGAGGTCATGAATCAGCTGGGCTTGTCGACCATAGCACACCCCCAACCATACACCATCGGGTTGCTTCACCAAGGACAGGATCTCCGTGTCAGCCAAAAATGCTGCCTTCCCTACAACATCAAGCCCTTCATGGATGATGTATTATGTGACATTGCTCCTCTTAATGTTTGTGATGTATTATTAGGAAAACCATACTTGTGGAAGCGACATGTTGTGTATGAGTCCCAGCCTTGTGTTGATAGTGTTACTTTGGAAAATAAGTTGTATAAGATACCAGAGGTAGCACTGCCAACCACCATCTCTTTGGTTACTACTGTTAGCCATCAATAAATTTTTGTCATAGCAAATGATGGCTAAAATAGGTCTTGAGCCTTCAAGAGATTATTTTCACAGAAAATTTCTCATTCTTGAATCCTTCTGGTGCTTTCTATCTTAAGAGCAATCTTCACTGCTGTTCCATTCAAAAAATCCGCCAAGTAACCCTGCTGATATTAAAAGAGACTGTTATTTAGGCCATTTTCCATCATTTTCTAAACCTATTTCATTCATTTTTCCCTTTTATTTATCCTCCATTTTCCTCTGAAAATCCCCTTTTTTCCTTCTCATTTACCCTTCATTTTCCTGAAAAAACTTCAAAAATCCCTTTTTAAACTTATAAAAATCCATTTTTATGGTTTAAATCATCCCTTTTTTCCTATCGGAACCTTAAAAAACACTAAAAACACCCCAAAAAGCCTCATTTAGGCCTTTTTCCATTCATATTAAAACTTTGGGTTTTTAGCCCCTTTTGGCTTAGCCCCCAGCTCTTTCTCTGTCATATGACCCATCGTCCATAACCTGGCGCTGGATCCTTAGCCGCTAGCCCCTTTTCCTTCACTCCCGGTCACCTTATCTCCCCACGGGACCACTTCCCAGCGCCTTCCCTTAAGCCCCCTTCCCTTACCCTTTATTTACCCCGCGCCCCTTGTAAAATGAATTTCCCTTTGTATTTTCCCCACCCTACTTGGCAAATCCCGCATCAATTTCAGCCGTAGATCAAAGGCCTCAAGCCTTGATCCAAAGACCACCATGCTTCCCCTCTCACCCTTCATTCTCCCGACTAATACCTATTTGTTTATCCCCATAAACATATCTCAGTCGTCAATCCCAGTCATCTGACAACCCTCATTAAATCTACAAATTAACCCCATTGATCAACCATCCCACTACCAAAAAAAAGAGCTGACGTCATACTCCAGACCCACCTTCCACCCATGAAACTATCCCCCAATCCCCTCTTGACACCTGGCTCCCACTATAATCCTTTCTCATGCACCTTTCCACTATCGCGTTCCCCTGTGGCCGTTGGATCTACACCCACAAATCCAACGACCCACGTTCAATTTCACATAACTTTTGCTGTCAGGGTTTAGCCACCCAAATCCATGCGAAACCGTTGGTTTTGCAGAAGCCACGCGTCACCTTCTGATTGTATCACGTTCCCCCCGGGTAAACCATTTACCACCCAGACCCTGATAAAAAACCGCTTCCGGTTTTCCAAAACCGCCTTTTCAATTCTTCGCTCCATTTTTCTGTTTGAACCTTGGTTCACCTATCCGCCATGGTTTTCTTCCTTCGCTATATTCAAACTCCTTTGCATATGCTCCTCTGCCCTCACAGAGCCCCTCGAAGCAGTTTAAACCTAAATTTGCAGGATTTCTTGATAGTTTGTTGTTATGTGCAGGTCTCATGGCGGTTCTATGGCTTAAAGCCATCCCACAATCTAGTAAAGAGATAGGGCCGAGGGTGACGATCCTCGTGGCCCAAAAGAAAAGCAAAAGGGGCCAAAGGGATGAATTCCATGTCACAAGCAATGGATCATGGCCATTTGGCATTTTGATTAAACTCTCTAATACAGCCACCTGTACACTAGCAAACACAGTGGTGAAGAATTAAAGAGTATTAGAGAAAAATCAAAGTTAAAGGGTTAATACATAAATATTGAAGATCAAAGAGCTTAACTCGACAGTTAAGGATAAAGCACAATTAAAGATGATTAAAGGAACATGCCTAAAGCATGAAACCAAAGCCTAATTTAGTTTAAAAAGACAATAGACAGATGACTAAATCCAAATCAGTTAAACAGTCAGCAAAAGGACAATTGAAGACCAAAGAAGAATAAAGAAGGCATGATCAGCCTTAAAGCACAAAATCAAAGTTAAATCAGTGACTAAAGATTTAAAGAGACAGATCAGTCAAGAAAGCCTCCAAATGCCACATCAGTGAGGCAATTAATCCTCAAAATGCCACCTACAATTTCATTTTCCTCAAAAGAATACAAATTGAATGCACAGTCAGAGATATTTTCCAAAGACAGCTTAGAAGTAATTGCCAGCCTACCAAAATCCTCCAAAGTCAACAAAAGTGACTGAAGTAAATAAAATTTAATGTAAATTTGATTAAAACATAGTTAAACATCTGAAATCTTCTCCATAAGGCCTCCCAAAAGTCGAGAAGCATTTACTCTGTATTAATTGATTAGTTGGACCTTCTTTTGACTCCACCTCCTCAAAATTTACTTATATATATCATATGGGGAGTATAGTATTATTGTTGGTTGAATACCCATTGAATGTAAATAGATATTGAGGCTGCTGAAGCTCTATTTTGTAATTGAAGAAAGATAGGCTGAGAAGAGAGTTTTGAAGCTGTAAAAGACCCACTGGACTTGAAGATTGTAACTGGTTTGAACATCAAATATACAAGCTGATTTATGGGATCCTGATCTATGTCAATGGTGATGTTTTTCTTACTGTAATTGTTATTTTTCTCATGTTTTCCATACTGTCCACTTTCTCTGATAAAGAACATCAAATATAGATTACGATTTACTGTAAAGTACCCTATTTCTCACTGATAAATCTTTATCTCTATGTTTTCTTCTAATTGTTGTTTTGAGGATAATTCAATAGAGTATAACCAGTGAAGTGTTGGTAAGCCCATGTTTCCTAAGTATAGCTTGAGATATTGCCTTTGAAAGTTTTTGAAAAGTCTGCTAAGTAAAGTTGAACTAGGGGAGTCTATGGTTAGCCCTGTCCTCTAGTTTATCTCCAACAGTTGCTTTGAAAATATCCCTAAGTATGCCAAAAGCATGATAGGTTCAAAGTCCTTACTTGATCTTAGGCTGCCCTCTGTTTTCTTATATGTTTTCTACTTTTTGAAGGTAATCTGTTAGATTGATGGATTGTTGTCTGAAAAGCAAGCTAAGTAAAGTTAAGCTAGGGAAGTCTATGGTTAGCCCTTTCCTCTAGTGTTTTCTCCAACAGCTGTTTTGAAATTTTCCCTTAAGAGTATGCCAAAAGCAAGCTAGGTTAAAAGTCCTTACTTGATCTTAGGCTATTCTTTGTTTCATCTTGAATGTTTTCCTTTGAGAATATGCTGAAAGCAAGCTATGTTAAAAGTCCTTACTTGATCTTAAGCTATTCTTTGTTTTTCTTATATGTTTAATTCTTTCACTCACTTTGATGTTTCATACCATAACTCAATCTTAAAAGATCCTTTGATATAGATGACTTTCCCCATAGGCCATTCTTGAAAATTGTTGTGAAATTAAATCCTTTTGTGACTCCATAGCCCAATGGATTGATACTATTTCTCATTTATCCTATTAGCTGAATCATTATTTCAACCTGCTCATACCTTCACCCTTCAAAAGACTTCCTTCATTTTGATGATATCCCACCCAACCAAAAACAAACAAACCCTTGTACTTCATAACTAGCCTAATGTCATATCATAAGCCTTAAATAAATATCTTTGAAAACACTCATATAGAGAGATCCCTCTCTGAATCCAGGAGGGCTAGATCCTAATATTCCAAAGTGGTTTTGACGTAGGCTCTTCAGCGTTTGTTCTTGCCAATCTTGCAAACTACAGAGACCCTAACAAATGAAAAACAATGCAGTAAGCTCATTTCCAAAACTGGGAAATTTGTTTTCTTGATAATTAGCCCTTAGGGAAAGAAGAAGACTGTGGCCACGACCTCCAGATAGGGCTCCTACACAGGAAAACAAAAAATGGACAAGGTTGTGGAGGAGTACGAGGACATCTTCACCTCACCCATAGAGGTGCCTCTGCATTGTCAGGTCAAGAACCCCATCGATCTAACCCCTAGTGTGTTGCTACCCAATGGACCAATCTATTGGCACTCTGTTACGGAGAATGACAAAATCAAGAGGAAGGTTCTGGAGCTGCTGCAGAAAGGTCACATCCGATCGAGTTCATCACCATGTGGGAGCCTGATTGTGTTGGTGCAGAAGAAGGATGGGACTTGGGGCTTTGTATTGAATATTGGGCATTGAAATAGATCACTGTCCGCAATAGGTACCCAATCCCATAGATTGATGACCTTCTGGACCAACTAAAGGGGGGAAATATTTCATCAAGATCGAATTGAAGTCTGGGTATCACCAGGTACCAATCAAACCCTCTGATGTGTGGAAGATTTCCTTCAAAGACAAGGAGGGATTTTTCGAATGGCTAGTCATGCCTTTCAGGTTGAAGAATGCTCCCACAACCTTCATGAGGCTGATGGATGAAATCTTGTGGCCATTCACCAACTCATTTGTAGTAGTGTACTTGGATGACATCCTGATCTTTAGTGAGACTTGGGAATAGTAACTCCACTACATCCGATAGGTCCTCCAAACAATGAGACAACACAAGTTGTGTGCCAATTTGGAGAATTTCAATTTTGGCATGACCCAGGTTCAGTATGTGGGATACATTATTGATGAGCGGGGCGTGCATGTGGATCTAGCCAAGATCCAAGTCATTCAGGATTGGCTAGCCTGAACCACTCTAATAGAGCTCCGCAACTTTCTGGGTCTTGTCAATTTCTACCGTAGGTTCGTGTTGGGATTCTCTCATATCACTTGGCCCTTGGGCCAAGTCACCAAGGGAGGAGCGAAAGAAAAATTATTTTGGCTTGAAGCTTAACAAAAGGCATTTGTAGAGTTGAAACATCGCCTCTTATTTTCCCTAGTGATCACATTACCATACTTGCGAAAACCATTTGATATCGAGATAAATGCCTCAGACTATGCTATTGGGGCACTTCTTACTCAACAGGGGCATCCAATGGCATATCATTGTGAGACACTGTTCGACACAGTCTAGAAGTATCCCACTTATGACAAAGATATGTATTCCATTGTGTAGGCTTGCTGACATTGGAAGCATTACATTTTTGGGAAGGAAACGATCATCCACACAGACCATCGATCCCTGTAGTTGATACAAACACAAGGGAAGTTGCAGAATGATCGCCATCAAAAGTAGTCCACACACCTGAAACAATTTCATTTGAACATCAAGTACAAGAAGGGAACCAACAATAATGTTGCAGATTGCCTCAACCAACCACTGATTGTGGTGCTAAGAATTGTGCTCAACTCTTGTGGGCATGTGACTTCTGATTGACCGCTTCTCCACAAGAGCGATCCAAAATTCAGCCACACATACAAGACGCTCTTGGAGGGTAAGCAAGTTCCAAATTTTCATGTCCAGGATGCATTACTATGTCACCTAGGAAACCTTTATGTTCCTTCAAGCGAGCTTGCCAAGATGATTTGGGAAGCACACTACAGTCGGGTCTTTGGGAATTTCATGGTCGAAAAAATAGTGGTAGTACTACAAAAGTATTTCTATTGGCCAGACCTTCAATAATATTTAGGGAATTACATTGTATCTTTCACTTCCTGCGCCATTTCCAAACCGATCTTAAAGAAGCAAGGCATCTATACTCCGCTACTTACTGCTATTAGACCTTGGGAATCCATCTCCATGGATTACATGTCGGGACTTACTTCTACTAAGAATGGCAATGACTGTGTTTCCTGTTGAGATTCAACAAGAAGATTCATCATCCACGCCTAGTGAATTAAGCACCTGGTTGCATTAAGCACCCAAACTAGGGTAGGGCCGACAGTGCTATTTTTTGGGTGCATGTCTATTTTTGTTATCCCTTAATTAATATGGACATTAAAATGTAATCTATTCTCAATGTGGACTTGAATGAGTTAAATGAAAGTGGTAAATGTAGTTAGCTAGTGGAATTCGAGTTAGAGGTTGGTTGGTGAGACATGCAGAGTAATTCTAGTTGTAACAAAGTTCAAAGTGCACTGGTGCATGAGTTGATGCAAGTTGTAAATAGTTTGACTCAGTTAAGTGAGATAAACTCAGTTGTGCTATATTTAACTGAAGATACACTAGCGAGAAATTCAGTGAATTAAATATTAATTAATTCACAATCAGTGATCTCACATGCAGCTGAGGATTTACTATTATTAGCTGTATGCATGTTAGATCCAGTGGAGACCCAGTTGAGTTCTAGGTGAAAGGGAAGTTGACTATCAATTGTAGGATTATTTTCTTACATACATGTAGGAAAACACCCATTTGAGTGCCCATGATACTTGCACAGTCAATGCGGGCAATAATTCCTATCTTTAGGGATCTTTACCATCAGGGATTGTGCAAGCAAGGCAGGATGTCAGGAGGCTGGAAATTGACTAAGGATTGGTCAGTTTTCTATGAGGACAGTGTGAGACAGATAGCCGAATGTTGGAGGCTCTTGTGAGAAGAGAAATAAATTGTATTTGTTTCATGATCCATGCTTAATACACAATAGAATATATTACGATTTTTAGTTGTAAGATTTCCCTGGGAAATTATCTGTGTTGTGTGTGATTGATCTTTCTTCATGTTCATGTGATTAGCGATTGTGTTTTTAATTCTGAAAAATATTTGTAGAAGCGATTCAGTATTTAACTTTAGTACATTATTAGATCCATTGAATCCAAGATATACATTATTTTTGTATAATTTCTACTTGGTATCAGAGTATAGGAAATTGTAGAAGTGAAGAAGGAGTTGAGTTTGTGACTGGATAGAATTCAAATTTGCAGAAAGAATTTCTTGGTGCTACAGCCGATTCAAGATTGAAATGGATTTCAATGGCTTGAAGTTAGAGTATGCACTTGAGGGCAGCTCGAACTATAGTTCTTGGAAGGAAAGGATGGAGGTAGTACTCGAAGACAATGGGTTGAAGGAATTCATTGAAAAATATGTTCCTAAACCAGATGTTGCAGATGCTGCAAATCTTGATCCATGCAAAAGAAAGTGGAAAAGACGAGGAGGATCTCGTTGGAGGGAGTACGAGACCACATTGTCTCAAGCCTCCATGGGAAAGCCACACCATATGCAATGTGGAAGGCTTTGACGAATCTATTCCAAAGCAGCAGCGACCATAGGAAATTGACGCTCAAAGATAAACTCAGGAAGATCAAGATGGAAAAGGGCGACACCATTCCAAAATATCTCACAAATTTTGTCCAATGTCGGGATGAACTGGGGAGTGTGGGAATAAAAATCATTGATGATGATTTGGTGAGCTTGGCTCTCCTATGAATTCATAAGAGTTGGCATAGTTATTAAGACTCTGTCAATAGACAAGAAAAATTGCAAGATTGGGAACGACTGTGGTCGGATTTGGTGCAAGAGGAGTGCAGAAAAAACACAAGAGATGGCTCTTCATCTAAGCATGAGGATGACGAGGATTGTGATTTTCCTGCCAAGGAAAAGAAGGGGAAGGGGAAGAAATTCCATTCTAAATCCGAGTCCAAAGGCAAGAAGTAGGACATGTCCAAGGTGAAGTGTTTTCCCTGTCACGAACATGGGAATTTTGCTACTAACTGTGCACAAAAGAAGAAGAACAAGAAGGATGCTATATTTGCAGCTGGTGAGGCCCTTGCCTTGAAATTTGAGCTTGAATTCTCATATCTCATTCATCCAATGCATGGTGTCAAGTGCATTGGGATCTGTATGGTATTTGGATAATGGCGCTTCCTTTCACATGACGGGAGATAAGGAACTTTTCAGTGACTTGGAGGAGAAATATCTGCAGATGCATATTCAGATGGGTGACAACAAGTGGTATAGTGCTTTCAGGATTGGTAACATTACCTTTCAGAGGGAGTCAGGTAAAACATTTAAATTAAAAGATGTAATTCATGTACTCGGTTTGAAAAAAAAATTGATCTTAGTCGCAATGTTGAAGGATAGAGGATATGACGTTGTTTTTAGTGATGGAAAAGCTTTCATGCGACATAAAAAAACAGGTCAAGCCAAGAGGATAGGGATTCAAGTTAAGAATATATAAAAGATGGAGGTAGATGGCTGTAAAACAATGATGGGAAAGGTAGATCAAGTGGTGAGCTGGGATGAGGGCGGAGGTCATCTTCACCATGGAGCCTTGAAAGTCATGTAGCAGATTTCTACTAGTCTTCCCAGGGGTACAATTGTGTAGTCAGACACATGCAATGGATGTACTATGGGAATATATGTAAAGGCCACCTTTCATGAGAAGGAAAACTGAGCTTCGAGGATCCTTGATAGAGTTCACACAAAAATGTGTGGTCCTTTCTCAGTTGCTTCAACAGAAAAAAATAAGTACTATGTAATCTTTTTTGATGAATTTTATCATAAGTGATGGATCCTCTTCATGCATAAGAAAGATCAAACATGCTATAAGTTCTGTGAGTTTAAGGCACTGGTGGAGAAAGAGTCGGGGAAGCAAGTGAAAGCTCTTAGGAGAGATAATGGTGGAGAATACATATCTAATGAATTCAAGAAATTCTGTAGCAAACAAAGAATTAGAAGAGAACTCATAGCGCCTCATAACCCATAATAGAATGGGGTCGCGGAGAAGAAGAACAGAACTATTGTAATATTCCCAATTAGCCACTGCTAGTTGGAATATTATAATTACTCTATATTTGCAGTAGAAGAGTAAAAGGACAATAAAATAAATCCCAGTGTGAAAAGGGATCAGGTTAGTAGGGCAAACTTAAGCCACCTTGGTGTGAAAGATGGACAATGTAGGTGAACTAGATCCAGTTTTGAAAGGGGAATCTTTCCTAGGAAGTCACGTCATCAATGAGTGGGGTCCGGGGTGAGGAGGCTCACCAAGGATAAGAAGAAGGAGATAGCAGCAAGGAAGGAATCCAGTATTCATCTATGTTTGGTATTTTGACTACTTGCAAGCTTTAGCTGTTCAACTATAGTTGCAACACTGTTTAGTGCAAAGGATTCTCATGCAGGAATTCCATCTTCACCTTTGGTTCAGCTTGTTTAAGAGATCAAAGGAGAAGGTCTTGAGCTAATTTTCCATCATCTGACTTGAGGTAATTTAGCCATCAACATATACAACACATTCACTTCCAGTAACTGCTTCTTTTCTGCAGGAGTAGCAGCAGCAGGGTTAAACCCCTTGATTTTGAGCTTGTATTGGAGGAGGAGGAGTCTATTTCTCTCCGGGAAGTCTATTAAGGAGGGCCTTTGGTATTTTTATGTATTGATAAGATATTTCATGTTATATTCAGTCTTATTTAATACAAATTTGCATTGGAATTCGTTATTTTCTGCAGTACTGCATTTTACATTGGTATTTTGCTGGAAACCCTTGCCGGGGTGCTCTAATGTTCATGTAAAAGAGGTCAAACCTCCCATTTTTGATTCTATGATTAATGAGAGCTCCAGATATTTATTGAATCATATTTTTTTGTAGAAGCCCTAATGAAAATTACGCTATTGGAGTCTTCAGAAATTCTATTGTGTGAAGTCATGGGATTGGAATGATTTTGAGCCCATATGAGCTGGGGAGATCTGTTTAGTGTAGCTAGAATGATTTTTTTCTGATGCCATTTCATATTTAAGATACATACAAAATATATAAGAGAATACAAGTCCTGTTTTTCATTCCTGTTGCATGGTTTTCCTTATACAACGTCTCCATTGAACATATTGCAGAAATTCTCGAAGAGGAATATTACAGTGGTATAAGAGCTCTGCTCTTGGCTCAGCTTGTGGGGATAATCTATATTCAGCATGGAGGAGGAAGATATTTCAGAACTCCTACTTTAGACCCTGTAGAACATTGCAAGGGACCTTAAGGAGATGAGGCATACAGGGGATTCTATAGGGTTTTTCCATGAGGCAAGCACCGACACTTCATATGGCATGGAGCATTCAGCTGTACCAAAATGCTCTACCATGCCTTCATTTCTATCTAGAAAAGATAAGGAGGAAACCCTTAGAAATTATTTTGAGGAATATGAATCCCAATCTCAAGGGTTCAAAGAACACTTGAGTTTTCAGGAGTTTTGCCGGATCAGGGATGGAAGGAGAGTTAATCCTCATCAAAAGGAGGAGAATTTTATGCAGGGGTCAGAACTACAGTGTAATATGGGGAGGTTTTTCTTACCCACATATGATGGAACACCTAAGTGTATAGCCAAGGCTTGGGTGGAGAAGCTGGACACTTACTTTCAGCTCAACAAGGTTTCTAAAATAGAAGCCATCAAGATAGTTGCGTTGCACTTGGATGGGGAGGCACATGAATGGTGGTTTCATGGATTGACCACCCTTGGGAATCATCACATCACTTCATATTTATTCTTCACCAAAAGACTAGTGGAGATTTGATCCAAGAGATCTGGAAGCTCATTTTGTCAAGTTAACCAAGCTCAAACAGGAGGGAGATCTTGAAGACTATATTGCTGAATACTTGCGGCTTTCAATGATGGTATCCAAACTCACTATGAGTAGGAAGGTATGCATGTTTGTTGATGGTTTGGATGGAGCATTGCAGGTGTTGATCAAATCCACTAAACCAACCACTCTATTTGAAGCTATGGAGAAAGCTAGAGACTTACAACACATCTTGCCCAGGGCAAGAAAATTGCTACAACAGGAGACCTCTTCAAGGCCAAAGAAGACAATCCTTGCTCAAGATTTGAAGGAAGAATGTGTTGTAGGAGAGGCACATTATGTTAAGACATTCTCCAAGAAAGGGGGAGAGGCCAGCGCTGTACCATCCATAGAAGACTTTGCTCCAAGAAGAGGATCTATTGCAGTGTTAAGAGGGGTCCCAAAATATCTGACCTTAAGGGTAAGAGGTACTATTATGGGGAAAAAAGTATCTATACTAATAGATAGTGTAGAAACTCATAATTTTATTGATACATAGCTGGTGCAAAGGAGAGGGATCCACATGGAGGAGTTTGAGGGATTCTCAGTCTTGGTCTTAGGAGCTATGACCCTACAGTGTGCCAAGTATGTTCCTGCACTATCCATTACCATGGGGACCTACACCTTGACAGATCACTTCTTCGTAGTAGATATTACAGACACCAATGTCATATTGGGAGTCCAGTGTTTGATCACTCTTGGGAGAGTTACCACTAATTGGAAAAATTTGGAGATGGAATGGACAAAAGAGAAGCGTGGTCAGTATCAGAAGATCAAGGGCATAAACACATAACCCCCTCAGGTTGTTTCAGCACACAAGATGGAAGCAGATTTGTGCATAGGAGATGTAGAATGGGCAGTGGAGCTACATATATCAGATGTAGGGGGCAATGATTCACCAGTGCATCCAGGTGTTCAGTCTCTTTTGGATCAGTATTCTACAGTATTTGGAGATATCCCACCAGGGAGACCTCCCAACCGAGGGTTTGAACACACTGTTGAGTTGGAACAAGGGATCCAAGCAGCAATCACCACTCCTTATAGGCACCCCAAGGCTTATAGGGATGAGATTGAGAGGGCCATCCAAGAGCTGCTAGCTCTAGGACACATCTGGCCTAGTACTAGTCCTTTTTCTTCTTCAATGGTCTTGGTAAAGAAGAAGGATGGTACATTGAGGATGTGCATTGATTATAGAGCTTTGAATAAGAAGACCAGGAAGAACAGGTACCCTATACCTAGGATTGATGAACTCATGGTTGATTTGAGAGGATCTAAATACTTCTCCAAGATTGATTTGAGATCTGGGTATCATCAAATCAAGGTAAGGGAGCACAATATCCCGAAGACAACGTTTAGATGTCACTATGGGCATTTTGAGTTTCTGGTAATGCCCTTTGGATTGACCAATGCCCCAGAAAATTTCCAATCTTGCATGAACCACATCTTCCATGGTCATTTGAGAAATTTTGTCTTGGTCTTCTTTGATGATGTTCTTATCTACAACCGCACTTGGGAGGAGCACCTGCAGCATATTGAGACAATTTTACATATCCTCAAGGAGCAACAATTCTATGCCAAGCTCTCCAAATGTGAATTTGGCCTCACAGAGATGTTGTATTTGGGGCACATCATAGGAGTGGATGGAGTGAGGGTACATGAGGAAAAAATCCAGGCTATCAGATATTGGCTTGAGCCCAAGAATGTCACAGAACTCTGGGGGTTTGTGGGCATATGCACTTATTACTGGAAGTTTGTGAAAGGGTTTTCACAGCTAGCAGCACCACTCATAGACTTGAAAAAGAAGGGAGCTTTCAATTGGACACCTATAGCACAGAAGGATTTTGATAAGCTCAAAGAGGTAATGAGTAGTTTTCCTATTTTGGTTTTGCCTGATTTTTCTCAACCTTTTGTTCTAGAATGTGATGCATCAGGTGAAGGGATTGGAGCAGTCTTGATGCAAGGAGGGAATCCTATAGCCTTTGAGAGCAGGAAGCTTCTTCCTCATAAAAGGTTATACCCCATCTATGATAAAGAAATTTTGGCTATCATGCATGCATTAGCCAAATTCCGACAATATTTAGCGTGGAATAAGTTCAAGGTGAAGACTGACCATAACAGTCTTAGATTCTTCCTTGAACAGAAGCAACTCCAGGAGAGACAACATAAGTGGGTGAGAAAATTCCAAGCATATGACTTTGACATCGAGTATGTCAAGGGGAAGAGCAATGTGGTAGTTGATGCTCTATTTAGGAGGCCTACATCGTTGTCTTTGAGGGGCATGGATGTAGATTGGAAAGCTCAACTTTTAGTTGAATATTCCAAAGATGAATTTGCATGTAAGATACTTGATGGGGTGGTATCAGATGAGAGGTATAGGGTGATGGATGAGATCATCTATTATCGGGACTGGATCTTCTTGGCTAAGAATTCCAAGCTCAAGGAGAAGATCTTACTAGCATCACATGATTCCCCACTTGCAGGGCATCAAGGTTTCACAAAGACTTATAGGGCCATAAGAGAGAGATTCTCATGGAAGGGTCTCAAAGAGGATGTGCTCCAACATGTCAAAGGGTGCACTATTTTTCAGCAGAATAAGGGAGAACACACCCACCCTGCTGGGTTATTGCAGCCACTACCTATTCCAGATGGGAATTGGGAAAACATCTCTATGGACTTCATCACCGGCCTACCGACAATATAGGGTAAGGATTTTATCTTTGTAGTTGTTGATAGAATAACAAAGTACTCTCATTTCTTTGCCATTTCTGCACATTATACTACTTCACAGGTAGCTGAGCTCTTCTTCAGAGATGTATTTAGACTCCATGGTCTCCCAAGGACCATAGTGAGTGATCGGGACAGCCGTTTCATGGGTGGCTTTTGGCAAGAAAGTTTTCAATTAGTGGGTTCTGATTTGACTCCAAGCACTAGCTATCACCCACAAACTGATGGACAGACCGAGATAGTGAACAAGTGGCTGGAAGGCTACTTGAGGAACTATGTAGCAGGGCAGTAGAGGGCTTGGCTGCGTTGGCTCCACTTGGGATAGTATTGTTACAACACTACTCACCATATGTCTATTGGCATGACTCCATTTTGGGCCTTATATGGGTATGAGGCACTCTCATTTTCTGATGTTATGTTTGGGGCAAGCAAGGCTCCAAGAGAAAAGGAATGGATTTAGGAGAATTAGGACATCCTCAGAGCACTCAAAGACAACATAGCTACTGCCCAGAACCAACAAAATATATATGCATATCGTGGTCGGATAGAGAGATAGTTTGAGGTGGGAGACCTAGTCTATTTGCGTCTTCAGCCTTATAAATAGTCCACACTCAAGGAGAAGGGAGATGAGAAGCTCAAACCACGTTTCTATGGCCCATATAAGGTGATCAAGTGTGTCGATAAGGTAGCATATGAGCTGGAGCTTCTTGAGGGAAACAAGATCCACAATATATTCCATGTCTCTTTCCTCAAAAAGGCCATTGGGAGGAATGTAGTTGCCAACATGGATCTCCCCCCCCCCCATTGATGATGAGGGCCACCTAATTTTGCAGCCAGAAGCAATCTTAGACACAAGGGACAGGCAGCTAAGAAACAGAGTCATCAAGGAATATCTAATTTGATGGAGGAATCTACCAGATGAGGATGCCACTTGGGAGGGAGAGAAGATCTTGCAACATCCTTCTTTACTGTTGCTTGTGGGCAAGCAAATTTTGAGCAGGGAGGACTGTAATATTCCCAATTAGCCACTGCTAGTTGGAATATTATAATTACTCCATTTTTGTAGTAGAAGAGTAAAAGGACAATAAAATAAATCCCAGTGTGAAAATGGATCAGGTTAGGAGGGAAAATAAAGCCACCTTGGTGTGAAAGAGGGACAATGCAGGTGAACTAGATCCAGTATTGAAAGGGGAATCTTTCGTAGGAAGTCACCTCATCAATGAGTGGGGTCCGGGGTGAGGAGGCTCACTAAGGATAAGAAGAAGGAGATAGCAGCAAGGAAGGCATATATTATTCATCTATGTTTGGTCTTTTGACTGCTTGGAAGCTTCAGCTGTTCAGCTATAGTTGCCGCACTGTTTAGTGCAAAGGATTCATGCGGGAATTCCATTTTCACCTTTGGTTCAACTTTTTTAAGAGATCAAAGAGGAAGGTCCTGAGCTAATTTTTCATCATCTGACTTGAGGTCATTTATCCATCAACATCTACAGCGTAGTCACTTCTAGTAACTGAGTTGTTTCTGTAGTAGTAGCAGCAGGAGGGTTAAACCCCTTGATTTTGAGCTTGTATTGGAGGAGGAGGTGTCTATTTCTTTCTGGGAAGTCTATTAAGGAGAGCATTTGGTATTTTTCTATATTATAAGATATTTTATGTTATATTTAGTCTTATTTAATACATAGTTATAGTGGATTTCATTATTTTCTGCAATACTGCATTTTACATTGGTATTTTTCCAGAAACCCTTGCCAGGGTGCTCTAATGTTCATGTAAAAGAGGTCAAACCTCCCATTTTTTATTCTATGATTAATGAGAGCTACATATCTGTATTGAATCATAGTTTTCTATAAAATCTCTAATGAAAATTATGCTATTGCAGTCTTCAGAAATTCTATTGTGTGAAGTCATGGGATTGGAATGCTTTTGAGCCCATATGGGCTGGGGAGATCTGTTTAGCATAGCTAGAATGATTTGTTTCTGATGCCATTTCATATTTAAGATACATACAACATATATAAGAGTATCCAAGTCTTTTTTTGCATTTCTGTTGCATGGTTTTCCTTATACAACGTCTCCATTGAACATATTGCAAAAATTCTCGAAAAGGAATATTACAACTATTGTAGGTGCAACACGAGCGATGTTGCATGATCAAGGCCTAATGATGCATCTATGGGTGGAAGCATGCAATACAATGGTACATGTGCAAAACTGTTTTCCTCATATATTACTTGGCATGAGTACACCTGAAGAGGCTTTCACTAGTAAGAAACCTAATGTTTCACACTTTAAGATTTTTGGCTCATCTGTTTATGTGCATGTGACCAAGGACGCCAGAATGAAGCTAGAACCAACATCTGAGGTTTGGATTTTTGTGGGGTACACAGAAGCACCCCATAATTATCGTGTGTATTCTCCAAACAACAAAATGACTTTTGTGCGATGGGATATCAAATTTGATGAGGAGAAAGCCATGCTGTTGTCCCTTGAAAGGGACCTAGACTTGCATGTAGAGGAGGAACTGTTGGTTCCCAAGGATGAGTCTCAAGATGTGGATCACCCACATGAGGAGGTTCATGGAGTGGAGGAAAATACTCATGCAGAGCCATCCATCATAAATGGTAGAAGGCGCACCGCGGAAGCTGATAGGTTGAGACTTGATGCAGCATAGAATGTAGGAGCCCCCAATTCACAACGCAGACAAAGATAGTCTCCTGATCGATTTACTGGATACATGGCTCTTATGAGAAAATGTATTGTGACTGAACCATCTTCCTTTCAGGAAGTAGTACAACATCCTACTTCAATTGATGCAATGGTGGGGGAGTATGACTGCATTGTCAAGTACAGTGCATGGGAGATAGTCCCAAGACCAGTCGAAAAATTAGTGGTTGGATTGAGATGGATCTACAAGGTAAAGCAAGCAGCTGATGGGAGTGTGGAGAAATAAAAGGCCATATTTGTGGCTCAGGGTTCCTCACAGATCGAGGGGATAGATTATGATGAGACCTTTGCACCTATCGCAAGGTACTCTTCCATAAGATCCATAATTTCACTCTCAGCACAGATGGGCTGGCGCATTCATCAGATGGATGTGAAAACTGCATTTCTCAATTGGATCATTGAGGAAGAGGTGTACATAGAGCAACATGAAGGTTTTGAAATATTCAATAGTGAGTCACATGTGTGTAGACTCAAAAGAGTGATGTATGGGTTGAAGTAAGCACCCTGTGCTTGGTACACTTGGATAGACAGCTATTTCACTGGACTGGACTTCACCAAAAGTGAAGCAGATGCAAACTTGTACTAGATTATGGTTGAGGGTAAGTTATTGATAATTTTTCTTTATGTTGATGATCTAATTTTGATTGGTGATGAGTAGTTGATACACTCATGTAAGGAGGATCTTGTAAGGGAGTTCGAAATGAAGGACATGGGCCTCATTCATTATTTCCTTGGATTGGAAATCTGGCAGTGGGATAGCAAAGTTTTTGTGTCTCAAGGAAAGTATGCAAAGGATATACTGGGTAAGTTTAACATGGAGAGTTGAAAACCCATGGATACTCCTCTTCTAGGAAATTGGAGGAAAGAGGAGGCTACTTTTGGAAAGGTAGTGGATGCTACTCTCTACTGACAGTTAGTGGGTTCGCTAATGTATCTAGTGAACATGAGATCGAACATTTGCTACATAGTTAAGCAGCTGAGTCAAGTTATGGTTAAGCCTACCAAGCTCTTTTGGAAGGCGGGGAAGCATGTCTTGAGATACCTAAGGGGCACATCAGAGTATGGTCTATGGTACAGATAGACAGATGGAGTGAAGTTTCATGGTTCACGGATTCAGATTGGATTGGCAGTCCATCGGACAGAAAGATCACACCAGGGGGAATCTTTAGCATTGGATTGACAACATTTTCTGGGTACAGTAGGAAGCAACGATCCGTGGCACTCAGTTATGCGGAAGCGGAATAAATGGCAGCAACTCAAGCTGCATGTGAGGCTATCTGGATTAGAAAGATCTTGGTTGAAGGATAATCCCTTTATTTTTGAGAGGGAGTGTTGAGATTCAACAAGAATATTCAGCACCCACGGCTAGTGCTTTATGCACTTGGTTGCATTAAGCACCCAAACTAGGGTGGGGCCCACAGTGCTATTTTTTGGGTGTATGTCTATTTTTATTATATCTTAATTACAATGGACATTAAATTGTAATCTATTCTCAATGTGGACTTTAATGAGTTAATTGAAAATGATAAATTCAGTTAGCTAGTGGATTTCGAGTTAGAGGTTGGTTGGTGAGACATGCAGAGTAATTCTAGTTGTAACAAAGTTCGAAGTGCAGTGGGGCATGAGTTGGTGCAAGTTGTAAATAGTTTAACTCAGTTAAGTGAGTTAAACTCAATTGTGCTAGTTGTAACTGAAGATACACTAGTGAGAGATTCAGTGAGTTAAATATTAATTAATTCAAAATCAGTGATCTCACATGCAACTGAGGATTTACTATTATTAGCTGCATGCATGTCAGATCCAGTGGAGACCCAGTTGAATTCTAGGTGAAAGGGAAGTTGAATATTAGTTGTAGGATTATCTTCTTACACACATGCAGGAAAACACCCATTGGAGTTCCCATGATACTTAAGCATTCAATGCAGGCAATAATTCCTATCTTTTAGGGATCTTTACCATCAGGGATTCCGCAAGCAAGGCAGGCCATCAGGAGGTTGGAAATTGACTAAGGATTGGTCAGTTTTATGTGAGAGTGTGAGACAGATAACTGAATTTTGGAGGCTCTTGTGAGAATAGAAAGACACTCTATTTGTTTCATGATCCATGCTTAATATACAATAGAATATAGTGGGGTTTTTAGCGCTAAGATTTCCCTAGGAAATTATCTATGTTGTGTGTGATTAATCTTTCTTCATGTTCATGTGATAAGAGATTGTGTTTTTAATTCCGGAAAATATTTGTAGAAGCGATTCAGTATTTAAATTTAGTACATTGTTAGATCGGGTGAATCCAAGCTATACATGCTTGTTGTATAATTTCTACATTTTCGTAGTTGTTAACAGATTCTCGAAGATGGCCATTATGGCGGCCTGCAAGAAGAATATCACAGTAGAAGCCATGGCTAAACTCTTCTTTGAACGAGTGTGGGTAAAATTTGGGATCCCAAAGTCTATCATCTCATATCAAGACAATAGGTTCCTCAGTACATTTTGGTCCAACATTTATTAAATGCTGGACACCAAGATCACCAAGTCCACAACTTTCTATCCCCAAGCTAATGGCGAGATAGAGGTTGCCAATAGGATAATCACACACATTCTACGTATGTTCTACTCAAAGAATCCACACACATGGGATGATATCCTCCCCTATGTACAACACAACTATAACCGAGATATCCACAAATCAATTGGCCACAACCCCTTTCAGGTGGGATTGGGATTCCAGCCACTATGTCCCATTGATGTAGCAATTCCATTTGCAACTACTCAGGTCGATTCGGCTCATGTCCAGTCAGAAGATGACAAGGCGAAAAACTTCATTGAGTGCATTCAGCACATCCACCAAGAGGTTCATGACATATTGGATAGAGATAATGATAATTACAAGCCACGACATGATCAACATCGGGTGCCACACAACTTCCAGGTGGACAACAAAAATGTGGCTACATTTGCAGAAGGAGCGACTCGCGTGACCCTACCACAATCTTTGCTCGCTCTGATATGGGCCATGTACCATCACCAAGGCTATAGGGGACAATGCCTTCGAGCTCAGTATTCCACCATTCCTTGGTCTGCACCTAATGTTCAATGTGGACTGCCTTCTGCCCTACTTTCCACCTCTACTGGACACATCCGACACGGCAGAACAAATCACCCCAATAGAGATAAACTTATACTTCATGGAACAGGTCACCATAGATCATATCATGGACATGCAGATCAAGAACACTTGCCAACAGAAGATCCAACTAAATCGGGTTGTCAAAGCTGGCCAACTCCTGCACCAAGGCAAGTGCCTCACCAGGGACCAACTTCAGCTGTAATTTCCTCATCTCGTGGAGGAAATCGATGCAATGGGGATCATTTCTTCCTAAGGGGGGAGGAATGATCCATGTAGATATTGATTTCCAACCACCTATTCCACTTGAGGCCTCACCGTTGTTTCTTTCAATTTTTCAGTTTCCTTAATTGTAGCAAAATTTACTATTTTTGGCAGGTTTTTGGGTCTTGAACTTCCGGAGATATTTTGAGGCCCTAAACAACGTATTTTGGGAAATATGGGACGGACCTTTGTCTTTTTTTGATGTTGGTCACTTGAAAGTTGTATTCCTCAGATATATTTTTCTAACGAGGTATTGTGCATGTCAAACAGAGATCATATGCCAAAGTTACGTCCCCAGGAATTAGATGTACCAATTTACCCAAATTCGACCCATAGTTTTGGCACTTTATCTCCTAGGTTTAGGTTTTTGGATGCTTAGGGTTTTCCCATGTTGTTGAATAATAAAAATTCCCTTAAGGATCATTGTAACACATTTCATAGGCCTGTAGCTGCCACATCTTTTCTCAAAGATAAGCTACCAACGCCATAACTATTTTATTTCCATTTTGTCTGTAAGCATATTTCAGTTATGTGATATTAATGAAATAAAGTATTATTCTACCGCATATTTGTGTTTATATGCATTTCTGTATTTTATTTCATTTCTGCATAAGTCCGGATCAATACTCCCTTCCTTCTGACTTCTGGATACCCGAAATACTAGAAGGTATTGGACATGCACTTGGAAGGTTTATCAACATCTCGGAGGTGAATCAGCATGGAATAAAAATTCCATATTCCCGATTATGTGTCTATATGAATATATCCCATCCTTTACTAGAATCCATAGAACTGGACTATTAGGGTGAAATTTGGACCCAAACATTTGACTATGAACATGTTCCATTCCACTGCCGCTTTTTCCATCAACATGGTCATCTCATTTGGGAGTTCCCATTGTGCCGTAAGGAACAAGAAGTTGGCATTATTTAAAAAAATGAAATGTAGACAGAAGAACCGAAAACCACTTAATACTATGTAGACAGAAGATAAGAACTCATTCTATGCTCTTGAAGCTATGGAATAATATGTTAATAGGGTTGATGACGAGTTAGAGAAATAGACACAGAAGCTAAAATTGGAGGAAGAAGGCCCCTTATTTAGTTTACTAGTTTTTGAAGAAGTTTCTCCCTTACTTAATATTATAAGGACCTCTCTAGGGAGGAAAAAATTTGGTTGGTTTGATTAATTATTGGGAAACACAAGGTCTAGCTGACTTGATGAAATATCATCAAGAGAAGTATGGAAAGGCTTATCTTTACAAAATCCAAAATCACTCAATCTCTTTGTACTGGTCAAGAATCTACCTAGGGTCGTACCTTCCAGGAGAAGGGAAAATAAATAATTCTTAAATATTTAACCACGGAGGTGAAAAAAAAGGGAAAAAGGAACCACAAAGATATAATGTAACATATGTAGTAGGTTTCATCTAATATTGGTGAGCCAATCGACTTGTCGGAATTAACCACCCAATAGTAAGGGGAAGAAACAATATCTTAGAAATATAATTAGAAATGAGAAGTCAGTGATTGTGATAGGAAATCGAAATGACATATGGAATATTGAAAAAAAAGCTTCCTACTATTGGATAGGGTGTAAGTCTAGGGTTTTGGAAGAAACAGGAAATGTGAGAGATCTTGCAATCTGGTGGAACCCTAAAGAGGTTGAATTTAGTGAATGGAAGACCTCTTCCAACACCCTTATAGGTCAGTTATGTCATATCGATATTGAAGAATTTGTATTTTTAACAAAAGTGAATGGTCTTGCCTCTGTGGGAGATAAAATTTATTTTTAGTAGTAGTTAATTTACATCACAGAAATAGTAGAGGACTCCCCGTGGATCGTTGGAGGAGATTTCAATCTCATAAGATCGCGGCAAGAGAAAAAGGGAGGGGTTAGAAGATTAGAATGCACATCGATAGCCTCTGATGAATATTTGAAATGGTTGAAGTTGGTCGATATAACCAAAGTTAATGGTGTATACACATGGAATAATCGTAGGGGAGGTACCCACCAAATAGCCATATGGTTAGATTGATTTCTACTTTATGAAGGGATACTACATAAGGACATATTCTTTGAAGCATACATTTTCCCCTGTATGGGATTAAACTAGCATATAATATTAGAAATAGATCTAAAATAATGTCCATCTAACTACCCCTTTCATTTTGAATGTTTTTTATTTTAGGACCCTATTTTTGTGGATATCCTACATAAATGGTGGAGGGAGCTAAATATCACAACAACATCCAAAATGAAAGTATTACAACTTAAGTTGAAGGCTTTAAAGACTATAATCAAACATTGAAATATGCAAGTATTTGGCAATATTTTTGAGGAAAAAAATATTTTGCAACAAAAAATGGCCAAAATGCAACAAAAAAATATCTTAGAGGGTCATTCCCTGGAACTAGTAGTTGAAGAAGGAAATACAATAATTAAACTGGAACAATGTCGTAAATAAGAGAACGAGTTATGGAGGTAGAAATCGAGGATTCAATGGCTTAAATAAGGTGAAAAAATTCGATTTCTTTTCACGATTCTATGATCCAACGCAAACACCACAATAGAGTATTCTTTATTATATCGAAGAATGGGGATAGAAACAAACAAAATAAAGATATTGAACAAGAGTTGATTGCATACTATAAGGACCTCCTTACTAAAAATTCATACCAGAGGCAACCTGCTATAAATAATATACTTTAACATATTCCAAAAATAGTAAGTGATGATTAGAACTCTACTTTGATCCAGTCGATTTCCTTTTCAAAGTTCGAGATGGTAGTTAGGAGTATGCCTAAAAATAAGGCACCGAGGCTTGATGGCTATTCTTGAGACTTCTTCCAAACATATTGGATCTTTTTAGGAAAGGAAGTTCATGAATTAGTTGAATAATCAATATATATATAATGTATTTAAACCCTACTCTAAATGATACCTTTTTTACCCTCATTCCCAAAATCGATCATTCGTAACATCCTGAAGGGTTCCGAACAATCTCACTTTGTAATGTCATATTCTAAATCATCTCATTAGTGATAGTTAATAAATTGAATTGAATCATGCCAACTCTCATATCTCCCACTCAAAATGGTTTTGAGAAGTGTCTTCAGATTTTTTATGGTATCATTGTGGCATAAGAGATCATCCACTCACTCATATTGACAAAGAGGCCATGTATGCTTATCAAATTGATTTGTCTAAAACATATGATCAAATCAGTTGGAATTATTTATTCTAGGTACTCAACACATTGGGAATCTCTGATCTATGGATTTATATTCTTATTAATGATTTCTCTTCAAAAACCTTCGCCTCCACTAGAGGTCTTTGACAAGACAATCCCTTATCTCCCTTTTTATTCATTTTGGTGATTGAGGGTCTTGGAAGAATCATCCAGAAATATCTCGTAGGGAAATTTACATGGATTAAAACTATATGGTGTATATTTCCCTATTTCACATCAACAATATGTTTATGATATTGTTCTCTATGGTTTACCCACAATGAAAGAGAGGGGTGGAACCATGAAGATTCTCCAAATTTTAATGGATGCATATGGTACAATGGTCAATAGAGAAAAAACAATCATCTTATTTTTTAATTTCCCTAATCTCATACAGGGACAATTGATACATGTATTGGGCTTCAAACAATTCTACCTTCCTTCCAAATACTCAGGAATATCACTAGTTATCCAAATTAATATGATTTCAGCTTGGAAATATATTCTAGAGAAGAATCGACACAAAATTAATAAGTGGACTTTTAGATCATTGAATTTTCTGAGTCACCTTACATAGCTGAAGGAAATTTTACAATGAATAGCAAATTATCAACTAGTGGTCATGCCTATCCCGTTAGCAGTTACTTAGAGGTTCCGAGATTTATGGATTGATTTCTTGTGGAAGGGTGTTGCTAAAGAGAAAAACCGGGCCTTTATTGGTTGGGAGAAATGGTCTACACCTAAGTTTTGAGGAGGACTTGGACTAAGATATCTATGGCTAATTAGTCAAGCGTATGCAATGAAACTATGGTGGATTTCAGTTTAGGGTGTTCTGCAACTCTAGAAACAAATTTGGTAAATAAAATACTTTCCACTCCTTACCCAAGGGGAGAGATTATGATTTGAGGGAACTATTAAAGGATTACCTCTTTGGAACTGGGAAATTAAAGGAAAATATCTTGTTTATTACCATACATTTTGGGATATTAAAGACGAGAGAACAACTAATTTATGGGAAGATTCATGGAAACAACTCCCACGTATAGGGGAGTCTCAACAATTTCTATAAATTCAAAACCTTTCCAGAAGACTAGGTGTCCATATATTGGTTGACTTATGGAAACCTTATACGAAGAATCAAGAATGGAGGGTGTGGAAAGAAAAGGGTGAATGGTTGGATAATGATGACAACCTCCCTTTGTAGGAATTTAAAAAGTTACTGGACGATAGACCAATTAAAGTCTCTCAACACCCAAATATTTTAAGATGAGGACACCAACCTTTGGGGACATTCTCGTTGAAATAAACATATGATCTAATTCTTGGTACTCATATAGAAGAAATATAGTTCTATGGAGAAAACCTGTGGAATAATAAAGGTTGACCAAAACTTACATGGGACCGGTTACGAAGGAAAGGATACAAGAGATCTTTTGTTTGTTCTCTATGTCATCAAGAGAAGAGACACCACAACATATTTTTATCAGTTGCACCTTTGCACACAACACTTGGGAAATTATATTGCAATTTTTTTTTTTTTTTTTCTGTATGCCACAGTTTGGAACAATCACAAACTTGTTATTTCAATGTTTCAAAAGCAAGTTTAAACATCTGATAATCTCACAAGCTTGGAGACTAACCTATGGCTTTGTTTTATGGAATCTATGGAAAGAGAGAAACAATAGGATTTTTGACACAAAAAGAAGAGATGTGTTTAGAATTTAATAAATCATACCAAAAAACACCAAGAAATTTTTTTTTGTGGATTTATTTAAATAGGAATATTGGGTTGATTTTGGCACAAAGTATTTTATTTTTAAAAGCTTGGAGGTAATTTTTTAGTATAACAACTTGCTTTATTTTTTCCATTATATCATCCCACACTACACTAGATGCAAGGGGAACATGGTGGCCGATGTAATAGCTGATTGGAGTAGTCAATCTCAAATTTTGAATTATGATGCACCATGGTCGAATGAGGCATCTATTGAAGACATCCATAAGATCAAAAAATGTCTCAACCAAGATCAGTCACAAGCCAGAGGCTACCCTTTTGGAATAGAGCGGGACCCAACTCAATAGTCTAGTTAGATTCAAGGGTACGATACTAACCCTGATGGGGGTGTTTTTTAGTGCATTAATTCCATCAAGGTTAATAATTGGCATGTGCATGAAGACAATGGAAACATGAGAGGCATTCCTAGGGAAGGGTGTCGACATCACCACCTACTTGAACTTGACCCTGAGTGGAAATAATGCCTTTCTCAAACTCGACCTATGTTGGGTTTATATCGCTTTAAATGTGGAAAAATTATTTCAAACTTTAACTTGTACGAAAATTATTTGGTTCACTCGACTTTGATCATGGATGAAGTCCTGGATACAATGCATATGAAGTGGGAGTTAAATGTGAATAATAACTTACATTCCCTGCTGCACACTTATCCTTCCTTCACTTCATCTCACTCGGGAGGTATTTTCAGTTTGTTTGATGCTCATGGCATGGGTGGTCTATTTAAGTGAATGGACCTAGCTCTAGGATGGATGATTGTTGCGAGTGTTTGGAGGGTAGAAAAAATTCCAAGTCAGTATTATTTACCAACGTGGGAATTATGTGAATTCAGAGAAGGTTTGTTTATTTACTTTCTCTCGTCTTACTTCAATGTGGGTTTTTATTTATGTGATGGTATCTCTTTAGGTTACCCTTAGTTTTGTTTCACAGTCTCATAGTCAACTTATTGTGTATCAGTATGGTTTGGTAGTGTCGTTGGTTCTTGTAGATGCCCATGTTATTCATCCTTTTCTCCACAACACAGTGACGGGTCCTACGTTTGAGTTGGTTGTAGTACTGCCCTCAGTTTCGTAACAAATTATTGATTCTGCGAGAATTTCATTAGCGATCTAGTCCTTTTCTGTGGTGTCTACTACTCAGGCACATTCTCGATCTAGTTTTAAAAATGTCTTAAGATTTCATGTTACTAGGGTCTTGGGTTTAGTCCACACTCGGCTCTCTCTAATTATCACATTGTGTCATAACCAATTTTATGACCACTTAGGTATAAGGTATTCTCTCTTGTTGTTGGTTGATGATGTGTTGTTATCATTCCAACTTCATTCTTATTCTACAAGGTTACCGCTCTACTTCTCTTGTTGTCCACAAGTTCCATCTTTGGTCTCACTAATTGGGTATGTTCACACAGTCAGGTTCATTATCAAATTTTTTTGCACTATCTAGTCAATTCTATTAAGTTAGTTAGGTCAGTAATTTTTATGGCCCCAAGGATGTGTCAACCTAGTTAATGGGGTAGAGTTGTTGGAACTTCCACCTCTCGTCACTGATCATTATTCAGCTGGAACTCAATAACTTATCACTTTGATTTTGTGCCCCAGGAAGTGAGGAGTGAAATCATCCACCTGGAAGCCAAGGAATTTGGTGATCGAGTTTATTTTTAGATACTTAAATTAGTGGCAACACCTTCATGCAGACTCCCAGCATAGGAAAATTTTGCAAAATATGACTCCATTTTCTTCACTTAGTGGCACTACATCATCAATTAAAAACCTTGCTTCACATGGTCATATGTGATTAGCAAGTTGATCACTATTATTTATTTGTAGGTCAAGAGGAAATTAAAAGGATCCTCAAGGACATCATGTACAACTTGGATGGAATTATTGTTAGATTTCTGATTAACACGGGTGGAACACTATGTGGTGTCTGACTCAGACTCTCACTTAGAATTTCAGCCTCATATTCCTGATATCATCAATCCTCCAGTTTAAGTTCTTCCACAATCCAAATCCAATGATATTTCTTTAATTATCATAGTAGACTAATAATCTTCTTTGGAAATGGGTTTTTTCTTTTTTGAAAATGATATGAACTTTTCCTATGGCTGTTTTAAGTCTACCATGTCTTAGTATGGTATATATGCACACAATTTTGCTTGAACATGTTAGGGTCCTACAATTCATAGGATCAAAAGGTGATTGAAAACTTTCTTTCAGTTCATGACAAATTGTAAATAATTATGCATTTTGCAAATGATATCCAAAAATAGAAATAAAAATGAAAAGAGGGTATATAAAAGAAAAATAGAATAAAAGAATGAAAATAAAAATGATGAAAAGAACCCCATGAAAAGGAAAAACAAGTGTAAAAGTGAAGCAAGTTCAAATTCCACTATATGGAAAAACATTTTTTGCATTGAAAAAATAAATTAAGGTTTTTTGTGTGCAACTTGTTTAAATGCCACAAACAAAGATCTTGTTTGAATAATAAAGTATAATCATGATCAAACACATTTAAATTTTTGATTTTAGATTAGAGAATAATTTAACCAAACTATTTAAACTTGATAGATAGGTTCAAGAATTAATCCAAACATTTAATATGGATTAATTAATTAAATTAATATATTAGAATAGAAATTGGGAAAAATCTCTTTGAAAAATAAAATGAGGCTTGCAAGACCAAATGCACCCTTAGGATTAAATTAAAGATGTTTAGAATATATTAGTTCTTCTTAGAATAAATAATCATGTCATCTAAACACGATTATCAATTTGTAATAAAGAATTATTGTTAAAATTGGGTTTTCTAATAAAGTTTGAAAGCGACAAACTATTTTGTCAGCTTGGGTTATGGAAAATGCATGTTTCAAGGGCCATGATCTTCCCTTCCCGGATCAACAACGTGGATTCAACTTCACACCCCCTCTCCCATTTCTTGTTAATGGCAAGGGGGGGGGGGGGGGTTTGAAAAGTGATATCGCTTTTCCTGAGCTCCACAGAACATGGTGAATGCTCATGACTTCGCACCCCCCCCACTCAATACCACTTACCACCACTCCCCCCTTCGAAATCCACTTCTCTCTCCTCTGCTCCTGCTAATGGCCCACCACGTCATCTCCTGCATTTTTTCTGTCGCCAAATATGTTGTGCCACTTTTCATTCCTCCATTCGCTCATTACACATTACCATTGCAAATGTCCCGTTACATGCCTACCCATTGCAAATTTTCTGTTTCTGATTAAACTGTTTTAACATTAATTCCTCTAAAGCACCATTCTGTAATGGGTCTAACCACAATGGTAATCAGTCTTGGTGTTATAAACTAGCCTCATCTCATGCTGCGTGATTCTCCTAACTACACTCTCACTATTGTTTACAGGTAATGATCTTAACTCCCACAACCACACATTACTGCTAGCACCTGTCAGCTCTAGCCAATTTCAAATTGGCTACCTACATTGACATAGATTCAAATTACCTATCCAGGTATCTATTCATGCTCAGTCTCTATCAAGTTTTTTCTTCAACAAACTCTTCAACATGGGACCAAATGGAAAGGGCCAATCCACCAATGGAAATTCAAATACCTAGGATAACCCTAAGACCCCTGCCATCCTGGACCTCGACCATATGCCCCTGGCATACCAACTTTACAAGATTGCTAACACAGGGTGTGAATTCAAATTATTCGAATTACACCTCTGGTTGAAGCAAATCTACATAGACAAAGAAGATGAAATTAACCTATGGGAATTCGTGCTACCCATGTTCATATTCCCATAAACAAATTATTTCCTGAATCTTGTCATGTGGTGTCAAGCCAGATACAATCTAGTTCAAAGAACCATTGTGGGCCAGAATGGTGACATTCTATTCACAATTTCACCTCAAAATAATTCCTGAAAATAACTCCCTTATCTTTTTTTTGCAGCTTCCCTTATGGATCTGCACCATAATCTTACCTTCCCTCAGAGAGCCTAGATCTTCAAAATATTCCTCCCAGAAGATGCTCAGCTCCCCAAGAAAAACCCTCCTATCCAGCTTCCACGTTCCCAAAGAAAACCAAATAGATCATTTCTTTAATTTCTTTCCTTCTAGGATATGAATCAAACCAATGGGTGGATGAGCCTATTTTAGTCTTTCTATCCATTTTTTCGAAAGAACAGAAGCCAACAATCATGTTTAATTTTAGTCACTTTTTGGTTGATAATATGCATGAAAAAATGATGAAGATTACTATAGAAGGCATGTTTAAAAATGCATCTATGTTAGTCTACATGTTTCTTTTCCAGGAAGGGGATATATTTCGAATAGCATTACACAAACAAGATGATCAAGGTATCAACCGATAAATGATTCACTAGACCTCATTACTCAGAAAAAATTCAAAAGAATTTAAGTTTGCAGATTTCATAGATAGTTTCATTCATACAGCTGCAGGGCTTCTCAGCAGTCAGAATGAGCCAACGACCAATTAAGAGATTAAAATCGTTTTGCACCTGAGTGAACCAAAAAAAAATGGAGACTCGTATCTATACAAAAATTATACAGAAATAAGGATGTATGGATGTGAGCTATCTCCCTACAAACTAGTGAAATATCTTCCAATGAGGATTTTCTCTCTGGAATATATAAGGCGTATGATTAACATGGCTGAACTCCATTTTGTTTTAGGTAAAAGGAAATAAAAATTCAAGATCAAGATCCAAGTGGGGCCTTTCATATGAAATAACAGAGAAGCAGGGAATGAGGCAGATTCATTCCTCAAACAGATGAAATTAAAACCAAGTTTCATCTGGTCATATGAACCATTCAACATAGTATCTAATTTAAGGGTGGAGCACAAAACCACACATTACAGTCATACTCCTAGACTAGAGACTGAGAAATTTATGAATCAAGACCAATGGGAGGAGGATACATTACAGAAAGTAAAGGAACAGATTCTATCAGTAATAACCTCCCAAAATCCAGTGCCACAAGAGAAGCAGGACAAGAGACGTAGGCAAGAAACATCTTCAGCAGTTACAGAAATTAGTGCCAAAGAATTCATCATTTATCAGAAAAGATAAAAGACAGACCCTAAAGATGTTGGGTATGTGTTATATTATTTCCACAAATAGTCGCACGTGTGGGGGGGCGATAACCCCTATTGTTCATTGTGCTAGGCTCATAGGGGCTCGTAGGGGGTGGGTAGTCCCTTGTGCAGGATCTACCTATTTTAGGTGGGCGGATATGCCTATGGTTTTGTGCATGGGTTTGCATATGGTTTTGTGTAATGTCCCGTTTTAAGAAAAATCACAAGTCTGTGCTAGAGATGGACTGCTGAGAAATTTACTGGTTATGTCTCCTTCCAAATAAGGGAGAGAACTAGAGGCTACCTGGCCCTTTGTAGTCTCTGTCTACAGATATGTAATTATTCCTATTCAGGAATTGCTACAACAAGCTCCTTAGGGACGCTGTATAAGGAAGCAGATGTCAAAATAAGGCCTCCCACTAAAGGAATGCCTTAGAAAATATATATTCCGACCTCCTTTCATATTTTAAGCTCAAAGAAATAACCTTAAGTAGGTTATTCAAATCTCCCACAGTGAACTAGCTGAAAATGGTAGCAACATGTAAGCACAAAATAGTTGTCTCCAAAAAATAACGCTGTATAAGTGAGAAATGGGACTGAGGTCCCTTAGATGACTCACTTACAGAATTAGAGGTAAAACAAATTAATCTAGCTCATATAAATAGATCTCTCAAAACAATATGTCTCAATCTAGCTCAAAACCCCATAGTCTAGCTCATGTAGAAAAGAATGAAACAAGAACAATGTTATTCCTACTAGGGTTTCTGCAGTAAATAAGTGACATATTAGATATGAAATTAAAAAGCTTCCAATGGCTAAGAAAATGTGATTCCTTTCCTCTTTATACACAATAAAGATCACCCACAAGGGGGTTCATGGGAATACAAAGTGTACAAGTGCATATTTGAAAATATATGTAGCTGGAAAACACAGTAATTGCAACACTGAACATAAATATGTCTGAAATATGAAAATACAGAAGAGGAATGGAATATAAATCTTTCCAGGAGAAGGGTTGGCCCTTTCTCCAAAGAATAAGCCCTCAAGCAAGGGATCAAACCCCACAGCTGTTGCTCTCTCAAAAATAACGTAGTTTACCCAGTAAACTGTGCTATCATGGATGGAACATAAGTTGGCCACATGCCAAGATATGAAATGAGGTCTGAAATCTCCTATGAAGCTCCCTCAATGAAAGAGAGACTCCCTTCACTGAATAGAATTGCACAAGAGAAGATGAAACAACCCTCCCACTGCACTACCCAGCAACACTATGTCCTCTGCTACAAAAATAACGCTGTAGGTGTGGGAAATGCTTGGCCTACAATCCAGATGTGGGAGAAATGAAGCACAACCCCTTCAAGAGATCACTCAATGAAGGAGAGGAATTCCTAAACAAGAATTCCTCCAAACTCTGCTAAGCAGCAGGAGTTTGTAGAAAATGTCTAAGCAGATATGAAATCAAAATACACAAGCTAAATTCACAATGCTGCCCTTCTCCTCCTTATGAAGTTGTGAGCTCCTTCACCTTGGGTCCCACCTCTTAGCGTTTCCAGTTTCATTTGAATCTCTTCCCTCCAAAACTGCGCTGTCTTCTTAGGCAAGCTACTCCTCCTTAGGCTGCGCTGGTTGACTTGGTCAACTTGACTTTTTCCTCATACACTTGGCCCTTTTCACACTAGGAGGTGTAAATTATGCTGCTAAAAAGGCCCCTTTTACATTAGGAAGGGTTTTATTCATATTAAAAAGGCTTCCTCTTCCTTTTTGTTCACCTACTATACAATATGAGCAAAAATTAATGTCCCAATTTATTCATGAAAATTTTGGGACATTACAGTCCTCCCCTCCCAAATGTTGCTTGTCCTCGAGCAACTGCAAGGATAGAACTGAGTGAATCTCTTCACCTCCTCCAGTAGCATCAGAATATGATGGGATCCTCCAAAGATTATGATGCCATCTCATCCATGAAACTCCATAGTGCCTCTCCCAAGCATATAGACTAGCATTTGGTGAAGCACCCCAAATGACTAAGATCATGAGAAGGAAAGTGCGCAAAGAGAAAACCATGTGTGAAATAGAGGTCTTCTCAAGGCATGGAGTGAAAAATGAATGGGAAGTCCTCTTCTCCAATGTGAAACCTCCACCCCAAGCTATCATCCATATGTAATGAGCCACCCTCCTGCATGGTAACTCATGAAAAGTTTCCTCCACCTTTGGCTCCAGAAGTGTAGGTGGGCTAAATAACTGAACATGATAGGCAAGAAGGCCTATCCCACGCTGTCCTCCTCTCCAATTACGAATAGTGAAGAGTATGTGTTGTTAATGGACTGCAAATGTATTGTCCTCAAGTGGAAAAATGTAGAGCAACCCACCAAGGATTCCTCCTCCAACATTGAAGAACAAGCTGCCCCAAAACATTTCTTCCATGATGAAGAGGACATGATCATCATAGAATGTCCAAATGAGATGCTTGCTGTAGGCTTTAAATGCTGTTGTATGATACAAACTAAGTCTCAAAAATGACACAGTGTAATCTCATCCATTGCTCCTTCAGAAAATGGCATGGCAAGTAGTATGTTGCTAAATGACTAGTGGTGATAATTCTCACATCCACTAGTAGAAAGTAAATGGCTGAATGGATCAGCTGAACATACAAGTTATATTTGGTCACTTTCCCATGATTATAGAATGAATTATCATCATACTCATGGCTCACATCAAAAGAAAATAAATACTTAGCTATAGTGGCCATATTTTTTCTCATGTTCCCTTTAGAACATGCAATGCAGAAAATGTGGGAATCCTTCCCCTTCAAGGACACTCCCCACTTATGTATCATCCTTCCAATCATGCACCAAATATAAATCAGATCCAAATCCACAAGGGGAGTCATGATCAGCAACAAAATGAGGAAAATTATGTAGGTTTCATGTGATGCAAGGGAGTACCATTAGTTTCCCCAATAGTGGCAGCGTAGTTTTCCAAGTTACTGCTTCAGAAATTTACATGGAAAAATGCTTTGTGACTCATGGCTGATAATGTAAATTAGCTGAACATGTATGCAATGGAAAAACATCTGCCATAGGCCATGTGAAATATGGCTGCCTCCATCATATAATTTGGCCCAACTTTGCCTGGGGAGCAATCTGGTCAGCTTCCCCTCTTGTGGAGCCATGCGCTGCAAGATAATGGTAAGAGTATACAAATCAGTAATTGTAAAAATAGAATTCTTACCATATGCTGGGAGTAAAATGATGTATGGATCCATAAATGAACCCTCCATAGTTGTTTGGCATGCTCCCATGAAGAGGAATGAGCTAGGTGCTGCAAGAAGATTCTTCTTCTCATGCTTGGGAATCCAAGTCAAGAAGAATGTAGCATAGTAATAGATGACTCCAGCTTCTACCTCATCCATCTCACCTCCTCTCTCTTCATCAAGTGCAACCAATGTGAAATGATCCTGGAACCTGTGGGTTATGGATCCACCACACTTCCGCTGGGCACACTCCATCCATTGGTTACTGCTCCAAAGAGATAATGCTATTGGCCTATACACATAGGCTCTCATCCATATCAAGCTCCTTTCTTTAACATGCAGCTTGTCAAAGATATCCTCCATAATTCTGCCATATATGAGGGGTCCCTTCCATGAAGAAAACACCTCTTGCACCATGATAGTGCCATACTTCACCCTTGCAGCACTATGCCAAGTGGGAGAGCAATCTTGCCCTTGCTCTCTCCCATTCCTCCGAAGCAACAAATATCCTTGCTGCCTCTTTACACCTCCATCACTCATCATATGTGGTGGAAAAAAAATGATCCTACCACCATAATGCATCCACACTTCTTGTTGTCACCAAACTCTTCCCATCCACATACCTTTGAGAAAAGGACATGTCTCATGATGGCCAAACTCTCTCCTGAGGAGCCAGCGCAAATTTGCCTCTTGCTGCCCTGTGTCATAGATATGCAAGTGGCTCACAAAATTCTTGCTCTCCATCCACTCTCCTCTATCAAGATATGGCTGTTCCCAATCCTTCTCTCCTTTGGCATCTTCCCAATGAAGACTGCCATTATCCCAAAGCAAGCATTCCTTCTTACATCTCATGGGATGTTGAGATGTAACTCCTTGAATAATTTCCAGGAAAGGCCTCTCATCAATCAAACCCTTGAATCCACAAGAATACAAGAGTGCTAAGGAAAAGACATCCTTAGGAGATGGCACATCATACATGATGCTCTCCAAATCCTTGCACCATAACTCCTCATGCTGCATGCAACTTAATAAGGGTGCAAAGGAATGACTGTTGATCCCTTCTTGGATCAAACCCCTCTTGTACAACGCTGTATAAACTTGCTCCTCTTTATCAACATGAAGTTTCAATCCTGGGCTATGTGAATGCAAATTTCCCAAGCCTCCTGTGACCTTTTCTGAAATATCATTGCATGGAAATTTTTGCATACCTTTGTGGATCTTTGAGACATCTTGTATGGTTGCAAGAGTCTCTCTCTCTAATTTGTTGGATGATCCAACTGTCGATATGGTGGGCTGCTCCTCTATGAATTGGACAGCATTGGTAGAAGCCTCCTCAAGTGGAGAAGGATGCTCCTCCTCATCTGGCCATCTATCCACTTCCTCTTGTGGTCCTCCATATTCTTCGCTTCCTTCATGAGCATAGGAAGTGCTTTCATCTTCTCCTACCTCTTGAAACCCTCTAGAGGTTTCACTATAGCTTTTCTCATCTTGAAACCCTCTTGGAGTTTCACTACACCTTTCTTTCCCATTGGTTGAACCCCTTTGGAGAGGCTCCTTTCTGATCTGAAAAATGGATGAGAGTAACCTCATCCTCTCCATATTTGTTCTCCTCTTCTCCATATTATCTGGGTGGATCTAAAATCCACAGGCTGAGCCAAGATAGCTGCTCCTTGCTCTTCTCTTTAGTTTTTCGAAAACTTGATCTCACAGGCAGTGCTAGAGATCATGCTCTGATACCACTGTAATGTCCCATTTTAAGAAAAATCACAAGTCTGTGCCAGAGATGGACTTCTGAGGCATTTAATGGTTATGTCTCCTTCCAAATAAGGGAGAGAACCAGAGGCTACCTAGCCCTTTGCAGTCTCTGTCTACAGATATGTAATTATTCCTATTCAGGAATTGCTGCAGTAAGCTCCTTAGGGACGCTGTATAAGGAAGCATATGTGAAAATAAGGCCTCCCACTACTGGAATGCCTTAGAAAATATATATTTCGACCTCCTTGCAGAATTTAAGCTCAAATAAATAACCTTAAGCAGGTTATTCAGATCTCCCACAGTGAACTAGCTGAAAATGGCAGCAACATGTAAGCACAAAATCGCTGTCTCCAGAAAATAACGCTGTATAAGTGAGAAATGGGACTGAGGTCCCTTATATGACTCAATATATGACTCACTTACAGAATTAGAGGTAAAAAAAATGAATCTAGCTCATATAAACATATCTCCCAAAACAATATGTCTCAATCTAGCTCAAAACCCCATAGTCTAGCTCATGCAGAAAAGACTGAAACAAGAAAAACATTATTCCTACTAGGGTTTCTGTAGTAAATAAGTGACATATCAGATTTGAAATGAAAAATCTTCCAATGGCTAAGAAAATGTAATTCCTTTCCTCTTTATACACAATAAAGATCACCCACAAGGGGGTTCATGGGAATACAAAGTGTACAAGTGAAGATTTGAAAATATATGTAGCTGGAAAACACAGTAACTACAACACTAAACATAAATATGTTTAAAATATGAAAATACAGAAGAGGAATGGAATATAGAGCTTTTCGGGAGAAGGGTTGGCCCTTTCTCCAAAGAATAAGCCCTCAAGCAAGGGATCAAACCCCGCAGCTGTTGCTCTCACAAAAATAGCGTAGTTTACTCAGTGAAATACGCTTTCATGGATGGAACATAAGTTTTCCACATGCCAAGATCTAAAATGAGCTCTAAAATCTCCTATGCAGCTCCCTCAATGCAAGAGAGACTCCCTCCACAGAATAGAATTGCACAAGAGAAGATGAAACAACCCTCCCACTGCACTACCCAGCAACACTGCGTCCTCTGCTACAGAAATAACGATGTAGGTATGGGAAATTCTTGGCCTATAATCCAGATGTGGGAGAAATGAATCACAACCCCTTCAAGAGATCACTCAATGAAGGAGAGGAATTCCTAAACAGGAATTCCTCCAAACTCTGCTAAGCAGCAGGAGTTTGCAGAAAATGTCTAAGCAGACATGAAATCGAAATACACAAGCTAAAATCACAATGCTGCCCTTCTCCTCCTTATGAAGTTGTGAGCTCCTTCACCTTGGGTCCCACCTCTTAGGGTTTCCATCTTCATTTGAATCTCTTCCCTCCAAAACTGCGCTGTCTTCTTAGGCAAGCTACTCCTCCTTAGGCTGCGCTGGTCGACTTGGTCAACTTGACCTTTTCCTCATACACTTGGCCCTTTTCACACTAGGAGGTGTAAATTAAGCTGCTAAAAAGGCCCCTTTTACATTAGGAAGGGTTTTATTCATATTAAAAAGGCTTCCTCTTCCTTTTTATTCACCTACTATACAATATGAGCAAAAATTAATGTCCCAATTTATTCATGAAAAATTTGGGACATTACATTTTGGGGCATGATGGTTTTCTGCCCCTGGTGTTTTTTAGATCCAGCTAAGGGAACTACGGTTATGTTCTAATCCAGGGTTAATGGATTGGGGTTTATGAATGCTTCGACGTGTATATATATGTGTTGTAACATTAAAAGGAATATAATGAAAAATCAAGCTGGTAGTCCCGATTTGGGATCCAAGGGAAAAATCTCTATGCATATTTGTTTTATGTTTTATGCTCTCACTATTGTTTATTTTATGTTTTTTAAGAATTCGTTTGCGAATAATTTATGTACAGGGTTAAATCCTACAAAATAAGTCATCATTTGGAACGAAGAAGGACATGACATGATTTTCGTGGCTGATTCATAGGTTTCGATAAGGTCAGAGGATCCTTTCCCTAATGCTCCATCCTCATAAACCTCTCAGGATCCTTGAGAAATAGTGCAGTCAACAAAATTGGGTGACAACCAAGATAAGCCCAAAATCTTCAAGAAGTTTTTGAAAATTATGAATAAAAATGAAGTACTCAAGGTCAACACATATGCACAATTCTGGAAGCATACCTCTACTTACCAACATAGATTGTTAACAACATTTGATAGTGAGAAAGGAAGAATGCAGATGGAATTCTTGCAATCTCAAGTGCCATTTCCAAAAACCCCTTTAGATTAAAAAAATATATATTTTCTCATCTGATGCAAAATAGATACATCCTATAAATTAAATGGATATACATAGATAGTCTAGAGGGATGCTTTTCTCCACCATGACCAACACTTCTATGGTAGCTTTAAATTTAAGGACATCACTCAATAATGTCCAGACACAATTAAAGTTAGAAAGAATCTCCTCGTTGGCAAAGGACAACAGAGTCAAATCATTGGATGACTTGGTGATCAAACTGGGATATGATCCAAGTGATGTCAAAGCAGTAGAAGAAATTATAAAGAGGAAGAATGCAAAGATAACAATACTTAGGAGACAACTTAAGTTACCATCTACAGATTATCCACAGGCAAAGGAAATAGAAGAAAATGAGCAACACAAAGAATACATGCTCAAACTAATCATTGAGAAAAATGTACAAATTAAGTGTTAGGTCCCTATATTACTAGTGTAGTCCCTTATTGTTGTTAGTGTAGCCCCCTTATTGTTATAGGTGTACCCCTGTAACCCCCATATTGTTTTTATTATGCCTTTAAATTATTATTGCAAGGTTGGCTAGGATTATATTGTGACCCCATGGACTCCTATATAAATAAAGTAGGTTTTTTCATTTGTATCATCCAAGAATTGTTAATTTATGTAATGTAAAGGAGGTTTCCCACTCTGAGTGGCTTATTTCTAAGGCGTTTATATATATTTTCTTCTATTTTTGGAGTTGGTTTCATAACATTTGCTATCCGAGCTTTGGATTCTAGGGTTTCGCTGCTTCAAACATGTCATCATGGAATTTTCGCTATAATGTTTTTTCTATGAGGGTTTAGACACTTAAAAAAAACCCATTTCTAAGAAAGCCTGAGGAACGTCGTGAAAGAATTTCAGATCTTGGTTCGAAATATTTTCGGTGATATGATTTGTGGAATTTAGGGTTTTTGTAGGCTCCCGAATTTCATATAAAAGAGGTTACCTTGGGAAAATCGTCATAACTCGCTCTCTAAGCATCGGATTGGAATTCTGTAAAATGTGGCCGAAAGTACACAGACTTTAGTTTCATGTGTATTAATTTCAGATCCGAAGGATGAAACAGTGACACGTGGCACACTGTACAAGTTCAATCTACTGAACAAGTCCATAATTATGTCTTTGTGGGAGATTGGTCATAAATTTTTCTTGAAGAATCCAAATCAGGTCAGACCATTGGCATTGGAAAAAAGATTCAGAGGAATACTACAGGACTAAAGATAAAATCTCAAGGATCTGAAATTGCAGAGATACATCAGTTAGCTCCTCAAAATCAAGAAAAATGTGTGTATTTGTTTTTCGAATTGCATAAGTATTGTTTGAAAAATAAGTTTGAAGAGTTTCCAAGGGCATATTGAAGCATAGATATCAGTATTGGGTTCTAAGCTTCCCCTTAAAAATAATTCAATGCCCATTAATCCCTCAGAATAATCTACTATGACTCATGAAGAGGAAGAAGTACAACATGATATATGAAAATCACAAGAGAAAGTGCACCAGATTTCGCTCTCGTAAAGAGCAACAAGAAATGAAATGGAAGTTTTAAAGAAAGGAGTGGAAGCTAAGATGGATGGTTTGAAGAATGGCGTGGAAGCTAATATGGATGGTTTGAATAAGGGCATGGAAGCTAAGATGGATGATTTGAATAATGGCATGGAAGATATGGAAGAAACAATGGAAGACATGAAGAATGATATAAAAGAAGACATGGAAGGTTTGAAGTAAGGTTTGACAAAGTTGATATAAGAAATGATTCCTAATAGAAAAAATATAGTAGAGGAAACTCATGATGAGAACAAAATAAATGTTAATCGTGATTTTGTAAACTCTAATGTTGGATTGAAGACCCACCATATTCTGAAGATTGATATGAGGAATTTTGATGACAAGGATCCCGTAACATGGATACCACAGATGGAGCAATATTTTGATCTCAATAATGTGCAAAACACACAAAAGGTATGCATTGCAACTTTATATTTAGAAAAAAAAACATTTGTATGGTATCCATGGCTTTTCTCCAGTAAAAAAATTGTCACTTAGTCAATTTTTACAGAGGGAATGATAGCACATTATCAGGATACAAAGAGAAACACCTTCTTTAGCCAATTGATAAATCTCAAACAAAGGGGTTCAGTGGTGGAGCACATTTAGTACTTCCAAAAATTGAATATAAGGGTAACTGATATTCCAGAGGAACACATGATTGATGTCTTCATAGGGACTTTAAAGGATAACATCCAACATGAGGTTCACCTTTGCAAACTTGATTCATTGGAGAAAGCATTCCGGTTGGAAGGAAAAAATGAATGTAAAATTGTGGCGACAAGGAAGCCTACCACTCACATATATAAAGATGGAAGTGTTGCTACTCCCAGACTTCCACAACGTAAAAGGTTGACACTACAACAATTGGAAGAAAAAAGAGCAAAAGGGCTTTGCTATAGTTGTGATAGAAAATACACTAAAGGTCATAAGTGTATCGAGAATAAATTATTTAACATATATTGTGAAGAGGAGGAAGAAAATGAACAAGAAAATTCAAAATAAGAGGATATACACTAGGAACCAATCCTAGATAAAGAAGAAATGAGTCCGACCATATCGTGTAATGCATTGGTAGGAATTACCACTCCTCAAACTCTCAAGATAGAAGGACATATCAAGAAGAAAAAGGTAATAGTGTTGATTGATTTGGGTAGTACCCATAATTTTATTCATTTTAAGGTAGCCAAGGAATTTAATTTCTTCCTATACCCAGCACCAAAATGTCAAGTGATGGTTGCAAATGGAGGAACTATAAATTGCTCTAGAAAATGCCATAATATCAAGGCACTTTTTGGGTCTGGTAATTGTCGTATTTTCATCATGTTTATCCTCACCATGCCTCACATTACATCACCTCATTTAATCATTTACCATACCATCTTCATGGGTTCACCTTATTATTTTCCAATTTATTTATTTTTAATATTATAAGAGAATTTATGAATAATTATTGGAAAATTAACATATTTCATTAATATCTCAAATGTGGATGAGATCTATAATGTGTAGGATTATTTGAAGGATTATTCAAAAATCTTCTTGAATATTTACTCCACCATTTCAAGAATTCAAAGGATAATTGTTCAAGCTTATTCCAAGGAGAAGATTATGGAGATTTGGATAACATATCTCACCCAATATTTGTGAGAGATGAGTGAGGATTTGAAGGGATCATATTTTGTAATTATAGGGATATTGGTTGAGAGAAAAGTGGATTTGTAATTATGAGTTTCTTCTCTTGTTTTTAAAGAACTCATGTATAAAAGAGAGTGCTCTCTCTTCATTTTGATTTATAGGAAATGGAGGAAATATATGATAGAGATATGATAGATATGATAGACAGGAGAATCAGAGTCTAGAATAAAGTTTTGGTTTTGTAATATTTCATTGTTTTTCTTCATCATTAATATATGTTGACATAGGGTTATTCTTCACATGTTGTTTTTATCTTATACAATTGCACATTTCCAGTTTATGATATGATGAGGTGGTAATGTTGTTGGAGTAGAATTGTTGAGTAAGGACAATCAGGACCTCCTAGTAGGAGTCTCTTCTCTCACTTTCTACACATCACAAATTTCTGCTCTTTAGTCTCTCTTCTTAAGGACAGTAATCTGGGGAATGACGAACATGTTCTCCTAAGTTTGGAGCCTCTTTTGTCATTTACTACATCTTAAATCAGAGAGAAAAGCATTAGAATATGATAGTTTAAAATCCGGCATGATCTGAAGGAGGAAAATCACGCCTATGAAAATTTTATCGAACAATGGTTGCAAGCGAGTATGAGGTTAGATCAGTCATTTTGTTTTTATATAGTTAAATTAAAGTTACAACAAGCAGGTTCGGTTATTTTTGTACATTTCCATTTTTCATGTGCGCAATTGACTATGAATATATTTTTATTACTGTTTTTTGCATGCACTAGAAGTTTGGTTACACGTAACATATTTTTAATGTTCAATTAGAATAGAGTAGATTAGAAAAATAAATACATTTTTTTTATTTTTCTGAATAAGTATGCAATCTCCGAAAAATAATGTCTAATAGTTTTCAGGAATATTTTTTTTTTAGATTTCTTTGATTTCAAATTTTCTAATTTCGTTTTTTTTTATTTTTAGAAATAAAACAAATTAATATATATATATATATATATATATATATATATATATATATATATATATATATAAAGAAATCATTTAGATATTTTTTTTTTCCAAGGGGAAAATCGGGAACTTTCTATTAATAAATTAATGAAGGTTACACTTAATACATTCAATTAAGCATTCGAGATGCCCATAGGGCCCATTTACTTATGTACACCGTGTAGCGAGGCTAGCAATAAAATTTACAGATTTCCAGCAGGGCTGGGATTTTCACGCTTGCCTTTCCTCTTTTGGACTATCTGCCAATTCCCCGAATGCAGGGAGGAAGGAACCAAGGCCAACTCATTATTCCCTATTTTATTTTCTTTATCAGAGTCTGAGCTTTCAGACACATGCACTCTCTTGTTGGCACCCGAGATTACTTCAAAACTTACTTCAGGTAGCATTGGATCCATCGTCGGGTCAACCTGAGAGGTCGTGTTAGTTTCCATTGGTTCTTGTAAATCTTGTTCTTGTGTCACTTCATCTTCTACTGGCTATTTCCTCTCATTCTGGGTTGGTATATCTCCTTCATCTTCTATCTCTTGCTCTTGTCCTCCTGTAGGGAATTTCCATCCGTTGGATGCTTTCCCTGTTTTCTTCTTCTTTCTAGTTTTTGGTTTTGAGTTCGAGCATGTGTTTTGTAGATGCTGGTTTTCCTGCAAATCCTACATCTAAACATTGTATTTTCATAGTCCATGTGTTGCAGCCATTTTTTTTTATTGTGGATAAGATAGATACTTTCCATCAGCCCCTTACTGAGATCCACTTCCACACAGATTCGTGCAAAGGTGAATATTCTCTCCTCAAGTCTTTGGATGTCTATTTTGATATATCTCCCAAGTTTGTTACCAACGACCTCTAATACACCTTCATTCCTGAAGTGGAGCAGGAGGTTATAAATCCTGACCCAAATCGACATCCTGGTAATCTCCATCGTATTTGCATCAAAATTAGGGAACCAGTGGGTGTTGAAGAGTCCAGTAGAGCCCCAGAACCACGGTCCTACCCTGATTATGATATATTTGGCTTCCTATGATTGAAACTTAATAATAAAATACCCTTTGGAACATATATGTATGTCGCATTCCATGGTCCAGTTTTTAAATATCTAATGGAACAACTCCATTGGTTTTGGCCAGTAGTAGTTAAATCTGCATAGTATTACCTGTTTTTCAAATGTGGAATGATGTTCCTCAATCTCTAGTGCCTTAATGTTTAATTATGGTACGCAGTTCAACTACTCCACAATGTATGGTTTGGGAGTGTTTTTAGTCTGTTCCGTTGGGTGTTGTTGCTTTGTTTTTTCCTTGTAAGATGTTCCTATAAGATGGGCCGTTTTGGATTCCAGTTTTGAAGGTGTTGGTTCCCCTCATTTTTCCGTGTGTTCTATTCTGTTTGGATCTAGTCGAGGTGCTTCCTCTAGTTGCTCCTCCTTTGAGCCTTAAGTTCAGGGAAATGGAGGAGCTCCTTTGGATGGAGTAATCCTCTGATCAAGTTCCCCCCTGTAAACCCCTTGTCCCAAAACTGCTAACAGGACTCTCTCTGATTCTAGAAAACAAAAATGCCTCACATAGGAAGTTTACCATAGTGCAAGCAACCTCTCTCTTCCCCTGCCACCAAAGCCGTTGAGGGGATAGTAGAGGATTCATAACCCATTCATCCCACAGAGTGGTCATAGATCCTGATCCCTCAAGACATAAAGAAGAACATTTGGTTGTATATAAAAAACTAAAAATAATAGAGCATAAAAATATGGATACCCGCACGATGCGCAGCCTCTGGATTCGAAAAACCCAATTATAGTTAGGGAGAGCCCATACCCATCAACGCCTCTTCTTGTCTGTGGCTTGTGCAGGAGATCCACAACATAACTGCCACTATAGACGGGTTCATCCTTCACTCGAACACCCATCTCCAACCTCCCTTGAGGCAGCAGGCCTCCGACTCCTGCCATGGCCTCCATTCCTTCATCTCTGTCCCACGTTCCTTTGATCCCATCGTCAAGAGGCTGAAAAAAGGTGCCCGGAGCAAGAAGGAACCCAGAAAACCCAATTGCAAGGTGAGATAACAACGAGCCCAAGGCAGTCTCATCTTCAAAAAACTTGCTTGATGTGGAATGTAGAAAAAACGTGTCTTGCCGCACTTTAGAGCCGGCTTCCCCTCTCCACCATGAGCCTCTGCTTGGCTACTTAGCTTAGACCCTCCATTCGCGTGTTCTAGCCCTGAAGTGAGCCGAATCCCTTCCCATCGAGACACTAGAGCTAGGGGAGTCATCGTCACCTCACCCAAAACCCTATTCCTGTAAACCCTTACACTCTGACTCTCCCCTTTTTTTAATTTTATTTGTGAAATAAAACAAATTAATTTAAAAAAAAATAAATGAAAAATAAAAACAATAACAAAAAAAAATGCAAATGCAAATAAAAATAAAAATTTTCACTCATCTCTTCCCATTAGATTTGAACATTCCCTTCATAGAGCACCTCTTCCCATGAAGACCCAAATATAGCCTTTACATGTTTCATCAGGTTCGGTTCTGTGGTCCATTATGTTTGATAGTTCTGGTATACTACAGCCCATCAAACATTGAGGAAGAATAATATGTTCATAATTGTTCTAAAAGCGAAGCAGAACACAACAATAACACATTTTTCAGTGGTATTTGTAGAAGGGAAGGATAGAGTACTCAATGAGATGAAAGCTAGTGGAAAGAACTTCCAGTTAGACTACAACCTACTCAAATTCATTCTTTATCTCAATTCAGTTGTAAAGAGACATCCACTTCCTGAACTTTGACTATCTCCGGGTCGGTCCCTTATCTATCTATCTGGACGAAGGAGATCGCGAGTCACATCTATGCCACACACATCGCATCAACAGTTGCCATCTCTAGCATTAATTTTCAAATTTCAGTTCATTAATTTTCTATAGTTGTAGTAGCATTTTTTTTTTATTTGTGGGAAAATTGTTAAGAACATGATAGTGTGACAAGGACTTCCATATGCTGCAATAACGTAGTCAAAAAAATATATGCTACCAAACTGCTTAAGATATGCTCGAGTCTCAAGGCTTGCAATCTTTCACATTAGCTTCATCCAGTGTAAGAAATCAATCCAAAGAACATGCTTGGTATTCCTTGACTTAGAAGGAATAGCATGTTGGAGATCGCATAGCCGCTGTGTAACATAGGTCGCATTCACGAATTGCGTTTATGAGGCTCTTGAGTGCAACTTGCGAGTTGGAAGATCGATTCCAGTCACAAACCTGATGAGGGGTCGTGATGCGACTTTGTCCAAGTCGTATTGTGGGAATGCGATCATCCAAGACACAACTAGAAAATTTGAAGATGCAACCTCCAAGAAAGTTGCAACTAGAAAGTGCAGCCTTTAGATATATTTTGAAAACGAAAACCTTGACTCGGAAATTTTCCCTTCAGGACCTGGGGATTATAAAAAAAACGTTGCTTTTCCAGAAATTTCTTGAAGAAATCATAAATATGAAAGTCAACGAAGAACCAAATTCCCCTGCGCTAACATGTTATCTTATACAATATTTGGATAAGATATACATATCTGATCGGATTCATTGGCCTATTAATCTCTACATCCTCCTCCATTGGCAGTCAACGCGAAGGCGATAATGTAGATGAGTATTGGTAGATGAGTAGTTGGCATCTACAGTGGATAAGTTGTTGAAGAAGGTGAGGAATTGTCTCACAAGAAATCCCCGAGCGCGAGATGTTAGAACGATAATGAAATAAATGGTTCCATGTCATGATCCTTCGTTTCATTGCATGACTGTCATTCTGGCTCATCAACTAAGATATCTGACGATGATCTGCATGTTCCGATGAATGACCGATCAAGGGGAAGGATTTGCTATCGAAACTCAATACAAAGGCACCTCTTCTTATATGGTCGAAAGATCTTGCTTACATGCCTCCATGACCGATCTCAACCGCCTTAAGATCTCCTATTTTCAGTTCAGATGTCAGTTTCAAGTTTTGCTTCAGATATAACAACAATATTTCTGAGCTGGTTTACTGGAAGTTATCATGTTTGGTTCACAATAATTGCATTCATATCGTATTTTAGTCATAATATCAAATTTCTATGAAGGTAAAAGAAAATGTATTTTAGTTTGAATTTGAAGTATTCATACTAATTCTTGCATTTTATGTTTTTCGAAGCTCTCACAATTTTTATGCAGGTATAGTGCTAAGCTTTTTAAGGTTCAAAGATGATTTGATTTCATGCTGAAGTGATTTTCAGCAATCACAATAAAACATGCAAAAGTGAAATTTGGGAGGAGCTAAATTTTTCATCGCACATGTCTGTTACATAGATATTTTTGAAAAAAACCCATTCTGACATGACATGTTCATTTACCCTTCTCCTTCTATGCTTATCAGCCATCCATATCATGTTGAAATGTTACTTTCAACAGTGGCTGTGCAGAGCTGCTTTCCATTTTTAATTTCCAGTATTTTCTCCTCTAGCCGCTTTTTAAATGTAGTGATCAATCAGTCTCAGTTTTTGTTTGAATCGGCGCAGTCCCTTTTATTTTTGAGAAATAGAGTCTTTTTAGTTTGATTGAGAACATAATCTGTATTTGGAAAAATAGAGTACTTTTTATTTTTACACAGAGATATTTTTTTGTGTATGCGGGCGTTTTATTTTTAAACCCCGTGGTCCCCACAGAGTCAAAGTGTCTTGTTGATGATGGAGGTCTGATGTGTTCAATGCAATTGGAGGTGTTACACATATATACCACAACCATTATAATCGCCCTCCACCGTAAGCCGAGGTCCGCGGGTCCACAGACCACGCGGCAGTATAATATGCAATTGCAAAGTGTGAATCGGGAGGACTTTATTTTATGGCCCAATTGCACTATGTAATACCCAGACCCGATTCATTTATAAAGGCGGAGTTAAATGGTCCATCGCGTTCGGTTCCCAATTGGCAATCAAAATTCTTGTGTGGTTTGTTTTTTTTATTAAAGACCGGACCCGACGGGGTTTATCAAGTGGAATGGAGATTGGATTTCGCGTTACATTCTGGCCCTACGTTAGCAGAGCCAAACTAGACCCGATATGTTTTATAGGCCAGATTTATAAGTCATCGCGCGCACAAATTTTGTTGTGACGTCACCCAGTTTTGTGACGCAAAAACGTTCATTGTATTCTGGTTCAATTTTTGTTTAAAGTCCGGTGGTGGAGATTTACAAAGGTTTAATGTATGTTTTAATATGCGCGACAAATATATGTTTTATATGTTTTATATATATGGTTCAAACATATATTAAAACAGTCGTAATGGTGGGCCCCGACAAAGTTTTTTTTAAAATAGATTTGTTGTTAAGTTTTGGTTTTAAAATATGCATGACATATATAATGAAAAGGCCCGAGAGCGTGTTACGTAATTGTTTTGTTTCTTTTACAACAAACAGTGAATGAAAAGCACATCAGTGCGAAATACACAATACACAACACTGTTATTTGTGAGAGACAAAGTGCATTTTGTTGAGACAAAGAAGTCTGTTCTGAGCACTGCGTTTTGAAGAAGTCCAGATTTTGTATTAGTTTGTTTTTGAAGATTAATGAAGTAGTTTTAGAGTGAAAACTCTGTCTCCTGTGAGTGAAATTTTAATATTTTCTCTGTGTTAAAGAGGGGAGTTTTATTCTCCATTTTTTGTTCTGGAATTTTCAAATATTCCAACATGGTATCAGAGCTAGTCCAGGCTCTTTGAAGGTCAAAGAAGCTAAAGGAAAGGAGTTCTTTGTTGCAGCAGCTTCTCTGGCAGAGTGAAGACTCAGCCAAAAAGAATTCAAGGTATTTCTCTATACAGTTTATTGTGTTATTGTTGCAGAACAGTCAGTTATTTTAAATACACAGCCAAGTGTTTTTGAATCATAGTTAAGAGTGCAGAATGGCTGGGGCCAGCACTAGCATGGGTATTGGAAATACCCAGCTCCCACAATTTAATGGGAAAAATTCTGACTACTGGTCAATAACTATGAGAGCTTTATTTTCTTCCCAAGATTTATGGAAACTTGTTGAGGATGGCTTTGAAGAGCCAGCAGATGAAATTGATTTTGATGATTTAACTCACGTAGAGAAGGAACTACTGAAGAACAATAAGAAGAAGGATTCAAGAGCCCTCTACCTTTTGTATCAAGCAGTGCACGAGAGTGTATTTCCTAGGATAGCAGCAGCTAAGAGATCCAAAGAAGCATGGACAACTCTCAAGACAACCTATCAAGGCATGGAGAAAGTGAAGACACCAAAACTTCAATTGCTGAGGAGAGACTTTGAGACTCTCTGTATGAAAGAGTAAGATACTATTGATTCATTCTTCACACATGTGATTGGAATGGTCACACAGATAAGGTCTCATGGAGAGACTCTTGAAGATAAGAGGATTGTGGAGAAACTCTTGAGGAGTCTACCCTCAAGATTCGATGTGATTGTCACCACCATAGAGGAGACTAAGGATCTCACGAATTTTTCAGTGGATGAACTGCATGCATCACTGATGACCCATGAGAAGAGATTGGGTAGGAGTGAAAACTCATCTCTAGAACATGCCTTTAAGACCCAGATGTATTTCGGAAGAGGAAGAGGGCAAGGCAAAGGAAACAAAAGAGGAAGAGGTAGAAGCCAAAACAGAGGTGGAAGAAACAGTCCAACAAATGCTCAAGGAAGGGGCAGCAATCCAAATCAACATCAAGGCCAAGGCAACAACCAACAAAGTGGTCGACATAATGCTCAAGGACAAAGGTATGATAAATCCAATGTCCAATGTCACTATTGTAAAAAATATGGACATTATGCTAATGAATGTAGAAAGAAGCAGCATGATATGGGAAATAGAACAAATGAAAATTTTACTAGAGAAAATATCAGCCAAGACAAATTGTTTTTAGCTTGTAATATGGCTGAAGAAAAGAATGAAGATTTATGGTTTCTAGACTTCGGTTGTAGTAACACATAGCAATGTTTTCTATGTTAGATGAGAGTGTGAAGTCACAAGTCACACTAGGAACTGATAGCAAAGTTTTTGTTATGGGAAAAGGAGATGTAAATGTTTTAACAAGGTAAGGTTCAAAGAAATCCATAGCAGATGTCTATTATGTTCCAGGAATGAAGTGTAACCTCTTAAGTATTGGAAAACTTGTTCAAAAGGGGTATAATGTTTTCTTTGAGGATGATGTTTGTACCATCATGGATAAACCACCCAGCAAACAATGTATTGCTGAAGTGAAGATGACAAGGAACAGGATGTTCCCTCTCAGAATGAGAGCAGATTTGAAAAATGAAGAAGAGATAGCAGCAGTGACACAAGAGGCTTTCCAAAGTGAACCCAAAGATGAAAATTGGTTGTGGCACTTGAGATTTGGACATCTCAACTTTGGAGGTCTTAATTTGTGGAACAGAAAAGGAATGGTAAGAGGATTACTATTGATAGAGAAACTGGACAGCCTTTGTGAAGGTTGTATCTTGGGGAAACAACACAGAGAAAGTTTTCCTTTCGGGAAAAGCATAAGGGAGAAATCACCCTTAGAGATTGTCCACTCAGATTTGTGTGGACTGATGCAAACTCCATCACTTGCTAGCAGCCATTACATGCTAACATTTATTGATGATTTTACTAGAAAAATTTGGGTTTACTTTTTGAAAAACAAAAGTGAAGTGTTTGAAATATTTTTCAATTTCAAAGCACTTGTGGAAAACCAAAGTGGGTTGCATATCAAATTCCAAAGGACTGATAGAGGAGGTGAGTATATCTCTAAATATTTTCTACGTTTTTGTAGAGAAAATGGGATACACAAGCAATTTACAACTAGATATACTCCGTAGCAAAACGGAGTTGCCGAAAGGAAGAATGGAACCATAATGGACATGGTAAGGAGTATGTTAAAGACAAAGCATTTGCCTAATGATTATTGGACTGAAGCTGTACATTGTGAAGCGTAAATTTTGAATAGGTGCCCTACAAAAGCAGTTATGAACAAAGTGCCGGAAGAGGCATGGAGTGGCACAAAGCAAGGTGTCACACACATGAAAGTTTTTGGATGTGTGGCTTATGCACACATTCCGGATCAGCTAAGGAAGAAGTTGGACAGCAAGGGGGAGAAATTTATTTTCATTGGATATAGTGAGGAATCCAAAGCTTACAGGTTGTACAACCCATCCACCAAGAAGTTTATTGTATGCAGAGATGTTCAGTTCATTGAGGAGAAAGCTTGGGATGGAAGCATAGAGAAAATAGTGAATGTTAAACATTGTTTATCTCATGATGAAAATGATGATGAGTTGGCTGAAATACATCCCCAAACAGTAGCACCAACACAAGGGCATCAAGGTACACCCTTGATGAGAAATGAAAGTGCTTCTCCAAGCACACCACAAGGAGGAAATTCAAGTGCTTCTTCAAGCACTTGTACACCTAATGAAAGAGGTAAGAAGTTCAGAAATTTGAATGACATTTATGAACAAGAGGTAGAAAATGAAGGTATAAATTATTTGTTTGCTTTATATTGTCATGTTGATGACTCTATTCATTTCGAGGAAGCTATTAAGGATAAGAAATGGATAGAAGCTATGGATGAGGAGATTAATTCCATAGAAAGAAACAAGACTTTGGATTTGGTTGAACTCCCAAAAGGTAAAGATGTCATTGGAGTTAAATGGGTCTACAAGACCAAGAGTAATGCTGAAGGAAAAATAGAGAGACACAAGGCAATACTTGTTGTCAAAGGATATAATCAGAAGCATGGGATAGATTATGAGGAAAATTTCGCACTGGTTTCCAGAATGGAAACCGTGAGAGCAGTGCTGTCCATAGCAGCACAAAACAAGTGGAAAGTTTACCAAATGGACATGAAGTCAACATTCCTAAATGGAGTGTTAATGGAAGAGTTTTACATTGAATAACCTCTTTGCTATGAAAAGAAAGGCCAAGAGCACAAAGTGTGCAAGTTGAAGAAAGCTCTTTATGGGCTAAAGAAAGCGCCAAGAGCGTGGTACAATAGAATAGATTCCTATCTACTGGAAAATTGATTTGAAAAGTGTGAGGGAGAACCCACCCTCTACATCAAAGAAAAAGATGGTAAAATGTTGATTGTAGTTTTATATGTTGATGATGTTATTTTCACAGGTAATGATGATTACCTTATTGAAAATTTTAAAACAGTCATGAAAGAAGAATTTGAAATGATTGATATGGGTTAGTTGAGATAATTCTTAGGAATAGAAGTAGAACAAGATGAAAATGGGATTTTTATCTCACAGGAAAAATATGTTAATGAAGTGCTTGAAAGATTTAATATGCAGGAGAGCAAAGCAGCGATCACTCCCACAGTGATGGGATTAAAACTCAGCAGAGAGGACAGCAGCAAGGATTTTGATCCTAGCTTGTACAAGAGCATAGTTGGTAGCCTCATGTATTTGACTGCAACTAGGCCCGACATAATGCATGCTGTTAGTTTGATTTCCAGATTCATGGAGAAGCCAAAGGATGCACATTGGCAGGCAGCGAAGAGAATTCTGAGGTATGTTAAAGGAACCAAAAGGTATGGCATTTTATATACTGCTTCAGAATGTTCAGATTTAGTTGGATACATTGACAGTGATTGGGATGGAAGTGTAGATGATCGGAAGAGCACTTCCAGTTATGTCTTTCACATGGGCTCAAGAGCCATTTCATGGGCTTCTAAAAAGCAGGCCATTGTAGCGTTGTCTACAGCAGAGGCAGAATATGTGGCAGCTACAGCAGCAGTGTGTCAAGCAACTTGGATGAGGAGGATGCTAAGAAGTTTGTGCCAAGAGCAGGCAAAAGGAACTGTGATTTTTTGTGGCAATAGCTCAGTTATTGCATTATCTAAGAATTTTGTGTTTCACAAGAGGATGAAACACATTGACACAAAATTTCATTACATCAAGGAATTGGTAAGAAATGGAGAAATTGTTTTGGAACACTGCAGAACTTAGGAGCAGTTTGTAGACATTCTGACCAAGCCATTGGGACAGAAGAGTTTTTAATTTTTGAGAAAATTCCTGGGTATGACTGATAACCTAGTAGTTGAAAGTAAGGGGGAGTGTTGAAATGTTACTTTCAACAGTGGCTGTGCAGAGTCACTTTCCATTTTTAATTTCTAGTTTTTTCTACTCTAGCCGCTTTCTAAACGCAATGGTCAATTAGTCTTAGTTTTTGTTTGAATCGGCACAGTCCCTTTTATTTTTGAAAAACAGAGTCTTTTTAGTTTGATCGGGGACAGACTCTATATTTGGAAAAACAGAGTACTTTTTATTTTTACACAGAGATATTTTTGTGTATGCGGGCGTTTTATTTTTAAACCCCGTGGTCCCCACAGAGTCAAAGTGTCTTGTTGATGATGGAGATCCGATGCGTTCAACGCAATCGGAGGTGTTACACATATATACCACAGCCATTATAATCGCCCTCCACCGTAAGCCAAGGTCCGCGGGTCCACAGACCAAGCAACAGTATAATATGAAATCGCAAAGTGTGAATCGGGAGGACTTTATTTTATGGCCCAATTGCACTGTGTAATACCCGGACCCGATTCATTTATAAAGGCAGAGTTAAATGGTCCATCAATTCTAGTTCCCAATCCGCAATCAGAATTCTTGTGTGGTTCGTTTGTTTTATTAAAGACCGGACCCGACGGGGTTTATCAAGTGGAATGGAGATTGGATTTCGAAAAACATTTTGGCCCTACGTCAGCAGAGCCAAACCGGACCCGATATGTTTTATAGGCCGGATTTAAAAGTCATCGCGTGCACAAATTTTTTTTTGACGTCACCCAGTTTTGTGACGCGAAAATGTTCATTGTATTCTGGTTCAATTTTTGTTTGAAGTCCGGTGGCAGAGATTTACAAAGGTTTAATGTATGTTTTAATATGCGCGATGAATATATGTTTTATATGTTTTATATATATGGCTCAAACATATATTAAAACAGTCGTAATGGTGGGCCCCGACAAAGTTTTTTTTAAAATAGATTTGTTGTTAAGTTTTGGTTTTAAAATATGCGTGGCATATATAATGAAAAGGCCCGAGAGCCTGTTATGTAATTGTTTTGTTTCTTTTACAACAGACAGTGAATGAAAAGGACAACAGTGTGAAATACACAATACACAACAGTGTTATTTGTGAGAGACAGAGTGTGTTTTGTTGAGACAGAGAAATCTGTTCTGAACGCTGCGTTTTGAAGCAGTCTAGATTTTGTATCAGTTTGTTTTTGAAGATTAATGAAATAGTTTTAGAGTGAAAAATATGTCTCCTGTGAGTGAAATTTTAATATTTTCTCTGTATTAAAGAGGGGAGTTTTATTCTCCATTTTTTGTTCTGGAATTTTCAAATATTCCAACATATCAAAACCCACTTTCATTATGACTCCACACATACTTACCTTTCAGAGTCGCATACATTATTTCATCATTTCTAGTTCATATTTTACCTCATGATAAAACCAATCAACTCCTTTTTCCATGACCACATTTCCTTGCTATCATTTTCCTAAAAATGCTTGTTTCTACTGCAATATTTTTCATCTATAGTCATACCAATCATTTTTTAAAAACTAGTGTTGACTAATGTGGGATTCCTTAAGGCCCACCTTTCAACGAGTCTCGACCCATCGACCTTAGCACCTTATCTGGGATAGAGACTAGAGCCATCATTAGTACCTTGAGGCTTGTAAGCCCTAATGACAAGTTCTCTTGCCGACAATCATGGGAATACATCAATGTCCCTTGATTTTTGGATCTTGCAGGTGGCTCAACATGAGATCATTTATTTTCACTTTGCAAGTTGTACTTGGGTACCTTGGAACTCATTGAAATCAATGGTGATTTTGCATCGCGTTGGTTAACGACATCCATTAATGGTCGGTAATACAATGACTTATTTTCATGCTCGACATCGACACATCCATTTGCATGAATATAATTGTACCATCGAGTTTTTGAAGAAGGTGAAGACTATATATTTTTCATGACTCAATCAATAGTTGCAATAAAATTCCTTTAGCCATATGAGATTACAACAATTCCACTTTCAGACTTCATCTTCTGTTTCATACAACCAAGTAGTAACAATACAAATTCTTTCACTTCACATGATCCAGCAACATGATATTCACATGATCCAACACCATGATATTTTCCTAATCCAGTAGCATGACATTTTCCTGATCCAGAAGTAGCAACAAATATATTCATATTGCATAATTCATCAACTATTTGGGTTAGTTAAGGTATGTTATTTTATAATTTTTAATCAAACAATTTCTTACATGTTGAAAATAAATGAACTTGGAGAATTTCCTCACCATATTACATTATCTTTCTCCTTTTCGTAAACATAACACATCTTCAGTTTGTGGGGGGGCGGGGGGAGATATTCATAACCATTTCATTCCATTAATCACCTCATTGACAACCAACATGAATCTTCCAAACTACACTTCATTGCAGTTGGTTCACATACATTGATATCTATTTTGGCATGATTCAAAAATATGAGAAAAGGTTTTCTTATGCATATTAATGAATTATCATTTCCAGTGCATGTCTTATCATTTTCAGTACATGTATTATAAAAAAAAAGAAGGAAAGAAAAGAAATGAATATTGTTAACACAAGAACCAACATGTGTTATATTCATGGTTGCTAACACAAGAACCAACCATAGAAAATATCAGTTGCAGTACATGTATTTCACATCCTGGAATGATACATTGTTAGAAACCATAATCATGCAAATCCAAAAGTTTTTAATCCATGCAAAGGTTGCATGAGGACATGCAACAAGTTCAGTTGGGGGGTATGTTGGGTCTCGTAATTGTCGCATTTTCATCATGTTTATCCTCGCCATTCCTCACATTCCATCACCTCATTTAACCATTTACCATACCATATTCATGGGTTCACCTCATTATTTTCCAATTTATTTATTTTTATTTATTATAAGAGAATATATGATTAGTTATTGGAAAATTAGCATATTTCATTAATATCTCAAATGTGGATGAGATCTGTAATGTTTAGGATTATTTGAAGGATTATTCAAAAATATTCTTGAATATTTCCTCCACCATTTCAAGAATTCAAAGGATAATTGTTCAAGATTATTCCAAGGAGAAGATTATGGAGATTTGGATAACATATCTCACCCAAGATTTGTGAGAGATGAATGAGGTTTTGAAGGGATCATATTTTGTAATTATAGGGATATTGGTTGAGAGAAAAGTGGATTTTTAATTATGAGTTGCTTATCTTGTTTTCCAAGAACTCATGTATAAAAGAGAGTTCTCTCTCTTCATTTTGATATATAGGGAATGGAAGAAATATATGATAGAGATATGATAAATATGATAGAGAGGAGAATTAGAGTCTAAAATAGAGTTTTGGTTTTGTAATCTTTCATTGTTTTTCTTCATCATTAATATATGTCGACACGGGGTTATTCTTCACATGTTATTTTTCTCTTATACAATTGCACATTTCCAGCATATGAAATGATGCGGTGGTAATGTTGTTGGAGTAGAATTGTTGAGGAAGTACAATCAAGACCTCCCAGTAGGAGCCTCTTCTCTCGCTTTCTACACATCACAAACTGCTGCTCTTTAGTCTCTCTTCTTAAGGACAGTAATCTGGGGAAGCATGACCAAGTTCTCCTAAGTTAGGAACCTCTTCTGTCGTTTAATGCATCTTGGATCATAGATGAAAGCATTAGAATAGGCTAGTTTAACTTCAGTCTTGCATTTCCAGTGCATGTGCTTCGTAAGTCTACGAAACCCTCATATTGATAATTTATGTTAGGGAAATTATTTAACAACGATAGTTTCGCCCAACAACATCCATGGGGGAATATGTATTGAATAGTCCAATGTTTTCCATTCTAATGGGAGGTGATGATGTTGTACTAGGAGTAGAATGGTTACAATCTTTGGGGACAGTAGGTTTTCATTTTCAAGAACTTTTCCTGAATTTGTTTTCGAAAGGTGTTGTGTAACCAGCTCTAAAAATAGAAGAAAAGAGATATCAATGCCTTAGAAATGAGCCACTTCGAGGGGGCAACCTCCAATACATTACATAAATGAACAATTCTTGGATGATACAATTTAAAAAACCTCCTTTCTATATATATTAGTCCATGTGGCCATAATGTAATCCTAGCCGACCTAACAATAATAATTTAAGGGCACAATAATAACAAAATGGGGGTTACAAGGGTACAATAATAACAATAAAGGGGTTACACTAATAACAATAAGGGACTATACTGGTAATATAGGGACCTAACATGCCCCTCTCCTTGAAAAAAGTGTTGTCCTCAATGCTTGAGTAGCTCTGGGTGCTTCTGTATAAACTTCTCATCCTCCCATGTAGAATCTTCAGTGGGTAAGTTCTTCCACTTGATGAGATACTCTGAAATTGATCGATTCCGTAGCTGTCAAGTTCTTGTTTCCGTGACCGCTTCAGGTTCCAATATGACTTTTCCTTCCTCATCAAGTTCTGGAAATATTTTTTGAACTGAAAGATTTTCACCTATAACCTTTTTTAAGCATGAAACATGGAAAACTGGATGCACTCGCGAAGAAGCAGGAAGCTCCAATTTGTATGCCATAGTACCAATATTTTGCAAAACCTTGTAAGGACCATAGTACTTTGGCGATAATTTATTATCGTTCTTAGCTTGCTTGAGGGACATTTGTTTGTATGGTTGTAGCCGTAAAAATACCCAATCTCCTACATAAAAAATTCTCTCGCTACGATGTTGATCTGCCTGTTGTTTCATTCGATTTTGTGCCAAATTTAGGTTATCCTTTAAGAGTTGGAGAACTTCTTGCTGATGCTTGATGTGATCTTCTACTACTTGAACCTTCGAATTTTCCCTTAAATATGATGTGATAGATGGTGGATGATATCCATAAAGTGCCATAAATGGGGTCATCTTTGCTGCAGTATGGAAGGAAGTGTTATACCACCATTCAGCGAGAGGTAAACACTTGACCCATTGTGCTTATTTATCATATACAAAACAATGAAGATATCCTTCCAAACATTTATTTACTATCTCAGTTTGACCATCAGATTGAGGATGATAAGATGAGCTATGAGCTAATTGAGAACCCAAACAAGAAAATAACTCCATCCAAAAATTTCCAGTAAAAATGGGATCTCTGTCGCTCACAATAACCCTTGGGCTTCCATGTAGCTTTTGAATTCTGTCCATAAATGTAGTAACAACTGTACTTGCTTTAAATGGATGAGATAATGCACAAAAGTGTGCATACTTGGTAAGTCTATCAACTACCACCATGATGACACTCTTTCCTTCGGACTTAGGTAAACCTGTGATAAAATCCATTGAAATCTCCTCCCAACGTTGACTTGAAATGGATAAAGGTTGTAGAAGTCCTGGGGTCTTAATTGTTTCCACTTTATTCTGCTGGCAAACCAAACATTCCGCCACAAACTTTCGAATATCAGATTTAAGGCCATCCCAAAAAAATTCTTTCTTCACCCTGTGGTAAGTTTTTAAAAATCCTGAGTGTCCTCCTAAAGGAGAAGTGTGCAATTCGAGAAGAATCTTTTGTTTTATTTGGGAATTCTTACAAAGATATAAGCGATCTTTGTACCATAAGGAATCATTTTTCCAACTAAATGTATCAGATGTACTAGGATCTTGCTGCAACTTCTGAATGAGTGTCCATACATCTTTGTCCTTCTTCCATTCATCTCTTGCTTCGGTTATCCAATACGGTTGGATAATAGAAATGGCACAAAGCAATGCTTCCACCTCTTCATTCTTTCTTGAGAGTGCATCTGCAACAACATTAAGCTTTCCTTTTTTGTAGATTATTTCAAAGTCATAACCCAACATCTTTGTGACCCATTTTGCTGCTCTTCTGAAGATAGTCTTTGTTCCAAAAAGTGTTTCAGACTATCATGATCAGTTTTTACCTTGAAGTGTCTTCCCATTAGGTAAGTTCTCCATTTCTTTTGTGCATGCAGTATTGCTAACATTTCCTTCTCATAAATAGGTTTCTGTAAATACTTTCCTTTGATTGGACGACTTTCAAAAGCAATGGGTCTTCCTTCCTGCATTAAAACTGCACCAATTCCATTTCCTGAGGCATCACATTCCACAATAAAGGTTTTTGTGAAGTCTGGCGTAGCCAAGACCGGTGCTAGGCACATTGCCTCTTTAAGATGTTCAAAGGCCTTAGTTGCTTCAGGAGTCCATGAAAATGCATCTTTCTTCAATAATGTTGTTAGAGGTGCTGTTATTCTCCCATAATTCTTAACAAACTTGCTATAATACCCTGTTAACCCGAGAAATCCTCGCAACTGCTTTATGGTTGTGGGGACTTTCCATTCCTTAATAGCTTTAATTTTGTTAGGGTCTACCTTAACACCCTCGTGAGATACAATATGACCCAGATATTCCACCTCTTGTACTCCAAAGAAACATTTGGATGTTTTTGCATATAATTGTTTCTCTTGCAATAGTTTGAGCACCCTGTCAACATGTTCAACATGATCCTTCCAAGACCTTCTATAGATTAGTATATCATCAAAAAATACCAGCACAAATTTTCTAAGGAAGGGTTTGAAAATGGAATTCATCAACCCTTGAAATGTAGAAGGTGCATTGGTAAGGCCAAAGGCATGACCAAAAATTCATAATGACCCTCATGAGTTCGAAATGCTGTTTTTGGAATATCTTCAGTCTTCATTCTAATTTGATGATATCCTGAACGAAGATCCAACTTGGTAAAATAAATTGCTCCATGTAATTCATCCAATAATTCATCGATCACAGGAATGGGAAATTTGTATTTAATGGTGAGCTTATTGAGCTCCCTATAATCCGGACACATTCGCCATGATCCATCCTTCTTGTGTACCAATAATATAGGAGCAGAGAAAGAACTTTGACTAGGTTGAATTATACCCGCCTCTAACATTTCTGCAATCATACGTTCAATTTCGCTCTTTTGGAAGTAAGGATATCTATAAGGCCTGATGTTTGGAGGAACACTTCCTGGAATCAAATGAATAGCATGATCATGATCATGAATATGTGGGAGTCCTTTGGGAGTTTCAAACACCTTGGAATGATTGTCCAAGACTTGTTGGAGATCTACAGAAATAGATGATTTTGATGTTGGAACTTCTAGTGAGCATAATTTTGCAATTACACCTCGTTGTTATTTCTTTAGAAGCTTTGTCATGACATTAGAGCTTATTATCTTTCCCGAATTCCCTGCAATACCCCGTAATTCGACTTCCTTTCCTTCTGAAAAAAATTTCAAGAAAAGTTCTTGAAAATTAAAAGCTACCGTCCCCAAAGATTGTAACCATTGTACTCCTAGTACAACATCAGCACCTCCCATAGGAATGAAAAGCATTGGACTAGTCAATACATATTCCCCCATGGTTAGCTTGATATTATGGCATTTTCCAGAGCAATTTATAGTTCCTCCATTTGCCACCATCACTTGACATTCTGGTGCTGGGTATAGGAAACAATTTAATTCCTTGGCTACCTTACAATGAATAAAATTATGGGTGCTACATGAATCAATCAACACTATTACCTTTTTCTTCTTGATTTGTCCTTCTATCTTGAGAGTTTGAGGAGTGGTAATTCCTGCCAGTGCATTACACGATATGGTCGGATTCATTTCTTTCTCTTCTAGGGCTGGTTCTTGGTGTATATCCTCTTCTTGTTCATTTTCTTCTTCCTCTTCACAATCTATGTAAAATAATTTCTTCTCAGCACACTTATGACCTTTAGTGTATTTTCTATCACAACTGTAGCAAAGCCCTTTTGCTCTTTTTTCTTCCAATTTTTGTGGTTTCAACCTTGTAGGTTGTGGAAATCTAGGCATAGAAACACTTCCTTCTTTATAGAAGTGAGTGGTAGGCTTCCTTGTCGCCATAATTTTACATTCAATTTTTCTTGCCAACCTGAATGCCTTCTCCAATGAATCAGGTTCCAAAACGCGAAATTCATGTTGGATGTTATCCTTTAAAGTGCCTATGAAGAGATCGATCCTATGTTCCTCTGGAATATCAGTTACCCTTATATTCAATTTTTGGAAGTCCTCAATGTGCTCCCCCACTAAACCATTTTGTTTGAGATTTATCAATTGGCTAAAGAAGGTGTTGCTCTTTGTATCCTAATAATGTGCTATCATTTCCTCTGTAAAAATTTACCAAGTGAAAAATTTTTTACGGGAGCAAAGCCATCGATACCATAAAAATGCATTTTTTTCTAAATGTAAAGTTGCAATGCACACCTTTTGTGTGTTTTGCACATTATGGAGATCAAAATATTGCTCCATCTGTAGTATCCATGTTACAGGATCCTTTCCATCAAAATTCCTCGTATCCATTTTTGGAATATGGTGGTTCTTCTCGCCAACATTAGATTTTATGAAATCAGGATTAACATTTATTTTGTTCTCATCATGAGTTTCCTCTACTATATTTTCACCATTAGGAAACATTTCTCGTATCAACTTTGTCAAACCTTCTATGTCTGCTTTTAGATCATTCTTCATGTTTTCCATTTTAGATTCCATGCCGACTTCCATGTCATCTATATTATATTCCACGTCTTTCTTCAAAACTTCCATTTCATTTTTTTCTGCTCTTGGCGAGAGCGAAATTTGGTGCACTTGCTCTTGTAGTTTTGATTGATCATGTTGCAATTCTTCGTCTTCATGAGTCATAGTAGAGCCTTCTGAATGCTTAATGGGTGTTGAATTATTTTTACGGGGCATTTTTTAGAACCCAATACTGATATCTATTCTACAATATGCCCTTGGAATCAATTCAAATTGATTTTTCAAACAAGACTTATGCAATTCAGAAAAAAATACACACCTTTTTCTTGCTTTTGAGGAGATCGATATTGAAATTTGATTATCTCTGTGATTGTGGTTCTTCAATATTGGATATTCAGCACTGAAGTAGCCCTATGAATTCTCTTTTGAATTCCACAGGTCTGACATGATTTGGATTCTCCAAGGAAAAGTTATGTCCAATCTCCCACAATGACCTAATTATGGACTGGTTCAGTAGAGTGAATTTGTACGACTTGCCACGTGTCACTGTTTCATCCTTTGCTTCTTAAATTGATATCCAAGAAACTACAGTCCATGTGTTTGCAACCAATTTTTATGGCACTCCAATCCGATGCTCAAAGAGAGAGTTATTGAACTTTTCCCACGATCACCTCTTTGAGATGAAATTCGGGAGCCTGGAAAAGCACCACCTTCCACAGATCATATCTCCAAAACTATTGCGAATCAAGCTCTGAAATTGTTTGACGAGTTTCCTCAGGATTTCAGCTTCGCACCCTAAAAATTTCAGATTTTGAACCTTCGTAGAAAAAACGTTATAGTGCAAATGCCACGATGACCTGTTTAGGAGCCTGAAAAAAGACCTAACTTCCATAGATCATGTCTCTGAAAATATTGCGAACCAAGCTCTGAAATTTTTATAAGATCTTCCTCAAGATTTCTTCTTTGTACCCTAAACATTTCAGCTTCTGAAACTTCACAGAACAAAATTTATAGTGAAAATGCCACGATGACCTGTTTGGAGCAGCGAAACCCTAGAATGCAAAGCTTTGATACCAAATGTTGTGTAACCATCTCCAAGAATAGAAGAAAAGAGATATCAACGCCTTAGAAATGAGCCACTTTGAGGGGGAAACCTCCAATACATTACATAAATGAACAATTCTTGGATGATACAATTGAAAAAAACTCCTTTCTATATATAGGAGTCCATGTGGCCATAATGTAATCCTAGTGGGCCACAATGTAATCCTAGCCGACCTAACAATAATAATTTAAGGGCAAAATAATAAAAAAATGGGGGTTACAAGGGTACAATAATAAAAATAAAGGGGTTACACTAATAACAATAAGGGAATATACTGGTAATATAAGGACCTAACAGAAGGAAAGGAAGTTGAATTATGGGGTATCACAGGGAATATGTGAAAGATAATAAGCTCTAATGTCATGACAAAGCTTGTGAAGAAATAACAATGAATTGTAATTGCATAATTATGCTCACTAGAAGTTCCAACATCTAAATCATCTATTTCTCCAGATCTCCAAAAAGTCTTTGACAATCATTCCAAGGTGTTTGAAACTCCCAAAGGACTCCCACCTATTTGTGATCATGTTCATGATATTCATTTTATTCTAGGAAGTGTTCCTCCAAACATCAGGACTTACATATATCCTTATTTCCAAAAGAGATGAATTGAAAATATGATTACAAAAATGTTAGAGGTTGGTATAATTCAACCTAGTCAAAGTTCTTTCTCTGCTCCAATACTATTGGTGCAGAAGAAGGATGGATCATGGCGCATGTGTCTGGATTATAGAGAGCTCAATAAGCTCACTATTAAAGATAAATTTCGCATTCCCTTGATTGATGAATTATTGGATGAATTACATGGAGAAATTTATTTTACCAAGTTGGATCTTCATTCAGGATATCATCAAATTAGAATGAAGACTAAAGATATTTCGAAAACAACATTTCGAACTCATGAGGGTCATTATGAATTTTTGGTCATGCCTTTTGGCCTTATCAATGCACCTTCTACATTTGAAGGGTTGATGAATTCATTTTTCAAACCCTTTATTAGAAAATTTGTGTTATTATTTTTTGATGATATATTAATCTACAATAGGTCTTGGAAGGATCATGTTCAACATCTTGACAGGGTGCTCAAACTATTGGAGGAGAAACAATTATATGCAAAAACCTCCAAATGTTTCTTTGGAGTACAAGAGGTGGAATATCTAGGTCATATTGTATCTCATGAGGGTATTAAGGTAGACCCTAACAAAATTAAAGCCATAAAGGAATGGAAATTCCCCACAACCATAAAGCAGTTGCGAGCATTTCTTAGGTTAACAATGTATTGTCACAAGTTTGTTAAGAATTATGGGAGAATAACAACACCTCTAACAACATTATTGAAGAAACATGCATTTTCATGGACTCCTATAGTAGCCAAGACCTTTGAATATCTTAAAGAGGCAATGTGCCTAGCACCGGTCTTAGCTACACCAGACTTCACAAAACCCTTTATTGTTGAATGTGATGCCTTAGGAAATGGAATTGGTGTTGTTTTAATGCAAGAAGGAAGACCCATTGTTTATGAAAGTCGTCCAATCAAAGGAAAGTATTTACATAAATCTATTTATGAGAAGGAAATGTTGGCAATGCTACATGTACTAAAGAAATGGCGAACTTACCTAATGTGAAGACACTTGAAGGTAAAAACTGATCATGATAGTCTTAAATACTTTTTGGAACAAATACTATCTTCAAAAGAGCAGCAAAAATGGGTCACAAAGATGTTTGGTTATGAATTTGAAATCATCTACAAAAAGGGAAGTTAAATGTTGTTGCAGATGCACTCTCAAGAAAGGATGAAGAGGTGGAAGCATTGGTTTGTGCCATTTCTATTATCCAACCAGATTGGATAAACAAAGCAAGGGATGAATTGAAGAAGGAAGAAGAAGTGTGGACATTCATTCAAAAGTTACAAAAAGATCCTAGTACATCTGATAAATTTAGTTGGAAAAATGATTCCTTATGGTACAAAGATCGCTTATATCTTTGTAAGAATTCCCAACTAAAACAAAAAATTATTTTGGAATTGCACACTTCTCCCTTAGGAGGACACTCAGGATTTTTAAAAACTTACCACAGGTGAAGAAAGAATTTTTTTGGGATGGCCTTAAATTTGATATTAAAAAGTTGGTGGCGGAATGTTTGGTTTGCCAACAAAATAAAGTTGAGAAAATTAGGACCCCAGGTCTTCTACAAGATTTATCCATTCCAAGTCAACATTGGGAGGAGATTTCAATGGATTTTATCAAAGGTTTACCTAAATCTGAAGGAAGGAATGTCATCATGGTGGTATTTGATAGACTTACCAAGTGTGCACACTTTTGTGCATTATATCATCCATTTAAACAAATTACAATTGCTACTGCATTTATGGAAATAATTCAAAAGATACATGGAAACCCAAAAATTATTGTAAGAGATAGAGATCCCATTTTTACTGGAAATTTTTGGGTGAAATTATTTTCTTGTTTGGGTACTCAACTAGCTCATAGCTCATCTTATCATCCTCAATCTGATGGGAAAACTGAGATAGTGAAATTGTTTTTGGAGGGATATCTTCATTGTTTTGTATTTGATAAAAAAACACAATGGGACAAGTGGTTACCTCTGGCTGAATGGTAGTATAACACTTCCTTCCATATTGCAGAAAAAATGACCCCATTTATTGAACTTTATGGATATCATCCATCATGCATCACATAATATTTAAGATAAAACTCTAAGGTTCAAGAAGTGGAATATCACATCTAGCATCAACAAAAAGTTCTCCAACTCTTAAAGGATAACCTAAATTTGGCACAAAATCAAATGAAACAACAGGCATATCAACATCGCATCGAGAGAAGTTTTGATGTAGGAGACTGGGTACTATGGCATACAAATTGGAGCTTCCTGCTTCTTCTTGAGTGTATCCAGTTTTCCATGTTTCATTGTTAAAGAAGGTTATAGGTGACAAACTTCCAGTTCAAACAATATTGGCAGAACTTGATGAGGATGGAAAAATCATATTGGAACCTAAAGTATTCACTGAAACAAGAACTTGACAGCTACAAAATCGATCAATTTCAGAGTATCTCATCAAGTGGAAGAAATTACCCACTGAAGATTCTACATGGGAGGATGAAAATTTTATACAGAAGCTTCTAGAGTTACTCAAGCGTTGAGGACAACAGTTTTTTGAAGGAGAGGGGCATGTTAGGTGAATATATTACTTGTGCAGACCATTATTGTTGTTAGTGTAGCCCCCTTATTATTATTGTTGTACCCCTATAACCCCCATATTTATTTTATTGTGCCTTCACATTATTATTATTAGGTCGGCTAGGATTATATTGTGACCCCATGGACTCCTATATATAGAAAGGAGTTTTTGTCATTTGTATTATCCAAGAATTTTTCATTTATGTAATGTAAAGGAGGTTTCCCCCTCAAAGTGGCTTATTTATAAGGCGTTGATCTCTATTTTCTTCTATTTTTGGAATTGGTTTCATAACATTAAGGATATGGAGGATCAAATAGAAGATTTACCAAAGGAAAAAGTACAGGCTACACAATCAACCCGAGCTCCAGTGACATCCATACCAATTTTAGTCGTAGGAAAAATAAGAGATTTAACACCAACATCAAGTGATTTGAGCAAAGTTATACAAGACCTAACTATTAAGAGACAAGAAAATGACAAACTACATGTTAAGCTAAATAATTTGGAAGGACAAAAGATAAAAATGACACCCTCTATGTAACTGAGATGAAAAAATCTCACCAACTTTCCAAGAAAGTTGAACTAGAAAATGAGTCACTGATGGCTCAAACTTTGGCCCAAGCCAAGGAGATTTTTTGGCTAGAAATAAATCAAGTCATAACTGAAATTTGTACATCCATTCAGATAATTTTTTAGCAAAAGGAGTTAATTGACAGGTGCAAGAAGACCATAGAACTAGTGAGAACAACACTAGGACAAAAGCCAAGTAATGCCAGAAGCATGATTAAAGTGTTGAATTCAAAGACCAGATCAGAATTAGAGAAGATCCAAATTGAAAACAAGACAAAGACCATCCTGGAAATCAAGAAAGTGTTGCAGAAAAGGAATTTAATGACTCAATTGGAGACTAAATGTCAAACTCTAGAAATTTTTGTCGAGATATTTCATATTAAATTTAATTTTTTGAACCTTAGAGGATTTCCAGGGTTAGTAGCACCAAATGACAGATTAATCATCCTAGAAGATTATTGTCAGAAACTCTACACTATTGCAATAGACAAATCCAAATTTGCAGGCATAAAAGGACATGTCATAGGGAAAGCTTTCTTAAAGGGTTTCGAGTTTGATTTAACTATCAAACATGAAATCAAAAATATTTTCATTAACAATCCAACTTTTGGGAGATATACTGAAGTAGTTGAAGATTATATAAAGCTAATAAATATTTCTATCCCCAGTGATGAAAGGTGGGATTGTGTAATACCATTGAGTGAATTTTTTTTTATCTCTAACAGATAGACAACAAGGCAGCACATTTTGGGGCCAAGTCATCAATCAATTTCCTCAAAGTGCCAGCAACTAAAACAATTTCAACACTCCTATATTTTGTATTTAGTTTTTAGATATTTCTAGGCCTCATCGTGATATGTTAGATCAAGATATTTTGTACAAAGCATATAAATACTTCTTAATTCGAAGTAGTAGGGGTTGATTTGTTGCATCAAGGAATACTATTGTAGGTTGTTCCAGAAAGTTCCAATGGACATTTTAGTAATATAGAAAACTCTTCCACATCATTCTTGTGTCAAGTTACTAGTGAAGTGATTAGATTTTGTGTTTATGTATTTCCAAAGTTATTCATCACTATTTCCTATTCGGTTTTATTCAAAAGAAAATTAAGAACATAAATTGTTTTAATGCACACTTTGATTCTGGATTTGAATAATTTCGATGTTTTCAACCTAAGTTAAGTAAATGAATCCTTAATTTATATTTACTTGATGAATTTTCTAAATATTATTCTTTTCCATCTCATTTAGATTACATGATCCAATTGAGTTGGCTAGCTTGCCCTGTGAAATCTACCTTTAAAGACTGAAAAAAAAAAAAATCATATTTAAGTAATTGGCTCCATATCCCAATGGTAAATTCTAGCATAAATCAACTAAACAATTTCAAAACAAACAAACAATGAACTATATAGCTAGCCTAATATCTTAAACAAACAAAGCTAAATTATAAAGAGAGATCCCTCTCTGAAGCTGGAAGGGCTAGATCCTAGTTTCCAAAGTTGTTATGTGGTTACCTTTGTGATTTTTTTAGAAAACTCAAAAATTACAGAGTGCTAACATAGTGGTAACCAGACTGGGGAAGAAAAAATATTAATTTCAAAAATTCATTTCTTGAGTTCAAAATTTTATTTCAGAAAATTAAAAATTCAAATTTTAGAAATAAATGTTTAAAGGTTCTAAACTTTGTACATAGCTAAATTGTGTGTGTAATACTATTTAGATGTGGCTCCTAAAATAATTCAGACTAGATCACTTCTAGATCTGGAACCTCCAAATATTTTAGATAATCCCGAGAAATTAATTAGGAAGAGAATATTGGTTGAGATTCAAGGAAGTAGAAGTCCACCACCAAGGGAAAACTCTCTCCCAGAGAGTTTTGTCACTATAGAGGATATTCAGTTCGATTTACCATTTGAACATAGTCTGTTCAGGACCAAGTCTGAAAGTTTTGTGAATGAGACAATATTGGATCAATCTGTTTTACAATCCTATATATCTAAAGGTGAATCTATAGAATGCTATTTTGATCAACAAAAACTCCAGAACATGGACAAGTTACAGGATCTAGTATCATAACTTAATCTAGTTGTAAACAAGGCTTATATTCAACAATCTGTTGAACACTGCCCTAGAATTTTCAAAATCTTCGGCTACCTCTCAATCTATTCATCCTGTATCAACTTATCCCCCTTCCTCGATATTCTCTACTACTTCTCCAACAATATCGAAGACAATAATCCAACCTATTGTGTGACTCCTACATCTACACCCCCCATAAGTTCATCTGTTGTTCATCCCCATATACCAGTCATGGCAGCTAGGTATGCCCCTTTGTTTTGGCTCCTCCTTTACATAGTATTCCACAAGAATATCAAAATAGTGTTCCTTAGTTTTATGTTATTGGACCCATCACTGCACAACAACATGTTTATAAAATGAATGATTATTTTGATCTCCAAGAATTAAATGAGGAAGATGTAAAAATGAGACTTTTTGCTCAAAGCTTAAATGGGGAAGTTATGAAATGGTTTAAATATTTTCCAGAAACTACCATAAATGACCTTACTACCTTTCATCAATATTTTCTCAATAGCTAGGAAATCAAGAAAGATCCTCTTCAAATTTTAGCAGAGTATGAAAATGTTAAGAGAGCTCCTGGGGAAAATGTGAAATATTATTGCACTAGATTTAACAATAGTTATAATGCTATCCCACCAAACATTAAGCCTCGTCAAGGATTAGCCTTGATTAAATTTCCATATGGTTTTGATGCTGACATGTCTTATTAGCTTAAGGAAAGGAACCCTACTACCTTGGAAGAAATGCAGAGAGATGCGGTAAGTGTGGAAGCCAATTTGTTAGCTAAAAGAGCTAGACTTAGATCTGAAAGGAGAGTAACCATAAAAGAATAACCCTCTACTTCTTCTGTTGATTCCAAAATAGATACCATGGTCAAAACCATGGAAAAGATGATGGAAAGAATAAGCATTAGTGATAGGGATCCCCCTAGAGAAAATCAACATGGTCCATAGACAAGAAATCCTAAATTTAGGAGAAACCCACCCCAAATCAAACAAAGAGAACAAAAGGGTCTAGATCAATAGATCAGACCCCCATTTCAAAGAAAAATATGTTAATGAAGTGTTGCGGGCAAAACTACCCCAAGGTCTGGGTTGAAGGACCTAACAGAGCGGAAGACATATCATCACAAGAAGCACTCAAATTATGAGTTCTAATGCTTGAACTAGAAAATGGAGGATAGGTGACCTTACCCATGTGTCCTATGTCTGGGGTCGATCCAGCAGGGTGTAAACACTCTGCTACTCCTTGTGCTTCAAGACTTGCAAATAAATCAAGACAAAGCACACAAACTAGTTGCATAACATATATATCCTAGATGTCAGCATGTTATAACATATGATCTAAAAAAAATAACATGAAATAAACCTTTACAATAGTATTCAACATGTACAGGAGACACATAACACAAAGACATCAAGAATGGAACAAAGCTTCTTTTATTGATAATATGTAAAGAGAAAGTGGATAAATCACCTGAGATATGCTAATGCAGGGGCATTAGGCTCAAGAAAATTCCTTGTATTTTATTAGACTTAGGGGTTTTGTGTTTTCAAGGGAGTTGGTTTCTTATGTAATTATTTCAGTGATTTTAAGGAGAATTAATTAAATATTGTGAGGAATTTTGTAAATGTTCTCGAATGTTGGAGAACATGAGAGAATTAGACCAGTTGAGAGTGTTTAGGGCTTGAGAGATTTAGGAATTAATTATAAATCCTAAATTAGAATTTGTTTCATTATTTTGTGGATGAAAGAGGATCCTTAGGGATTAAGTAGTGATTTTAGGATTAAAGAGGATTCATAGGGAATAGTTGAAAAGGTGAAGGAACTGAAACCAAAAATAGTTTCAGAACCTTTTGTATAAAATGTAAGCCTCAAAGGCATAAAAGATAGTAGATAAGTAGATAGGTTTTCAAGGTAGAACAGAGATAGAGAAGTAGGGTTTTGAATTGTAAGCCTATGGGCAGAATAGGAAAAGGCCACTGATACAGAAGATCAGGCCAAAGGAAGAATTTCCTATGTAATTTTGTGTGTTAATACAAAGAACTCGATTTTCTGAGTTCATGTTTCATTTCTGAAGTTATATGGTGTGAAAATGAAATTACACGATTGTTGATTGTATGGTTTGAGGGCAAGTATTCATTATTTGAATTCTGTGTGATTGAGTATGTTGAGAAATTAGCATCGATCACAGAATGGATCGATGCTATTAAAAGAATTACCTGGACTTCTAAATTGAGGTATAAAATTGACTGGATGTATTTCACAATTGGGCTAAATTCGTGTAAAGCGTTTCATGGAGTTATTACACATTTGGTTGTGTAAATACAGTGCAGGAAGATCGGGGTTTGAAGTCACAACTGAGGGTTTATTGTATTTATAAAGATGATTATAAACCCACAGACAGTGAAAAATAGAGAATAACCCATGCGTGGAATGAATGTAGAGAGGGTTTTGGAGATTAGATGGAACCCTGGCCTATCCGAAACCTTGAGTTGGAACATAGTGGAATAGCAAGCAAATGATGCAGGTCTGAAGAGAAGGCAGAAACAAGTGATAGTGTTGAGAATTGAAGGCAGAAATTACAAAGTAATGGCGCAGTGGATATGAGTCAATGGTACCACAGAATAGTAAAGGTGAATTCAGAAAACAACATATGGTTTTCGCGTAGGTTTAAACTGGTAAATGGTATTGAGAAAAATTACTCGATACACTCCAAGGAGTGACACGTAGCCTGGACGGTATTTCAAAACCATTTGTTTCGTGTGCAATTTAGTTGTTAAAGTTTGAAGCCCATTTGAATGTGATATCCGTTGGATTACGCATGACCATTTGGTGTGTTACGATTGTCGTTGGATCACAAGTGAAGATCTATGGTAGCGGAAGGGTAGTTGGTAAGTTGTGGGACCAAAATAAATATTTCTTTGATATGTGGGTTTTAAAACAAAGGATGTAATGTTAAGTGTTGGCCAGAACATTAATATATGTTGGTGCTTCAGGTTTTAATGCAAAGTCAAATCTTTGGTATGAATTGAGATGATAAGTGTGGGTCCGAAAATATCTTAATGTTGATTAACATTCAGATTGGTGAGCCTATTTGATGGTTGGTAAATGTGGCTAAAAGTTTATTTTAATTGGTATCTTCGACTTTTATTTAACCGAATCGGATGCATGGATACAAATCCTATAAGGTGAGTTGTATGTGTTGGCTCGAAGGTTTATATTATGGGTTTTATTCCAAAGTTGAAATATTGATTTCAATTTCATGAAGTGGGTTTTATAATATGGTTTTAACCATAGGTTTTGAAAAAGGTAAGCTTCCGCATTAAAATTTGCCCAGAATGAAAATTATTTTGGTGCATAAATAAAACATGCAATTTTATAGGAGAATGTGGGTTTTGCAGCCCTTTGGCTGCATCAAGTGGTATCAAAGCTGGAAAAGCTATTTTTGAAAGTTAAGGATTTTTTTTTATGCATGTGTGATGGGAAGAAAGAGGAGATCAAATTCTAAATCTGATAAGCAGCAGATACACAGAATTGAAGTGAACAGGAATTTGTAGAAATAAATGAAGACAATCAAAGTACAAATGAATGAAGAGAACAATATCATGCAGAGATCTTGAAGGTGAGATAATTTTAATCTGGTTTTAAAAAATGTGATTGCAGAATTCTGCTTGCAAGCAAGATGAAAACAAAGACTTTGATGATGATGGCAGTGAACCTAATATTCCAGCTAAAGGTTGGATAGGGAGAACAACTAAAGTGTTCTCAAGAGAAGGTGAGTTGAGGATATAAGCCTAGAAGAGCATAAGAGAGTGCTCAAGAGGTTGTAGAGATAATGAACCAGTGCTTGCCAAAAGACCAAATCCAGAGAGGAGATTGGTGAGGTAAGTGGTAGCAGGGAGGACTTGTTGTTGCAGAGGCTTGGTGCAACTCATAGTGAGTGAGGAGCTCATGAAGAAGATGATCATGGAGGATCAGTGAAGAGGTTCTAAAGAATGACACAGAGATAAGATGAAGGATAGAGAAAGAGATATTGCAGTGATGAAAGTACAACTGGAGGTACTACAGGAATGGCTAAAAGAAGAGGAAAACCAGAAAGGAGGATGGATCTTTCCACTGAAAGGAAAGAGGGTAATTTGGAAACCATTAAAAATGAAGAGGAGGAAAAAGGAAATTTCTTATGGAAGGAAAAACTCAGATTTTTTGAGTCAAAGATGGAATTTGAGGATTCCACAGGCAAATCTGTTCAAGGAGAAATGCTTGAAGAAGCAAACGAGACTGAAAAGTCTTGTGTTTTTAAAACTAATGAATTGTGTATGATTGCAGGTACATCACAAGATGATGAACAAACTTTGGAGTTTGTTAAAGAAAAGAAGTTGAATCTGAATTCTGTTCATAATGATGTTGAGATAGCAAGATCTCAGAAACAAAAGGAGATAGAGGGGTCTCATGAGAATATTCAACAGAATATTGAAACAGAGAAAGAAGGGCCATCTGATGATTAGTCAACAACAAATGAAGGTATGGAAAGTTGTGTGAAGTTTCCAAGTTCTACTCCAATTGAAATTGTTGAGTTATATAGAAATTTAGATCTTCAAAGAAGAGAGTTGGAAAAACAGAGGATCTACACTCAGGATAAATTGTTGAATGTGAAAGACAAAGAAATTGTCTTGAATAACAATCAGGAAACATATGATAAGGATGTAAGAATGATTTAGCAAATTGAAGAAGTTAATTATTGTGAACCAAAGCAGAGAGACATTTTTGAAACAGATGATAAGAAGGAAAGACTGGCTGATAGTCTCATGGAGAATTTAAATCAACATACTGATGTGCTGACAAAGGATTTGGAAGAAAACTCAAAGCAGCATACTGAAATGTTGCCAGAGGAGGAAGAGGTATTGAAACCTTGTATTTTTAAGACTGATAATTCATGTGTGAATTATGCAGGCAAAGAAGGATAACAAATGAAAAATGTCAGAGTATTTAATAAAAAGGAAACTATGTTAGTTGAAAACATAGTGGATAATCATCATTCTATCATGGTGATTGGCACAATGGAGATGACTTTAGAAGCTGGAAAGAAAGATAGTGAAGGTTTTCTGAGTCCTGAAAGAGACTTGGAACTGCAAAAAGAAGATTTGGTGACTGGATCATCAAATGCAACCATTGGGTCTTGTAATTTGAAATTTACAATTTGACTATGTTTACAGGTGTTGCAGAGGACAATCCATCTCTTGGAATTGTCTTGAATGAAGATGAACTGTTGTAGGAGAAGGAACTTATAAATTCCAAAGAAGGTGAGACAGTCATGTCTCATATGAAGGAACCTGTTACTATTGATTATAAGGAGGAGTTGGATTGTCTGATTGACCAAGAGAAGGCTGTAGGATAGACTTTTAGAACTACCACAGTGATGAAGAATCAGAATTCTATTCTGATAAAGGATGAAGATACAGAGTTTGAAGAAGTTGAATTGATTGCCAGAATCAATCAAGGAAGTGATGGACAATTACTGAAGATTGTCAAAGAAGAAGAAGAATGTTATGTTGAAACTAAATTGCAGCATATTGATGATGTGGTTGAGATAAAACAAATACAATGGAAATGGCTTAAATTCTCGCTGAAAACAATTATGCCAGAGAAAGGAATTGTAGACACTGAAGTGAAAATTCTTGAAGTTGTGAAAGAAATAGGACTAGATACTAGTTTGTCAAATTTTATTATGCTTACTAGTATACAAAGAAGAATGAATGAGTATGTTACTGCATTTAAAGGATCAAATGATAATTCATTTTTTAAAAGTGAATTTGCAGGTGGTAAGCAGAAAAAGAATGTTGCAGAGGGAGATATATTAAGAGATATTCAGGATGTTTGGGAGGTAGCAACAACATCAACAATGTTGGCAGCAACATTTACAGCAACAAAGCCAACATATGCAACAATAAAAGCAACAAAAATTGAAAGAAGCAACAAAAAGCAGAGTAATTTCCAGAGAGAAGATAAATTGGACATAGAGATTGAAAACACAAGGAGGTTGATGATGAAGGTGTCTTAGAAAAAGACAGCAGCAAGAAAGAAAAGTAACAATAGCAAAGGTAAAACAAGAACAGAATATGAAATCATAGCTAGTGGAAAGATGCAGAATAAAGTGTGGAAGCCTGGAAAAGTGCAGTTGAAGAATAATGCAGCTATTGGACAGCAACAAAACAGAGTATGGGATCCAGGAGGCAAAGATTAAAAGCACATGATCAGGAGATCATGATTATTTTTGACCTTAGGAGTCTGATGCAGGGGCATTAGGCTCAAGAAAATTCCTTGTATTTTATTAGACTTAGGGGTTTTGTGTTTTCAAGGGAGTTGGTTTCTTATGTAATGATTTGAGTGATTTTAATGATAATTAATTAAATATTGTGAGGAATTTTGTAAATGCTCTCGAATGTTGGAGAACATGAGAGAATTAGACTAGTTGAGAGTGTATAGGGATTGAGAGATTTAGGAATTAATTATAAATCCTAAATTAGAATTTGTTTCATTATTTTGTGGATGAAAGAGGATCCTTAGAGATTAAGTAGTGATTTTAGGATTAAAGAGGATTCATAGGGAATAGTTGAAAAGATGAAGGAACTGAAACCAAAAATAGTTTCAGAACCTTTTGTATAAAATGTAAGCCTCAAAGGCATAAAAGACAGTAGATAAGTAGATATGTTTTCAAGGTAGAGCAGAGATAGAGAAGTAGGGGTTTGAATTGTAAGCCTACGGGAAGAATAGGAAAAGGCCACTGATATAGAAGATCAGGCTAGAGGAATAATTTCCTATGTAATTTTGTGTGTCAATACAAAGAACTCGATTTTATGAGTTCATGTTTCATTTCTGAAGTTATATGGTGTGCAGATGAAATTACACGATTTTTGATTGTATGGTTTGAGGGAAAATATTCATTATTTGAATTTTGTGTGATTGAGTATGTTGAGAAATTAACATCGATCACAGAATGGATCGATGCTATTAAAAGAATTACCTGGACTTCTAAATTGAGGTATAAAATTGACTGGATGTATTTCACAATTAGGCTAAATTTGTGTAAAGCGTTTCATGGAGTTATTACACATTCGGTTGTTTAAATATAGTGCAGGAAGATCGGGGTTTGAAGTCACAATTGAGGGTTTATTGTATTTACAAAGATGATTATAAACCCATAGACAATGAAAATAGAGAATAATCCATGCGTGGAATGAATGTAGAGAGGGTTTTTGAGATTAGATGGAACCCTGGCCTGTTTGAAACCTTGAGTTGGAACACAGTGGAATAGCAAGCGAATGATGTAGGTCTGAAGAGAAGGTAGAAACATGTGATAGTGTTGAGAATTGAAGGCGGAAATTACAAAGTAATGGTGCAGCGGATATGAGTCAACGGTACCATAGAACAGTAAAGGTAGATTCAGAAAAAAACATATGGTTTTCGCGGAGGTTTAAAATGGTAATTGGTATTGAGAAAAATTATGCGATACACTCCAAGGAGTGACACGTAGCCTGGATGGTATTTCAAAACCATTTTTTTCCCGTGCAGTTTAGTCGTTAAAGTTCAAATCCCATTTGAATGCGATATCCATTGGATTACGCATGACCGGTTGGTGTGTTTCTATTGCCGTTGGATCACAAGTGAAGATCTATGGTAGCGGAAGGGTAGTTGGTAAGTTGTGGGACCCGAATAAATATTTCGTTGATATGTGGGTTTTAAAACAAAGGATGGAATGTTAAGCTTAGGCCAGAACATTAATATATGTTGATGCTTCGAGTTTTAATGCAAAGTCAAATCTTTGGTATGAATTGAGATGATAAGTGTGGGTCCGAAAATATCTTAATGTTGATTAACATTCATATTGGTAAGTCTATTGGATGGTTGGTAAATGTGGCCGAAATTTTATTTTAATTGGTATCTTCAGCGTTTATTTAACCGAATCGGATGCATGGATACAAATCCTATAAGGTGAGTTGTATGTGTTGGCCCGAAGGTTTATATTATGGGTTTTATTCCAAATTTGAAATATTGATTTCAATTTAATGAAGTGGGTTTTATAATATGGTTTTAACCATAGGTTTTGAAAAAGGTAAGCTTCCGCATTAAAATTTGCCCAGAATGAAAATTGTTTTGGTGCATAAATAAACCATGCAATTTTATATGGAGACTGTGGGTTTTACAGCCCTTCGGCTACATCATATGCCACCATTCCAAGTGAAATCATCCTCTGGATTCATCCAGCCCTATTCTCACAAAGCTTCTTCCATAAAAGGTGCACAAAGGATGTCACATAAAGAGGGGGTGAACATCACAAGGAAACAAGGTTTTCTTGAACTTGGGAAGTGCAGGAGGCACATGGAAATATGAGACTTGATCAGGGCTATAACAAGCTATAATATCAATAACATTCTCTCTCCTCCATTACGCCATTCCCTTGAGGTGTATTTATACTTCTTCAAATCATTTTTTTTTTCAGTTGGGAAACAGTTTGGCCGCAGGATAATGTAGTTATGTTACATGAAAAACTTGTAAAGCCAAACAAATTAATAGGGAGTTTATTATTTTTTTAATATTTTAAATTTTATACGCGGTTCAAATATGAGTGGACCCGCATCTGTTCAGAGAAAAAATTGGGCAGAGTTGCATAAGGAATTCAAAATACTATTTTTTAAGAAGTTTGACCAAGTATGAATAGAAGGGTTGCCCAAGACCAATGCATAAGTCATTAAGAATATAGAGGTGATAAATGATGCTATAACAGATGCCCCCTAATATATCATTGCTAAAATGTATCATGTGCAAAATAAATAATATTGTGAGGACTAGAGAGGACTTCACCAGATCTCAGCCTGCCAAAAACCAATGAAAGAAATCAGAAAGAAAGCTTATGTTTGAGGCGAGAATACACATGCTTAGTGAAAGAAAAGCATGTTCACATATCAAGTGTGGAGCAGATCCAATATTTATACAAGTATAACTAAACTATAAAGTGCATAGTGAATCATCTGAACATTGACTGGAAGTACATAACAAAATCATGTCCAAGTATCACATATAGAAGACTGATCAATGATGCTGCAAGGATATATGATCACTAAAGTCACAATTGAATCTCCAAGTACCAAATCATAAGTGGTGGAAAAATGGTACTGCACGCAACCCGAGTGCTAACATATAGAATGCTGCTGTGATGAAATGCAACATATAAGGGTGGATGGTGTCACTGGCAGAAAACTGAAGGTGCTATCAAAGTGAACCAAATCACGCTGCTGCAAACTTGAGGTATTCACCGATCACTATGGCACAATTCTACATAATGGGAATAAATGTGTTGAGGTTGACCATGTGTGAAATCATTTTTATTACTGGTCATTGATGTATACCATTAAAAAACATGAGACAACTCACCGATAATGATGATGACAGTCAAGGTACCCCAATACAATCTAACAAGTGTAAATAAATGAGTTGAATTCCAACACTTGAAAGAATCTACCAATCAGGATACATTGATGTATTTTCACTGTTGATAGCAAATGAATCTGCCATTGATGACTGCAAACCCTAAGGTACTGATAAAAGGAATCTAGACCTTATTCCCAGAGAAATGAGTTGGAGTCGATGGGAAAATATCTGCTAGAAGGAAGGAATTAAGGCATCCAACATCAATCCATTGCGAGTGTAACCCACAAGACAAAATTTGGAAGGAATCAGATGAAGAAGAGTGAAGTATCCAACCTGAATCACATTTCTAGCATGCACAAAATGTAGCTATTGCATGGAAAAAACCATTTGAACCAACCAATAATGAAAGCTGACAAAGAGGCGAGGGATCCACCGATAAGGTCCAATGGAAACCAAGGCACTGCACAAATCTTAGGTGTGATAATGTAAGCCAAAGTTGAACACAAGGGAAACCACTCAGTCAATGACCCATGGTGTTGATAAAATGCTGAGCACAAGGTCACCTATCAATGATGTAAATAGGGCCACTGTGCGGATCTAGGTTTACTATCAGAGCAATTTGTTGAAGTCTATAAGAGACAAATTCGCTGATAAGAAATCAATGGAGACCTTCTCAAACCAACACAAGCAAAGACCAAATAACTGATGTGATAGAACAAGAATCTGACAGACTGGGATGGTCGATTGAAAAGTGAGTCAAGAGACACTGCAGAAAGACTGACTCAGGTTAACTTCCCTTGAACAAAAGAAAGACTTATTTTGACTATGGCAGCATATGATAACTTTGTATAAGTTTTTTCATGTAGGAGGCATAAACAAACCCTCCATATGATTGGAAGAGATAACCGACCGGGGGAGTACTAGTTTGATAACAAGGTTATGGCTTCTCCTAAGTCAAAACTAAACCCATCTCAAAAATGGAGAAAAGATAGCCTTTTATGATTTGTTCAAGGGCAACACAACTGACACTTTAGCTGCCATCAAATGTGGAAGTAATTTCCCATTCCTGCTCCTTTTTGGGATATTTGATTTTTTTTTCTTTTTCATATTTCAAAGCCTAAAAAGGAATAAAATAATGCCTATAGTACAATGGATAGAATGAGTGTCGATAAAAATATGCACTAGTTCTTGGATAGGAACAATCCTATTCTCAATGCAAGGTGGTGAAAACTGGTAAGTGACACTTAGAGGAATGTGCCATCCATGGGCAAACTAGGTGCAAAGTTGCGAAGGCTAAGTGATTTCACAGTTGACTTTGGAGAAAGACATGGTCAAAATATGGCTTATACATGAGTCCAGATGAATCCGGCTAAAGGCAAAGATATACAAATGGTCAATATGCAATGCAACGAAACAACTCAATAATAAAATTGGAGCCTCTAGGGTATATGACCAGAAGAAGATATCAAAGAAGAAGAAGAATGAAACTTCAACACATAAGTCATGGCGGGACTAAAGAGGACTCCCAAGCCAACACAATTTGCAACATGGGCAACATATGCTAGCGAGGATCTAACTAAGAATACCATGTAAAGGATGGCTCTACCATCATATGATGATTTATAAGTTGGCCAGTGAAATTGGTTTAAATCATAAAATGATGGGGTTGACCCTATGGCAAGATTTCAGAATGGAGACTAGTATGCATAAGTGAAACAGAAAGTGAATCCCCTAACCTATATGTCAGTTTAGAACAAAATATCTACCATGACAGGTCAACGGTCATGGAACTGAAGCATAAATGGAATCATCTTGAAATCACTAGAATGGACCTGAAAACAACCTATCTCAACACTTACAAGCCAAAAGGTTAAATAGGCCTTTTGGACTCACATTTGGTCATTTGTGCTGTGAAGAAATTACGAAAGTGCTCTAAAGCAAAAAATCCCCTTCTTGAAAACAGAGCAATTACCCACTGAATTGATTCAACTCTTTCAGGTAAGCCTTATACTCAGCTTAGTCATTAATTTATTTATCAATTCAAGCATTTTTTTTGGATTTTCACCATATAAATTACGTTTTTTTCTAAAATCCTATGTGTATACGTGGGTTCAAAATTTTGAACTCTTGTATAAATGTGACTGTGTCTAAATGGATTCGTGTATGCACATAGTAGAATTTTAAAATAAAATTCTAAATGGATTTTGAATGAAATGATGTAGGATGAAAATAAGCTGGAGGGAAAGAGAGCATAGCACTATTTATAATGAGGTTATGGAGGACGAGTTATCATTGGATATACTCCGGAGTTGTCGATTACTGAAATTCTTCAAAATTCCAAACATGAAAATGAACACAAGATTGCTTGAAATGCTTGTAATTTATTGGGATCCGGATGAGGATTGTTTCTTGATAGATAAGATGCCACTAAGGATTGAAATTGAGGACATTTACTTCATAACTGGACTCTGTCAGAGAGGGGAACTAGTAAATCTACAGGGCAAGCCCACAGGAGGGTTAAATGTCGAGGATTATATTCTAATTTACTACGTTGAGGTTACTCCGAAGGTCGGGACATATATCCCGATTAAATATGTGCAAGGGCTGCACATCAAAATCCTCCTTTTCACCATTGTGAGGGTAGTTAGATCAAATTCCTTACACCAAGCTTCACAAGGAAGCATGAGTCTGGTAGTGGATTGCTTGACTACATTGTATGATTGGTGCACAACCTCACTAACAAACTTGAAGAAACACCTGACCTCAATCCAGAAGATTAAGACAAATCATTTTGGTTATGGGACCATCCTATGCACACTCTTCTTTGAGAGGATTCTACTGCCTTGACCCGAGGTCATTTCCACCATCAACATCCCTAATGATCCAAGGATATCCAGATGGGCAGATATGATGAAGATATTGGTTGGTGGTGAGGTCCCCTAGACTACTTGGGATGATGAGTTCTTCCTTTGGCGGGGAGAACAAGTCATCACAATAGAGGACTATCCCTATGCTGACATGGATTTCAGGGGAGATCAAAATTTGACCCTTCCACCTGGTGCATCATGAGGGGCGATTGGTAAGACCTCACAATGTTTTTTTGATTATGTGATTTTTTAATTTTATTTTCAAATTATATGAAAATGAAAAATATTTTTGTTAGGACAATTTGACTTACAAATTCTATGGATCATGTTGCAGACATAGGACAAGTGAGACCTGAGGGCTTCCTGAGGCACAGGCACCACAAAAGAGAAGTTGAGGATGCCACAGAAGACCCAGGGAGGACACTCCATGCTATAGAGAGAAAATTGGAGAGATTGACCCGCCGAGTCCCTATGGTTGCCATAGAGGACCTCCCGGAGGCTATATAGAGATGTGAAGTTGGAGTACCACGTGATTGGGTGTGGCTGTTCTGCCGTGTGGCGACAACTATAATGTTCTTTCAGAACACCTATCTTGGGCAGAGCCCACAGGGATAGATTTTATTGATCGACGACTGTAATATTTTTTTATGATGAACATGATCGGGCATAAGCCTTAATTTTGTAGAACATGATTATCTGATTTTTTAATATTTTGAACACAATTTTGATCTACACACACACACACACAGATATATATATATATATATATATACAATGATTTATATGATTTGATTGTCCCAAATGTACAATGATGTTTTATGTTTTTGATATTTTAATGAATTGAATGATTAATATGCCAATCAATTTCTTCATTAGCAATGAATATGCAAATGAATTTTCTGAACGAGGAATGTGAATTAATGTAACATAATGAAATGAATAGTGGAACAAACTCACTCTCAGAAATAATCGATGTAAAAATGGGTCTCTGACACGACAGGTGTTATTTAATTGTGAAACCACCAGTTGTGAATCCAAGTATACTACTAACGAATCAAAACCAAGAGATATTACCTACGAAATTAGGTTGACTACTACAGTGTACTTTGCCACATTATTCGAAGGAGGCCCAATGCAAACACCACTTCAGACTAGCAACTAACCGGATGGATAGTAAATTACCCAAGCCGCGGAACCAAGATTCCGAGTATGTCGAGTAGAAGCATCGGCAAAACCAAAATGAATCATCTCATCCATAAACACCTACCAAAGCAGGTCAAAATCATCAAATTCACATAAAAAATTGATAGACATATATGCCCAAAAAATACAATATATATAAACAAATAAAATTCTAGGCATAAGCCTAGGCATAATACTTCTTCAAGTAGAGCCCATTTCTGGGCTTCGCCAGCTCGTTTATGTCAAAATCAACCAAGGCATAATCCCCCTTCTTCAGGAAATTTTTAACAATAAAAGGGCCATACCACATGGATTTGAATTTGCCTGCCCCCAAGGCATCCTTGTCTTGAGCATAAACCAAAAAAAGGTCACCTTCCTAGAAAACCCTAGGTTTGATTGCCTTATCATACTGAACTTTCACTTGTTTCTTATGAGCCTCATTCATCGTAGCTACATCTTGGCGCTACTCATTGAGATGTTCTAGATAAAAAAGGTGTTCTTTGAGACTTGAAGTGTCAAGAAGAAGCTTGAAAACCAGCTTAAGGGAAGGAATTTCACATTCAGCAGGAAATATTGATTCCAACCCATAAAATAGTTGGAAAGGAGTGAATCCAGTTGCAGTATTAACAGACATCTGGTATGCCCAAAGTGCAGGATACAACATGACATGCCAATTGGACCAAGATTTATAAATTGTCCGTTGAAGGATATCTTTAAGGACTTGTTTACGAATTCAACCTGACCATTGGACTGATGATAATACGAAGACAAATGCTCCTACCGAAAACCCAATTTGAGAGCCAACTCAGCCATCATGGTGTTTTGAAAATCACTGCCATGGTTAGTGAAAATATCTTTGGGGATACCAACGCGAGAAATGACTTGGTTGAATAGAAACAAGGTTGTTGTTTCACCATCGTTAGCAAAAGTAGGCATAGCCTTAGCCCACTTCGTAAAGTAGTCTACTGGTACGATAATGTACTTATGACCCTTTGCAAAAGGCAGGTTACAAGTAGTAAAATCAATACCCCACTTTGTGAATGAACCGACAGTGACAATAGGAAAGAGCAGAGCTGGATGAGCGCGCATCTTCCGAGCATAGACTTAACAAGGATGAAATTTTTTGACTGCCTCAACACAATCCTTGAAAATCGAGGGCCAAAAATATCCTTCACGCAAAATATTTTGGGTTGTAGCAAGCCAAATAAATGACCACCACAAGCTCCACTGTGGCAATCATTTAGCACAACCTGAGCTTCTTCAAGGGTCAAGAAACTTCTAAGGATTGAATCAACCCTGCGACGATATACTGTGTCACTAATAACAAGATAACTTCTTGCTAAGCGACACAACTTCTGACGCTCATATTTCGAAAAAGCTAAGGGAAACTTCGAAGTCTGGAGATAAACAATGAGATCTCCATACCAAGGATCCTATGAAGAAATGAGGAAAATATGTTCATCATGGAATGAATCTTCATAAACGATCTCATCTCCATAGGGAAACTCAGAGATCAACTCCACAAACACCAAAGTTTTTTTGGATTTGGTAGATAGGAATTCGAGATCAAACTATTGCAAAATGAAAATCCATCGATTGTATTTGCCCCCAATCACTCACCTACTAAGACAAATTGAAATGGATTAACTGCCACTAAAACATAAGTTTTGCGAAGAAAAATATAATGCCTAAGTTGCTGGAGAGCATGGACAACTGCCAAAGATAATTTCTCAATGGGAGAATATGGGAGTTCAAGACCCACTGAGCCTTCATTAAGGTAGTAAACGACATGCTCATAAACAACATTATCCTCCTGAACCACAACCATACTAATAGTAGGTTTTTCTATAGCAAGATACAAAAGGAAATATCTGCTATAATCAGGTGGAATCAATAATGGAGCAGAGATCAGTGCATTTTTCAAAGCATCAAACGAGCATTGAGCAAATTCATCCCAAAAAAATGGAATTCCTTTCTTTAACAACCTCATAAATCCTTTCGACACCTCGCCATAATTAACGATAAATTTCATTAATAAATTTTCTTTTCCTTGTAGACTTTGAAGTTGACGAATAGAAGACGGGGGAGGAAACTGAAGTATTGCCTCTACCTTGAAGGGATCTACCCTAATCCTTTCCATATAAATCCAAAAAACCGACTGGATGTGATGGTGAAAACACACTTATTAGGTTTCAACCGAATTTTATAATGACGACATCATTCAAAAAATTGTCAAAGATGAGAGGGATGATCAATTCTTTTTCGAGAATGAGAACCTAGATAAACCAAATATGCTCCGATAATATGCTTGATGTCATGGAAAGCATAGGACATGGCCCACTGGAAGGTATCTCTAGCATATTTAAGGCCAAAAGGAATCTTTTTGTAAGCAAATGTACCCCAGGGGAAAATAAAAGTAATTTTGTGCTGATCTTCAGGAAGAATAGTAATCTGATTGTATCACGAGAAACCATCCATGAAGGTGAAAATTTCATTCCCTGCACACTGATGAATAATATGAACAATAAACTGGGGTAATTATATTTCAGACATGCCTTATTTCAATCCCTGAAATCAATGCAAATTCAGATCGTTCCTTGTTTTTTTTCCATAGGCACTGGATTTGAAACCCACTTGGTTAACGGAATGGGGTATATGAAACCTTCCTTTAGTAGCTTCTCAACCTCGACCTTGATAGATTCTTCCTTCCTAGGGTTGAACGGAAAAAAGCTTTTTCCTTATAGGCTTATCATTTTTGTAAGTCTTGATCTCATGCAAGACAATAGATGGATCAATTCTAGACATTTCCTCATAAGACCAAGTGAACACATCCTGAAATTCTCTAAAGAGATTTATGTAAGTCTAAATCTCTTCAAGGGAACATTCAACTCCATTGAAGACATTCTCAATAAGGTTGGGATCTCTGGAGATGTTCACTAGGGTAGTCTCAGAAATGAAAACCATGTTCCCTTCAGTGGAAACTTGTGCTGGAGCTAAAGGGTTCAAGACTGGGTGAACAGGACCAGAATACTGAGGGCTAGAGAATCTTGTTTTGAATTCTTGAAATTCTGGTATAAAATAGGACCTATGATGCAAATCACCCCACGGTATTTCCACACCAGTCATGGATTCAATGATAACCTCTTCAGATGGAAGATTAGTATCAAGGAAATCCCAAGAAAAAGATGAACTAAGAGTCCAAGCCGGAGCCACATCTCCATCCAATTCCTCTGGTGAAAGAGAAACTGGAAAAAAGTCTTCAGATTCAACAATAGATTGATAGGAAATCTCTGCTGTAGACATAGGGAATTCCATTCCACCCACTTGACCTTCCTCTAATGTGGAGGTAAGATAAGGCAATGTCCAAGGATCCGAAAAATAATGAGTTCTAAAGAACTATTTTCGAGTAGGAACCCTAGAGAATGAGATAACATTAATATGAATAGAAGGAGGTGGAATATCAAAAGTACCCATAAACTAGGTATACATTCCAAACCCCAAATTTTCAACAGGTTTCTTGGCATCATTCACCAGGGGTATAGTTGAGTTAGTAGATGCATTTGGATCTACAGGAGGACTGTCCATCTGATCAACAATGAAAATCCTCCCTTCATGGGGAAAACACAAGATGTGAAGTAATGATGAAGCAATAGCATCCATCTCATAAATCCAATTCTGCCCCAGCAGAAGGTTGTAGTCTAAATTTGCATCAACTATCTCGACCACAACATTGACAGTTTTAACCGCAACATAGATGGGTAAATCTAGAACAATGCCATGTGGCCTATGAGAATGAGCATAAAATGCAGTGAGAAGAGTAGGTGAAGGCACAACTGAAGGGGATCCAATGGCTTTCCAACATGAGATAGAAATGACACATGTGGAAGCACCCTCATCAACAACTGCTCAAAAAATATTGATCTTTCGATATGTAGACTTAATTTGAAAAGCCATGTGATGAGGAAGTCTATTCTTAATATTCTACATGTCAAATGTGACCATAAGAGAGTTTTTTGGATCAACAACCCTGATTTCAGTGAGCAATTGCACTCCTTTGTGTTGGGCATGATTGGAGTACCTCTAACGTAGACATGGTACAAGGAATTTGAGCTAGATCTTCTACAATGGAGTATTTATGCGAAAACTTCACATTAGGATTAATCGTCGTACACTTAGTAGAATATTTTGGCATCCAAGGTATAGGCTCAATTGTATTCCTCTCTATATGGAGTGGCTCAAAATTACTAGGAGCGCCCTTAGCTTTTGAAGACTCAACTTCACCATAATCATGAGATCTCATATTGATATCAGCGTGTGCACTCATCATATATACAATTTAGGAACTTTACCCTTCCTCGTTGCCCCTTGCGAGAGCTCCAGTATTAGTGTTTGCGCCAGCAAGCAATTTCCGCCCTTGGGGAAAAGGGTTTGTTAGTACAAAATGGGAACTGGAAGAAGCCTACTGAGCTAACAAGCGCCGAGCATTCTGAATTTTCAGGTAGGGATGAGTAAGATGGTCTCTGGTGCATAACTGGTCTGGAAAATTAACTTTTATATTATTGTCTCTCTTACCCTCTCCAACATTATCGTTGGATCTGTTCGCATTACCCTTCCCATCCTTGTCTTTCTTCTTATTATTCCATCCCTTATTCTACTCATCAGATTGTTTATTTCCTTTGGGGGTAGAAGCTTGAACAAAATTAATAGCTAAGGACTGGGAAGGGGTTGAGAATGACTATGTAGCCTAACCAGAAGGAGCATATTGTAAAGACAACTGATGCAGTTGATTCAGCATGTTAGCTGTGCCACTATCAATCGAACTGACAAGCCCGTCAGCTTGAGGACATGGATTTATTTTTTCTAAATCTAATTTGGAATGAGGAGCATCCGAAAAAATATTATTAAGGACCCCAAACTCATAATAGATAAGTTCTAACTGCTGAACCCTAAAGATAGCCTATTCCTCAGAAAATACACATGAAAGAGATACATCCTTCGAGATTTCTAGCTGCAAAGATTTAAGAAAACATTCGAGAAGGAATTCATTTCGAATCTGGGCCTTGATGAGCCTATTCCTTCTCCTCCATTCCTCATCACGCAACTAGAAATGGTTCAGAAACATAGTAGCCAACTCGCCAAAAGTAGCAAAACTGCCCCCTGTCATCTCAATGTACCATTTTGCAGCGTTTCTAGTTAGGGTGCATTGAAATAGCCTCAGCCTAATCGAATCATTGATAAGGGAGTTCGACGAACACCATGAATGGAAAATGGTAACATGGTTAGCCAAGTCCTCACTAGTCTTCCCTTTAAACTTTGAAATATATAAGGGAAGCTTAGTAGGGATCAGAGGCCACCCGAGGTGTATCGAATTATATCATTCGTCAATTTTGATCAATCTGGCAAGTTCAAAGTTTCCAGGAAAGGTAAGCTTGGAGGAGCTTGAGAATTCCATCCACCAAAGGAAGTATTCCCAACATTATGAAAAGAATACCCTGGATTTTTTGAGGCACCAGTTTGCCAAATATTTTTCATAGAGAAACCTGAGCCATAAGAGAAACCTTGTGGCCCAAAAGCATTCAGATAAGGATCTCATCCCATTGTAGGATTACCATAAATAGGGATATTTCCCCCAATCGAAGTGTTAAATGAATATGAAACCCCTTGGTAAGGGTTCCAAGCATTGGTGAATGGAGAGAAACCCTGAGAAGCACCTACAGAAGGGAAAGTCAAATTCCCTTGCTGACTAGAGAAAAAATGATTCCCAGCTCCAAACCCTGTAAAAATAGGGTTCCAACCTTGAAAATCATTAGAGATTTGACCTCCAAGGAAATGATTGAAATCTTGACTTTGACAGGTAAAAGGAAAATATCCTAAGGAAGGGTTTGAATGAGGAATGTGACCACTTTCGAAGGGGAAACACTAAAAATAAGCTAACCCACTAGCCATGGAAGGTATAGGTGTGGAGACAACAGAAGCAACAGTGAAGGAAATATATGGAATTTAACTAGATGGCCTTCCAAAAGAAAAGGGACCAGAATGGGAAGGAAATGCTCGGGTGCCCCCACTCGTAGATGAAATAGAGGTAGAGCCAAACATAGAGGCATCAGAGATGATAGTCGAAATAGAAATAGTACCCCCGCCTTCAACTGAAAGAGGACTATGCACATTTATAGTGCTCATAGCCAAAGTTTTGTTCCTAGTCATGGCCATCGAAAGAAAGGGATGAGGATAGGGGCTAGTTGGTCTCTAAGACACAAGTCCAACATATAAAAGAACATTCGTAAAACTAGAAGGGCGTGGAGAGGAAGGAGTACCTGGAGATTCAGAAAATTATTCTACTTCAACTTTGTCTTCCAGAAAAGGGACTCTAGAGATGAGTGGAGTACTACTCTTTATATTACCACTAGTACTAGGACCACCCACAGAAACATAAACCCTAATTAGAGGATCACTCTCTGAAGCATTCAAAATTACTAGGTGAAAATCACCAGCAAAATTGCTCCTACACCTTCTTAAAGAAGGCTCGACACTCGTAGGAGAAAGCCCATGAAGCCTCCTCGATCAACAAGGTGATCAATCAACCACTTTTAATAATTATGAGATTAATTAGACTCAAAAAATTATGAAGCTATGGAAATCTAGGAGCAGAGAGCACACTCTATCAAAAGTCCCTAAGATACAACAATCAAGCAGCCTTCAGGTATTTCCACTCCGGGTTATTAGAACTGGACACCAAAATACAATAAAGCGATTAAAAGGACCTTCCAAAAATAGTTTGGGGTAATTACGCCCCAGGCCTACTAACGAAGGTAACAGAAAGAGTTACGCTGAACTCATAACAAAAGCCTTTGTTGATGCAAGTACTCGAGCTTTGCAAGGGCAACCTCCAGAAGTACTAATGATAGTGATACAATGTTTGCCTTAGGTACTGCGGGTAATTCCCCTCAAAATCACTTGTATGATTCCTAGGAAAGGTAACTGAGGGCACTAGTTCATATTGAAAGCCGCTAGAAACGGTATTTGGTCAAGATTCAACAAATAGGAGAGGGGGTATTTCTCTTCTCTGCCTTCACTATCCCTCGTGCTTGACTCTCTGGAGGAGAGATTTCCCAGTCCACTTAACGAAGTTGGATTTCACTCATTAATCAACTTCTACATTGACAGTTTTGAGTGGCCTCAGAGAGTTAACTCTCCACTCACCTATTCCAAGGCCTTATGACCTAGACTAGTTGGTGTATAATTAATGACAATGCAAAAAATTCTAGTTCGTTTTAATTAATCGCTTGATTTTAAATGGTCGTTCTTTTAAAGTCATAGGTAGATGGAGAATGCAACTTGTGATGTTTTCGACCCAAAAGAGAAATCAATATAAAACCTACTACATGAATATGAAATTTTTTCTTTCAATTAAGAGATATTTCTACTTCGGTTCTATGAAGCAACTGAAAAAAAGAAAAAAAAGAAAAAAAAAAAGACTTTTTTTCTTTTCTTTTTAATATCACTCTTCACACAATTCAAAAACTATCAAAAAGACTAGAATGCTTAACGGTGCAACTAGTCAAAAAACTACCAATGATGGATGCAAATCCTAGGGCTACTCACAAAGGGAAACAAATTGAGTTTTTCAATGAGATTGATCTGATCACTTTGATAGAAAAGAAGATACAAATCCCAAACAAGAACTTCTTTGCACAAAACAATGCCCAAACAACCCAATATAAAAGTGACAAATCCAAGCAAGGACTCTTCTCGAAACCAAGCTAATAGTCCAAAATGAAAAACTAGCAAATTGCTCCAAAAAGGATGAAAACCGTGAAAAGAAAAACAAAGAAAAAGAAATGGAAAAAACAAATGTTTTTTGGCTTTTCACTTTTTAAGGGAAACAAGAAAATTTCATCAATACAAGCACAAAGCTACTAAAGGTGTCAAATCAAGAAATTGAGCCAACAAGCAACTTCTAATTTCACAAAACAACTATGCCACTTTCATAGTGGGACTCAAATAAATGAAAAGAAGTAGCCAACTCAAGAAACCAATTCAAAATAGTAGCATAAACTTCGAGCAAACAAAAACTTCAAGAAATCTATGAAAGGCAACTTCAAGATTCACTAGAAAGCTTATCTCAAGAAACTATAAAACCAAGAAAGTCAAGAAAGAAAAAACCAAGAAGTGAAGCAATGCACAAGGCAAACATGAGAAAACTCACAAAGAATCATTGTTCTGAATTGTCAGAATAAACCAAGAAATTTAAAAATATGTCCCGGTGCAAAAGCCACCACTTAAACTTCACCAAAAATGTAAAACCCTAGATTGACTAGGTTTCCATACAAAAAGGAGAGAAAATAACATACAGCCAAATGAAATACTATGCAGACACCTAAAATATTCTACAGGGATGACCAACAATAGGAATGAAAGAGTTATAGGGCCTCAAAATTAAGTTTTTAAAATTTTATTGGGCATACAAGATCCATTGTGTGAAACACACATGTATACGTGTCTGCATATAAATAAACTCGCGTATATGCAGGTTCCTTTGGAAAAAACAGAAGGTATATGCAACTGTGTAAACACCAAAAAGCATATAGAAATTGCAGCAAAGAAAAAGAAAAATCCCATGAATGATCCAGAAGATTAGGGCTTCTGTCTGGATGGGAAAAGAACATACAGGATTGAAAAAGTGATCAAACTATCAGGGAACCCAAAATACAGAGAAAAACAACCAAAACTAGGAATTATATGGATGTAATCCCCAGTAGATTCGTTAGTTTTGTTGTGGGAGAAACTACCCTAAGGTCTTGGTTGAAGGACCTAACAGATCAGAAGGCATATCATCACAAGAAGCACTCAAATTATGAGTTCTAATCCTTGAACTAGAAAATGGAGGATAGGTGACCTTACTCGTGTGTCCTACATCTAAGGTCGATCCCACAGGGTGCAAACCCTCTGCTACTCCTCGTGCTTCAAGACCTGCAAATCAATCAAGACAAAGAAAAACTAGTTTCACAACATATATATCCTAGATGTCAGCGTGTTAGAACATATGATCTCATAAAAATAACATGAAATAAACCTTACAAGATTATTCAACATGTATAGGAGACCAATAACACAAAGACATCAGGAATGGGACATAGCTTCTTTTATTGATAATATTTAAAGAGAAAGTGGAGAAATCACCTAATATCTGCCACAACTCCAAGCGAAACCATCCCATGGATCCGTCCAGCCCTAGCCTCACAAAGCTTCTTCCATAAAAGGCGCACAAAGGATGTCACATAAAGAGGGGGTGAACATCACAAGGAAACAAGGGTTTCTTGAACCTGGGAAGTGCTAGGAACAAGGAAATATCATACTTGATCAGGGCTATAACAGGCTATAGTATCAATAGCATTCTCTCTCCTCCCTTAGGCCATTCCCTTGAGGTGTATTTATACTTCCTCAAATTAGGTTTTTCAGTTGGGAAATAGTTTGCCCATGGGTTGATGTAGTTGTGTTATAGGAAAAACCCATAAACCCCACCCAATTAATACGAAGTTTATTATTTTCTTAATATCTTAAATTGTATACGCTGGTCAAATATGAGTGGACCCACGTCTACACATGGAAAAATCTGGGCAGAGTTGCGTATGGAATTCAAAATACTTTTTTTTAAGAAGTTTGACCAAGTCTGAATGGAAGGGTTGCCCAAGTCCAATGCATAAGTCATCAAGTATATAGAGGTGATAAATGATGCTCTAACATGAAGAGGGAGAACTAATTTTTGAGATTATCTGTGAAGGTTCCTGACTTGTCTGCAGCAAGAAGGGTGTATGTGTTCATTGATGGTATAGATGAACCTCTTCATGGGTTGGTAAAGTCTACCAAGCCCATTACCATGCATGATGCCATTGAGAGGGCTAGAGACCTTCAAGATGCCTTGCCAAGAGCAAAGGAAAACTTTTAGAACAAGCTTTCTTACCTTTCTAAAGGGAAGGAAGAGAAAGCTGCTCCTTCCAAGGAGGGCTCATTCAAGAAGCCTCTTGATATTGAAGTCTAGAGAGATCTAAGAAGAAATAATCTATGCTTCACTTGCCAAGAACCATGGGTACCTAGACATAGATGTGCTGCTGGTAAAGCACATTACATAAAGGTCTTCTCAGATTTTGAAGAAGATGAAGATGATGAACCAAGAAGGGGTCACATCGCTGACAATGTTGAGGGAGATCCAACACCATCAGGAGATGGAAATGGAGGATTTGCTCCTATTGGAGGAACTCTTGCATCTTTGAGGGGAGTACCTAAGTACTTGACCTTAAGATTTCATGGTTCAATCATGAATCAGAGGGTATTTGTTCTTATTGACAGTGGGGCCACCCACAACTTTATTGATGCTCATCTTGTGCAAAGGAGGGCAATACCCACTGAAACGTTTGAGGGATTCTCTATCTTGGTCCCAGGAGATAGAAAAATGAAATGCATGCATTATGTCCCATCACTTTTAGTCACCATAGGATCCTACACTTTGGTGGATCACTTCTTTGTAGTTGACGTACCGGACACCAATGTTATTTTGGGTGTTTAATGGATGATTACATTGGGGAAAGTCACCACTGATTGGGAGGCTCTATAAATGGAATGGGTGGACAAGAAGAGTGGTGCACCTCAAATGATCAGAGGCATGCATTCTTACCCCTCACACAACACTTCCACATAGAAAACAGAGATGGATTTGCGCAGTGGAAGCAAGGACCTTACAGTCCCATCTATTATTTTCATGAAATTTCTGCATGGGACACTCTTATCTAGTGGCAAACCACCTGGGAGGCCACCTGATTCATCTTTTGTGGGGAATACCTCACAATTTTCTACTCCAAAATTAGATTGAGGAGGGTTTGGAGCACTTTAAGACAAAGCTACAGTGTTGGGAGGCTTGGTTAAGCTCAAAGAGGAGGGAAATCTTCTTCCCTTATCATCAACACCCACTCTCATTTCTGGATCTGCACTGTGGGAGGAGAAGAATGGAAGGATCAGCCTTCCAACACACACCTTTTGCATAGGAGATGTCAAGGAGGAGGTCAACAACATGACAGACATTTCCGTTGACATGCCATCAGCGCTGTCATCATTGAGCAGTGTAGATCTGTATTGGAAATCCCAACTGCTTGTGGATTATTCCAAAGATCTTCACACATGTATGATACTGTTTGACCAGCTGCATAAAGAGGGCTACTTAGTCCATGAGGGAGTCATCTATCATCATGGTATAATATTTTTGACTAGAGCTTCCAAGCTCAAGAAAAAGATCCTACAAGGGGCATACAATTAGTTCTGTTTCAACCATATGCACACCATGAAGATCTATAACATCATCATGAGGAGTTTTAATTGGGAAGCCTTGAAAGAGGAACTACATCAACATTTTCAAGAATGCATGAGCTATGTGGAGTTGGGGCAGCCAAAATACTCTATGTAAGATTCATTTCAACCATCTCTTCCTTCTTTTGAAAGAGGAGAAAGATTCATGCACAACTCCATGTGTATGAGAAACATTGTTGGTAAAAGATCTGATCATGTAAAGCAAGTGTCATTTTCTGATTGTACATGTTCTTTTACCATTTTTATGCAGGCCATGACTCCTAAAAGCAGCAATGTATCATGTAAATCTCATGGCAATTGTTGGGCCACTAAAAATTCTGAACTTGGCCACTCCCTTGATGTGCAAAGGGAGATTTTATTTCATGATGGGTGCTTCCCAAAGGCACCAAAAATATCTCACATTTTCAGCTATAGTGAGATGACATGTGCAACAAGTAAGTGGCGGGGAAACCACTTACCACACCCTGATATGATGCAGGCAGGAGATGCACTACACTAGTACCATATGTGGGACTATGACCCACCTCCTCAAGCTCAAATTTCTGTTTGTGTATATGTAATTTTACTTCCATACATTGATGATATACTTATACTATTTTTGGGATTGTATGGAGGGAGGATGGGGAGAATGTATGTACCTCATGGGATGGAGACTCTCCATGTACCTTATGATACATGTTTTAGGGAGAGTATTGGTTCAGCCATGTTTGTTTCATGTGAGTTCTTGAATCCTTGTGGGATGGATTTTGTACATCTCATGATGACTTTGGAGGAAAAATTCATGGAGGGTTGGATTGGTGAATACTTAGCTTGTGAAGAAAGCTTGATCCTTGATGGTGTCACCAATGGAGGAGGAGAAGTGTTGCAGCACCCACCCTATCAGTTGCTTGAGGACAAGAAACATTTTGGAGGGGAGGATTGTAATATTCCTAATTAGCCCAAGCTAATAGGAATATACAATTTTGTTTTCATTTTCTTGTTGCAAGAATAAAATTGTAAAGGATGATCAATTAAACTCAAACATAAAAATAAATCAATGCCCATGTGGACAAGGCTAAATTTGGGCTGCCTTAATAAAACACCCTTATGTGTGAAAGGGATTAATTCATTTGACTGGGTCAACTGGACGAAATCAACAGTGCTATCTAGATACATTGAATCACCTAGATGCACAACGCAGTTTTAGTTGGAGGCTACACATGTGAATGTAGCTAAATCATTGAGATGGTTTAGGGTTTGGCAAGGTGTCCATCCTATTTAAGGAAGAGGAGAACAAAATGAGAAAGTTGTTGAAGATAAATTCTCGAAGATTTATTCTGTTTAGACATTTCTTATTCTCTTGGTTGTTTAGTAGAGAATAGTGTTGTTTAGCATTAGGGTGTTCCTGATCGGGAATCCCACCTCTTCCATTGATTAGCTCTTGGAGGAGTCTTGCATTTCTTGACCACTATCAAGCTTAAGGCAAAGCTCTTCTTCCAACTAAAATGTATATCCTGTTGAGGGTTTGGTTGTCTTTGTAAGCTGTAGCAAGTGGAGGCTAGATCTACTCAGAGCTAGGCCATTCTAGTGCCTCTTTTCAGTGGGAAAGCCTTCTATCCCTATGGAAAGAGAGTATTGGATGAGGAGAGCCCATTTTCAGATCTTTGCTTGAGGCCACATCATGTTCTAGAGCCTACAACACAGTCCATCTTCCAATACTGCATTATTTTCAAGGAGAAAGTTGCAGGGTCTTTTGGCACATCAAGGAGGATAGATCTCTAGTGATGGGAATCTGCCCTTCACTATGGTGATCCGTGGATTATAGATCTAATCCATGTTCCATTCAGATCTGATCTGAATACTGATGTATATGATTCATAAATTCTGAATCATTCTGCAGGTCTGCTGCATTAGATCTCAGATCTACTCCATGTACACCATCTTATGCTGAAAACCCCAAGGGGCATTTGAAGAGGAGACTCTATAGTGTACAGATCTGATATAGATCTACCTTTTTGTACACAGATCTACTCTAGATCTGAAGTGTAATCTATAGCTATTTCTAGCTAATAAAATAACGTTGTCAAGCTTGTATAGTCATATCATATGGTTGCAGCCTCTTATTTTGAGCATTTATTCATGTAATGTCTTCTTCCTTCTGTTCTATAATGAAAGGGATTCAATATAATTCTGATTTGATGATGTAGATGATAATCTTGAGCCTCCATATTGGCCTATTGCTGCTACTTTTCTGAACTGCATTATTTTTTGAGCAATATTATCATATACAGTTGCAGTCCATTCTTTGGGCTTTTTTCCAGCTCTACTAGGTGTGGGAGACCTGTTTACCTCACCTAGAAATATTTGTTTCTGATCCCCTCTTGGATTTAGATCTTAGATTGTCAGATCTAAGGGATCCAAGGGCTTCTTTTCATTTCTATAGCATCCATTTCTGAAAAATGCATTTTTCAGGCATGCCTTGCTAACGGTCCCTATTTGGGAATATTATAGAAACTAACTTGTGTGAAATTGTATGAATTAAAGCTGACATTATAAAAAATGATGAAGAAAATGAGCCTTTATGGAATATGGATTTTGATGGGGCTATGAGTAAGGAAGGATTAGGAGCAAGTGTGTGGATTTCCAATTCAAACACTAGTAAATCAGAAGGGCATTCATATAAATTATTTTTTCAATGTACCAACAACATAGCTGACTTATCTATTATTCCAAGAGTTCAAAATATCCTGGCTGATGGTTTGGATGTTTCAACGAGTACCTAAAAAATGTCATATCGTCCAAGTCACAAATATATAGTTGAAGTAAAAAAACAAACCAGCTGTCCCACATAACATTAGGTACTGGAATTTTTTTGGAAATGATAAAAAACATGAATTTTTTTTTTATAGTTAAAATATGAATTTTAGTGTGCCAATAGAGATATGGATTATGATATAGAAAATAATGCAGATAATAGTGTGATTAACATAGGGTTGAATGAAATAGATTAAGATCCATCAGAATTATAAATTCTACAACTGAAGGATAATGTTTTGATGAGAGGATTAGTTCCATTAGAAGAGTTATTTGATTTTAATGATGTGGCTAAAAAACCAAAAATTGAACCTACTGGAGTTGAAGTTGAAAATTGCAATATAGTAACTGAATAAGAACAAAAAATGGTTAAACTATCAAAATATTTACCCTCTGCTAAAAAGCAGAAATACGTAAACTTGTTCATAGAATTCATATATGTATTTACATGGAGTTATGAGGATTCAAAATCTTATGACACTAGCATTATACAACATAATATTCCTATAAAAGAAGACCAAAAACCTTTCAAACAGAAGTGTAAGAGAATGAACCCAATGCTGATGCCCCCATTTGAAAAGGAATTAAAAAAGATGTATGATGTCAAGATTATTGTACCATTGAGGTATTCTAAATGGTATCAAATTTAGTTCCAACTAGGAAAAAGACTAGAGAGATTAGATAGTGCTTTAATTTTATGAATCACAATAAAGTTTCTCTGAAAGACAACTACCCTCTACCAAAACTAGATCACATTTTACAGAAGGTGGTTGGATATAGCATAGTTTCTTTATTATATGGGTTTTCTGGTTACAATCGAGTTCTAGTCCACCTTGAAAACCAAGAAAAAACACCATTTACTATGCCCTGGGGCACTTTCATGTATGTTAAAATTCCTTTGGGCTTAATGAACGCTGGTGCTACATTCCAAAGAGAAATGGACATTGCCTTTGCAGATGAGATAGGAAAATTTATAGTCATTTATCTCGACAACATCACTATTTTTTCAAAGATAGATGAGGAACATTTTCTTCACCTAAGAAGAGTCTTTGAGAAATGCAAAAAATTTGGTATTTCCTTAAACCTAAAGAAAACATTGTTCGGTTTGGAAGAAGGAAAACTAATAGGACACATTATTTCAAAAGATGGAATCATAATTTATCCTAGTATAATTGAAGCTATTTTGAAGATAGGACCTCTTAGAAATGTGAAAGTGCTCCAATATTTCATTGGAAAAATATCTAAGAAGATTTGTTACCAATTTGGCAGAAATTCTATGGAATATAAAAAACATGTTGAAAAATGACGTTGGAGTAAGATGGAATATAGGAGCAAAACAATCATTCGATCAGATAAAACAAGCCCTAACTCAAGCTCCTGTGTTGATTAGTCCCTATTTCACCAAAGAGTTTTTGATCTCTTCATTTGCATCCGAACATACTAATGCAACAGTTCTGTTGCAGAAGAATAACGAGGGACATGAAAAACCCATTTATTTCTTTAGAAAAGACTTGAGAGAAGTTGCATTGAAATAAAACATCGTGGAAAATCAGGCCTTTTCTTTAGTGAAATCAATTAAAGACTTTAGAGTTTATATTCTTAATTCATATATAATTTCTTTTGTTCCAAACAGTGTGGAAAAATACATACTGACCAAAATGGTCGTAATGGAAAAAGACGTAAATGGATTGCTATCATTTTATAATATGACATTGAAATCAAGCCTACCAAAATTTGAAGGGTCAAGGATTAGCTAAATTAATGGCTGAAACAAATTTTCATGCTTTGGATATAAATTTTGTAGCTGCACTTGATGAACAAGGAGAACAGGCGACTCCACAGGTACCAAAGGATTTTGCAACCTCTCCCTGGTATGAAGACCTTATTTTTGTCTTACATCATTTACAAGCTCCTCCTGGTTTGACCAAGGCTAAGGCTAGATTTATTAAAATCAAAGCTATGAAATTTTGTATTCTAGATAATAATTTGTATTGGAAGGATGTTGGAGGCATTTTACCAAAATGTTTACTAAAGGATGAAGCATATAGAGTAATGCAAGAATTTCATGAAGGAGATTATGGAGGACACTTGTACTGGAAATTTACTGCCAACAAGATTTTAAGAGCTGGTTTTTACTGGCCAATCTTATTTCCAGATGTCCATAAGAAAGTCACCTCATGTCACCAATGTTAGATTTTTGAAGGTAAAAGGAAATTACTGCCCCTACCCTTGAAGCCCATATCAGTTGACACTCCTTTTTAGCAATGGGGTCTAAATTTCATTCGAGAAATTCATTCTTCTTCCTAAGCTCAACACAAGTGTATCCTCACAACCACTGATTATTTTACCAAATGGATTGTAGCTATACCCACAAGACACACCACTGATGCAATGATCATTAAATTCTTAGAAACTAACATTCTTTCAAGGTTTGGATGCCCCAAGAATATCATTACTGATAATGTAGCAACATTCAAATCAAAGAAGATGGTGGAATTTTGCAACAAATATCAAATCACATTGGGACACTCTACTGCCTATTACCCATAGGGGAGTGGATTAGCAGAGTCTTCCAATAAGGGTATGGTTAATATCATAAAAAATTTGGTGGAGGATAACAATAAATATCGGCATAACAAATTAATCAATGCATTATAGGTTCATAGGCTCACAACCAAAATATTAATTGGAATGTCCGCATATCAACTGGTTTATGGGATGGATGTTATTTTTCCTACTTCCCTAGGTGTCCCTATTTTGAAAATGATGCAGAAGTTTCAAGTAGAGCCTAATGACACTCAAAGGAGAATAAATCAGACAATACAACTTCAACAATCAAGAGAGGAAGTTTACAACAAAACTCAAGTTATTTAGGAAAACATCAAGAAGATCTATGATAGAAGAACTAAAGTTGATGATTTTTAGATAGGAAAAAATGTACTAAAATGGGATTCCAGAAATGAATATAAAGGTAAGCATGGAAAATTTGATAATTTATGGAAGGTACCTTGCACAATTGATGACTACAGAGGTAGCAATGAATTTTTCCTAAAATACTTGATTAGAGCAGAACTACTTGGTGGACCTGCCAATGGAAGAATGCTCAAATACTATTTCACTTAAGCACATAAGAATTTATCATTCACTCCATTGTAAGTATCATTTTTTACTATCGTTAGTGTGTGGCTTATATCAGAAGTTGAAGCTAGAAGAGAAGGTTCTGAGCTCCTGATGAATTTGCAAGTATAACTACAATAACAAAAAAAAAATTTAGATGCAGAACAAATATTGAAGAAGATCTACAATTCTTGACACCTCACGAGGAGAGTGCCATCGCTAGCTAGATCCATTGTTAAGGTCCTATAATTCATAGGACCAAATGGTGATTGAACACTTTCTTTCAGTTCATGGCAAATTGTAAATAATATTGCATTCTGCAAATGATTTCCAAAAATAGAAATAAAAAATGAAAACAGGGTATATAAAATAAAAATAGAATAAAAGAATGAAAATAAAAATTGATGAAAAGAACCCCATGAAAATAAAAAACAAGTGTAAAAGTGAAGCAAGTTCAAATGCCACTAGAAATAAAAAAAAAAAATTTCATTGAAAAAATGAATTAGGGTTTTTTGTGTACAACTTGTTTAAATGCCACAAACAAAGATCCTATTTGAATTATATAGTATAATCATGATCAAACACATTTAAGTTTATGTTTTTAGATTAGAGAATAATTGAACTAAACTATTTAAACTTGGTTAAAATTAGATAGATAGGTTAAAGAATTAATCCAAATGTCTACGCTGGATTAATTAATTAAATTAATAGATTAGACTAGAAATTAGGAAAAATATATTTGAAAAATAAAATGACGCTTGCAAGACCAAATGCGCCCTTAGGATTAAATTAAACATGTTTATAGTATATTAATTATACTTAGAATAAATAATAATGTTATTTAAACATGATTATCAATTTGTAATAAAGCATTAGTGTTAAAATTGGATTTTATAATAAAGTTGGAAAGCGAAAAAATATTTTGTCGGCTTCTATTATGGTAAATGCATGTTTCAAGGGCCATGATCTTCCCTACTTGAATCAATGACGGGGAGTCAACTTCGCGCCCCGCTCTCCTATTTCTCGTTAACAGCAGGGGTCGGGGGGGGTCATTTGAAAAGCGGTATCACTTTTTTCGGGCCCCATGCAAAGCAGAAAAAAGTCATGAATTTGCACCCCCTTGCTCAATACCAGTTACCATCACCCCCCTCTAAAATGCGCTTCTCTCTCCTCCACTCCCGCCAACGACCCACCACCTCATCTCCTGTGTTTTTTCTGCCACCAACTATGTTTCACCACTTGTCATTCCTCCATTCGCTCATTTCCCATTACCATTTCAAATCTGTCGTTATATGCCTACCCGTTGCAAATTTTATGTTGCCAATTAAACCATTTTAACATTAATTCCTATAAAGCACCATTCTGTAATGGGTCTAACCACAACGGTAATCATTCTTAGCGTTATAAATTAGCCTAATCTCATCCCGTGTGATTCTCCTAACTGCACTCTCACTATTTTTTACAAGTATTGATCTTAACTCCTTCAAATACACACTACTGCCAACACTTTTTAGTCCTAGCCAATTTAGAACTCACTACCATTGAGAGATATTCAAATTACCTATACAGGTATCTGTTCATGCTTAGTCTCTGTCAACTTTTGTCTTCCACGAACTCCTCAACATGGCACCAAAGGGAAAGGGCCAATCCAGTAATGGAAAATCAAATACTAAGGATAACCCTAGGACCTTTGCCACCCTGGACCTCGACCATATGCCCCTGGTAGACCAGCTTTACAAGATTGATAACATAGAGTGTGAATTTGAATTATTCAAATTACAACTTTGGTTGAAGCAAACCTACCTAGACCAAGAAGCTGAAATTAACCTATGGGAATCCGTGTTACCCTTGTTCATATTCCCAAAACACTCTATTTCCTGGATCTTGTCATGTGGTGTAAAGCCATATACAATCCAGTTCTAAGAACCATTGTGGCCTAGAATGGTGACATTATGGTCATAATTTCACCTGAAATCATAAACCAGATGTTGTTAATTCCTGAAAATGACTCCCTTAGCCTTTTTTCTGCACCTTCCCTTATGGATCTATACCATAAGCTTACCTTCCCTCAGAGAGCCCATATCTTTGAAATATTCCTCCCAGAAGATGCCCAAAGAAACACCCCCCATATCTAGCTTCCATGCTCCTAGATAAATCCAAACAAATCATTTCTGTAATTTCTTGCCTTCTAGGATACCAATAAGACCAATGAGTGGATGAGCCTATTATAGGCTTCCTATCCATTTTCTCCAATGAACATAGCCAACATTCATGTTTAACTGTAGCCACTTTTTAGCTGATAATATGCATGCAAAAATGATGGATATTACTACAGAAGGAATGTTTAAATATGCATCTATGTTAGTCTACGTGTTTATTTTCTGCAAGTGGACAAATTTACAATAACATTACACAAACAAGATGATCAAGGGATCAACCAATCAGTGATTCACTGGACCTCATTCGTTAGAAAAAATTAAATAGAATTAAGGTTTGCATATCATATATAGTTTCATTCATACAGTTGCAGGTCTTCTCAGTAGTCAGAATGAGCCAAGGATCAGTTCAGAGATTAAAATAATTATTCACATGAGTGAGAAAAAATAATCTGGAGACTGGTAGCTATACCATAATTATATAGATATAAGGGTGTATGGATGTGAGATGGTTCCCTACAAACTATCGAAATATGTTCCAATGAGGATTTTCTCTCTAGAATATATAAGGTAGATGATTAATATCGATGAAATCCATTTTGTTTTAGTTAAAAGGAAATCAGAATTCAAGATCAAGACCCAAGTGGGGAATTTCATATGCAATACCAGAGTAGCAGTGAATAAGGCAGATTCAGTTATCAAACATATGATATTCTATCCAAGTTTCACCTGGTTATATGACCCATTCAACATAGTATCTAATTTAGGGGTGGAGCACAAAACCACACCTTACAATCATACTCCTAGACCAGAGATTGAGAAATTTATGAATCAAGACCAATGGGAGGAGGACACATTACAGGAAGCAGAGGATAAAATTCTATCAATAGCCACCTCCCAAACTCTAATGCCTCAAGAGAAGCATGACAATAGACCAAGGGAAGAAACATTTTCAACAGTTACATAATTTAGTGCCAAATAATTCATTTATTAGAAAAGACAAAAAACGAACCCTAAAGAAGTAATCATTCAGAATGAATAATGACATGACACCATTATCATGGTTGGTTCATATGTTTCGACAGGGTCAGAGGATCTTTTCCCTAACACTCCATCCTCCTCAACCTCTCAGGATCCTTCAGAAATAGTGCAGTCAACAGAAGTGGGTGACAACCAAGATGAGCCCAACATCTTCAAGAAGTTTTTGGAAATTAAATAGAAAAATGAAGTACTTAAGGTCAACACATATGCACAATTATAGAAGCAGACCTCTACTTCATAGCATATATTATTAACAAAATTTGACAGTGAGAAAGGAAGAATGCAGATGGCATTATTGCGGGCTTAAGTGCCAATATTTCCAAAAACCCCTTCAGATTACAAGAAAACTATTTTCTCATTTGATGCAAAATAGATACATCCTATAAATCAAATGGATATGCATAAACAATCTGGATATCCATAAGAGGAGTAGTTCATATTTGTTCAAATATTGGACAACAAAGATCAAATTTTCGATACACAAGAACAATGATTTTGAGAGGACTCAAAGCATTGTTAGGTGGAAGATTTGAAGATCTGTTGTGTAACCAGCTCCAAAGAGAGAAGAAAAGAGATATTCACGCCTTATAAATGAGCCACTTCGAGGGGGCAACCTCCAATACATTACATGAATGAACAATTCTTGGATGATACAAATGAACAAAACCTCCTTCTATATATAGGAGTCCATGGGGCCATAATATAATCCTAGTGGGGCCACAATGTAATCCTAGCCGACCTAACAATAATAATGTAAGGGCAAAATAATAACAATATGGGGGTTACAGGGGTACAATAATAACAATAAGGGGGGCTACACTAACATAATAAGGGGCTACACTATTAATATAGGGACTTAACATGCCCCTTTCCTTCAAAAAAGTGTTGTCCTCAACGCTTGAGTAGCTCTGGGTGCTTCTGTATAAAATTCTCATCCTCCCATGTAGAATCTTCAGTGGGTAAGTTCTTCCACTTGATGAGATACTCTGAAATTGATCGATTCCGTAGTTGTTGAGTTCTTTTTTCCATGACTGCTTCAGGTTCCAATATGATTTTCCCTTCCCCATCAAGTTCTGGCAATACTGTTTGAACTGGAAGATTTTCACCTATAACCTTCTTTAAGCATGAAACATGGAAAATCGGATGTACTCGCGAAGAAGAAGGAAGCTCCAATTTGTATGCCATAGTACCAATCTTTTGCAACACCTTGTAAGGACCATAGTACTTTGGCGATAATTTATTATCCTTCTTTGCTTGCTTGAGGGACATTTGTTTGTATGGTTGTAGCCGTAAAATACCCAATCTCCTACATCAAAAATTCTCTCGCTACGATGTTGATCTGCCTGTTGTTTCATTCGATTTTGTGCCAAATTCAGGTTATCCTTTAAGAGTTGGAGAACTTCTTGCTGATGCTCGATGTGATCTTCCACTGCTTGAACCTTCGAATTTTCCCTTGAAGATGATGTGATCGATGGTGGATGATATCCATAAAGTGCCATAAATGGGGTCATTTTTGCTGCAGTATGGAAGGAAGTGTTATACCACCATTCAGCGAGAGGTAACCACTTGACCCATTGTGTTTGTTTATCAGATACAAAACAATGAAGATATCCTTCCAAACATTTATTTACTATCTCAGTTTGACCATCAGATTGAGGATGATAAGATGAGCTATGAGCTAATTTAGTACCCAAAGAAGAAAATAACTCTGTCCAAAAATTTCCCGTAAAAATGGGATCTCTGTCGCTCACAATAACCCTTGGGCTTCCATGTAGCTTTTGAATTCTGTCCACAAATGTAGTAGCAACTGCACTTGCTTTAAATGGATGAGATAATGCACAAAAGTGTGCATACTTGGTAAGTCTATCAACTACCACCATGATGACATTCTTTCCTTCGTACTTAGGTAAACCTGTGATAAAATCCATTGAAATCTCCTCCCAACGTTGACTTGGAATGGATAAAGGGGCTGAAGTCTCCAACTTAGTTTGTCCACTATTCTTGATGCAAACCAAAATATTCTGCATACACAAAGAAACTTTTGAATACCGTATTTAAGGCACCCAAAGTCTTTCTTCACTGTAGTTTAAAAATCCCGAGTGTCCTCCTAAAGGAGAAGTGTGCAATTCCAGAAGAATCTTTTGTTTTAGTTGGGAATTCTTACAAAGATATAAGCGATCTTTGTACCATAAGGAATCATTTTTCCAACTAAAAGTATCAGATGTACTAGGATCTTGCTGCAACTTTTGAATGAGTGTCCATACATCTTTGTCCTTCTTCCATTCATCTCTTGCTTCGGTTATCCAATCTGGTTGGATAATAGAATGGCACAAAGCAATGCTTCCACCTCTTCATTCTTTCTTGAGAGTGCATCTGCAACAACATTAAGCTTTCCTTTTTTGTAGATTATTTCAAAGTCATAACCCAACATCTTTGTGACCCATTTTTGCTGCTCTTCTGAAGATAGTCTTTGTTCAAAAAAGTGTTTCAGACTATCATGATCAGTTTTTACCTTGAAGTGTCTTCCCATTAGGTAAGTTCTCCATTTCTTTAGTGCATGCAGTATTGCTAACATTTCCTTTTCATAAATAGGTTTATGTAAATACTTTCCTTTGATTGGACGACTTTCAAAAGAAATGGGTCTTCCTTCCTGCATTAAAACAGCACCAATTCCATTTCCTGAGGCATCACATTCCACAATAAAGGTTTTTGTGAAGTCCGGCGTAGCTAAGACCGGTGCTAGGCACATTGCCTCTTTAAGATGTTCAAAGGCCTTAGTTGCTTCAGGAGTCCATGAAAATGCATCTTTCTTCAATAATGTTGTTAGAGGTGCTGCTATTCTTCCATAATTCTTAACAAACTTACGATAATAGCTTGTTAACCCGAGAAATCCTCGCAACTGCTTTATTGTCTTAGGGACTTTCCATTCCTTAATGGCTTTAATTTTGTTAGGGTCTACTTTAACACCCTCGTGGGATATAATATGACCCAGATATTCCACCTCTTGTGCTCCAAAGAAACATTTGGATGCTTTTGCATATAATTGTTTCTCTTGCAATAGTTTGAGCACCCTGTCAACATGCTCAACATGATCCTTCCAAGACTTGCTATAGATTAGTATATCATCAAAAAATACTAGCACAAATTTTCTAAGGAAGGGTTTGAAAATGGAATTCATCAACCCTTGAAATGTAGAAGGTGCATTGGTAAGGCCAAAAGGCATGACCAAAAATTCATAATGACCCTCATGGTTCGAAATGTTGTTTTTGGAATATCTTCAGTCTTCATTCTAATTTGATGATATCCTGAACGAAGATCCAACTTGGTAAAATAAATTGCTCCATGTAATTCATCCAATAATTCATCAATAACAGGAATGGGAAATTTGTCTTTAATGGTGAGCTTATTGAGCTCCCTATAATTCAGACACATTCGCCATGATCCATCCTTCTTGTGTACCAATACTACAGGAGCAGAGAAAGAACTTTGACTAGGTTGAATTATACCCGCCTCTAACATTTCTGCAATCATACGTTCAATTTCGCTCTTTGGAAGTAAGGATATCTATAAGGCTTGATGTTTGGAGGAACACTTCCTGGAATCAAATGAATAGCATGATCATCATCATGAATAGGTGGGAGTCCTTTGGGAGTTTCAAACACCTTGGAATGATTGTCCAAGACTTGTTGGAGATCTGCAGAAATAGATGATTTTGATGTTGAAACTTCTAGTGAGCATAATTGTGCAATTACGCCTCGTTGTTCTTTATTTAGAAGCTTTTTCATGACATTAGAGCTTATTATCCTTCCCGGCTTCCCTTCAATACCCCGTAATTCGACTTCCTTTCCTTCTGAAAAAAATTTCAAGAAAAGTTCTTGAAAAATTAAAAGCTACCGTCCCCAAAGATTGTAACCATTGTACTCCTAGTACAACATCAGCACCTCCCATAGGAATGGAAAGCATTGGACTAGTCAACACATAATCCCCCATGGTTAGCTTGATGTTATTGCATTTTCCAGAGCAATTTATAGTTCCTCCATTTGCAACCATCACTTGACATTCTGGTGCTGGGTATAGGAAACAATTTAATTCCTTGGCTACCTTACAACGAATAAAATTATGGGTGCTACCTGAATCAATCAACACTATTACCTTTCTCTTCTTGATTTGTCCTTTTATCTTGAGAGTTTGAGGAGTGGTAATTCCTGCCAGTGCATTACACGATATGGTTGGATTCATTTCTTCCTCTTCCGGGGTTGGTTCCTGGTGTATATCCTCTTCTTGTTCATTTTCTTCTTCCTCTTCACAATCTATGTAAAATAATTTCTTCTCAGCACACTTATGACCTTTAGTGTATTTTCTATCACAACTGTAGCAAAGCCCTTTTGCTCTTTTTTCTTCCAATTGTTGTGGTGTCAACCTTCTAGGTTGTGGAAATCTAGGCGTAGCAACACTTCCTTCTTTATAGAATTGAGTGGTAGGCTTCCTTGTCGCCATAATTTTACATTCAACTTTTCTTGCCAACCTGAATGCCTTCTCTAATGAATCAAGTTCCAACACACGAACTTCATGTTGGATGTTATCCTTTAGAGTACCTATGAAGAGATCAATCCTGTGTTCCTCTGGAATATCAGTTACCCTTATATTCAATTTTTGGAAGTCCTCAATGTGCTGCCCCACTAAACCCCTTTGTTTGAGATTTATCAATTGGCTAAAGAAGGTGTTGCTCTTTGTATCCTCATAATTTGCTATCATTTCCTCCGTAAAAATTGACCAAGTGACAATTTTTTTACGGGAGAAAAGCCATCTATACCATACAAATGTATTTTGTTCTAAATGTAAAGTTGCAATGCGTACCTTTTGTGTGTTTTGCACGTTATGGAGATCAAAATATTGCTCCATCTGTAGTATCCATGTTACCAGATCCTTTCCATCAAACTTCTTCATATCCATTTTTGGAATATGGTGGTTCTTCCTGCCAACATTCGAGTTTATGAAATCATGATTAACATTTATTTTGTTCTCATCATGAGGTTCTTCTCCTATATTTCCGCCATTAGGAATCATTTCTCGTTTTAAGCTTGTCATCAAGCCTTCCATGCATGCTTTTAGATCATTCTTCATGTTTTCTATGTTGTCTTTTATGTCATCCATCTTAGCTTCCATGCCCACTTCCATGCCATCCATCTTACTTTCTCCATCTTAGCTTCGTACACCATCCATCTTAGCTTCCATCTTAGCTTGCACACCATCCATCTTAGCTTCCATCTTAGCTTGCACACCATCCATCTTAGCTTCCATGCCTTTCTTCAAACCATCCATCTTCACTTCCACACCTTTCTTCAAAACTTCCATTTCATTTTTTGCTGCTCTTTGCGAGAGTGAAATTTGTTGCACTTGTTTTTGTAATTTTGATAGATCATGTTGCAATTCTTCATCTTCATGAGTCATGGTAGAGCCTTCTGAAGGCTTGATGGGTGTTGAATTCTTTTTAGGGGCCATTTTAGAATTCAATATTGATATCTATTCTACAATATGCCCTTGGAATCAATTAAACTTGATTCTTCAAACAAGACTTATGCAATTTGGGAAAAAAAAAATACACACCTTTTACTAGCTTTTAGGAGCTCGATATTGAAATTGAATTATCTCTGTATTTGAAAATCTTCGATATCTGAAATTCAGCTCTGTAGTAGATCTCTGAAGCTTCTTTCAAATGCCACAGGTCTGACCTGATTTGGATTATCCAAGACAAATTTGTGTCCAATCTCCCACAATGACCTAATTCTGGACTGGTTCAGTAGAGCGAACTTGTATGAATTGCCACGTGTCACTGTTTTGTCCTTTGTCTCTGAAATTGATAGCGAAGAAACTTCAGTCTGTGTACTTGCGACCACTTTTTACGGCACTTCAATCCAATGCCCAGAGAGAGAGTTATTGAAGTTTTTCCACGATCACCTCTTTGAGATGAAATTCAGGAGCCTGAAAAAGCACTACCTTCCACAGATCATATCTCCAAAAATATTGCGAACCAAGCTCTGAAATTTTTTGACGAATTTCCTCAGGATTTCAGCTTCGCACCATATGAATTTCAGACTCTGAAACTTCGTACAAAAAAAATTTATAGCGCAAATGCCACGATGACCTGTTTATGAGCCTGAAAAAATACCTAACTTCCACAGATGATATCTCCTCAAATATTGCGAACCAAGATCTGAAAGTTTTAGACAACCTTCCTCAAGATTTCAGATTCGCACCCTAGACATTTCAGCTTCTGAAGCTTCGTAGAAAAAAAGTTATAGCGAAAATGCCACGATGACCCGTTTGGAGCAGCGAAACCCTAGAATCCCAAAGCTCTGATACCAAATGTTGTGTAACCAGATCCAAAGAGAGAAGAAAAGAGATATTCACGCCTTAGAAATGAGCCACTTCGAGGGGGCAACCTCCAATACATTACATGAATGAACAATTCTTGGATGATACAAATGAACAAACCCTCCTTCTATATATAGGAGTCCATGGGGCCACAATATAATCCTAGTGGGGCCACAATGTAATCCTAGCCGACCTAACAATAATAATGTGAGGGCACAATAATAACAATATGGGGGTTACAGGGGTACAATAATAACAATAAGGGGGGCTACACTAACATAATAAGGGGCTACACTATTAATATAGGGACTTAACAAGATCCCAGATGAAGACAATATTGTGAGCCCTAGATCATAAAAATAATTGACTGCGGTTGGGAATATTAATGGTAGTCCAAGTATAGTTGGAGGGTTGTTAGGTGATTGTCAAATAAGATCCCTAACTCTTGTACTTGTGAAGGACAACAATATTGGTAGAAGGGAAAATGTATAGGGCCTAAGGATGTGCAGACTTTGAAGCACTAAAGTAGTAGTCAAGTGGGCCAACCAAATAGCCCTAGTTCACTATATTTTAGAGGATTAATTCAGTGAGAATAAGGGCCCACCCTGGCACCTAGGACATCTTGGCATGTTTCCCTAGCCTCTAACATGCCTTCACACTCCCTAGCGTACCTTGACGCCACTCCATCCTTAGCACACTTAGAACTCACTAACACTTCCTATCAAAAACTCTTATTCATTCGTTTTTAATTATAGTTTTATATGGTTTTTTAAGATGAAATTTCTAGTGGAATATACATGATATTTTATGAATCACCCCAACATATGTCCTTTATGCAAGTCATATGATGATATTTCTTCACACGTATTTATCTCTAGTTGTCCCAATACAGTGCAGGTCATCACTGCCACCCTTGCAAAATTGAACATGACAGGCTCGTGGTCCTATCTACGTTGGAAGAAAATTTCAAAACTTAGTTACAGAACATGATGGAGTATTATTATAAAGGTTTCACATGCATTCTAATCAGAAATATCTAGTGGGATTAGAAAACAACACATTTTGTTCATGAGAAATATCCATGATAGTTTATGAATCACCCAACATCTATCCTTTATTCAAGTCACATGATGATATTTCTTCATGTTTATTTATCTCTTGTCCCAACACGGTGCAGGTCATCACCACCACCCTTGAAAATTTGAACATGATAGGCTCAAAGTCCTATCTAAGCTTGGAAGAAAATTTCAAAACTTAGTTGCATAACATCATGGAAGATTATTACAAAGGTTTCCCGTGCATTCTAATCAACAATATATGGTGGGATTGGAACAACAACACATTTTTTTCATGAGAAATATCCATGATAGTTTATGAATCACCCCAACATCTATTCTTTATGCAAGTAATATGATGATATTTCTTCACATTTATTTATCTCTTGTCCCAACACAGTGCAGGTCATCACCACTACCCTTGAAAATTTGAACATGATAGGCTCGAGGTCCTATCTAATCTTGGAAGAAATTTTCAAAACTTAGTTACAAAACATCATGGAAGATTATTATAAAGGTTTCCCATGCATTCGAATCAACAATATCTGGTGGGATTGGAACAACAACAAATTTTTTAGGGTATATGAAATTGCAATGATTTCTCTTTGCTACTCTTCAAAAATGAATCTTAATGAATGTTGTATAAAGTCAAGATTTTTATCTTTACTATTCAGGGAGAACCAAATCAATGCAATATGCCCTAAACAAAATGAAGTAGTCACCTACTAATCGTAGTGTCTTTTATTGTTAATTACCCTCCTTTGCAATTGTAATATTCCCAAATTTGAATATCATACTTGGAATATTAAAGTACTTAATTTTATTAATGAATTATGTAAATAAAAGGGTGGAGGTACCCACAAACCCCAAAGATGAATAAGATCAACTTTTGTGTGTGAATGTGGATTAATTTAGCCTATATCTGCAAAATGAGGTAGTTGAGAAAATACTAATGTGAATGAGATTGGAGGTCATGTCTCATTTAATGAGAAATATCATGGAGGGTTGATTCAATCAACTAAGATCTTGAAGATGTCAAAAAAAGGAGCATTGAGCATTCATGATCAAGTGATGGAAGATCATGTGCAAATGAAGCACACATGATGGAGGAGGTGTACATTACACCTAGACTTGTTGGTTGATTTGGTCAAACAACGTAGACCCACTTGGAGGATCTTGTCCACATGTGACTGCGCAGTTGAGATTAGGGCCAAGGCTTGGGAAGGCTCAAAAATTATAGAGGAGATGAAGGCAAGGGTGAAAGGCATCTTGGATTATTTGATGTATTATCTTTTAGATATGGAATTGTCAAGTGACATTCCACTGCATTCTTGGGCTATTTAGCAGAGATTGCAGGTGTCGTTTAGCATAGGGTGTTCTCGGGCGGGGATCCCAACTATTTCTTGAGTAGCTTTGGAAAGAGGATTGCTCTTCATTATACATCAGGCACTGGTGCCACATCTCTTCTCTAATTTCTGCAGAACATTCATATTCAGAAATCTGTAGATTTCTGAATATCAGTTTGGAAGGTGGAAGTTGTCTTCAATACTTCAGCTGGAGAACAAGGTGAGGGATTATTCCCATCACTTGGGCTTATAGATCAGCACTCCCAGAGCCACATTGCAGATCTGGCATCAGGCCAAAATTTATTTACCTCCCAATAGTAGTACTTCCTTCAGGAATTATGTTTTCTACCTTGCAGATCAAAAGGGAGGAATGAAGTTGCTAGTATTTCAGCTAGCAATCCTGTGAGGGATCATTCCCTCACATGGCCATCAGTCTTACCATAAACCTGGAGTTTATTGCAACATTTCTCAGTAGGCAGAATGCCTCTCTTTCCCTCATAGCGCAATTTCTAGAGGCAGTTGTGTTGCAGTAGCTGCAATCATCATTGGAGGATTGAGAAGCTAGATCTAGAGCTTCTAGCTCATAGATCTAAAGAATGGATCAACCCTTCAAGCATAGATCTAATCTGATATCATATTTCAGCCATATATTTGTCAGATATAGCTTTAGATCTATATTTCCCAGCAGATCAAGGATCAAATTCTAGGGAGGTGATTTTCCAAAGTTGTAGATCTGGAAAATCCTTTCTGGGTTATCTTGGGAATCCATCACATTGGCTAGATATTGAATCTTGGCATCATCTGAGCTCCAGTTTTGAGTAGATCTGCATTTCCCTTTTCATCTTGGAACTATATGTTCATATTCTGCTAAAGGGACAACACAGTATTTGCTGCAAATCCTCTCCAGTTCCATTGTACCTGTTGCATACATGTTTTCAAGGTGATCCTAGCTCATCTTTTTGGCTATATCTACCTATATTATGTACTTGTGTAACTAAATCATCTCCAATATAATAAAATGGCTCAACTTCTCTGTAAATTCTGATGTTATCTTAAGATTTATTGTTTATCTTGCTGTAAGTTCTTATATTTTGTGAAGTATTGCTGCATTCTCCCTTTTGGGATATTACAGTGGTATCAGAGCATGATCTTTGGCTCAACTTTTGGACACTTCATCTTTTGCATCTAATGAAGAAGTAGATAGATGAGATCTACCATGGAGGAAGAAAATTATGCCACTCATTTTTGTAGATCTATGCAAGATCTCTTAGGAGGTCTATCAAATGAGAGAGGAAAGGCAGAAAGAAGGTCCAAGAAGAAGATGTGATGAGGAAGGCCCCAACACTTCCTATCAGCAAAGAAGAAAACTAGATAATCCTAGATCTCCTCATAGATCCACTATGCCCAATTTCTTTGAATAAGGTGAAGGATGTATAATTGAAGGAAATAATGAACCTGAGACTCATGAGACTCTGAGTCTATATCTTGAAGAGTACAAAGCATAGTCTAGAGCATTCAAGGAGAAGCTAACTCTCCAAAAATTCTCCAAAATCAAAGAAGAAAAAGGATCTTATAGCAGCAATAGAAGGAAGAGGCACAATAGGTTCTATTTTCCTACATTTGATGGATCTTCCTCTAGCACTGTTAAGGCTTGGAGGAGAGAGTTAGATTCATTTTTCAGGCTACATCTTGTGGCTGAAGAAGAGGCTGTTCAAATTGCAACACTTCATCTCTTAGATGAAGAAGAAGATTGGTGGTTTGGGCACATAGAGCATGCAAAGGTGACCAAGTATTCATATTTCTTTCACAAGTTGAGGAAGAAGTTTGATGAGAAGAAGACATAAATGAGCCACAGAGAGACATCTCCCAAGGAAACCAAGGAGAATGTCAGTCTTGTCACTCTGGATAAGAGGTCACTACTTTCACCACCTGCTGCAGGAGTACTTGTAACTAGAGAAGAGACACTTGCATCTTTGCAAGGTAGTCTTGAGCTCTTGACATATGGAGTCCCATGCATGGATTAGGAGATGCATGAGGAGGAGGAGGAAGATACCAGTGATGGTACATTGGGAGAAAAGGAGTCATCACTCTTACCAGCAGTTGGAGGCACTATTGTCCTGAGTGGAGGAACTATTGTGTTTTGTCAAGAGGTTCCCACATATTAGTTGATCCAAGGTATGCATAAAATTTCAGCACATATTGTTTCAAGATCAATGCATAACCAAGGGTTAGAAAAAAATGTTGATTTGAAGCAGAGACATATCACAACACATAGGACCCTTGAGTTAATCAAGGAGGAGACTAAAAAATATCCCTGATCATCATTGTTGAGCTACATTCAACCCTTTGAGTTGAGATGTAGAGTTTTAGAAAATGGGATTAGCGTTATCCTTTGTACAATGGCTAATTATGAGATTAGTATTATGTCTTACTTTGAGATAGCATATGTATTACCTTGCAGATCTACAACGCTGTCACTTAGTGGCTATGAAAAAGAAAGGACCCCATTATTCTTGGATAATTTTGGAGGTAGCTTCACTCATGAAGCAATGGAGGGCAAGATGATGAATGGTAGACATCTAGATATGAGAAATCTTTTCTCCTTTATTGATGACACTTTCTCAATGAGCATCTCACAGCTTAGAGAGAGACTTCTACCTACTGTAGATCCAGAGCCTCATTGGCTTTGGAAGGCCATAGATGAGAAGAATATCTCACTAAGAAATCTCATTGGAGGTGCACTTCAACATTTCATGAAGTGCAAGGTTCTTTATTGGTTTGGGGGAGATGGTATTCTACAAGGGGAGGATACCATGATTTTGTAGCAAATCACTCATCTTCCATATTGGGGTGAGTGGATGAGGATGATGAGCAAGGGGTCACATGATCACTTGCAGATTTACATGGGCCAGCAAGCTTGGTTATGTTAGTTGCCATTGGGAGATTTTTGTCACTCTCCAAAGGCTCCTATTTTTCTGATCCATGCCTTGAAAAATACATATGAAATGAAGAAGGAGGCATGGCTACGCTGGCTGCTGTTGGGTGAGTATGGATACCACCCAATAGCTCATCATTTTCTGAATCATGCCTTGTGTGTCAATGATAAATTGCAGCAAAGGAAGGCATGTTCATTTTGGTTTCACTTGAGAGAGTTTGGCCACCACATGATATCTCCTATGTCTATGTGTTTTGTATTGTGTAAAATTTGGTATAATGATCTCATGATGTGCATTGATGATGTTTATTTGTATTGGGCTGATGTGACATTCCATATGTCCATTAGTATGCTTTTTCTTCATGATGCACATGAGGTGGAGAGAAAGCAACAAGATCTCTTGTTGCTTTGTTTGCTTTTGGGGGAGTTTGGCTTGTCCATCTTACATGGAGGAGATGGAGGATGGCAGCAAAGGGCCTTACTCCAGTGGTTATTCTTAGGGGAATATGGTTTGACATCTTTGTTTACCCATATAGCTCCTTCCCTTCTTCTTTTGCATAATGCTGGAATGATGAAGTTTGGGTCCAATAAGGCCAACAGGGCTAACAATGAGAGCATGATAATGCTCAATAAAATTCATGAAACATGGGATGGAGGAATGTATTGCATGATAAAGCTTTTCTTTTGTGGAAATAGCTACTTATTTTTATGTATATCATGTATTTATGTTGATGTTGGACATCATAGGATTGTCACCTTGTGCTTCCTAATAAGAGGGGGACATCTAACCATGCGGTTGGAAATCATCCCTTGTATTTTTGAAAGACTAGAATCAAACATGCATAATATGTTGTAGCAAATGGGAGAAGCCTTCCTTATGTGGATGCCATTTGGGAGGGAATAGATGGCTGTGCATCTACCTTTTTAGTTGCTTGAGGACAAGCAACATTTTTCCTGGGGGCACTGTAATATTACCAAATTTGAACATCATACTTGGAATATTAGAGTCCTTAATTTTCTTAATGAATTAAGTAAATAAAAGGGTTGAGGGACCCACAAACCCCAAAGATGAATAAGATCAACTTTTGTGTGTGAATGTGGATTAATTTAGCTTATATTTGCAAAATGAGGTAGTTGAGCAACTACTAATGTGAATGAGATTGGAGATCATGTCTCATTTAATGAGAAAGATCATGGAGGGTTGATTCAGTCAACTAAGTTCTTGAAGATGTCAAACAAAGGAGCATTGAGCATTCATGATCAAGTGATGGAAGATCATGTGCAAATGAAGCACACATGATGGAGGAGGTGTACATTGCACCTAGACTTGTTGGTTGATTTGGTCAAACAGCGCAGTCCCACTTGGAGGATCTTGTCCACATGTGACTGCGCAGTTGAGATTAGGGCCAAGGCTTGGGAAGGCTCAAACATTATAAAGGAGACGAAGGCAAGGGTGAAAGGCATCTTGGATTATTTGATGTATGATATTTTAGATCTAGAATTGTCAAGTGACATTCCACTGCATTCTTGGGCTGTTTAGCAGAGATTGAAGGTGTTGTTTAGCACAGGGTGTTCCTGGGTGGGAATCCCACCTCTTTCTTGAGTAGCTCTTGAAAGAGGATTTCTCTTCATTCTAAATTATGCATTGGTGCCACATATCTTCTCTACTTTCTACAGAACATTCATATTCAAAAATCTGCAGATTTCTGAAGATCAGTTTGGAAGGTGGAAGTTGCCTTCAATACTTTAGCTGGAGAACAAGGTGAGGGATTATTCCCATCACTTGGGCTTATATATCAACACTCCCAGAGCCACAATTCAGATTTGGCATCAGGCCAAAAGTTATTGACCTCCCAGCAGTAGTACTTCCTTCAGGAATTACATTGTCTACATTGCAGATCAAAAGGGAGGAAGGAAGTTGCTGGTATTTCAGCTAGTAATCCTATGAGGGATCATTCCCTCACATTGCCATCAATCTTACCATCAGCCTGGAGTTTATTGAAGCATCTCTCAGCATCTAGAAGGCCTTTCTTTCCCTCACCGCATAGTTTCTAGAGGTAATTGTTTTGCAGCAACTGCAATCATCATTGGAGGATTGAGAAGCTAGATTTAGAGCTTCTATCTCATAGATGTAATGTCCCAAATGGAGAAAATAGGCTCAGTAGGGAATATATTAAGATATTCCAATATGGAATCATAGCAACATGGAAGACACACCAGCAAATTCTAAACCAGAGATAGACTAGTAGGGCATTTACTGGTTCTATCACCTCTAAGGAGAGGATGAAAACCAGAGGCTTCCTGGCCCGTTCTAGACTCTGTCTACAGAAGACTGATGAAACAAAAAAAGTGTGGGAATGAAAAAATCCTCTTATATTTTTCTACCCTTGGGAACCTTAGATCTACAGACCTAAAGAATGGATCCGAAGAGAAGCAAAAACTAAACAAGTGAGAAGCGGGAAATTCCACTCTGAGGAAAATCTGCAATAGGCTCAAGGAGGTCGCTGTATAAGCAAGCCATTGTTAAAATAACACAGAACAAGGCTGGGTTCCCTTAGTTTAGGATGTGTGGGACCTCCATGGAGAGTTTCAGAAAAATAAATGAGATTAGAGGGCTTAAACAGATCTCCCACAAACAACACTAGCTGAAAATCAGCTAAAGGAGAGAGTTGGTTAATAGAGAAACCCTCCTTCTGGAATTGCGTATTTTCTGCCGAAAGTTACTGGAAATTAGTCATCAGTCCCATATTACAGTATGGCAGCAAGAAATCAGATCCAAAATGAATTTCTCTTAGAGAATCATTAAGTTTTACTCGAAGCAAGAGCAAGAATCCTTCAGAAATAATAGCAGAAACACATGGAAAAGCTGCAGAAAGACTTGAAAGCGTCCTAGATGAGGAGCTTTATCTGCTGTAGGTTAAACATCAGATCTAAAACTGATAAATGAATGAAACATCAGATCCATACCAGATTTGGAAACTACTCAGCCTTCTTAACAAGATCCCCTTGGGGTTTTATCAAAATATTGCACAAGAAGATGTAGATCTAGCTTTTAATACAATGAAATGCAAAAAATTCAGAGATTTATGAATATCGCTTTCATTAAATTCAATATCAGGTCTGAAAATGATTAGATCAGCAAGATACTTTACAAATATTCAAAGTGAGAGGCAAGCCTCAATCACCAGAAAGCTAGTACAAGAAAGATATAGACAATAGAGAAGCATGTACATGAAAATAACGTAGTATAAGGAAGATACTACGCAGTAGCTGGAATGAACTAATACAACAGATAAGAAATACAGATCTGAAAGTGATATGAGAGTAAGATCCTCTTCCGCGTGGTCACAAGACACCCTCCCTGAGAGAAATCTCCTCTGAACAACTCGATCATGTAGATCTAGTTCCCCCACTTGCTACAAATCACAAGCAGCTGCAAAACCCTCAACAGGACCAGTGCTACTATAGAAATGAAGCTTGGCCATAATGCCAAATAGTGAAGAGATGCATCAAAATCCCCTCCAAAGATCTACTCCATGGAAGGAGAGAGGATTCCTAAACAGGAAATCCTCTTCCCTTAGGCTAAATAGCCAAGAGACTTGAGTTGCTGCAACAACTTCTCAAAATTCTTCAACAACCTTTACTTGCTGCCTCTCCTTCTATTTATAACATGAGGGCTTGCCAAAACCCTAAACCATATTCTTCAACTTATCCTCTTTCACACATGTGGTCCTCTTCTATAAGTACATTGTGCTTGATGGATAAGCTTCCCTCCAACTGCGTTGTAGGTGGGGCCAAGTTGACCCCTGCAAATGAATTTCCCCTTTTCACACTTAATATAATATAATAGAAAGATGTGTCCCCTTTCATATTGGGCATGTATTTATTCTCAAACTAGGAGTTTAATAAACCTACTTCACATACTTTTATTCATGAATAAAGCAAACTGAAATTAAAATGCAATGTCCCCATTTAGCTGAAAAAATTGGGACATTACAGTCTCCTTCGACAAAATGTTGCTTGCCCTCAAGCAACTCTAATTGTAGATGCAAACTATCCATTCCCTCCAAATGGCATCCACATAAGGAAGGCTTCCTCCATTTTTTGCAATAGGTCATGTATGTTTGGTTCCAACTTTGTCTTCTACCAATGCATGAGATGATCTCCAACTGTGAGGTCAGATGTCCTCTTCTTACTGTGAAGCACAAGATGACAAATACATGATGTCCAACACCCTCACAAATATATGAGAGACATAAAGTAAGTTAGCTCCTCCCCCAGGAGATAAGAGAATGAGAATCTTTGGGTAGAGAACATGCTCACCCCCAAGCAACCAGCATTTCCATGCCTCCTTATTCATCTCATGACCATCCTTCAAGGCATAGATTAGAAAAATAGGTACCTTTGGAGAGTGATAGGAGTCTCCTAAAGGAAACCAACGTAACCAAGCTTGCTGGCCCAATTATGTCTGCAAGTGATCATGTGACCCCTTTCTCACCATCCTCATCCACTCACTCGAATATGGAAGTTGAGTGATGTGCTGCAATATCATGGCATTCTCCATTTGTAGAATACCATCTCCTCAACCCACTGAAGAACTTTGCATCTCATGGAATACTGAAATGCACCTCTGTTATGATCTCTTAGTGAGACCTTCCCCTTATGTATGGTCTCCCAAAACCAATGAAGCTTTGGATCTGCAGCAATACCTTCAACAAGCTCCAAGAATGATGAAGCCTCTTTGTCACAGCCACTAAGTGACAGTGCTATAGATCTACAAAGTGATGCATACACTGTCTCAAAGAAAGTGTCATTGCTGATCTCACAATCAGCCATTGAACATAGGATAGTACCAATCCCTTTTCTTGAGACCCTATGTTACACCATTTTTTGGTCATCTAACCCATTATCGTTAGATGAACCCAAGTACACCATGTAAGACCAATTTTACCCCAAGTAAAATTGCTTTCACCACATTTGTTTACATTTCTTGGTCATATTTAACCCAAAACAAGGTAATCAATTAAATAAATCATTATTTATTTAATTATTTCCTAAGAATAAGTTATTTAAATCACTATTTAAATACTATTCCTAGTTAAATTTGACTAAATCATTTTTAAATAATTAAATAAACCATTATTTATTTAATTATATTCCCTTCATTTCCCTTAAATAATAAATAAATCATTTATTTATTTGTTATTTCTAAATAAAGGAATTGACCCAAGTCAAAAACCCTTTTCCCTCCAACAAATATAATAAAATATTCCTAAAGGGTGATTCTAGAATGTGATTAATAATATTTTATTCATGCACCGAGTTCTAGAACACCCCAATATTTTGTTATAAATAGGAGGTTTTTTCCCCATTCATTAGTCACCTCCATTGCATTAGATCACACTAGATCTACTCTTGGTCACCAATTTCATTTGTTTTCATTTTGAACTCCCATTGAGTTCCATGTTTGTTAGGGTTTTCCACATTAACCAAAGAGAGGAATTTTAGATCTGAAACACTGAGGAATTCCAAGAACCCATCCCACTGAGGAGAACTGGAAAACACCTTTCTTGTTTTCCTCTCAGGTGCCCCATTCTTTAATATAATATAAGAATCTTTTTATACATTGTTCTTGTCTTGTCCATTGGATGCATGGAGCCATTCTATATTTTATCTGCTTAATGTCTTTTATACTTAGATCTAATTTTATGCAGCAAACTTAAAGATACTTTGCAGCCATAATTGATGTTAGGGCTACTTTATATGCATAGCTAAAGCGATCTTTTATGACGAAAGAATCATACTAACAATTGGCGACTCCACACGAGTTTTCTTTTGTGACCACTGTCATTTTCTATCTTCCTGCATATCCAGCTGTTTCATACCCTAGGGTTTCTCTTCTATTTTTTATTTTTCCTATTTTCATACTATTTTTCCCCTCTAAAACCCTCAAACATTTAAATTTCTAACTTCTGTGTGTTTTTGGCCTTATTGCGCAGGTGACTGACATCAGCCGCAGCTGAGACAAAAAACTTTTCTAAAATCTGCCGCCGCCAGACCCGGATCTGCAGGTCGCACTTATCAGCCCAAAAAGTGTGACCTGGCTGTGAGGTCGCACTTTTCTACCCCAAATATGCGACCTAGCCTGAAAACAGGCCCAAACCTGCGACCTGCACTTTTTTCTGCAAATTTCCAACACTTTTTCTGGGTTTCACTGAAGCTTCTGCCAGGGTTTTCCAGCCTCTGTCTCCACCTGTTCAGACCTGTTGTTGATCTATTTCACTCACCTAAGTGGGACTCTTGCCCCTTCGGGCTCTAGTTCCCTCCACTTTTTGTGGGAGAGTTTGTTGCTGTTTTCAGACATCTAAATTTCCAGAAGTTTCAGCCTTATTTCAGATCTGATACCTCCTATTCAGATCCCCATAGGTCAGCTTTTCTTCCCTTTCTAAACACCACCTTTCGCTTTGTTTGGGTTCATCTCTAGGGTCACCTCTTTGACCCCCCTATTTTTAGCTGATCTCCTCTTTTCTAGCAGCAACCTTGCCCCTGCCTCTTTGCTGCTTTCTGCACCACTTTGCAACAGATTTCTCCATTCAATCCCAGACCCTCCAGATTTTAGATCTATTGGTCTCTTTTCGCGTGCTTTTCCCCTTACCAACTAGTTTTGAGAGACCCATCTCCTTGGGTTAGACTGATGCATTGTTAGCTGTTATTTTTCTGTTCTTTCAGTCTTATTTACTGCAGCCTTCTTTTCAGTTATGCAGCACACTTTTTCTTTTACTCTCAAAATGTCTGGGTTTAATCAATTAAAATTAACGCATGCCACACACTGCCCCTAAGTGAAGAAGAGCTTGGTTAACACTGCCTGGAAAAGACTCTAAAATTAATCGACACTGCAACTCCTTGCCCTTGTCGCGTCTTTCTTTTGCACCTTGCTGCCCTTGTCGGTCTTTCTTCTTCTCATCATCATTGCGCCTCCAAGGCGTTTGTCCTGGAGACTTCTTGGCTGTCACCCTCAGTTTCCGGTTGGTCGATTTCCTCCTTCCCGTTGTCATCGAGTAAGTCCTCCCCCGAGTCTGCACTACGACTCTTCCTCTAATTTTTCGGGTTCTCCCCCTACTTCTGGTTCTCCCCCCTTTACCTCCACCATGTCTAGTTCTGGACCTAGCCCTAACCCCAGTTCTACTGCTGGGTCTATTTCTAGTGGAACCACTACGGGACCTACCTCGACTGCCCCATTACTCCCTTATATGGCCGGCCTCAGTCTCCCCGACTTCAATCAGCTTATCAACGATCCTATCCACCACGATGTCAGTTGGCCTGCTATGCCAACCAAGCTCCCCTTCGACATTCCCAAGTTCGAAGGCCTTCATAGTGAAGATCCCTCCAATCATATCCGATCTTTTCACATGTGGTGTTCCTCTAATTCCATCACCGATGACTCCATTCGTCTCTGTTTATTCCAATTCACCCTTACCAGCGAAGCTTCCAAATGGTATGTTGATCAAGCCACCTCTTCCCATACCACTTTTGTGACCATTGCCCAAGCCTTTTTATCTTATTTCCAGCTCCCTCTCCGATACGACACTGGCACTGAACTATTGACCTCCTTTCATCAATCCTCTTCCACGCGTCTCTCTGCTCATGTCCAGGAGTGGCGACGAAGACAAAGCTTGTGTCGTGCTCCCCCCTTTGAAGATTGAGTTTACATGGATTGGTTCCTTCGCTCTCTCTTACCTCCCATTGGCAAAGATGTCGGATCCCATTTCCCCCAAATCGAAGAAGCCGCCCTTCAAATCGCCTTAAAACATGACCCTATCTATGCACAATCTGCTTATGTTTGTACTGTCCTTCCTGATCTCCCCAAGCCCGGGGGCACTAACGCCTCAGGGGCCTCTCACTCTACTAACGGTATCATTGGAGCCTTGTATCATACCTCTGCTCAACCTCTTATGCCCTATGGTTTTCCTCCCGGAGGGGCCAGCACCTCCAACACCTTTCTCCCTCTCGGTAACATGTATCCAGGATTTGGCATGCCTCCTCCTTTTGCCCACTCTCCTGCTTACCTCAATGTTGCCCATTCCCACCCTTATCCTTATACGCAGCTTGGTGTCCTAGCTCCTCCAGCATTTGGACCTCCCACTCCCTTTCCTCCTCCACCCCCACAGCCGCACTTACTACCCCCTCTAGGGCACGTATTTGCGCAACATGGTGCGACTACTCCTCCTCCTTCTCAATGGCGGGGGAGAGGCAATCCATCCGCCTCTGGTACTCATGGACCCAATCCTTCTAGTATTGACCCTAACACCGCTACCCAGCCACAAGGCTCCCAACCCAAGCAGGACAGGCCGCTTTGCACCAATAAGCCCTGTTCATGTTGTGGTGTTTTTGGTCATTACACTCACGATTGTCCCCTCTTACCGCAGACGTGACAGATGTGGGAATCTCAGGCCACCATTTGGGGACAACACTCCTCCCCTCCTATCCCCCCGAATACCTCTACCTCTCAGCCCACTGTGTTTACCGATCCTTTCCCTCAACAAGGATTTTTGGCTACTCAATCCCCTCATGCCCTGGTAACCACTCAACCTGGTTCCTCCGATTACCAGATTCTTATGATGTCCTTTGACCAACCCCTCACTGTTGACCTTAACCTTCAAACTCGGTCTCGTCAATACTCCCCACCTCCCATTTCGTCTGTCTCCGAGTCCCCATCATCAAGTTCTAAAGAGCCTCTATCGACACCAAATGGTCCCTCACAAATCCCTCCACCCAAAGTTGAGGTTCCCACAAAAATTCCTAAGGGTCCATTACGCCTAAATGCTTCCTCTGGTCGGGCTGCCCATTCCTACAACATAGTAGATGATCTGGCACAATCTCCAGCTGCCATTTCAACACTGGAACTCCTCCAGTCGTGTCGTTCTCAAAATAAGGCTCTACTATCTGCCGTGGGTGCTGTAGATCCTGCTGATGACCTATTAATTGTTTTTGACGCCCGTCAGTCAGACCATCCCCCCCTTCCTCCTTCGGTTGCTTTCCAAATCCCAGTCAAAATCCGAAATGCCAATGTCGCTCGATGTATTATTGATGAGGGGGAATCTACCTGTGTAATGTCTGCTTCGGTTTGGAAACAACTCAGATCCCCTGAGCTGGCCCCGTCCACAATCACCCTTCATGCATGGGATGGTCATGCCTCCCAACCCATTGGTCTTTTTTGTAACTGTCCTATCACCCTTGCTGGTAAGACTGTCTGTGTCGACATTGAAGTTATCGATGTCCCTCTCGACTACAACATTCTTTTGGGGCATAGTTACACCTATGCCATGTCTTCTGTCCCATACGCAGTCCACCGCAAGATGTTTTTCCCTCATAATGGCAAGATAGTCACCATTGACCAGTTGTCGTATCATGAACCTAAATCTCAGACCTCACCTGAGTCCACCATATCTACTATCACCAATAAGCAAACTGTCGATTCTTTGACCAGTGTTTCCCCTGGCATCTATAAAAACTCCTCTTTGCTTGGCACCTTCCATGGTCCCCCCCCTCCTCCTATCTTTGATCCTAGCTTGGCGAATGTTTGCATGATGCAATTGTCTCAGGCTGCCGTCCCGCAACCTGCTCCGGCTGGTCAGCAACCTCCACCTCATTCGACTCACCCTGCTCCTAACCCTTCACCTCAGTTGCTTCAAAATCTCCCACCGGGTCCTTCCCCTCCCCCTCACACTCCGGAACCTCCTTATCTTCCCGCATCAGTTCCCTCATGCCTCCACCATTTAGGAGCAATCCCTCCTCGCCATTACTCCGCCGGTCAAATCCCTTTCCTTGGCCCCCCCCTTGGAGTCTATTCGATTCCTGTCATGGCCACCCTTTCCCTACCTAATTTAACTTTGGGAATACCAGTATGGTATCTTACTCCTCCAACCGAAACCCCTCCTGGCCACCCTAAACCATACATTGCTATGACACCAGTTCAACTGATTCCCGTTGTTCCTCCCACCGCTACAGTACCTCTAGCCCCATCGCACGACCCTCCTCATGCTGAGACTGCTACGGGTAAGAAAAGAAAAACTCGCAGGGGGGCATCCACAGATAAGGCCACCGCTCCCGATCCTACTCCCCCTCCACCCGCCAAGACTTGCGCCTTGTGTGATGCTGTCGGTCATGCCACCCATACTTGTCCTGAGTTGCCCCGTATCCAACCCATGGTCAAAGTCACGTTCCCTGCATCGACGGCCCTAGAAACCTCTGTTTCCTCCTCACCCATAACCAAAAACCCAAAGGCCCTTCGCACCAATAAACCCTGCACTTTATGTGGTTTCCATGGCCATTATTCTCACCATTGTCCTCACCTCACGCATTACCATGCCTCTTTAGAGGTCATTCGCGAGTATGAAGTTGAACAGAATCAATCTGCCTCGCCCATCCTTGCTTAGTATACGTCAAGTTTACTCAAGGATTCTCTAGCCACCATTGACATCCCTCCCCCTGATGTTGAGATGTCCGAATCTACTGCTCCTCTCTTGTACCTATCATCATCCGCCCAACCCTCGGAGTACATCCCCTCCGTATCCACTCCATCTGTTTCACTTGATCCCCCTTCAGCACCATTCTCGGGCTCTTCATGTTTTGACCACCTTTTTACTTGCTCTTCTGTCATCTCCCCTGATGACCCATCTGTGTGCCTTTCCTCCATGACCGATGATCTAGGTAGCTTTGTAGCCTCTTGTGGTTTCCACCACCTTCCCCTCTCTTCACCTAACCCCGATACTCCCATCTGTCTCTATGATGTGCATCGCAACATAAGTCCCTGATCTTCCTCGCTTTTCTTATCTTGTGATGATATTCCCTCGACCCTCTTGTCCACTCATTACATTGGTTATGTCGATGGCACAAGTCGGTATTCCCGAAACCTTGCCTCAGCCGCCTGGGCCATCTTTACCCCTGTGCATACCCTTGTCCTTGCAAATGGGGTCTGCACTGGTACCGCCACCAATAACCAGGCCAAATATGATGCAGTTCGTGGTCTCTTAGCTAACACTCTCTCCCATCATATCCTCCATCTGCACATTTATTTAGATTCCATGCTTATTGTCTTACAACTTAATGGCGTCTACCATGTGCATAATCCTATCCTGTTTAGACAATATTTACGGGTGAGACTTTTGATACGGGAATTTAGATTTATTTCATTCAACCACATCCCTAGAAGTCACAATCACTACGTAGATCAAATTGAAAATCATGTTCTAGACTGGCATATATCACATATAAGACAATAGCATTTCACACCATCCACAAAATGTACATAAAATTCATAGATATATTATATAAGATGTGTTTTTAAAGTCCACATACTTTGAAACATATGACATGCCCATAGCATGTTACCAAACCAAAACTACAAAAATGGGGGGCACCACTTGCCCCTATACCACCTGGGGGGCACCACCTGCCCTACATCTAATCACTCTCTCGAGGATCCTGAGCCACTGGCTCTGCTCCTGCAGCTCGCAGATCACGCACAGCCTGAACGGCCATTGCCATGCGTCGCATGATACCTCGCCATTCCGAGGGCAGCCCAATACATAACTCTATGTATTGGTCATCTAAATCCTGCCAACCATGCTCCGACACACTGGTCAACAACCCCTCACATCTGCGACGGATGTCCTCCACCAGTGCCGCCATCTCCTCGTTCTGCCCTGTCCCCGATCCACTTGTGCCCGTAGCTCCTGCTGTTGCAGGTCGTCCCATATATCCGGTCGATTTTACTGGAGCTATATTTGCATCCCAAACAATGTAAGGATTAGCACCATGAATACTAGTAGCAAACGATAAAATGCACATAACAGATTAGTTGCTTGTCACTTACCATCGGGTCCCCATACCCGACTAGGAAGAATTGGCAGGTCCAGATCTCCCCAATAACTCATCCCACTGTAGGGATAGTCGTCTATGTATAACGACATCTGATCCCAATGGGCGAAGAACTCTGTTCGGAACACCCGCCCGACCGCCCGTCCCCCTCCTCTACTCAGTAGTCGTCCCCAACGACGCATTCGAGGCTCTCTTGGGGCCCCATCAGGTAACTGTATACGAGGTCGTAAAGTCAGGATCTTCTCAAAGAAGAAAGAGCACAATACCATCCCATATGCACAATCGTGATTCACTTGCCGCTTACATAGCGACATCTGTCATTTCAATGACACCAGCATCATCTGGGCCCACCCATAGTAGGTCCCGCCCAACACACTCTCTACAATCATCATCTGCCCTCCAGTGATGTGATGGAATGCCTGGCTGCCCAAAATCCGCAACACTGCTGCTGCCACTGCCCGAGTCTCCAACCTCTCCAGATCCCCAATCGTTATCCGAGTCCCTTTGACTCGGACGCCTGGTCGACAATGTCGCTCAACAAACTCCATAATATTACACCCCCGTGGTAACACGGGCTGTGTATTCCCCACCATCCCCAATGGTGGGAGACCAGTCAAGAAATAAAGATCCTGGACCGTCAGCTCGATCCTGTGCCCCTGCACTATAAACACCTCATGATCTGGATCCCAATAGCTGATAATCCGAGCCAACAAGGACTCCCCAGCTCTCATCAACAGGTTCTCCAAAAATTTCAGAACCCCAAATCTAGCTAGTGCATGACGGACACCCTGCTCCGCTTGGATTTCTGTTCGCAATGTACCTAAGTCTCTCTCTCTCCATTTGATCAATATATCTGCCATATCTGCACAAAAACACCATATTTGTTAGTCTACATATCATCAAAACTGGATTAACCCACACCAAAACTGAATCTCAGCCCAAAACAACACTGAAAACCCCTCCCTCTCCCAGGTCGCACTTTTCAGCCAAAACCTGGGCCAGGTCGCACTTTTCAGGCTCAAACCTGCGTCCCAGGTCACAGTTTTTGCCCCAAAAAGTGTGACCCGGCCGTGAGGAAGAAGTAGGGGCAGTTACTGAGATTTCAAGCCCTAATCTGAACTTTGAATCCATAAGAAAAAAAGAGTAGGATTAGACCTCTTACCTACAACTGATGAATCTCGATTCCAACGATCGGTTTTTCCACTACGATCGCTGCAAGATTTAGGGCCTTCTCTCCTCTCCACATTTATTGCAGCTACACAAGCTAATGAATGATTGTTGAGGGAAAAAGCCTTATTAGAAGAGAAACCCCTGTTTTTTCTTTCATCAGCTGCGACCAAACGGTAGCCCCGTCTGACAAACCGTCTGCACCGTTGGAAAAATCTCACTGAGCACTCAAATGGGTGTTTGTTAGTTTTCCATGTTTTGATACTTCACCAGGACACATTTTGTCCATGAAGGACCTTTTCATCTCTCCTAAAAATTGAATTTCTTCACTTACAACACTTTTACCTAGGGGCACCACTTTGCCTCCTTACTTGTCTTTGTTCGTGTTGATTTTTGTCATGAGATACCCTATTGTACTCATGTTTTTCTGGTTCCCCATTGGACCTTTACTATATGGCAGCACCATCGAGTCGCGCTTGTTTAGAGCATCTGAGTTGAGTAATCATCAGTCCCAGAGTCTATCTCGCATCCCTTTGTATCCCGCTATAGTTCTCCATCCTTCATTGCTTGCCCCCCCCCTCGTGTTGCACATTATGGCCCTCAGTTCCATTTTCCCCTATCCCTCATGATATTGTGTCAGTCGCTGCCAAGCCATTCATGCCTTTTATGCTCTAACAAGGGAAGTCGTCCATCTGCCACTTCGTATACCTCATTTCATCATCATTAGTGTCCGTCTGTTCGTCGCTCCACTCTTTTCTCTCATGCCTTAGTTGGGGTTCCCTTATTGCCTCACCTATGGTGGACCTACTTCTGTCGACATCAGCTCATTTAATCTAGAATTTAGGTCTAGGGGGCAGTGTACCTTGTTTCAAGCTCTTTTCAGCCTGATTGTGATCTATACACTTGATGGGTCGGTGATGCAGCAACATCTATTGGTGATACCCGAGTGTGTGTGAGATGTCTCAACCCTCATGAGGGGGTGGCCCTGCAGGTAGCCCCCCACATACCCGAATGACTTCTTCATTCCCACCCTTGATGTAGCTCCTCTCATTTGATGATATCGGCCTCAGTCGCTTACAGAGCCTCCTCGATTTGCATGTATCAGTCCGACTTTGCGAGCCTTCCCCGTGTGTAGGGGGCATTTGGGTGTATTAGTATCTCATGTACTACCATATTATTGTATAAGTCCTGACGCTTATTCCAGGCATCGCATGTATGTGGGATTCATCATTTTTTGTTTCTGGCTCATGATTAGGCCAGCACTGGTTTTACTATTGTGTTTCATGGTTTTCCAGGCGCCTTATCCTTTGTAATATTGTCTCGGCGGGCATAGGTATCCCTCCCCCGCCACCTTTCACATTGGTACCACATCATACACTTGAGACTTGTTGCACCTGTAAGTCTCGTCTCCTCAGGGTCTAGTCCTCCACCACTTTAGATTACCTTACATTCCTCTCTTTCATTTCTATCTTGTTGTCTACTGATTCAGTTCTTACAACGTACATCGGTCATATGATTTTCTCCTAACACTCGTACGTTGGGGGGCAATCTGTTACACCATTTTTTGGTCATCTAACCCATTATCGTTAGATGAACCCAAGTACACCATGTAAGACCAATTTTACCCCAAGTAAAATTGCTTTCACCACATTTGTTTACATTTCTTGGTCATATTTAACCCAAAACAAGGTAATCAATTAAATAAATCATTATTTATTTAATTATTTCCTAAGAATAAGTTATTTAAATCACTATTTAAATACTATTCCTAGTTAAATTTGGCTAAATCATTTTTAAATAATTAAATAAACCATTATTTATTTAATTATATTCCCCTCATTTCCCTTAAATAATAAATAAATCATTTATTTATTTGTTATTTATAAATAAATGAATTGACCCAAGTCAAAAACCCTTTTCCCTCCAACAAATATAATAAAATATTCCTAAAGGGTGATTCTAGAATGTGATTAATAATATTTTATTCATGCACTGAGTTCTAGAACACCCCAATATTTTGTTATAAATAAAAGGGTTTTCCCCATTCATTATTCACCTCCATTGCACTAGATCACACTAGATCTACTCTTGGTCACCATTTTCATTTGTTTGCATTTTGAACTCCCATTGAGTTCCATGTTTGTTAGGGTTTTCCACATTAACCAAAGAGAGGAATTTTAGATCTGAAACACTGAGGACTTCCAAGAACCCATCCCACTAAGGAGAACTGGAAAACACCTTTCTTGTTTTCCTCTCAGGTGCCCCATTCTTTAATATAATATAAGATTCTTTTTATACATTGTTCTTGTCTTGTCCATTGGATGCATGGAGCCATTCTATATTTTATCTGCTTAATGTCTTTTATACTTAGATCTAATTTTATGCAGCAAAATTAAAGATACTTTGCAACCATACTTGATGTTAGGGCTACTTGATATGCATAGCTAAAGTGATCTTTTACGACAAAAGAATCATACTAACACCCTACATATCAACCCAAGAGATTGAATGCAGCTCAATCAATGATTCATAGGGATAGCTTCCAGTCTCATCCTTGATTAGATCAAAGGTCCTCTGCATTGTGATATGTCTTTGCTTCAAATCAGCACTTTGATCTAACCCTTGGCTATGCATAGATCTTGAAATAATATGTGCTCAGATCTTATGCATACCTTGGATCAAATGATATGTGGGAACCTCTTGACAGAGCACAAGAATTCCTCCATCTGGACCAATGATGCCTCCAACTGTTGGTTAGAATGATAGCCTCCTTTCTTTAGGTACACCAGTACTGGAATCTTTATTCTCCTCCTCATGCATCTTTAGATTCATGCATGGAACCCCATATGATAAGAAATCAAGACTACCTTGCAAAGATGCAAGTGCCTCTTCTCTAGATGCAAGCTCCTTAGTAGCAGATAGTGAAAATGAAGATCTCTTGCCCAAAATGACAAGATTGACATTCTCCTTTGTTTCCTTGGGAGATGTCTCTTTGTAGCTCTTATTTTTCCTCTTCTCTTCAAATCCCTCGATATTTTCTTCAATACTCTTCAATGCTTGAAAAATAAGCAATGAGATCTCTTCTTCAGTCATTCTCTCTGCCTTGTGATAACGAGAAGTGTATGGCTTTTCCTCTCCACCTTGAAACCCTTTAGGAGTTTCTTTGCATCTCTTTTCTTCATTGCTATACCTCTCACCTTCTTTAAAGAAAGTGGGCATAGTGGATCTATGAGGATATCTTGGATCCTCCGGTCTTCTACTTTGCCGATGGGAAGTGCTAGGGCTTCCTCCTTCTTCTTGACATCTCATGCAGCTCTTACTGCAACTTGCTTCTTCTCGAAACCCTCAAGGAGTCTCGATGCTTCTTCTCTTTCTCTTCTGATTTACTTCTTGGGAGAGGCTCTTCTTAGATCTAAAAAATGATGAGGATAATCTCATCTACTGCATCAACTGATCTCTGCTCTGCTTCTACTCTTTGATTCACTGGTAGCTTGATCTCACAGGCTGTGCCAGAGATCATGCTCTGATATGACTATAATGTCCCAAATGGAGAAAATAGGCTCAGTAGGGAATATCTTAAGATATTCCACTATGGAATCAAAATAGCATGGAAAACACACCAGAAAATTCTAAACCAGATATAGACTAGTAGGGCATTTACTGGTTATATCACCTCTAAGGAGAGGATGAAAACCAGAGGCTTCCTGGCCCGTTCTAGACTCTGTCTACAGAAGACTGATGAAACACAGCAAGTGTGGGAATGAAAAATTCCTCTTAGATTTTTCTGCCCTTGGGTACCTTAGATCTACATATCTAAAGAATGAATCCAAATAGAAGCAAAAACTAAACAAGTGAGAAGCGGGAAATTCCACTCTCAGGAAAATATGCAATAGGCTCAAGGAGGACGCTGTATAAGCAAGCCAGTGTTAAAATAACATAGAACAGGGCTGGGTTCCCTTATTTTAGGATGTGTGGGACCTCCATGCAAAGTTTCAGGAAAAATAAATGGGATTAGAGGGCTTAAACAGATCTCCCACAAACAACACTAGCTGAAAATCAACTAAAGGAGAGAGCTGGTTAATAGAGAAACCCTCCTTTTGGAATTGCGCAGTTTCTGTCGGAAGTCATTGGAAATTAGTCATTAGTCCCATATTACAGTATGGTAGCAAGAAATCAGATCCGAAATGAAGTTCTCTTAGAGAATCATTAAGTTTTACTTGAAGCAAGAGCAAGAATCCTTCAGAAATAACAGCAGAAACACATGGAAAAGCTGCAAAAAGACTTGACAACATCCTAGATGAGGAGCTTCAGCTGTTGTAGGTTAAATATCATATCTACAAATGATAAATGACTGAAACATCAGATCCATACCAGATCTGGAAACTACTCAGCCTTCTCAACAAGATCCCCTTGGGGTTTTATCAAAATATTGCACAAGAAGATGTAGATCTAGCTTTTAATACACTGAACTGCAGAAACTTTAGAGATTTTTGAAGATGGCTTTCATTACATTCGATATAAGATCTAAACATGATTATATCAACAAGCTACTTTACAAATATTCAAAGTGAGAGGCAAGCCTCAATCACCAGAAAGCTATTACAAGAAAGATATAGACAATAGAGAAGCATGTACATGAAAATAACGTAGTATAAGGAAGTACGTTGTGCTTGATGGATAATTTTCCCTCCAAACTGCATTGTAGGTGGGGCCAAGTTGACCCATGCAAATGAATTTCCCCTTTTCACACTTTGGGGTGTTTAATATAATAGCCCAGATTTGTCCCCTTTCACATTGGGCATTTATTTATTCTCAAATTAGGAGTTTAATAAACCTCCTTCACATACTTTTATTCATGAATAAAAAGCAAAAAGCTGAGGTAAAATAATTAAGTGACATGGGTGATCTGATATCATATTTCAGCCATATATTTGTCAGATCTAACTTCAGATTTGTATTTCCCAGCAGATCAAGGATCAAATTCTAGGGAGGTGATTTTCCAAAGTTGCAGATCTGGAAAATCCTTTCTGGGTTATCTTGGGAATCCATCACATTGGCCAGATCTTAAATCTTGGCATCATATGAGCTCCAGTTTTGAGTAGATCTGCATTTCCCTTTTTAGCCTGCAACTATATGTTCATATTATGCTGAAGGGACAGTGCAGTATTTGCTGCAGAGCCTCTCCAGTTACGCTGTACGTGTTGCATACATGTTTTCAGGGTGATCCTAGCTCATATTTTTGGCTAGATCTACCTATATTCTATACTTGTGTAACTGAATCATCTCCAATATAATAAAATGGCTCAGCTTCTCTATAAATTATGATGTTGTCTTAAGATTTATTGTTTATCTTGCTGTAATTTCTTCTATTGTGTGAAGTATTACTGCATTCTCCCTTTTGGGATATTACAGCAATTGACCAATTTTGTGGAGAAACATCCCTTTGTGCCCTTTTTTATCTGTTTTTTCAGAATAGTTGGCTGAGATTAATGGAAACTAATATGATGGTTTATGGGAATCGATATTACATCAAATCCTTTTCCTTTACAAACTACTCTATGACCACTCATTTCATAAATTCAGTACTCCCTTCTTTTCATGATCAATTGTTTGATGAATCATATGCATTCCTAGAGTTTCGATTTGAAGGAAATATACACGTTAGCCAATTTTCTGAATATGAGAAACATCATTGTGCATAGATGGATAGATAATTATTTCTTGAGAGTTATCATTCTCAAATTTAGGTATTCAATTCCCTACCTATTAATAATATTTATACATCTACTACTAAATATTTTATTAAAAGTTTGGATACTTCTTTTGTCGACACCTCTATATGCTTTGCAACTCAGAACATGTTCGAAATGCCCCTGTTTCCATGATAAAAATGCATACATTTCATTAAATATTATGTTTTCTTGGCATGCATTTCATTTATTTTTGGTCATTTTGTTGTTTTCAAGGTTTTCTTTTCATGTCTCTAGGTTTGATTTGGAACTCTCTAGAAAAACAAGAATTCTGAAAAAACATAGTGACTAAATCTCTCCTAAATTGTTGTAATATGGCTCTGCAGTCAAAGCTCACCCCTGCTAGATTCAACATAGGTATTCGAGAGAAATTAAAATAAACAAATAATATAATGAGAAGCAAATTAAAATAATCAAGAAAAAATGTTAAATTTCTTCTACCTCTTCTTTCTTCAAAAAGAATGCAACGATCCTCCACCTGCAAAGTTTTTTTGGATAGGAGGTCTGCCTAATGTTGGAAGAATTTTTTTTGAAAGAGACCTTTGATATTTTGAATGCATTCCATCTAGTGCTTTAGTGAGAGGACCCTCAGATGGCCATTTTGAGACAACCAATACACCACACACTTTGAATCGACAAAAACATGCATAATGCACTAGTAGAAAATGATGAAATTAGTGACTAGGTGACTAAAAACGTTAGTCACCGCAATTATTTCAAGTGAATTACTACTATATTTGAGTAATTTTAAGTGACCAAACTAAAAATGAATAACTTAAATGACTAATTTAGTTTAGGGATAAAATATATGACTAGATAATAAGTGACGAAACAAAAAGCGACTAGCTAAAATGACAAATTTAGTTGAGGACTAAAATATATGACTAGATAATAAGTGGCAAAATTAATAATGTTTAACATAAATGACTACTATAGTCCAAGAATAAAAATATGACCAAAAAAATAAGTACAAAAAGTATATGAATTAGTCATTTATGTTAGTAATTTTTAATTGTGTCACTCCGGAAATGGAAAATTGCAATTTTTATACTAAAGTGTTTCATTTCACTACAGGGGTCTCTGAATCCATATGAAGTGTTAACATTTAGAGACAACGGGTTATTTGTATCCATATACAGTGTTAAAATTCTAAATACCTTTTTGTCTCTAAATTTTAACACTGCAGATGGATTCAGGTATTGTCAACATCAGTTTTACCTTCCTTCGTCGTTGAGGCAAGGCTCTGCTTCACTAGTTTGTCCAAGGAGGGCATGGCCAATGGCACTTGAGATGAAGGAAAAGAAAAAAAAACAAACCGGAGAAAGTCGTAACTTCTAAAACTTTTTAAAACCCTAAGAAAGTCATAATACATTGCATGTCTTTCTCTAATATCTAGGATGAAAGGGAAACCAAACTCAAAGCTTGACAACCCCAAGAAGAGTTTTGCAGCCCCTCATAAATGGCCTCAAGAACTATTCTGGATGAAACAATTAACTTGTTCAATTAATATAAAGCTAGACTAATCTAAAGCCATATTATTCTATGCATAAATCTACAGATACATGTATTACAAAAATATGCACAAATTATAATAGCACATTCACATTCTTAGAATGTGCACACATTATTTTTAGAAAACCATACATACTGACAATTCTTATGGCTCTTTATGTATAATAACATGCCATGGCTCCCATATCCAAGTTGAGATCTAAATAACCCTTAAAGAGTATCTATGTGGTTGTTTGAGGGTTGCTTCATGTTTGAGGTACCTAGCCTAGTTTTGGTTAGGACATGGAAGTTAAGTGCAACACATGCGATACACGTGGTTGGTGGTCATGCTTAACTATTAGGGTCATGTTGAAGATGCTTGGTGAGCATGTTTCTTGAGTGGTATTAGACACTCAAGTGCAATAAAAATTCTAGCCTCATGAAAAATGGCATTAAATAAATGTTTGAATGAAAAATTGTGGAATTGTTCTTCACTATCCACACCCATTTCATTGGAGAAGTTGAAGGGGCTGTATTGATGATGAAGTTAAGGATTCAAGTTGGGAAGAATGTAAGGAGCTTCCTCAAGGTGCCATTGGAAATGTTCTCTTATATAACATGCTAAGCAAACATGATAAAGGGTGCATGACTAGTTTATATGTTTCATAGCCCTCATGACCAAATCAAAATGATCCCTGAAACATTTAGGATGATGTACTAGTTTGGTGTGGACTAGGAGGATGAAGAATCCCTAGCCTAACAAGGATGGATGATCAATGAAGTGTTGCAACCAAAATTCACCAAAGGATATCACAACCTGACAATGTGTTTGATAGTGTGTTAGCCATGGAAAGGAAACATAGTTGATAAGTGTATTAGAGGTAAGTGGAAGCTTGTTTCCACTACGTACATGAACTTTAGAGAATTAAAAGAAGTTGGTGTAGATGGAGACAACATAGTCTTACACTAGGTGGTTAGTTATTCAAGTGTGGTGGCTTGAGGGAGGTAGTGAAAGGTTGTTTATGTGTGGGTGGTGATGACACATCATCACTTATGATTAAAAAATAAATACAACATTTCATATAGTTTAAGGCTCCTAACTTGGGTTTGGTTAGGACATGTGCATATTTGGAGTGATATAAGAGGTTGATGGTCATGCACACTAGTAATGTCACGTCAATGCTATAAAGAAACTAGGCTTCTTGAGTGGTTTTAGATGCTTAAGTGGATTGAAAAGTTTAACCTCATGACAAATGGTATCAACACCACATTTAAATGAAAAAATTATGACGTTTATATTCACCATCAATGCCTTGTCCATTAGAGAAGCCAATGGAGCCATGTTGATGAAGATGCCAACAATTAAATTGGGGGGAGAATGTAAGGATCTTACTTGAGGTGCCATTAACAATGGCATAATCGATGGCATGTTGGGTAAACATGACTAATAGTGGACATTGATTTTATATGTTTGGTATACTTTGTGAGTGAATTAGGTTGTTTCATGAGACATTTAGGATGGTGTACTAGTTTGGTGTGGAATAAGATCATTGACAAAGCATTGTAACACAAGCTTAGGGGAGGATGATGTAAATTGGAAATGTGTTGAATAATGTGTTAGCCATGGAAAAGTAACATCATTTATGAGTTAAATTTAAGTGGAATCTTGTTTTGATTAGGCACACGATCATTGAGGACTACACCGGGTCGGCCTTAATGGAGACAACATGATTCTACATTGGGTGGATAGTTTTTCAAGAGTGCTTGGCTTAGAGGAGGTGGTAGAATGTTGCCTATGGTTGGGTGGTGATGATGTAGAATTAATTACCACTAAATGGACATTTCAACATTTTTATAATTTAAGGTGCTTCCCTTAGGTTCAATTATAACATGTTGGTTAAGCATAAATCATTATTCCTAACTAGCAAAGTCTATCACTACTATGCAATGAATAAGTTTTTATAATTATATAGCATGCTTAAATAATTACTAAATTTTTATAATTATATATGAATGTTTTAAAATAAAATAAAAGGTTTAACGTCATTGTGATACCTCTCTCTTACTCTCTTCTTCTTCTTCTTCTATTTTATTTCAATAATCTTAACTTTTATACCAACCTAGATCCACCTCAATTACAGATCTACCAAGAACTTAGAGAGATCAAATTTCTTTTCACTCTAAAATATATTTTCGTCTCAATATATTTGATACCTCTCTCTTACTCTCTTCTTCTTCTTCTTCTGTTTTATTTCAATAATCATAACTTACTTTTATACCAACCCGGATCCACCTCAATTATAGATCTACCAAGAACTTAGAGGGATCAAATTTCTTTTCACTCTAAAATATATTTGCATATCAATATATTTAATCCCCCTCTATACATGTGGAGTTAAGATGGATATAGGATAGTTTAATAATTAATTATAATTAATTATAAATTTGATTTAATTTAATTTATTTTTATTGCGTCAAAATGTTTAACAAAACACTACAAAATTTTCATTATGCTTTGCTTTTATTTATATTTATATTTCATTTTGTTTAATTTTACCGAGTCAAAATGTTTAATAAGACATTACACTTTTAACTAGACATGAAAACAACTATACCATAAAGGTTATAGAACTGCTACCCACAATTAAAAGTGGAGGAGCTAAATTTCTCTGAATCTATAAAAATAAAAAAATAAAATTTTAATTGAAATTTCGCCCAAATTTAAAAAATAATAAAATAATATGGAGAAACCAAATTTATTTTTAAGAAGTAAAAGTAAAACAATAAGAACTAAAAAAATTGTGACCAAAACAAATTTAAAAACTAATAAAATAATACTAAGAATGATTCTTTTCATTGAAATTTCCTTTCCCTCACAAATTTAAAAACTAATAAAATAATATTAAGAATGATTCTTTTCCTTCAAATTTCATTTCCCTCTCAAAGTTATTGCTTGGGTAAAGTGTGGAAAAGCCACATTGAAGTAAAAATAAAGAATAGGAACAAGAAACTATGACCAAAACCCTAATTCCACATTTTCTCCATTGAGCCAGTCTTCGCCAAAGATAAAGATACTCTAGAGATTTTTGAACACATTATGTGGATCAATCCTAATTTTTTCACCTCAGCTAGCGGTCTAAAATTCCCCAAAAAGATACTTTTCTCCCCATGCCCTACCCATGTCCACAAGTGACCTATTCCCATTAGAAAGGGCGTAGTGTAATTACCCACATCAAGGTCCATATAATTCACATAAGTTGCTCTCAGATTTTTTGAAACGTAAGAGGTCATATAGTTGTAGAAATTTCGCAACCAAGAGGTATATAAGTGCTCTGCATATACATTTATATCAAGCCAAAACGTACTGGAAGGCATATAAGTTGCCTGCTCTGTGGTGAAATGGAATCTAGTTTGAGGGGGATTTCACCAATACCCAAGTAAAAGCAATGAAGGTCCGGGAGAAATTGCCAGGGTAGGACTGATGTTGTTGACAATTCTGGTGGCATTTATCATAATTCGGTTTTCACAGGAAAAATATGAATGTGAGAAAGGTTGCGCAGTGTGGTTCCCAGTCTCAACAACAACATAAACATCAACAACAGGCCATGGGAGGAGATTCGTTTGCTCTGTCGAATTTAGCCTCGGGTCAAGGATTTTATACCATCGAGTCCCTCCAATCCTTTCCCCTCCCACTTCTCAGGACACCCACAAATAAATTTACTCTCCATTGACTGGCTATGGGTCATATGGTATGACCTCCAATGGAAAATTACTGTCAGGGTTACATAGTTCGGGCCAGTTGGAATTTACTGGTTCTTACGGCTCAATGCAACCACATCAGTAGGATGTTGGAAATTAATTCCAACTGCAATCTGAAATAGCAGGATGAAGAATTCAATTTTTGAAACACAGAAGGACGCAGCAGTAGTAAAAAAATTTTGGTTTGGGTTTGCACTCAACAATGCATTCAATTTTGGTTTAATTCTCCTGCGACAACCGATTTTTCTTTACATAGGCACAACCCTGTTTTCATTTTGTAAATCATGGTCTACACCACATTACCTCCTGCCTTAACACCATCCACCAACCGCAGTTGAATTTACCGCCATTTTGTTTTTGAATTTGAATGGGCCACATCATATTTTTGGAGTCCATGTTCCACGTCACACAGACCATCGACCAATCAACGCTCGATCGCACAAATCCAACGTCTAGTCAACCAACTCCCAAATGGATCCAATAAGGAATTATAGGTGCGAATTAAGTTTTATTGCGAGTCTGGAAGCTGACATCAACAGGGCAGAAAATGGATGCGATAAGCATTCATCAAATCTGCCTGAGTTTTTTTTGAAGTCTGTGTCGGGTCTACTGCCAGCCAATGAGGAGCTAATCGCATAGCTTTGAAGTCCAGTCAGCACAGCCAAAATTGGACGCGATAAATTATGGAAATGGATTTTTGTTGTAGTTTTGAAATCCACGATGTGTTAACATCCGCGCACCTCAACAAGCACGATTATCATTGATCTCAGATCAACGGTAACCCACGGGTACAAATAGCTCGCTGTTTAAACCGTCGTGTGCCTCCACAGTTTACTCGCCCATCAAGCGTTGACCATAGATCAACGATTGTCATTCATTGCAGTAACACAAACTAGATCTTTAGTCCAGCCGGGGAGTTCCTCCGCGGTGACGTGCTAAGAAAATTAAAATGGCCTGCGTGCTGGATTTTTGACAGTGCCAGTAGCACATTACGTGCTGTTCGACCACGTGCAGAAGTTGTTGAACCGAATTTAGTTAGATTAGCTTTATACTAGCCTTCATAAATAAAAATGTAATTTTTAGTTTTAGTTAGTCATGCAGAGTGTAGTGTGACTGTGTGTGTATTGTATGCCCGAAGGCAGTGAAGGTAGAGAGAGAAAAAACAATAATGTTGTGTTTGTAGTAGCTTGTGTAATTTTTGATAAGGCCAGAACAACAGTTCTGTGGCAGCACTGTAATATTGTTTTTTTTTAAAGCTTAATGAAATAGTGTTTTGTGTATATCTGTCCATTAAATCTCTATGTGTTTAGTTGAGGAATTTTTATTCCTCTGTGTGTTTCAGAATATTTCAGAAATTCCAACATGGTATCAGAGCTAGTCCAGGTTCTTTGAAGTTTGTCAAAGAAGCTGAAGGAAGGATTTGTTGAAGCAGCTCTCCAGTAGTGTGAAGGTTCGGTAAAGTCCAAGTATTTATCAAAACAGATTTTTGTGTTTGCATTAGAATACAGTCCATAGAACTGTGAAGAAGAAGTATATTGAAGACAGAGTTTATCTCTCAAGCAGTGAGAAAGTTTATTTAAAAAGCACAGTCAAGTATTTAGAGCATAGTTCAGTAAGCTAGCAATGTTAGGATCCAACACAAGCATGAGTATAGGAAATACTCAACTCCCACAGTTTAATGGGAAGAACTATGACTATTGGGAAATCACAATGAGAGCCCTGTTCACCTCTCAATATTTATGGGAGCTAGTTGAAGATGGTTTAGAAGAACCAACAGATGAAAATGCTTTTAATGCCTTAACACAGACAGATAAGGATTTGTTGAAGAGTAATAGGAAGAAGGACCCAAAATCCCTCTTCTATTTCTATCAAGAAGTGCATGAAAGTGTATTCCCAAGGATTGCATCAGCAAAGAGGTCCAAGGATGCATGGGATACTCTCTAGACAACTTACCAAGGTATGGAGAAGGTAAAGATAACAAAGTTTCAATTAATGAGAAGAGATTTTGAAGTCATTTGCATGAAAGAGTCTGATACAATAGACTCATTCTTTACTCTACTGATTGAGTTGGTCACCCAAATGAGATCTCATGGAGAGACAGTAGAAGAAAGAAGAATAGTGGAGAAAGTATTGAGGAGCTTACCCTCAAGGTCTGATGTGATATTCACAACCATTGAAGAGATATAGGGTCTCTCAAAGTTTACAGTTGATGAGCTTCATGCATCATTGATGACACATAAAAAAAGATTGGGTAGAAAAACAAACTCATCTTTGGAGCATGCCTTCAAGACCAAAATGTCCTTTGGAAGAGGAAGAGGTCAAGGAAGAGGAAACTACAGAGGAAAAGGAAGAGGAAGAAGCCAAAACAGAGGAGGAAGAAACAACCCTGCAAATACAAATGGAAGGGGCAACAACCAAAATTAGAACCAAGGCCAAGGCAGCAGCTAGCAAGGTGGAAAAAATTAAGCACTTGGACAAAGGTATGATAAATCCCAAGTCCAATGCCATTACTGTAAGAAGTATGGCCATTATGCCAATGAATGTAGGAAGAAGCAGAGTGACATGGGTAATAGACCCAGTGCTAATTTCACTAAAGAAAATATCAGTCAAGAGAAGTTGTTTTTAGCATGTAATATGGCTGAAGAGAAGAGTGAAGATATATGGTTCGTAGATTCAGGATGTAGCAACCATATGACTGGAAAAATTTCCACGTTTTCCATGTTAGATGAAAATGTGAAGTCTCAAGTAACATTAGGGACAGAAAATAAGGTCTCTGTCATGGGAAAAGGCAAAGTGAGTGTTTGACAAAGAAAGGAGAAGGAAGATCCATATCAGATGTATACTATGTGCTTGGTATGAAGTGTAACCTCTTGAGCATTGGACAACTCATTCAAAAGGGGTACAATGTTTTCTTTGAATATGATGTATACACCATCATGGATAAACCACCAAGAAAGCAATGCATTGCACAAGTGAAGATGACAAGGAACAAAATTTTCCCTCTCAAGATGAGAGTAGATTTGAAGAAAGGAGTTGAAATGGTAGTAGTGACACAAGAGACATTCCAAAGAGAAGCAAAGGATGAAAATTGGTTATGGAATTTGATATTTGGACATCTAAACTTTGGAGGTCTAAATTTGTTGCATAAGAAAGGAATGGTAAAGGGATTACCATTGATTGAGAAACTGGACAGCCTATGTGAAGGCTGCATCTTGGGCAAACAACATAGAGAAAACTTTCCATTAGGAAAGAGCATAAGGGAAAAATCGCCCTTAGAATTTTTCCATTCAGATTTGTGTGGACCAATGCAAACACCATCATTAGTAGCCAACCACTATATGCTAATCTTCATTGATGATTACACAAGAAAAACATGGGTTTATTTCTTGAAATTTAAAAGTGAAGTGTTTGAGAATCAAAGTGGGCAGCACATTAAGGTCTTTAGAATAGACGGAGGAGGAGAATATATCTCAAAATAATTTTTGCGTTTTTGCAGCGAAAATGGGATAAACAAGTAATTTACAGCAAGGTATACACCATAGCAAAATGGAGTGGCTGAAAGGAAAAATAGAACCATAATGCACATGGTAAGAAGTATGGTGAAGGAAAAAAAATTTCCGAATGAGTATTGAGCTGAAGCTGTACATTGTGCAGCGTATGTGTTGAATAGATTCCCAACAAAGAGTGTTATGAACAAAGTTCTGGAAGAAGCATGGAGTGGCATAAAGCAGCATGTCACCTACATGAGAGTTTTTGGTTGTGTGGCTTATGCACACATTCTAGATCAACTAAGGAAGAAGTTGGACAGTAAGGGGGAGAAGTGCATATTTATTGGATACAGTGAAGAATCCAAGGCATACAAGTTGTATAACCCATCCACCAAGAAGTTTTTTTTATAAGCAGAGATGTACAGTTCATTGAAGAAGAATCTTGGGATGGAAGTATTGAGAAAACAATGAATGTAAAGAGTTGTTTGTCTCATGATGATAGTGAGGAAGAGATGGCTGAAATACATCCCTCATTAGCAGCACCACCTCCACAAACACAAGGACAACAAGGGACACCACAAGATGGAATAAGAACACCCTTGAGAAGTGATGACAGTGCTTCTCCAAGCACATCACAAGGAGCAGATTTGAGTGCTTCTACAAGCACAAGTTCAGCAAGTGAAAGAGGAACCAGATTTAGAAATTTGAATGAAATTTATGAGCAAGAGGTAGCAAATGAAGGTATGAACTCTTTATTTTCATTGTATTTTTATGCAGAAGATCCTATTAATTTTGAAGAAGAAGTGAAAGATAAGAAATTGATAGATGCTATGAAAGAAGAGATAAATGCCATAGAGAAAAATAAGACATGGGAATTAGTTGATCTCCCAAAAGGCAAAGAAGTGATTGGAGTTAAATGGGTTTATAAAACCAAAAGCAATGCTGAAGGTGAGATTGAAAGGCACAAGGCTAGACTTGTTGTCAAAAGCTACAAGTAGCAACAAGGAAGAGATTACGAGGAAAATTTTTCTCCAGTTGCAAGAATGGAAACAGTTAGAGCAGCGTTGTCCATAGCAACACAACACAAATGGAAAGTTTACCAAATGGATGTGAAATCAACATTCCTAAATGGAGTATTGATGGAAGAGGTATATGTTGAACAACCTCAGGGATATGAGAAAGCAAGCCAAGAGCACAAAGTATGCAGATTGAAGAAAGCTCTGTATGGGTTGAAACAAGCACCAAGAGCATGGTACAGTAGGATAGATGCCTATCTACTGGAAAATGGGTTTGAGAAATGTGAAGGAGAACCCACATTATACATGAAAGAAAAGGATGGTAAGATGCTCATTGTTGTTTTGTATGTTGATGATGTGATATTCACAGGTAATGATGCTTACCTCATTGAGAATTTTAAAACAGTCATGATGGGTGAATTTGAAATGACTGATATGGGATTACTGAGATACTTCTTAGGAATAGAAGTAGAGAAAAAGGAAAATAAATTTTTTATCTCTCAAGCGAAATATGTAAATGAAGTTTTGGAAAGATTTAATATGCAGGGTTGCAAGGTAGAAATTACTCCTACAGTGATGGGATTGAAGTTAAGCAAAGAGGACAACAACAAGGATTTTGATCCAAGTTTGTACAAGAGCATAGTTGGCAACCTTATGTATTTGAGTGCAACTAGGCCCTACATTATGCATGCTGTGAGTTTAATTTCCAAATTTATGGAAAGGCCAAAGGAGACACATTGGCAAGCAGCAAAAATAATTGTGAGGTATGTGAAAGGAACAAAGAGGTATGGCATTTTATACACCACTTCAGAAAATTTTGAATTGATTGGATATACTGACAGTGATTGGGCTGGAAGTATAGATGATAGGAAAAGCACCTCTGGTTATGTTTTTCATATGGGTTTAGGAGCCATTTCTTGGGCTTCTAAGAAACAACCAATTGCGTCTTTATCAATAGCAGAGGCAGAGTATGTGGCAGCTACAGCAGCAACATGTCAAGCAGTTTGGATGAGAAGAATGTTGACGAGTTTGTACCATGAACAGGTAAAAGGCACAACAATTTATTGTGATAACAACTTAGCTATAGCTTTATCAAATAATTCAGTGTTTCATAAGAGAACAAAACACATAGATGCCAAATATCACTACATCAGGGAGTTAGTGAAAAATGGTGAAATTGTTTTGCAGCATTGCAGAACTAAAGAGCAGTTTGATGATATAATGAAAAAACCATTGGGGAAAAAGAGTTTTAATTATTTGAGAAAATGTCTGGGTATGCAAGAAAATCCAGCAGTTGAAATTAAGGGGGAGTGTTGGAAATTAATTCCAACTGCAATCTAAAACAACAGGATGAAAAATTCAATTTTTGAAGGACAATAGGATGCAGCAGCAGCAAAAATTTTTTGGTTTGGGTTTGCACTCAACAATGCATTCAATTTTGGTTTAATTCTCCTACAACAACCGATTTTTCTTTACACAGGCGCAACCTTGTTTTGATTTTATAAATTGTGGTCTGCACCACGTTACCTCCCGCATTAACACCATCCACCAACCACAGTTGCATTTACCACCATTTGTTTTTGAATTTGAATGGGTCACATCATATTTGTGGAGCCCATGTTCCACATCACATAGACCATCAACCAATCAACGCTTGATCGCACAACTCCAACGTCCAGTCACCCAACTCCCAAACTAACCCAATAAGGAATTATAGGTGTGAATTAAGTTTTATCGCGCGTCTGGAAGCTGACATCAATAGGGAAGAAAATGGATGTGATAAGAATTCATCAAATTCACCTGAGTTTTGTTTGAAGTCCACGTGGGGTATACCGCCAGCCAATGAGGAGCCGATCGCATAGCTTTGGAGTCTAGTCAACACAACTAGAATTGGACACAATAAATTATAGAAAGGGATTTTTGTTGAATTTTTGAAATCCACGATGTGTTAACATCCGCACACCTCAACGAGCACGATTATCATTGATCTCAGATCAACGGTAACCACAGGCACAAATAGCTCGCTGTTTAAACCATCGAGTGCCTCCGTAGTTGACCCGCTCATCGGGCGTTGACCATAGATCAACGACTATCGTTAATTGTGGTAGCACAAGAGAGATCTTTAGTCCAGCCGGGGAGTGCCTCTGCAGCGACGCACTAAGAAGATTAACATGGCCTACATGCCAGATTTTTGACAACACCAGTAGCGCATTACGTGTTGTTCGACCACGTACAGAAGTTGTTGAATGTTTGTTAAGTTGTTGAACCACATTTAATTAGATTAGGTTTATATTGGCCTTCATATATAAAAATGTAATTTTTTAGTTTTAGTTAGTCATGCGGAGTGTAGTGTGACTCTGTGTGTATTGTATGCTCGAAGGCAGTGAAGACAGAGAGAGCAAAAACAGTAACGCTGTGTTTGTAGCAGCTTGTGTAATTTTTGATAAGGCCAGAACAGTAGTTCTGTGGCAACATTGTAATGGTTTTTTTTTAAGCTTAATGAAATAGTGTTTTGTGCATCTCTATCCATTGAATATTTGTGTGTTTAGTTGAGGAATTTTTATTCCTCTGTGTGTTTCAAAATATTTAAGAAATTCCAACATAGCAGAGTGTTCCTTATTACTTCCCTCAGCAACATCACCAATAGGGAATTGTGGCTGAATTAGCCCCCAATATGTATGACTCTAGGGCGAATATGTATTCTACTGACCTGGCTCTCAACCCTACTACTCATGGGATGTATGTGCCAATATCGCCCAAAAAGCCCCCAGGATATGAAATTTTTGGTAATGCCCGCATGGGTGTTGGTTCTATGCAGCATCCATGATACCCTCTTGAGAATAATTTTGCTATACAAGAAGGATATGACCATGCCCCTTTGTTTCGTGAGGACTTTGTCACCTGATTCTAGCAGCAACAGGCTCATTTAGGGTCCTCAGTCTTTCCCCAAACCCTGGTGCATTTGTCCTGGAGTTGATATGAAAATCCAAGGGAGTTCATCCAAGCATTGATGGGATTCACCATAATCCTGAGAAAATATGACATTATTAAGGGAAGCAGCGTGAGTGGCACTGCCTGTGGAACTAGAGAGAGTATCTTCTGTGTGAATTTCCTTGTTATCCTAAAAGATCCGCAACCCACATATTTTGAGGTGATTTTCGATAAGGCTGGCAAGAGTCACATTCATGTTGGGTCCATTGTGGTTTATGAAAACATATGGGGTGAGTTTCACTGCTTCCAGTTTATCTTATTTAATACAATTTCCATGATCATTTGCAAAAACTCCCCACAATCCCTAAAAATATATATAAACAACAGATAGGATCATAATAGTTAACCAAACTCGGTTAATTTTGTGTTGAAATTTTAAGATCGCGATAAGATCTCCATCGCTGATGCTGATCTCCTACCATCCCAGGCTTTCCTGGTGGGATCTTGGACGCTCTAGTGGTTTTAAAGGCTGCATAGGCCAAGAAATTTGATAAAACCTCGTAGGATAACTGGGATGGAAATGAAATAATTTTCGGGCATTCACACTGAATTGAATTGTTCGTGATCATGGAATCGGGTGCATGGATACAGATCTCAGAACTCCACAACATTTGTTATGAAATTGGGTGTAGGGATACAAATATCATGAAGATGTAAGTTGAAATCCATTTTGCATATTTTCATTCGCTAATATTTTCATGTGAGAAACACTCACAGAAGTGGCAGGTAAAGGTGACGTGAAGCAAGTAAAGGTGATGTGAGGCAGAAGATTCAGATCTATCAAACTGTGTTCTTTACAAAGATGCAACTTATGTTGGAAGGCACAAGGGGAATCAACCATATGGGTATTCTCTCAGCCCTTTTAAATTGTTACTTACCTCGATGTGAATGTTTAAACTCATCTCTAAATTGTGACTAAGTTGGTGTGGCTATGTTAACAAAAGCATTAGTATCTCTAGGAATAAAAAGGAGTAAATTTGAAAGATCTCACAATCAAGTTAATTGTGTCTTCAGCATGATAATTTCCAGATTTGGGTTCTTGCATTTCCTTTCTCATAGACATGTTTTCCAGTATCTTGAAATCAAAGTAGCTTTTCCTATGGAAAAATTTCATTTGATTGCTTCTAGCATTGGATTTATGAAAAATTTGTTATAATGTTTACCTCGAGTCTTAAGGTTTTTGTATCCCAATGGCTTGCATTTTTTTTGAGACTTTACCATAAAGGTTTTGGCATCTTGAACACTTGTAACATTTTTGGATATTTTGGATAATGCATTAAGGATTCTGTTTTTCTATGTGATTTTCTCCATGAGCTTTTCTCTTGATAGTTGGAAATGACAAGGCTCCAAATTTTCATTTTTGCGATAATTGGGTGTTTAATCTAAAAATAGATTAGAGTATTAATGATTTTTCTGCACCATATATGTATATAGTTTTATGCTGAGCAGAAGAGAAATTTTGTAAGTAGGACGAAGCCACTAATAGCTCGCTTATCTAATTTAGAGTATGAGAAATGTATGTAAATCAGAGTTTATCTTCGGTAGTGTTTCTAGTGAAATGATTGCTTCATGGATGGGATTCTAGTGTTTCTTACTCTTGTCACATTTAGAGTCAATTTTAGCTTGAAGGTTCAACCAACCATAGAAAGGGTTTCCCTTTATAGAACCTGTAGTTTGTATGAATTTATCTGAAATATTCTATACCATTTCCTATGTTTATGATATATGTTCTGCTTATTCCTGTCTAACAAATTTCTTTAGTCATTATGAATCTATGGTTTTATGGCCCAGCTCTTAAAATTGGGGGTTTATTATAAATATGGCTGTTGGGAAAAATACTGAGAGGGGCGGTGAATCAGTATTTACAGCATAATCAAAACATTTTACTTTTCTTTACTTCAAAACCCATACGCTACTTTCCTAAATCAGACTCGCGTATATACGCGGATACCCTTTATTAAAATCGCGTATACACAGAGAACTAATTATGTCATTAATTCTTCACTTAAACCAATCCATCATTTATTCATCAGATATTCAATAAACAGTAAACATGTGCAGTAAGAACAGAATAAACCATCACACAAAGCATCACACATGAACACCAGGATTTTTTAGGTGGAAACCCAAGTCGGGAGAAAACCACCGCTGCAGTTGCTCAGCCTTCAATATTTTATTATAGAGAAAACATCTTACAACATATGTGCTGGCGCAGACTTGACCAGCACGCAGGCACCCACCTGCGCTCGTTTACCAACCTCTCCTGGAAGGGAGCTCCAACCCCCTGACTCGTTTACCAGCCTTTCCTGGAAGGGAGCTACGACCCCCTGATCTCGTTTACCAGCCTCACCTGGAAGGGAGCTACGACCCCCTGACTGAAGGCTACAACCCTCAGCACCCCTTCGGACCACGTTTCATCAATTTTCACACAGGATCCAACAACTTCAATAGAACAATACTTGTAGGCCACATTTCATCATATTTTCAGACTGGACCCTCTTCATACATTTAAGCTCAATCATACAACCAAACTGATGCAGACAACTCAGAATAGTAGAATACAGATAGCAGCAATACAGCAGAATAGATCAGTCATTTCTTACCACAGACTTCAGTGAACCCTATTTTGCATACACGCTTTCACTTCACTGATGTCGCGTATATACGCGCTTTCGTTCACACAAACCAGCGTATACCTCTGTACATATTTCATTGCGCATACGCGCTTTCTCTTCGGCGAAGACGCGTATATACGCGCTTCCTCTGCGGCGAAGTAGCGTATATATCTTCAATCATTATAGAGCAGCATACTTCTTCAGATCAGATATTCAGTTCAGATTTACCCTTTTACTTCAGACAGATGTTCGCCTCATTTCAGATCTAAGCCTTCCATAAACAGATCTAGCAAATAGAGATACATTTCAGATCTAGAAATCCCGCTTCATCATTTCTTCATAGGTGCATCATAGATTCAGATCTATCATCAAACCTTTACCCTTTCCATACAGATATACTTCACAGAGAAGTATTCATTCAAGCTCAAACATCTTGCTCCCACACTCATGATTTGCACAATGAATTTCTTCTCCTTATATAGGTTTATCCTTTTTCAATACCACGGGCCACTTTTTCAATACCATGAGCCAAAACAATACCATGAGCCTTCAATACCACGGGCCCCTTTTTCAATACCATGAGCCAAAACAATACCATGAGCCCAAAACTTCATTACTTCCGATGGTATTCCTGGACGGGGTCATTTAGACGAATCATTACCCAATACAATGGGTCAATACCATGGTGGTTACCCCTGGTTTTGCACTTTTTGAGCGCTTTTTCCCATACGCGACTTATAACGTTCTTTCCCGCGTGCATACGCGACTTCCCCTAGACATATCTGCGTATGCCTTGAGACATACTCTTTTCATCATAGATTTAGCACATGCTGACTTCTTTTCTTCACTGCCTTCTGTACACACTGTAGATACATCATATTTAGCTCATCAAGAACATATTCTATCAAGCACAACTTCATCAAGTAAGTTGCCATCATCTTCATCAGGTGGGTTGCCATTCAAGAACAACTCTCTACATCATATTGTTCAAAAAACATCATATCACATCAGATTTACATCATTTACCAAGTCCATCAAGTCAAGAATAGCTTCATCAGGTGGATTGCCATCAAGGACAACACAAGTCAATAGTCGCATGTCTTCATCTACATTCAGTGGGTTGCCATCAAGGACAACATTCTGCATCATATTGCCAACAATCTCCCCCTTTGGACTTGATGGCAACCACGATGGTGTTTGATCACCACAACAGATAGGTACATTAAGAATACAATGACACCATGTCACTCTCTCCTTTTGACATCATTCAAACACCATGTCACTCTCCCCCTTTGACATCAAGGGAAAAGGGCGGATCAAAACCAACATACTCTCTCCCTTTTTTTTTTCTCATGTGGAAGAAGCGTGTTGCAGATCTGAAATATACTGAAGTGACCAAGCTCCCCCTGAGTTCATGCTGAATCTTCAAACATATTTTTCAATGAAGTACATGACTCTATGAACTTCCTATCACCAAAGACTCATACTTACATCAAAGATCCAATCAAGTGGATTTACATATGAGACTCAAATGCCCAACCAAGTGGGTTTACAAAATTTGACTCTGCTACCCAACCAAGTGGGTTTACAAATTTGTCAAGTCCTTACATGACTGAATAGTACAATTTTCATCAAGGGTCTCAAAAAGACCTTTTCATCAAATTACAAATATGACCACTACCAGAAAGACTTCAAAGAACAAATTTCAGAATCATCATAATGCCAACAATGCATTATACTCAGCAAAGCTAATGCTCCCCCTGAATCTGTGCATCCAAGCATCCTTTTCATATGACTAAGGCTCCCCCTTAGTTTGTGCATCCTGAACACTTTCACCAACAAATCATCAAGGCATCTTTATCAAAACATTAGACATAGAATTATGAGAACTGGAAACCACCAGAGATACCAAACAGTATCAGAGATACCAAACAGCACTGCAGCTATGCTGAAGAGAGCTGATTCCAAATAGAAAATTGTCAGCAATCAGACATACGCGGTTTTCTGTGCAGGAACTCGCGTATATACGCGACTGTGTTTCATGAAACCCGCGTATCCAATGCCATATTCTAAATTTATGCAGATTTGTTCTTTTGACTGGCAGATAACACTCCCAGCTTCTGTCTTAGATACTCGAACGCTTCCCTGGGCAGAGGTTTGGTAAAGATATCAGCAACTTGTTCTTTGGAGGGAACATACTCCAACTTCACTGTTTGCTCAAGCACTTTTTCACGTAAGAAGTGATACTTGATGGGAATGTGCTTGGTCTTTGAATGCATAACAGGATTCTTTGAAATACTGATGGAACTTGTATTGTCACACTTAATGGGGACAGGAGGAGTACATTTGATTTGAAAATCTTGTAAGGTTTGCATCATCCAAAGGAGTTGAGTGCAGCAAGACGTGGCAGCCACATATTCTGCTTCTGCTGTAGATAAGGCAATATAATTTTGCTTCTTGTTGAACCAAGATACTAACCGGGGCCCCATGTAGAATGCACCACCACTAGTGCTTTTCTGATCATCAACACTTCCAGCCCAATCTGCATCAGTGTAAGCATGAAGAGTAAGATCAGCATCCTTTGGATACCATTGACCAAAGTCTTGAGTTCCTTGTAGATATTTGAATATTCTTTTAACAGCCTGAAGATGAGACTCTTTTGGATTAGCTTGGAATCGTCCAACAATCCCAACTGCATGCATAATGTCTGGTCTAGTCCCAGTGAGATAAAGTAGACTCCCTATCATCGATCTGTATTCTGGTTGATTCACCGTGGGAGAATCATCCTGAGAACTGAGATTGCATCCGGTTATCATTGGTGTACTTACAGGTTTGCATTCTTCCATGCCATACTTCTTCAGATTTTTCTTAAGATATTTTGCTTGTGATAGGAATATACCATCTGCAGTTTGATGCACTTGTAAGCCAAGAAAGAATGTTAGTTCCCCAAGTAAAGACATTTCAAATTCTTGCTGCATGACATAAGCAAATTTTTGACTCATAGATTCTTCGTTACTCCCAAAAATGATATCATCAACATATACAACTACAATCAATAGTTTATCATTTTCAAATTTTGTGTATAAGTTGCTATCAGCAGACCCCTTTGAAAATCCTTGTTGATGAAGATATTTGTCAAGACGATAATACCAAGCCCTTGGAGCCTGTTTGAGACCATATAGAGCCTTTTTAAGTCTACAAACAAGATTTGCATCATTTCCCAAAATGAATCCTTCCGGTTGTTCTATATATACTTCTTCTTCTAGATCACCGTTAAGAAAAGAAGATTTAACATCCATTTGATAAACTTTGATTTGTTGATAACTTGAAAAAGCAAGAAACATTCTAATGGCTTCAAGTCTAGCTACAGGAGCAAAAGTTTCTTCAAAGTCTATACCTTCTTGTTGAGTATACCCTTTGCAAACCAGTCTAGCTTTGTTTCTTACAACATCCCCATTTTCATTTAACTTGTTATTGAAAATCCATTTAGTTCCAATGACATTTTTATCATGAGGTCTTGGTACCAAATCCCAAGTGTCATTTTTTTCAATTTGAACAAGTTCTTCATCCATGGCTTGCCTCCAACATTCATCTCTGCTAGCTTGATTGACATTGAGTGGTTCAAGTGTGGATAGAAGTGCCATATGACTAGAAGATCCCACAAGAGTTCTCCTTGTTCGTACACCTGATTCCTTGTCTCCCAAGATTTGAGATTCAGGATGATTATTTTGAACATATCTAGATGGAGCTTTTTCAGATAGATCAGTTTCAGGTTCATCATTGGATTCACTGTCTGTATCAAATGTAGAAGGCCATAAGTCATCATCATCTTCTTTTGTTGTTTGTTTTTCTTCTTTAGGAGCTGCAGGAGACTCATCAATAACAACATCAATACATTCAACAATCTTTTGAAGCCTTTCATTATAACATTTGTATGCTTTGCTTGACAATGAGTAACCAAGGAAAATTCCTTTATCTGATCTAGGTTCGAACTTACCAAGCTTTTCATCATTATTTTTGATAAAGCATTTGCTTCCAAAAACTCTAAAATGCTTTATGGAGGGAGATTTACCATACCAGAGTTCATATGGGGTTTTATCACTATTTACCCGAACATGAGCTTTGTTGAGAATGTTTGCTGCTGTATGTGTTGCTTCTCCCATGAAAGTGTGAGGTATTCCAGAATCATCAATCATAGCTCTAGCCATTTGTTGAATTGTTCTATTCATTCTTTCTGCTACGCCATTTTGTTGTGGAGTACCAGCTACAGAGAATTGTCTTTTTATGCCATGTTGTTCACAATATTCAAGGAATTAATTTGATGTATATTCTCCTCCTCGATCAGATCTGAGACACTTGATTTTTAGATCCAATTCATTTTCAGCCAGTGCTTTGAAGCTCAGAAATTTTTCAAATGCTTCATCTTTGTGTTTAATGAACCCGATCCAACACATTCTAGAGTAATCATCAATGAATAAGATATAGTATTCTTCCCCACGTGGTGTCTTCTTTCTCACAGGTCCACATATGTCAGTATGAATGAGTTCAAGATTCTTACTTGATGATCCTTCTTTGGCATTAAACCGTACTCTAGTCTGCTTACCGCATTGACAAGATTTGCATATGATACTTTCTGGTGGATTAATATTGGGAAGATCACGAACAGCTTGAAGTCTGCTTGCTTTGTTGATTTGAGAGAAACTCAGATGCCCCAGTCTTCTATGCCATAGCCAATTTTCTGAAGATTTGCTCAGGTAACATTGATCTTTGTAGCCCTTTAGTATATACAGGTTGCTTGGATTTCTTTTCCCTTTTATAATAATTTTACCTGTATCAAGATCACGAACCACACATTCTTTTGAACTAAAAACAACTTCTGTTCCTTGATCACACATTTGACTTACACTCAACAGGTTATGCCTCAATCCATCCACATACATGACATCTTTAGCCTTCACCTTTTCTTTTAGAAACATTGACCCTTTTCCTTTAATTACAGCAGGAGTATCATTTCCAAATGTAACTTTCTTTTCTTTTTCTAGAGCATTATATGAAAGAAGTTTGCTTTTGTCACCTGTCATGTGTCTTGAACACCCACTATCGATGTACCATTGATTTTCTTCACCTTCTGCAAATAATGCTATCCCACAATTTTCAACTGTCGGTTCTTTCTTTTTCCACACTTTAGAGCTTGAGGGAACATGTTCTTTTGGCTGGATCTTGTTCCTGCATTCAGATTCTTCATGGCCAAAGTTATTTCAATAAGTACATTCAACTTCACTTTGAAGAGGAGAAAAATTGTTATAGGTATTCTTCTTTGGTTCAGTATCCAACCTTTTCTTTCTTGCTTCTCTTGTCATGATGGTTTTATATGCAACACATTGAACAGCTTTATGACCAAAATTGTGACATGTGAAACATTGCCCATTAAAGTAGAAATTTCTGCGATCATGGAATCTTCTATTTGAATTTACTTGTTGGTTGTAGCGTCTTTGAAAGCTATCCCTGTTAGTGTTCTTTGAATTGAGATGGTCCTGCTTTCCCTGTAGAGATCCTTTATTCCCTTGCTGAGTGGCTGAATGTAGCAAACCACCTGTAGCTGCTTTTAGATAGTTTGGTGCTGAAGTTTGAGAAGATTCTCCGGTATATCCAAGACCTGTCTTTATAAGAGGAGAACGTTGTACCTTGATAATCTGATCTAAGGTTTCAGATCCTTTAGCAAATCTAAGATTCAAGGTCTTTGCTTTCTCAACTTCTTTTCTTTGACTTACCACTTCACATCCTAATTTTTCAATATGTTTCTTTGCTTCTTCAAGCTGCTTTTCAATGGTCTCTCTGATTATCTTTTGTTCTTCTAAGAGAATTTTATAATCTTCTAAGCGTAGTTTGAGTTGATTGTTTTCTTCAAGAAAATAATTTTCCTCTAGAGCATCCATAAAAGTATCCTTTTCTTCTTTTTGTTCAAATGCCATGAGAAGTCTAAGATCTTCTTCACATTCTTCCTCACTATTAGATGACCCATCACTGTCTTCATTAGTATAGTAACTTTTCTTAGAGCTAGATCGGTTCTTATTCCTTCTTCCTACTTCTTTTTCTTTATAAGGACATTTTGCAGCATAATGACCAACTTTTCCACACTCAAAACATTTGAAAGGAAGCTTACCTTTGAATCTTCCAGTTCCTAGTTGGAGTTTTCTCACGAAATTCGCTTCTTCTTCATCAGATATGTAGCTGGATTCTTTGACAACTTCCTTGTCTTTTCCTCTTGCAGATACCTTAAAAGCAGCTTCTCTGATTTGAGAAGGACCTCCTTGTCTCATTTCAAAAGCAGTCAGAATACCATGTAATTGAACAATAGTAAGAGTTTGCAGATCTTGCCTTTCTTCAATAGCTGAGACTTTAGAGTCAAATTTTGAAGTCAAGGATCTTAAGACCTTTTCCACCAGAGTAGTATCAGTTATGGTTTCACCCAAATTTCTCATTCGATTTACAATATCATCCAGACGAAGAAAGAAACTGGCAACACTCTCATCACTATGCATCTTCAAATTCTCATATTCAATTCTAAGAGTTTGGAGTTTTGCACTTTTTACCTTTGTGTCTCCTTCATAGCTTAGAATGATTTTGTCCCATATATCTTTTGCTGAATGTAGCTTCATCACTTTAGCAAATTCTGATTCAGACATGCTTCCCAATAAGACATTCACTGCTTTGGCATTGATTTCATACTTCTTTCTTTCAGCTGCATCAGTAGGAATATCTGCCGGGTATTGATAACCTTCTTGCACGATTGCCCATACATCTGCACCAAGACTTTGCAGATATGCTTTTGTACGTACCTTCCAGAATATCAGATTTCTTCCATTGAATAGAGGTGGCTTTATAGACATCACTCCTTCTTGACTTCCCATTGCGACGGATCTTCTTCAAGCGATCAAGCTTCTGCAGAAGAACCTGCTCTGATACCAATTGTTGGGAAAAATACTGAGAGGGGGGGTGAATCAGTATTTACAGCATATTCAAAAAATTTTACTTTTCTTTACTTCAAAACCCATACGCTACTTTCCTGAAGAAGACTCGCGTATATACGCGGATACCCTTTATCAAACTCGCGTATACACAGAGAACTAATTATGTCATTAATTCTTCACTTAAACCATTCCATCATTTATTCATCAGATATTCAATAAACAGTAAACATGTGCAGTAAGAACAGAACAAACCATCACACAAAGCATCACACATGAACACCAGGATTTTAGGTGGAAACCCAAGTCGGGAGAAAACCACCGCTGCAGTTGCTCAACCTTCAATATTTTATTATAGAGAAAACATCTTACAAAATATGCGCTGGCGCAGACTTGACCAGCACGCAGGCACCCACCTGCGCTCGTTTACCAGCCTCTCCTGGAAGGGAGCTCCAACCCCCTGACTTGTTTACCAGCCTCTCCTGGAAGGGAGCTACGACCCCCTGATCTCGTTTACCGACCTCACACCAGAGGAGCTACAGCCCCCAGTGAAAGGCTGACCCTCAGCACCACCCCATGGACCACGTTTCATCAATTTTCACACTAGATCAACAACTTCAATAGAACAATACTTGTTGGCCACGTTTCATGTATTTTCGGACGGACCCTCTTCATACATTTTACGCTCGATCATACAGACAAGCGGTACGATTAACTCGGAAACGATGGGAATACGAATAGCAGGAATACAACAGAATAGATTAATCATTTCTTACCACAGACTTCAGCAAACCCTAGTTTGCATACGCGCTTTCACTTCACTGATGTCACGTATATACGCGCTTCCGTTCACACAAACCAGCGTATACCTCAGTACATATTTCGTTGCGCATACGCGCTTTATCTTCAGCGAAGCCACGTATATACGTGCTTCCCCTGCAGCGAACTAGCGTATAGATCTTCAATTATTATAGGGCAGCATACTTCTTCAGATCAGATATTTAGTTCAGATTTACCCTTTTATTTCAGACAGATGTTCGCCTCATTTCAGATCTAAGCCTTCCATAAGCAGATCTAGTAGATACAAGTGCATTTCAGATCTAGATCCCCTTCTTCATCATTGGTGCACCATACATTCAGATTTATCTTCAAGTGTAACCCTTTCCATTCAGATCTACTTCAGAGAGAAGTATTCATTCAAGCTCAGACATCTTGCACCCACACTCATGATTTGCACAATGAATTTCTTCTCCTTATATAGGTTTATCCTTTTTCAATACCATGGGCCCCTTTTTCAATACCATGAGCCAAAACAATACCATGAGCCTTCAATACCACGGGCCCCTTTTTCAATACCATGAGCCAAAACAATACCATGAGCCCAAAACTACATTACTTCCGATGGTATTCCTGGACGGGGTCATTTAGACGAATCATTACCCAATACAATGGGTCCATACCATGGTGGTTACCCCTGGATATGCACTTTATGAGTGCTTTTTCCCATACGCAACTTGGAACGTTGTTTCCCGCGTGCATATGCGACTTCCCCTAGACAAATCCGCGTATGTCTATCTAGCCCATAATGAATTCCTTTCTTCATTACCTTCTGTACTCTCTGTAGATACATCAGATTTTCATCTTTAAACAGGTTCATCAAGACATTCTATCAAGCACAACTTCATCAAGTAAGTTGCCATCATCTTCATTAGGTGGGTTGCCATTCAAGAACAACTCTCTACATCATATTGTTCAACAAACATCATATCACATCAGATTTACATCATTTACCAAGTCCATCAAGTCAAGAATAGCTTCATCAGGTGGATTGCCATCAAGGACAACACAAGTCAATAGTCGCATGTCTTCATCTACATTCAGTGGGTTGCCATCAAGGACAACATTCTGCATCATATTGCCAACAATGGCATGCAAATTTGCATTCAGAAACTGAGTGAGTCCATGGCTGGTTGAAGTTTCTTCTAATGTGCCTCCCGTCCAATTTCCGCCTTTCAAACTACCCAAGAAGAATCTTTGAGTGAGTTAGCATCCAAAGTTTCAGTTTGAGGGGCATGGAGTCATGGGAGGACTTCAAATTTCCACACTTACAAATAATGTCCTAGGGTATATTAACTCTTGGCACAGTCTTTTAAAAAATGTTCCTGCAGGCATGTAGGGAGCCAAGAATGGTCATATTTATGGGGTTTCTTTGTCAGATTTTCATTGAAACAAACTACAATATGGGTTGTCATTAGATAGCTTCCACCAGCTAGAGAAAGGAGCACTCTCATCAACTCCTATTTCCACAGACCTCAACATTGGATGTTTCTCCCATCTTGAGCGCTCTGGTGTACAGGACAACCTATATTATGTTTTAACAATGGGAAACTCATCACAAAGTGAACAAAAAGAAACTAAGGGGAGGTCCGCTATCTCAACCACAAAGAATGCACCCTTTCTGCGGTTTGGGAAACCTATTCACACTTAATAGTCTCCCAAATATGAAAAACAACAAAAATTGGGAGTGAGCTCTTCAAATGGTTCAGGTTTTCATGTGGTGAATGACTCTAGTTCACCTGGGCTTACAAGAAAGAACTCAACATATGGAAATCTAGAAGTTGTAGACAGGTTACAAAGGGAAATGACCAGTAGATCAGATACATCGAAACTCTCTGAAAATTATGGCTTAAGGATTTATTGTGGGGAGACATTGGACTCTACCGCTAACAATGGTGGTGATAACCTTGCATGTTTAAATATCTTCAAGTTTCATTACAGACCTTGTAGAATGGCAGTGGAGAAAAGACATCTAAAGATGGTGTTGTACATTGTAATGCATTCTTGGAGTCTGAAGATGTTGGTCAGACCCTTGATCTAACACTCTTCAGTAGCTATGAAGAGTAGCCATGAAGAGCTCCATAACAAGCTAGCCAAGATGTTTGGCATAGAAGATTCAAATCTATCAAACCATGTTCTTTACAAATATGCAACTTGTGTTGGAAGGCACTTGGGGGATCAACCATATGGGTATTCTCTCAGCCCTTTTAAATTGATACGTACCTAGATGTGGATGTTTAAAATAATCTCTGAATTGTGACTAAGTTGATGTGGCTATTTTTAGAGAGTAAGAAGTATTAGTATCTCTAGGGATAGAAAGGAGTAAATTTGAAATATTTCACAGTCAAGTTAACAATGCCTTTAGCGTGATAATTTTGAGATTTGGGTTCTTGCATTGCCTTTCTCAGAGACATTTTTTCCAGTATCTTGAAATAAAAGTGTCTTTTCCTATGGACAACTTGCATTTGATTGCTTCTGGCATTGGATTTATGAAAAAAATTCTAATGTTTACCTCGGATCTCAAGATTTTTGTATCCCAATGGCTTGCATTTTTTTAGAGAATGTACCATAAAGGATTTGGCATCTTGAACACTTGTATTTTTGGATTATGCACTAAGGATTGTGTTTTTGTGTCTGATTTTCTCTAGGATCTTTTCTCTTGGCAATTGGAAATGACAAGGATCCAGATTTATATTTTTGCAATAATTGGGTGTTTAGTCTAAACTAAATCAGAGTATTAATGATTTTTCTGCACCATATATGTATATATTTTTATGCTAAGAAAAAAAGAAATTTTGTAAGAAGGAATAAGCCATTAAGAGCTTGCTTGTCTAATTTAGAGTATGAGAAATGTATGTAAAGCAGAGTTTATATTTGGCAGTGTTTCCAGTGAAATGATTTCTTCATGGATGGGCTGCTAGTGTTTCTTACTCTTGTCACATTTAGAGTCAATTTTAGCTTGAAGGTTCAGCCAACCATAGAAAGGGTTTCCCTATATAGAAATTGTAGTATGTATGAATTTATCTGAAATATTTTATACCATTGCCTATGTTTATGATATATGTTTCGCTAATCCCTATTTAAAAAATTGTTTTAGTAAATATGAATCTATTTTTTTATGCCCCAACTCTTAAGATTGTGGGTTTATTATAAATATGGATTCTACGTTTTTGCATTCAGAAACTGAGCATTTCTTCTCTGAAAAAGATGAAATTTTTTTGAACCTAACCTTTTTGCACAAAATCTTGTCGATGAATGTCAAGTGCTTAAGAAATACATTTTCCATCCTAGATTACCCATACATTGCCTTCATGGAAAAATGCAACAATTTTTTTTTACTGTCCACACATGCAAACCATGAACGTTGGAATGTGTTCTTTTCCCTTCCTAAAATATTTATGAGAGTTGGTTGAGAAGGGGAGGTCCACTAGCTCAACCACAAAGAGTGCACCCTTTCTGCTATTTCGGAAACCTATTGATACTGAATAGTCTCCCAAATCTGAACAACAAACAAAATCGGGAGTGAGCTCTTCAGATGGTCCGGGTTTTCATGTGGTGAATGAATCTGGTTCACCTACGCTTACAAGAAACATCTCAACACATCGAAATCCAGAAGTTGTAGACATATTACAAAGGGCAATGACCGATAGATCAGATCCATACAAACTCGCTGAAAATTATGGCTTAAGGCTTTATTATGGGGAGATGTTGGACTCTAAAATTAACAATGGTATGTCAACTTTTCTAAAGTCTAACTTTTTTCAAGTTCCTACAGCTCAACCAATCTGGCACAGGCCTAACCAAATGCTCCAAAAAATTGGCAAAAACCAATTAGGCTACATAGGAGTGTTAACCATTTTCATTTGTGCCAAATTTCTAAAGTATAATGTTTGTGAAGTTCATACAAAAAAACCAATATTTTATGTTATTTAAAATTTTGAATCGGGCCAGAGCAGGGGTGACCTATGATGCAATGGAACCATAGTATTGCTATGTAGCATGAAATATTATCCTTTATTAGTGGGTGAATATCTTTAATTTTTTTATAGAAATTAGACTGAGGGATGTGATCCACTGAAGATAACATGATGCTTTTAGGCCATTTCCTTGGGCAAAAATTTTCTAGGATGATATTTTTCCAAAGGGAGAATTTATTAGTTACCAGCCTCTGAATCATCTTGGTCTCGAGAGAATTTTTCAGCCGATTATGTTTTTCAACATCCAAAATCCCACACATTACAAGTTTGCAGATTTTCTCAGAAATAAATTCTATATAGGTTACCAAATATAAATATTGAGCATCTCTTATCAATAATTCACCCTCAGTTAATAGCTAGTCATGTACCTCATTACACCACATGGAACAAAAAGGAGATAGATAAATATATTTTTTCTCAAAACCAAACTTACACTTAATATTCCTATGGAAAACAGAGCATAGACCCTCAATCACTCTCAAATCCCAATGAAGGAAGAGTGGACTAGATAGGTACAATTGCCAAACAAGGCAACATACTAGTGAGCCCGGCATTGAAGGAGAGCTAAGTATTGGTCCTGATTATCTTTCCAAACACATTAGAAATGGTGTAATTTGTGTGCTCAGTTGTCTTCTAGATCAACCAACACCCCATCTTGCATTGAGAGTTGGAGCTAATAGATTTTGCTAAAGAAAAAAAGGTTAAAGCCTTTGTGGTTGATACTACTGCAAGGACTAACCAAAGATCCACCCTGCATCCCTCCAAAAGAGCCTCGATGTTGCAATGTTATTTTCAACGCGTTGGGCGAGGGATGAGCCCCGCCATCCTTGTGGAATATTTTTCTTCCCACCATACTTTGGCCACAGGTATGATTGCATGATTTGATCTAGATGTTGAAATTGAGTCTTACTAGGCAACCAATAAGATACATAATAAACGTGTGAGACATAGAGGATCTTTCCAACCCCCTTGTCAGCTTCCCATCTAATGAGAGGTACTTATGATACCAAAATCAAGGCTTACTCTAAAATTGTTGCTGACATGGCATACAAATCTTGGATAGCCATTGGTGAAAGCCCCACTTCAATATTTCAAATGCAATGCCTAGATACCTCACAATTACCCTGGGTCGACCATAAGTCCAAGCTGTGGGAATCTCGTAGGCTGAGAGTCCAACTCTAACAACTAAATTTTTTTCTCTTGGTCACTAACCACAACATCTAATGTAGAGCCAAAGATGTGCAAACAAGTATGAGCACCATCAACCAAGCTCTATTTAACACTCATAGAAATAAAGGACCCATTAGAAAAATGATTGTTGACCATGTTTGACTCATCAAGACGTAAGATTTCCTTCACTTGCCCCTGAATGACAGAAAATTCAAATAGGTGAGCCAAGGCATCCATTTTAAAATATACAAATTTGGGGCAAAGGGGCACCCTTGACAAATAGATTGATTTAGAAAAATTTCAGGGGGTAATGAGTTACTAAAAAGGAGAAATGTTGATGCATTAGAGAGTAGTGTGCTCACCATGGCCACACATCATGGTCCAAAGTACAAGAAAAACCAACATGTCTCTGATGAAGCTCCAATCTGTAGAAAAAAAGGTTGCTAGCGACTCTCTCAAGCCCATTCCAAGGCCTCTCAAGTCTAGATTATGTGTCTAGAATAATTGGACCCTGTAAAAAACATGTCTTCTCTTGTTGAACTACCTTCCATGCAATTGAGAGCCATTTCTTTAGCCATGATCTTGTATGAGACATCGAGTAAAGTAATGAGGCTCCAACCTCCAATGGTGCCCCTAGCTACATTCTTGGTACTAAGGCCTTGATTGAGAGATTTAGATAACCTTTTAGAAGAGAAATTTTCAACTGTCAAACAATATAAATAATCTTGTATTGTGTTCAACATGGCCTTGTAGAAATCAGAACAAAGGCCATCCATTCATGATGAAAAAATAACAATAAAGGCCATCCATTCCCGATGACTTGCTATTATTCATAGAACTAAGAGCTAAAAAAGACCCATCTCTTTCAAGAACTCACTATCCAGTTTGACTCAATCAATACACCAATAGATAGAAATCTTGCATGGAATGACTCTACAATGAGCGTTCCTGACATTCACCCCATGTTCCGTAAAAGAATTAAGAAAAAATATTTTTAAAATGCAATCAGAACATGCATTTGATCTTTGTTTGATCCTTTGCAAGAGATCCATCTCGTTGATGCAAACCAAGGATCTTGTAACTGTCACTTTTCTTTTCAAGTAGTCAAAGTAGACTTTGGAATTTGGATCCCTCATCCTGTTCAAAAATCCACTATAGTCGAGAATGCACCCTGGCACCCCTTGCAATGCAGTCTCTTTCCTTACAAAGTGTCATTTCCCCTTGAAGGACCACATTGTAGAGATTCCTCTCAAGGAAAATGTGTATCTACTTGAGTGTAAGTAGAACATCCTACAAATATTTCAAGATTTTACTTTTGCGGGCCATCATTCTGTCTCACCCATTCTATTACAAAGCAGACATTTCTCATACCCATCCTTATTTTTCCTCTTCTTTTCAATATGATGTCATATTATTTGAAAGATCACATACATGCTGTGTGGTCATCTCTTTTCTTTGGAATCACCCCATTAAAGCGCTGGTATCACAGATTGTTAAAATGGACCTATGGTAATGATGAAACTGTAAACCAAAAATAAAGCACAAACTCTAATATTTTTAAAATATTGAAGGGGTGAATCCACAACTACTATCATGAGTTGTTTTTCCATCTGACATAAAGACTGCTTGTTTCTTGTTTCTAACTAGGTCAATGCCCAACATTAACATTTATAAAAACGCTAAGATACACTACTGAATATTGTTACCTCAAAAACCTACACTTGAAGTGGTAAAGCCTTAAAACACAGGTACAATATTTAGGGGAACTAAGAGAGTTTGTTTGTTGTCACCACAATATTGTCCTCTCTTGCTTTCGGCTATCTATTGCTTGGAACAAGGAGGGTTTCCTTAAATAAAATATGAGATAGATTTAGAAATAGATTGTGATGGAAGACTGGGATTAGTGTGGATTAGTGCCTATCCAATTAGGGAAAATGGAGTCAAGAGACAACCTTCAGAGGGTTTGAAATTGTGAATGTGGATGGCACAATAGTGTTGTTACAAGATGCCAAAAATTCAACATATGAATGTTTTTTTTCCAGATTGCAGAAATTATATAGAGGGCCCTTACAAAGGTGCTCCTTAATACACATTCATGGAAACAAAAGGGGTGATTGTAATACAAACTGCAAATATTTCCTACAATGAACTGAAATGACAACAATAATTTGTCTAACTTAATAGTAATCTAAAAGGGAAATTGATAGGAACACCTCAACCAAAGCCCTTCTTTAAATGACATAATTTTCCCTAATATGAAGCCTATTTTTTTGGGAAAATTTTAAATAATTTCCAGCAATAGACAAACAACAATATGGATGAAATGATGAACCTCATATTACAAAAGAAATCCTTGAAATTTCTTTCTCCAGTAGATCTTCGACTAGGCTCACAGGGGAATTTCCCATTAATCCATCCATGTATTTACAATGGAGAGAGCTTCTACGTGATGCCTTTTGTCACCCTCCTAGCCAAAATGTTCCCATGAAATGTGCTCATTTGACCAAATTTTAGGGTTTGTTGTGCCACGTGTATGTCTTCTCATTGGAATTATTTTCAAGGCAGTTTTTTCACATCGACTCCCATTAGAATAATATTATCTGACAAATCAATGGGGATCTCTTTAAGATGTGGACTCTCTTGATTAGAGTTGAACATGAAAGTTTCTGCACTTGCCTAGGTTTAAACATGGTATGATGTGTATTCTATTCCAGTGCTTTATTTTGTACACCATTCTATGCATGGATTGCATGATTTTAGGCCTAAAAAATATACTTTGCAATATGTGCCAAATTTGAACCTTCTTCGTATGTTATTATCCCTACTCCTATTCATTTATTCATTGACATATTCATCCCCTATATTTTGGTTGGTAAATAAGCCTTTGTTAACAAAATGGGCCTACCATTGGCCTAAATTGTTATAGGTCAATTTGGGCACCATTCCCAATGACCTGGTTAACTGGGCAGCATCTCCAGGACCGATGATAAAAGGGTCTATCATTCCCTATCATCTCAGTTTCTATATGCTCTAAGAAAGAAAACATTCATGAATCAAACAAGATTTTCATCAAAGCAAGGCTTTTCCATGGTTTGAAGCTTATTATTAAACATGTGGGAGCTCACCAATGCAGGCTCTAAGGGGCCTAAGTGCATTGCATATGCAGGTAGCCCCATTCAAGGCTGCTCTACAAAGAACTTCCCGACATTCAAAGGTGCATTGGTCCATTGGGAGTGAAATTCTCATTGTTCCAGAATCTCCACTTGGCCAGTGTCTTCTAGAAGGGTTCACATGTGTCATGCTTTGGATCCAAGTGTCCACTTGACATCTACATGAATGGAAACATGTATTTCCTATTTTTGGAATGATATTGATTACAAAACTACCTACAGTTCATCTATTAATTGAACACAAAGCTAAGTGTTCAAAGAGGAAGAATTTGAGTAGAGAAATACTGGAGAATTTTCAATAGAGGGTTTGATTTGTGGAGCTGCTGGTGGAGAGACTTATGCTGTGATGAGACTAAGGAACTCTACTGGAAGGTCACGATGAATCAATCACTAGGTTGTAACCTCTCCTTCTATCATCAATAAAGAGTAATTCTTGTTTTTCCCTACATGCATCCATGTTTATTTTGATTTTCCATGTTGCAAAATATTTTTTGATGAATGTAGTTTATGCTTAACTGATTTGGCTAAATAACTTGAATAGATTTCTAGATTATTGTATCTTCTGCTGTTTCAGTTCTCTTTCTCGCAGGAAGCATTCAACTATTTGAAACCTCTTGAAGTTGAGGCTGTAGTGGAAGCGACAGAAAGGAGTCATTTGGAAGCGACTGAAACAAGTAAGCATCAAATCCTCTCTATATATCTGTTCTGAGTTAGGAAAAATGGTAGTGCAGTATTTCACCTGTTGTTCTAGACTAGACACCGGTCTAGGGAAGCATAGTTTATCCGTAGATTACAATTCTGGCCCAACAAACTGGTGACTCCACTGGGGAGAATTTCTCTTGAATCTTGGTGTTTTAATCTCTGATTTGCTTTCTAAATCCACCCAGTAGTTATTTCACATAAATATTAGACTTTTTCAAACATTAATCTGCAAATTTAGTGAGCCAAAAGGTATCTTTTATTTGTTTACTGCGCTCAATGCACCCTTGGTCAGGGTACAATGCTTTGCAGAGCACTATCTCCCTTGTTAGCCTGCATTGAAGAGCACTATCTCCCTTTGGAGACTGCGTTGGCTCCTGAAAGGAGCAAATCCCCTTGAATTTGACTTTGTATTTTGCTTCAGTTCTGTTTGCTGACTTGTTCTGAAAAGTTTAATGCTTTATTTGACTAGTAACTCTATATATTTCTTCTCCTTTAACTGAAAATTTGTTCAATGTTGTTTTAAAAAGTTTTTCATTATCATTGACAAGTTGATTTCAAAGTAATTTTTATTGTCGCATTAAGAATCGTTTGCTTCCAAAATAGGAAATTGTCGTAAAATCTTCATTTCCTTGATAGGAGAAATTGTTGTTGAAATCTTTGTTTTTCCTTCAAAAGAGAAATTGTTGTTTGTATTCTTCGTCTCTTGAAAGTAAAAAGCATTTCTATTATTGATCTAGTGCACCTAGTTTTCTTTTTGCATTCATAACATTAAGGAAACTAAAAATAAAAACTTGCATTTGCATGTAGGATTGTGTGTTTTTTGCAAAAGGAACATTAGGAAATCTGCATTTAGTTTGAGATTCATTGATTTGTTTTGTTCATTGATTTGTTTGCTCTCAAATTACTTTCTCTCTTCCCTTAGTAGCTAGGTCTTTCATTGAAAAAGCTGAAAGTGAAAGTTTGTTTATCATTCTTAGCTTACATTTTAGGAATTTTATATACATCATCGTGGTGAACCTGAAAGGCAAACTGTTAAGCAAGATCAACATAAAATAAATCTTAATTTACTTAACAACGCTTTGGAACATTAACGATAACATTTATAGGTCTAGGCTAGAGACGTGTTATGGCGTCGTAAAACATAGTAGCTGTCATTAACTTGTCTGCGATATATTCCGAGTGTGATACCTCACTCCACGTATGTAAGTATATCGTAGCTCGTCCACATACTCTAGGTTATATCGGACGGTGTTATAGTACGATAAGTATAAAGGGGTGCTCTCACTGTGCGGTTTCATATCAGACAGTGCTAATACGGACTTGGGCCTCCATGTACCTTCGGGTATATTTGGGAGGACAACTTTTAGGTGCTATCCATCCATAGTGAACTGAGTCGGCTGCCTTGAAATTGTGATACATCGAACACAGCGTTCAGGGAGATTACCTGCCTGTACTTCTTGGTTTGCCGAGAGGTATTCTGCAGTTCACAGTTTCCTGGTAAACCTTTTTTCCTAGCATTACCCTCTTTTTGTTTATTTTTTTTTGGTTAAAATAAATCAGTCATCATGGAAGAACAAAATCCTTTCCCCCGTTTTTTGTGTAGACATCGCTCTACCGAAACCAATACCATCAGTACCTCTGATGAAGCATCATCTTCCCATATACTAGAGTTGGCACAAGTTGTTTCTACAAATCCTGTTTTGTCTACTGTTGTCGAAATAGAGTCCTCACAGCTACCCGTGGTCACGATCCATCCAATCTATGAGACCATACCTCTCGAACCCGACGTTGTTCAACTCGAAGTTGACCCAAATCCCATTGTGCTATAGGGGGTAGCTGTTATTGGTCAAATTGGACATCATCCCTAGAACCAATGAAATAGGGTCTATCATCCCCTTATATTTCAGTTGCTATATTCCCTAGGTGGAGAAAATATTGATCCCGAAGTTGAAAAATCAGAAGTTGTTCTTGAATTGGTCATCCCATAATCTATTGTAGCCATTGAGTCTCCCATATCATGCAGTCAACCACCTGACATATACTTTGTGCCTGACGGTAAAATTCTTTCACCTTGTTTGATTTTGACTGAAGAAATATCACAAGACGAGACACCTTTAACTCCAACTCATTTTCAGTAGGAGCTTTACCTGTACGAGTATTTTCCTCAATCACCTTCCTCTTCTTTTGTTGATCCTGTTTCACTTTTAGTTCCTGTAGATTCTATATGGTATACATTGGGTCATTTGACCATGGCTGAGATAACATCCCAAACTGAACCATCTATTTCAGTTGCGATAACATCTGTTGTTGCTTAATCTTCAATGTTTTGTCCATTGAATTCACCCATGTCATCATCTAGAATCCTATCTAGTTCCTCTCCTTGGTGGCTGGTGATAACACATATGTTACCCTTAGAAATTCCTAAATTCAATGAAAAACTTGGAGAAGACCCATCAACGCATGTTATAACTTATCATTTGTGGTATTAATCAAACTCCTTAAATGATGACTCTGTTAGACTACATCTTTTCCAGAGCACACTCACTACTCCAACTGCACAATGAGGATGGTTCTTTTTTCTATGTCAACCTCGTTAAAAAATGAAACAGAGTTATGAGGATAGTTCTTTTTTCTTGTGTCAACTTCGTTAAAAAATGAAACAAGTTCCTTTGAGGAAAGTTCTTTTATTGTGTCAACCACGTTAAAAAATGAAACAGGTCATGAGCATAGTTCTTTTCCTGTGTCAAGCTCGTTAAAAAATGAAACAAATCCTCCCCTATAATGAACCTTCATTCCATCCAGCTATTAGAAACTAGTAATCTACTTAGATGAATGAAATGAAGCTTGGGGGGCACCTACTCTTGCAGGAGGCATTCGACATGTGCTCTTGTAGGGGGCATTCAAAACATTCTTACTAATTGCACGCAATCGACTGCTGAAGTTCGGGGGAAAAATCAGGTTCAAAGATCCAAAATGCAAATGGTAACTATGGAATGGTAAAAATGAATAATGAAACTACTTTATATAGTCATTTAATTGTTTGCAAGTTAAATTTATTGCTATGACTATGGTTTTATATGTTTTTATCATGAAACATGTATTTTTAATCCATTTGATGTTGTTCTGAAACAAGAAATACAACTGATGAACAGATTAGTCGTGCAGATTTATTTCAAGAATGATTTGATCACAAAGCATACTTTTTCTCCTTATTTTTTGAGATTTGATAAAAACGAAAAAGGATTTGAAGTGCACTTTTATCTCTTTTCCGAGCTTCGATAACAGTGAAAAAGGAACCCCTGGAGTCTTCTTTTATCTCTTTTTAGACTCCAATAATGTGAAAATATTGCCGAGCACTTGTCATTTCGAGCTTGTTAAAGTAAATGAATTGATATCTACTCAGTATAAGTTTAACCCTTTTTCGGATTGAGATGGATTATTTACGAAAAAGGAATACCTTGGTTAAACATGACCAAAGAGGTTCTTTCAGATATCATTTTACACTTTTTCGGATCTGAGAGACAAATTTACGAAAAAGTACTTTTTGGAGTCCTCTTTCGTCCTCTTTTTAAAACTCTCTAAACATGAAAAAGGACCGGGCTATCACTGTCATTAAGCTCGTTAAAACATAAAATAGCGACAGGCTTTTCAATCATGGCAAGAATCGAGTTTCATTCATTGCTAGACTCGTTAAATTATTAAATAGTGATACTTCATTCTTTGTTCACCCGAAGGGCTGAATTATAGATCAAGCAAATGTTATCCTCCTCAAGCTTGTTTAAAAATAAAGAGGTACTGGTCAACAAATGATTGGGGAAAATTTGGGAAAAGAAAGCAAAGTTTCTTTTCGGTAGCAAGTCGCTCTTGAAAATGACACTTCTTTCACTCCATGTTCGTGACTGTTTGGGTTGGGTAATCATCTTGACGGTTCATTCACACCTATGGTTCATCATACCTTCACTTCGGTTTTGGGTCAATGCTACCAACTCATCACAGTGTCGCCAATATGTTCAAGAGAAGTCATCTAGTGATTAAGAACTCATCCATCTGCAATACTCATAAACCTTCATTTTCATGACCGTCATCCCTGACAATTGCTATATCAAGTCATACCCTTGTCTCCGAAATCAGTAACTCCAATTTTGCAATAAGGTGACTTCCTGTCAACTACAAATCAATATCCAGGAAGTTCATTTAGAAACATCAGATTCCAATACCATGAGGCTTGTTATAACATCGACAAGATCCTCGCTTTCATACTTTTGACTGAAAGATTTTGTTTAGCGTTCGACATCAAATCATCTATTCACGCCTTACGAAACGTACTGCAGTACCTTGAGGGCCATTCACATTAATGGTGGTTCTCTCACATTTGTTAACAAGTTTCATTATTGGCTGGTAATCAAACGATGTCTTTCCATGTTAGACGACAAATCATATATTCGCATGGCTAGACTTGTACCTGAATGATCGAGTGAATGAGATAAGAAGACTCCTGATCTAGTTTCAGCCATCTGGGCTATGATTTCATGATTGTTGTACACATCATATGTACAGTGACCTTACATACAGATTGTCATCCAAACATGGGCCTATATCTGTAGGTGATGTCTACATCTGGGCAACATTCCAATGTAGACGACTTTATGAATTATGTACATGTTATTAGATTATTTTATGTGCTGACTATGGGAATGCCTACCCTCAGCAATTATGATCAATAGAGGATTTATCATGATGTAATGTATTGTAAGATTGATGCAGGTGATCGTTCCACTTTGTTTCTAGTCTCATCACAGTGTAAATCATCTCAATCAAATGTTCTTATTATTTGGATCTCATGCTTTAGGGGGCAATTGTTATAGGTCAATTTGGACACCATTCCCAATGACTTGGTTAACTGGGCAGCATCTCTAGGACCAATGATCAAAGGGTCTATCATTCCCTATCATCTCAGTTTCTATATGCTCTAAGATAGAAAACATTCATGAATCAAACAATATTTTCATCAAAGCAAGGATTTTCCATGGTTTGAAGCTTATTATTAAACATGTGGGAGCTCACCAACACAGGCTCTAAGGGGCCTAAGTGCATTGCATATGCAGGTAGCCCCATTCAAGGCTGCTCTACAAAGAACTTCCTGACATTCAAAGGTGTGTTGGTCACATTGGGAGCGAAATTCTCATTGTTCCAAAATCTCCACTTGGCCAGTGTCTTCTAGAAGGGTTCACATGTGTCATGCTTCGGATCCAAGTGTCCATTTGACATCTACATGAATGGAAACATGTATTGCCTATTTTTGGAATGATATTGATTACAAAACTACCTACAGTTCATCTATAAATTGAACACAAAGCTAAGTGTTCAAAGAGGAAGAATTTGAGTAGAGAAATGCTCGAGAATTTTCAATAGAGGGTTTGATTTGTGGAGCTGCTGGTGGAGAGACTTATGCTGTGATGAGACTAAGGAACTCTGCTAGAAGGTCACGATGAATCAGTCACTAGGTTGTAACCTCTCCTTCTATCATCAATAAAAAGTACTTCTTGTTTTTCCCTACATGCATCCAAGTTTACTTTGATTTTCCATGTTGCAAAATCTTTGTTGATGAATGTAGTTTATGCTTAACTGATTTGGCTAATTAACTTGAATATATATCTAGATTATTGTATCTTCTACTGTTTCAGTGCTCTTTCTTGCAGGAAGCATTCAACTATTTGAAACTGATTGAAGTTAAGGCTGTAGTGGAAGCGATAGAAAGGAGTCATTTGGAAGCGACTGAAACAAGTAAGCATCCAATCCTCTCTGTATATCTGTTCTAAGTTAGGAAAAAGGGTAGTGCAGTCTTTCACCTGTTTCTCTAGACTAGACACTGGTTTAGGGAAGCGTAGTTTATCTGTAGATTACAATTCTAGCCCAACATAAATGCCATGACCAAGGTGTATCTATTTCATCAAAATTATGTAGGACATTACCTAGGACCAACTTCCTAGGCTTAGTTATCAATGAGATATCATACAAAAATACAGATTGACAACATTAAATCACAACATCATGTTCTTGAGAGGAGATTACACTTGAGTCTCCGTAATGATATCACATTTGATTTACCACTTGATCACAACCCGCTTGACAAACATATTTTGGCAGGCGTTAAGGAGAACCCAGGGTGGCCCTGGGTCCATAACATGTACACAAGTGTAATCATGTCATGATGGCATAAGTTCAATGACTACCTCCACATGTTGGGTAAAATCTATGTGAATGGAACTTGGTCAGCAGTGTTTGCCTTAAGGAGAATGAGGGTAGGCTTGGGTTTTCAATATATGCACATGGTTCATCACATCCAAATGCCATAAGTTCAATCCATTCCTATTCCCCATGGGTGAATCCTGTGATAATGGAATATTTACCAAAGGTGTGAAACTGCTCGCTACTAAGTGCTAGTCCCAAGCCTGTTGGGCATTGGTGTATTATTCCCATATCTGGATATTATTTTTACATTTTTGAGAAAACTTATTTAGTTATTTGGCCTTTTCTACCAAGGGAGTCACTATGTTGGGGGGTACTCAAGGTGATATGACATGGTAGGATGGAAAGGCGATTAATGAATTGTATCCATTTAGCTTTAAAACATGTTTCTCTTAGAATATTTTGATAAGAATGGCTCTCTATTCATGAGGAGTCACATTTGGAATTTCATTACAAGGGAGCATTTTCCCCAGCTTTGTTCTTGCCAGTTGCATCCTCCCCATTTTGGACTTCATGGATAATTGTGTTTGCAGGTTTTGTGGCTCCCATGATAAATGTCCAGTGCACTCATCACATGTAAGGACTTATGGTCATTTGTGGGAAAAATCTATGCATTTCATCACAAAAAACTATTCAACTACATCTTCTGTGGATTAGGAAATGTGGACAATTCAACCTAAAAAGGTGGTGTGATGGGTGCTGCTGCAGTGGTTGCAACTTGCAAAGCCTCAGGTGTGGAAAATTCAACCTAAAAAGGTAGTGTAATGGGTGCAGCTGCAGTGGTTGTAAAGCCTTAGGAGTTGTCTATGGGTTGCCATGAGTCATGAGGATGAATTCACATTTTCTACCGATTTATTTCCAAAAGTCCCTCATTAAGTACTGGTTTAAGACTCAAGACTATGTTCTCTAGTGATAACCTCAACTCATAAAGTTGTATATGATATCTCCTTCTGCTTGACACAATTATTTTAACTCTGAACCTTGTACTTGTTCCCTGACTCAAAATTTGTCTAATATGATAAAAATGTTAAGTCATGTTGAAGATGGATTTTATTACTATAATTTTTAAACTTAGGACAATATCTTGATAGTTACAATATGATAATCACAATAAACACTCCTTGGATTAAATTTAGAACAATATCTTCATAGTTGCAATGAAATAATCATAATAAACACTCCTTAGATTAAATCTCAATCAATATGTATTTAACCATTCTCCGTATTAAGTCATGACATGACAAGACAACAAAATTGTAACAGGAAAATCATGTTCCTTCCTGAAATTATAAACGTATTTAATCATTAGTAGTTTGGTAAATATTAAGTATTTAATCATGAACAGTTTTGGTAAATATTAGGTATCATAGAGGAAATTAATCAATTGAGTTATTGTCTTTTTATTATGTATATTGAATATCATATTTATTCTTATTGTATTTTTATTATGTATATTGAACATGTTATTTCTAGCAACTTTTGATCTTCCTAGATCTTCTAGTCCTTTGGTGTATCTTTGCACCTTTAGGGGCAATTTCTATTTTAAAGTCTAATTCTTTAAAGGGTGCTAGCTCAATGGAAGAGCACCTGCTTCACAAGCAGGAGGTTGGTGGTTCGATTCCATCATGCCCTAATATTCTTAGGGAATTGTGGTGACTAGTTTTTGATGACGAATGCTCTTTTGACCATCACTAATGAATTTATGGTGAGATTTTTCGACCCTCACCAAAATATGAAATGGTGACGGTTAACGAATGCCACAATATATACGCATTAATAGTGACGACTATGAAAGGTCTGTCACCATAAATTGTTGTTGTTGATATGAAATGGTGAGGGTCACTGTTTGTCATTATAGTCATTATTCGTGACGGACCTTGATGTCACCAATGAGCTTATCATGACATTTTTTGACTCTCACCAAATATGAAATGGTGACGGTCAACGAACGTCACCATATATATGTACCAATATTGAAGGCCATGAAAGATCCATCACAAAAAATATTTGTTGTTCATATGAAATGGTGACAGTCACTATTCATCATTATAATCAATATTCATGATGGACCTTGAATGTCACCACAACACATACTTTCGACGATGCCTCCTTTGGTGACGTTCAGTTTTTTGGTGACAGAGGCTATTTTCCATCACCATTGCTCATATGAAATGGTGACGATCACTATCCGTCATTATAGATAATTTTTGGTGATGGACCTTGAATGTCACCACAACACCTATACTTTCAGTGTTGCCACCTTTGGTGACGTTCAATTTTTGGTGACAAAGACTCTTTTGACCCTCACCAATGAGCTTATGGTGACATTTTTCGCCCCTCACCAATGTCCTTTTTTCTTGTAGTGAAGATACTTAGAAATGAAGATGCTGCCCAAATTGACAGGTGGGTTCTCGGGTTATTTTCCCTAATTATGAAGCCTAATGTGGTATTAGATATTCCCTCCTAGTGGCAAGAGAACGTCAACACTCAGCTTCTGAGCTTTTCCTTCACTGGGTCTTTCAGGTTTCCTTCACTTATCACCTATTTATTCTTGTATCAAAACGTAGAGTAATTTATACATTTGGGGCTAAATATTATGGATGTAAATTCCTTGTCAGTAATATTTTGGACAGATATAATAAGAATGAAATGGATGAGGGAGGGGTGTTTGATTTTGCTGCTTATTTTATGCCAAGTGCCTATAAGGTCTTGAATGGAGTTGACCCTTCGTGTTTTCTGCCAAAAGACCAGGAATTCCTTCTGTTAAGTGCTAATTGTAAATTTGGGGATTGGTTTTTGTATGATGATCATTCAAAAATTAGATTATATGGAGATGGGATTGAACCTTATAGATTACCAATCTTTGTCCCCGTGAGATTGTTTTCCTTGGAGTTTATTATACAGAGTCTAAATGTAGATCAAATACATTTTTTTTCAATGAAGAAAGGCCATTTATTTAAGTTTCCTATGTATGTGGGACCATCCATCGTGAATATGAGGCAAGCAGCAAATGAAGCGAACAAGATGTTAGAAAACATGCACATGTTACTAGGTGAGAAATGGGCTTATGATGCACACAAGGTAATCTATAATAAAAGAGTTTAAAATGGTTATTATTATTTTGTTCATGAAAGTAGGCTTGAAGTAGAGAAGTTAGCTAACAAAAGTTTTGCAGGCTCCAATAGTACCGACATTCAGACTCCTATAATTTCTAAAGGGTTAAGAAAAAGAAGAAAAGAGAAATATGTTGATTCTGAAGATGAAGAACAAAGAGCTAAGAAAAGAGCTAGGTTGATTGAAGAAATACCAAGCACCCAATATAGTTTCCTTATTCAATTAGGAGATGCTCAGAATGCACCAGCTTCACCGTCAAGACATGAAGTTGCTTAGGATCAAGTTCCTTTAATTAAGCAAGTCTTTTCTCAAATTGCAAAAAAGAATGAGAAGATTAAAGCTAGTATAGAGGCTCAACCTGTGTATCAGGTTACTCCTGACCAAATCATATTGTTCATTGCTATGGACTTAGAAAGGGACCAATTGAAGATTTATTTTTCTCACCCATTTGAAATGATAGTAGGGTCATCCAGTAGTTTTAAAACTATTAATTTAATTGTTGATGTTAAAAAGATCCCTTTACTTGACAAAGTTAATTTTCATATGCAGACAAGTCAATTGATTGTTAATGACCGAAATAAAACAAGTGCAACTGCTCATAAGGCATAAAATATGCTAGGAAACGTGATCAAACAACTAATATTGGAGAAGGCTAATTCCAGGGCTCTTTCAACTCAGAATGAAGAGTTGAAGAAGATAATTGTAAAAATTGGAGTTGACCCCATTGATAAATCAGTTGCACAGAAGTTATTACAAAGTGCTGAGTTAGAAATCAATGTATTAAAGAAGAAGTTAAAGTTACCTACTGGACAAAATCCAATGGTAGCAGAGGTAGATAATGAAAAGGAAAGTATTTTACAGTAGTTGTTGCGGAAAGAGGAAGATATTTCTAAATTAAAGAAGTCAATACTTAACTTGAAAATTCAAATTGAATCTCATTCTTGCACCATAGTCATGTCATCTAGAACTAATGATCCAGCACCAAGATTGCCCTAGTTGAGCACAGAGTTTAAGATGGAAGAGATTGATCTTAAGAAGACTCAGAGTGACCTTGACACAAAAATGAAGATAATGCATGCCAAAGAAGGAGACGTCAATAAGTATAAATCAGATTGCCAGACAACTTATAATGAAATCAAGAATCTTAAAGAAAAACTAAAAAGAAATATTTCTTTGATTCAAGCAAAGGATATTATGTGGAATGAAATCTTTGAATCATGAAAAAAATTTGGGAGTCATTGATTATAGTGTCAGAGGAAAAAAGCGTAGTCAAATATTTACAGGAACTTGTCCTAGATGAAAAATAGAAGACTCTTAATAGAGCTTTATGGGAAAAGAAATTCATTGATTTTATCAATTCCAAGACAGATCAGGAGCTGGAGGAACATGAAATTAAATATAGAACATTGTGTGTTCTAGAGATAAATAATTTGATTGTGAAAAATGCTTGCAGGAAATCGTCTGAGAAGAAATTGACATAAATCAAACATGCTATAAACAGATTTGATAATATATTCGACCAAAGGACTAGAGTGGGGCTGCCATCATGCTGGGATCTGAAAGGAAGTCTTCTATCATGGGATTCATATGAGCCTTTATTAGTGATATCAAAGAGCAAGATTGATAATACCAATGAAAAAACTGCAATCTTGAAAGGAGCTACAGTTGCCAATTTCTTACACAAGCATTTTCAATTATTATGGATGGTAACGAATTTGTTCATAGAAAGGCCTACTTTCAACATGATCACTACTTCTAGATTAGAATATCACAAGTTGGTCAATTTTCTGGAAAATGTGCAAAGCGTGGATGATTGATTCATCGGGTGACACCTCAACACCTCAGAAGGACACATAAGCAAATCAGGGAAACACAGTGACAACCAATCAAATCCAGATCCGACAAATAGATTGATACTTTTAGTTTTATCTATCTTTTTTGTTAAGATATCAATATTGTAATGAAGTCTTTAATCGCAATGTAATGGGTAGTTTACATAGTTTTAGGTAGTTTAAGTAATTACAAGAATTTCTAGTAGTTAAAAACTACTTTTGTATGCTTTTAAATAGATGAGAAAGAAAGAGGAGGGTTCCAAGTTTTGGACCTCTGGATGACTACAAATTTTGTACTTAATTTTCTAAGAAATTAATGAAAGAAGATCAAGTTTCCTGCATCTACTGATGGTGATTTGTCTTTCCAGTTTCATTCTATGTTTATATTTCTTTGAAGGAAGTAAAGTAAAGTAGTTGTTGGTCTCTTTATTACATCTATAAGTAAGAGTTAAATAACCTTAATATGCGCTCCTTCACTCCAACTATTCTTTCTACATAAAGTTCTTCTGAAATTTAAAGTTATAGATTCTGTTTTTCAGCATATCATTTTGAGTTTCCCCTCCAGTTCTTCCTTTCACTCAGATATCAGAAATTAGTGGCATTATGAAGTCTTTCATTATATCAGATTATTAAGGGTATTAAAGAACTAATTTCCAAAGGAATTAAACAAAGACCATCTGATATTATAAGTTTTGTGACGTATATTTATAAAATGTCTTAAGCACTGGTTCCTTACCACAACCAAGGGATTGTCTCTTAAGATACAACATTTTTTAGCGCCATTGCCGGGGAACGAAGAAGCGAAGTTCATTTTCCCTGGGTTTTCATACTATTTCCTTTTTTTGTTCAGTGAGGAGGAAATATTTGGTTGTGTTTGTTATTTTCATAATTCTAGCTTTCAAAAGGCCTCACATGAGGTCAGATGCCTTGGTCAGATCCATAAAGATTGGTTTCTAAAAAGGCTTAGAAACATAAAACCCCTTCAACACCTATTCCTACATTGTATTCTCATGGCAGGAATTCTCATAACCCTTTGTTTGAAGATATATCCAAGGAACTTCCTTTCTTGAACAAGATTCACCTTTCACACCCATTCATTTTCGAGAACCTAAGTTGGAAGAACATTCCTTTGAGTCTGTTTCTTTTACCTTTACACAAGCTCAACAAACTATAGTTGTTGGGCAATGGTTCCTTTGTCGTTTTTCATCAACCCACACCCATATCAATTTTGTCTCCACCTTCATTCACTTTCACAGAAGGTTCATCAACTTCATCCACCCAAGGAGCAGTTAATCAAGGTGTAAATATGGCAGCACCAGCTTTCTTGATTAATAGATATGCACCACTTAAGCTTCCAAAACCAATGAATTCCATGCCTCAAGAATATATTAAATTACTTCCTCATTTCACTAGATAATATGAAGTAAATGCAGAACAACATTTACCCCTGTATTGAAATTTTGCTGAAAATTTAAATGTAGAACATCTTGATGTTGTAATGAGACTTTTTATGCAGTCTCTAAATGGAGAGGCTATAAAATGGTTCAAAGGTTTACCAAATGGTTCATTTAATAACTGGGAAGAGATAGAAACACAATTCACTCAAATATGGGGAGAGAAGAGAGGTCATGGTTATTCATTAACGGAATTTAATGCAATTAAAAGAAAACCTAATGAGAATATTTTTGATTTTGTTAAGAGATTCAACAAATTGTACAATAGTTTAACTATAGAGATGAAGCCCCCTCCTGTTGGAGTGAAGGTAGCTTTTGATGGGGATTTTGAAGTTGATTTTAGCTTTACACTTAGAGAGAGGAGATCCCATACTCTTGAGAAAATCCAGACAGATGCTTTGGAAATTGAAGCCAATATGACTGCAGCTGGAAAGACAAAAGAAAAGCAGTCAGTCCAGGAGAAGGGGAAAGCAAAAGAAGAATCACCACAAGATCAAAGAATCGAAGATATGACAAAGGTGATAAATTTTTTGTCAAATAAGTTAGTTAAGATGGAATTGGAAAGTAAAAAATCCCAAAGATTGGTACAACAAAACAGAGGAGGATTTAATCTTCATTTCATAAAACAACCCCTGCAAATTTTGCAGAGGGAAAGAACACATCAAGATCAGGTTCAAGCACCATTGTATATAGAAGCAGCACCTGAACAGTCAATAGAAGATGAGCAAAAAGAAGCTGTAGATCAAATATATGCTATGTACACGAGAGAAGATGATGATGAGGAAGATTGTGAAGAAGAATATGCTAAAGCTGTAGATTTGATCAAGATGAGATGGATGAATACTATAGACAATTCACAGATTTCATGTAAGATGAGTTACATAAAAAGTGTGATCTAGGATATAGAAAGAGATCTAGGGTGTAGTATAATGAAGGTGAACAACAAGATTCTACTCCTCCTCCAATGGCGACTCCACAACCCACGAACTCAATAAAAAAAACAAATAAATGGAAGCAACCTGTAAATACAATAAATAGAACAGAAGTGCAGCAGGCTGAATCTTCCCAAAAAAAATTTGCTAATACTGATATTTTGGAGAAATTTGTTCATGTGCCTGAACAAAATTTAAATCCTAGAAAGAATGAAGAAGAACCTGAGAATAATTTTAAGAAAATTCAGGTTTTCAATTTATCAAAAGAGTTGGAGAAGGTCAAGATTCAGGTGCCTCTTCTTGAATTATCTAAGACACCAGGTTATAAAAAAGAGATTTTAGAATTCATTAATCTCTCACAGATTGAAGATATAAGTGATATTGTGAACTTGCAAGAAGAAAAACCAGTAGTCACTTTTGGTCCTCATGTAGAAGAAGTAGATTCTTTTGTTCCTTTGTTTTACATTTCATTGCTTCTTCATGATTTTATTCTCCATAATTTCATGTTGGATTCATGTGCTTCTCACAATCTTATGCCATTGTCTGTCATGAAAGAGTTGAATTTGCAGATTACTAAACCTTACAGGGACCTGTACTCATATGATTCCAAGAGGGTGAAATGTGTTGGGTTAATTAAAGACATGGTAGCGTCTTTAGCACAAATTCCAGCAAAAAGTATTGTTATGGAAGTAGTTGTTGCCAAATTTCCAGCCAAGTTTGGAATGCTCTTGCCAAGATATTAGGGAGAAAATTTGGGAGGAGTCCTAAAGTTAGATTTAACTTATATTATCATTCCCGTTTTAATGGGGAAGAAAGGAGATTTTACATAGAAACGAGGTTTGTGAAAACCACTACAAAGAAGAATGCAAGTAATTCCCCCATTTATAGTCAGAAAAAAGAACACCTTTCATGTTTTATACTGCATGAAGATGCAAAATTTGCTGAAGATACAGAGAAGCAGCTCTCTTCAACAATTGTACATAATAAGCTGCATTTTAAAAATATTTGGAAATGTTACTTTGATGGTGCCTACTCCAAAGATGGAACAGGAGCTGGATTCTTGCTGACATCACCAGAAGGTAGTCTCATGCCTTTTTATTTAAGTTATAATTTGATTCAACGAATAATGTAGCTGAGTATGAGGCCTGAACTTAAGTCTTCAAACTGCTAAACATATGGGAATTCAGTGTATTTCTATTTTCAGTGATTCTGAATTAATTATAAGACACATTAAAAATATTTTTCAAACCAAGCATCTGAGATTAATATCATATAGGAATGAATTTTGGGATTTGATTGAGAACTATTTTGAAGCCTTCAATCTTCAGTTTATTCCGAGGGAGGATAATAGGTTGGCAGATTCGTTAGCATCTAGCACCTTCAAGCCACCTATGAATCCGAGTTTGAGGTATGAGATTGAAATTAGACGTGGACCCTCTATTCTTGACAATATGAAACATTGTTAGGTGTTTGAAGATGATGAGAAGATAAATCATTTCCTGAAAATTATTGGAAATTTTGAAGATGTTGAGATAGATCAAGAAGAAGAATAGATGGAGAAAAAAGAAGAGATAAGAAATCTTAAGCAATCAATAGGTGAGTAGAATATTATCCAATTGAAAGATAATGTAATCCCTAAAGGACAAGTTCCTCTTGAAATATTATTTGATTCTAATGATGTTGCTCTTAATTCAAAGAAAATACATCAAGAGGAAGAGATGGAAGACTGTAATTTGGGAACTCAGCAAGAGCCAAAAACAGTGAAATTATTCAAAGGTGTTCCTAAAAATTATAAAGAAAGGTACATTGATATTTTTAAGAATTATATGGATGTGTTTTCTTGGTCATATGAGGACTTGAAAAGCAGAATATTATCCAATTGAAAGATAATGTACTCCCTAAAGGACTAGTTCCCGTTGAAAGTTTATTTGATTCTAATGATGTTGCTGTTAATTCAAAGAAAATACATCAAGAGGAAGAGATGGAAGACTATAATTTGGGAACTCAGCAGGAGCCAAAAATGGTGAAATTATTCAAAGGTGTTCCTAAAAATTATAAAGAAAGGTACATTGATCTTTTTAAGAAGTATATGGATGTGTTTTCTTGGTCGTATGAGGACTTGAAAACATATGATAAAAGCATATTACAATGTAAGATCCCATTGAAAGAAGGAATTAAACCACAAAGAAAAAATCTTAGACAGATTAATCAATTACTATTAGCTCCAATTGAAAAGGAAGTGAAGAAATTGATGCAAGAAAAAATCATAGTTCCTATAAGATATTCAGACTGGATTTGAAATATGGTTCTTGTGAGGAAGAAAAATGGAGAGATAAGATTGTGTGTGGAATTCAGGAATTTGAAAAAAGCATCTCTGAAAGATAATTATCCTTTGCCTAAAATGTATTACATCTTACAAAAGTGACAGGAGCTTACAAGATGTCCATGGTTGATGGATTCTTTGGATATAATCAAGTGGCAGTGGATAAGGAAGATCAGAAAAAGACAACTTTCACAATCGTCTGGGGCACCTTCATGTATGCAAGGATGCCATTTGGTCTTATGAATGTAGGTGCAACATTTCAGAGGGCCATGGACATAGCGTTTTTTGGGGAAAAATATATGATTATATATCTGGATGATGTAACTATTTTCTCGGGGTCAGATGATGAACACTTGGACCATTTACAAAAGACTTTTGAAAAGTGCAGAAATTTTGGTCTATCACTAAATCCCAAGAAATCTTTGTTTGCCTTAGAAGAAGGTAAATTATTGGGTCACATAGTTTCAAAAAAAGGAGTAAAGATTGATCCAACAAGCGTGGAATCAATTCAGACAATTCCTTTACCCAGAAGAAAGAAAGATATTTAGATATTTTTGGTAAAAGTAAACTTTCTAAGGAGGTTTGTGCCAAATTATGTTGAGATTATGAGAAATATAACAGACATGTTGAAGAAAAATGCAGAAGTGAGATGGGCTAAGGAATCAAGAGAAGCATTTTCCAGAATAAAGGAGGCACTTTAGGAAGATCCAGTTCTAATTATTCCATATTATCAAAAATCCTTTCATATATTTTCATTTGCATCCCCACTATTATTTTTTCTATGTTGTTACAGAAAAATGAGGATAGTAAGGAGCAGCCAGTGGCATTCTTTAGAAAAGTGCTTAGGGATGTTGAGCTCAAATATAAAATTTTGGAGAAATAAGTGTATGCATTAGTCAAATCATTCAAAGCCTTCAAGACTTATGTGTTACAGTCCCAGATAACTGCTTATGTACCCAATTCTGTTGTTAAAGACGTGTTGGTTCAAAGTGACATTGAAGGAAAAAGAGGAAAATGGATAGCGAAAATCCAGGAGTATGATTTGGACATTAAACCGACCAATTTAGTCAAAGGACAGGGTTTAGAAAAGTTTCTGATAGAAACAAATTTTCAAGCATTGAAAATTAATCTGTTGGCACCAGTGGATGAAGCTGTCAATGAAGAAGGTCAAAGTAAGTCCAAAATACATATTCAATACAAATTTTTGTTATTAGATTGGTATAAAGATATTGTTCATTACCTGTGTTTCTTTTCTTGTCCAACCTCACTAAATAGAACGAAATAGAAAGCTCTCAAGCTTAAATATCAGCCATATGTTATAGTGGAAGCAAAGCTATACTCGAAAGATCCTGCTGGTATTTTGTTGTTGTGTTTAACTAAAGGTGATTCCATTGAAGTTATCGAGGAATATCATGAAAGTATGTGTGGAGGGCATTATAGTTGTAAAGTAACAACCCATAAAATCATCAAGCTAGGTTTCTATTGGCCCACCCTGTTAGCAGATGTATATAGATTGGTCAGAAGTTGTCAGAAATGTCAGTTGTTTGCTGAGAATAAAAGACTTGCTACACTACCTCTTATCCTTGTATTTATAGAGGAGCCCTCCACGCAGTGGGGACTGGAATTTATTGGAGATATCAATCCACCATCAAGTGGACAGTTTAAGTGGATTCTAACTGCCACTGATTACTTCACAAAGTGGGTTGAAGAAATACCAACCAAAAAGGAAAATGATCAAGTGGTGATGAAGTTTCTGGAGAAAATTTTCAGTGGATTTGGATGTCCGGTTAAGATTGTAACTGATACATCTCAGGTATTTAATTCTGTTCAATTCATTAATTTCTGTCAAACATATAATGTAATTTTATCACATTCCACAGCATATCATCCACAAGGGAATGGATTGCCAGAATCTTCAAACAAGACCTTGGATAAGATTTTGAAGAAGACAATAAATGAGAATCAGAAGGACTAGGATTCAAAGTTGAAGTTTTATCTTTGGGAAGTTCGAGTTAGTGTTGCGAACATCTCAATAACATCTTGATTTCATCTCAAGATCATGATTTTTTGGCCTAGCTAATGTTTTCCAATTTTTAAAGATATTTTTATGGTATCTTAACTTTGCCGATGTTTGCCGATTTTTACCAATATTTTCTCGATTTTTACGATTTTTTTGTTTTCCGAGCCCTTGCAAATTTTATCCCGATTGTGATGTTTGCAACGTTGGAACTTTGAGTAACTGTCAAGAGGTTTACTGGCAAGTCACATTATCAGTTGATTTATGAAACTCAGGCACTATTTCCTACTCAGTTGGCCAAACCAATGATTTCTTACCTTCAAGAAGCTCAAGAGGAACCCAATGCTCGGGTGAGAAGGATGAACAAAGTGATTGAGTCAAGTGAAAACAGAAAGAAAGTTAGATACAACTTGATTACCTATCAAGCAAATATGAAGTCTATATTTGACAGAAAAGCAAAGGAAATCCTCTTCCAAGCAGGAGATTTAGTATTAATATGGGACACCAGAAGAGAAGACAAGGGGAAGCATGACAAATTTTACCCTCTTTGGTATGGTCCATATAGAATTGCTGAGGCCAGGTCAAACAACACTTTCATCCTGGAAGATTTAGATGGAGAAGCTCTGCAACTGCCTATGAATGGGCAATATTTTGAGCACTATTTTGAGCACTAAAATTTAGCATTTCATCATTGTAAATATTAGACTGTCCATTGTTTATATGTCACCAAACAGTGTCTGACTCCATGCTTGAGGTGAAGGAACTGATCTGCGGTTCTTAGTGTTTCATGGCAATAAAACACTATCCTCGGGTGGAGCCAGATGTTGTGGCTCATTTTCATTTTCGTTTATTATATTTTTCAAAATACAGAAAAGCATATAATTTAGAAAATATGACAAAATATGATCTTTTCATATGCCGAATAACAATTTTGTTTATATCTGTCATTCAATTATTATGTTTTTTAAAATATGTGTAGGTGGGACTGACTGATGGATTAATGCCCGTGCTAATCATCGGGTGGGATTTAAAGAAATAAATGTTAATCCCAGATCAATGGAAACCCGCGGGCACAAACACCCTGCAGGTTATCGGCGTTGGTGCCTTCGTGGTTGACTTTGCCAGAAGTCTGTGGACTGAAGATCTACAACTCACAATAGCTATAGGGGCAGACCCCTGATGGGTATGCCATACCCTAGAGCACCCCTGCAGTGACGAAAGTAGCCCGTGATGTAGACAGTGCATGCCGCTAGCTAGTATCCAACTCATCTATTGCATCATATGGTCGTTACCAGTCTAGTGAAGCATTGATTCAGCATTAATGTTCAAAATCACATGCCATCTATATAATATGTTGAAGTTCTTCTTTTCTCCTTATTGATTATCAGCCCCAATTTTCCAAGAAGTCATCATTTTCTTACCTCTGCGTTTAATTATTCACCACCATGAACTAAATCATGGCTAAATTGTCATCTTTTTCTGGCTCTTCTATACATCTCCCTCTCATGGACATTAAGCAAGATGTTAGGGATACTATGTGCACTATTGAGCACTTACCCTTCTACCAGCATGTCTTTCTGAATGAGGAAACTTTCCCTATTTTTTGAGCCATGGTCAAGTATAGTGTTTTGTTTGCATGTTTTCCTGGAACTTATATTTTTCCCGAATTTGTGCATTGGTTAGTGTCTGCATTGTATCCTGGCAAATGTTTCGTTATGAATTACTTGGGGGAGAATTTTCTTCAGGTCACATCTCAATTAATTCTTCAAGCCCTGTGTTATCCCGAGTCTGAGTCTTATGTCCAATTTACTGAAGAATCATTGGCAGAATTATATGACAGTCTTGTAGGGTAGGAGTTTACAAAGGTTTTCTTCTTTCTAAAGTCGGAGGCAAGACACTAATCACCACACAATAAAGAATTCCCTTTGGATATTTTCGACACAGAAGTCAAACCAATACTACAATTCTTGTCAAAGATACTTTGAAAGGAGGATGCTGCCCAAATTGACAGGTCAGTGCTCGGGTTATTTTCCCTAATGATGAAGCCTAATGTGGTATTAGATATTCCATCCTACTGGAAAGAGAAATTCAACACTCAGCTTTTGAGCTTGTCCCTCACCGGGTCTTTCAGGTTTCCTTCACTGATCACCTATTTATTCTTGTATCAAAACATAAAGGAATTTATACATTTGGGGCTAAGTATTGTGGATGCAAATAAGAAAAGATAGTCAGTAATATTTTGGATAGATATAATAAGAAATGAACCAGATGAGGGAGGGATGCTTGATTTTGCTGCTTATTTTATGCCAAGTGCCTATAAGGTCTTGAATGGAGTTGCTCCTCCATGTTTTCTGCCAAAAGCCCAAGAATTCCTTATGTTAAGTGCTAATTGTAAATTTGGGGATTGGTTTGTGTATGATGATCATTCATAAATTAGATTATATGGAGTTGGGATTAAACCTTATAGATTACCCATATTTTTCCCCATGAGATTGATTGCCTTGGAGTTTATTAGACAAAGTCTGAATGTAGATCAAATACATTTTTTTCCAATTAGGAAAGGCCATTTATTCAAGGTGCTTATGTCAGTGGGACCATTCATAGTGAATATGAGGCAAGAGGAAAATGAAGCTAACAAGATGTTAGAAAACATGCACTTGTAACTAGGTGATAAATGGGCTTATGATCCACACGAGGTAATCTCTAAAGAAGAGTTGAAAATGGTTATTTTGCTTTTGTTCATGACAATAGGCCTGAAGTAGAGAAGTTAGCTAACAAAGGTTTTGCAGACTCCAATAGCAAGCATTTAGACTCCAATCATTTCTAAAAGGTTAAGCAAAAGAATAAAAGAGAAAGTTGTTGATTCTGAAGATGAAGAATAGAGAGCTGAGAAAAGAGCTAGGTTGTCTGAAGAAATACCAAGCACCCAGCCTGGTTTCCTTATTCAATTAGGATATGCTCAGAATGTACTAGCTACACCGTCAAGACATGGAGTTGTTCAAGATCAAGTTCCTTTGATCAAGCAAGTTTTTGCTCAAATTGTAGAAAATAATCAGAAGATTAAAGCTAGTATGGAGGCTCAAGCTGAGTATCAGATTACTCCTGACCAAACCATATTGTTGACTGCTATGGACTTAGAAAGGGACCAGTTGAAGATTGATTTTTCTTACCCATCTGAAATGACAGTAGGGTCATACTGCAGTTTTAAAACTTATATTTTAACTGTTGATGTTAAGAAGATCCCTTTACTTGAAAAAGTTAATATGAATATGACCACAGGTCAATTGATTGTTAATGGCCTAAATAAAACAAGTGCAACTACTCATAAGGCATAAAATATGCTAGGAAAAGTGATCAAATAGCTAAAATTGGATAAGGCTAATTCCAGGGCTCTTTCAACTTAGAATGAAGAGTTGAAGAAGATAATTGAAAAAATTGGAGTGGACCCCAATGATAAATCGGTTGTACAGAAGTTATTACAAAGTGTTGAGTCAGAAATCAATGTATTGAAGAAGAAGTTAAAGTTACCTGCTGGAGAGTATCCAATGGAAGTAGAGGTAGCAAAGGTAGAGAATGAAAATGAAAGTCTTTTACAACAGTTGTTGCACAAAGAGGAAGATATTTCCAAATTAAAGGAGTTAGTACTTAACTTGCAAAGTCAAATTGAATCTCATTCTTGCACCATAGTCATGTCATCTAGAATTGATGATCCAACAACAAGATTGTTCCAATTGAGCGCAGAGTTAAAGATGGCAGAGATTGATCTTAAGAAGACTCATAGTGACATTGACACAACAATTAAGATAATGCATGCCAAAGAAGGAGAAGTCAATAAGTATAAATCAGATTGCTAGACAGATTATGATGAAATCAATAATCTTAAAGAAAAACTGAAAGGAAACATGGCTTTGGTTCAAGAAAATGATATTGTGTGGAATGAAATCATTGAAGTCATGAAAACAGTTTGGGAGTCCTTGATTATAATGTTATAGGAAAAAATCATAGTCATAGATTTACAGGAACTTGTCCTAGCTTAAAAACAAAAGACTCTTAACAGAGCTTTATGGGAAAATAAATTAATTTATTTTATCAATTCCAAGACAAATCAGTTGTTGGAGGAACATGAAATAAAATATATAACATTGTGTGTTCTAGAGATAAAAAAGTTGATTGTGAAAAATTTTTGCAGGAAGTCGGCGGAGAAGAAATTGACAAAAATCAAATAGGCTATAAACAGATTTAATAATATATTCGGCCAAAGGACTAGAGAAGGGCTGCCATCATGCTGGGATCCGCAAGGCATTCTTCTATCATGGGATTCATATGAGCCTTTATTAGTGATAGAAAAGAGCAAGATTGATAATACCCATGAAAAAACTACAATCTTGAAAGGAGCTACAGTTGTTAATGTCTTACACATGCATTTTCAATTATTATGGATGGTAAAGAGTTTGTTCACAAAAAGGCCTACTTTTTATAGGATCAATGCTTTCAGATTAAAATATCACAAGTTGGTCAATTCTCCTTAAGCCAACATTGAAATCTGGAAAAAGTGCAAAGCATGGATGACTGATTCATCGGGTGACAACTCAGCACCTCAGAAGGACACATAAGAAAATTAGGGAAACACAGTGACATCCAATCAAATCCAAATCCAACAAATAGATTGATACTTTTATTTTTATCTATATTTTTTGTTAAGAGATCGATATTTTAATGAAGTCTTTAATCACAATGTTATAGGTAGTTTACATAGTTTTAGGTAGTTTGAGTAGTTACAAGAAGCTCCAGCAGTTACAAACTACTTTTGTATGTATTTAAACAAATGAGAAAGAAAGAGGAGGGTTCCGAGTTTTGGACCTTTGGATGACTACAAATTTTGTACTTAATTTTATGAGAAATTAATGAAAGAAGATCAACTTTCCCGAATCTGTTGATGGTGATTTGTCTTTCTAGTTTCATTATGTGTTTAGCTTTCTTTGAATGAAGTGAAGTAAAGTAGTTTTTGGTCTCTTTATTACACCTGTAAGTAAGAGTTAAATAACCTTAATATGCACTCCTTCACTCCAACTATTCTTTCTACATAAATTTCTTCTGAAATTTAAAGTGACAGATTTTGTTTTTCAACATATCATTTTTAGTTTCCCCTCCAGTTCTTCCTTTCACTCAAATATCAGCAGTTAATGGAATTGTGAAGTCTTTCATTATATCATATTATTAAGGGTATTAAAGAATTACTTTCCAAATGAATTAAACAAAGACCATCTGATATTATAAGTTTTGTGACATATATTTATAAAATGTCTTTAGCACTGATTCCTTACCACAGCCATGGGATTGTCTCTTAAGATACAACAGTGTGCATAATCCTCCAGAAGCTCCTACTGAGCTCTACGCTATACACTATCTCTCTCCAAAAAATTCTTGACAAGGCAAGAGTTTCTTCTTCTACCAATTTTATTTCTTGCAAAAAAAAAAATTTGTGGTTTCTACATTCTAATTAGATCCTTTACTACATGGGATTTAGAGGGGTGGCCTAGTCCTATTATGTTCCACGATATAACTTTCACTTGGATTTATAGGCAGATGACTTACCTCCTCCTTAATTGATGCTCCCATAATTTTCATTGCTTACATTTTTTAGAATTTTTTTTATTTGGGTTTGATTTCCTAACTTGATATTTTACTTTGTATATGATTTCCTTGCATCCTTTCTAGTTGGTCTTCCTCTTTTTTTTTATGATTTTCCATCTCTTGGTTGTTGGAGTCACTCTCCCAAATTATTTTCTTCTTTACACTTCATGTTATAAATTTTCCAACTCCCTCTGCTGAGTCATGAGGCTCTAGGGGTCCATCCTCATATCTTTTTTCTTCCCTTTTCAAATTTAAAGGAGTCATGGAACCCGATTGAATATAAGGTTTGTCTATATTGATTGGTTTCACTTCTCTTTGAGGGTATTCATTTTGAATCTCCCTTTATTATCCTTCATTTGTGACATCTGTGGATCCTAGGAAATCTTCACCTATTGTGGGCTCCTCATGAACATTTTCCTCCTGCAACAAGACTTCATACGGATTTGGTCGAAGTTGAAAAAATATGTTGAACTGGGGTTTTGGGATCCTTGACACCACCTTTTAATTTATATTTTCCCTTTTTTCTGAGCGTGTCATTTCTTTCCTTGGGTAGAAGGTGATCCATCCCCATTCCTTAACTAAGAATTTTTGCAGTCAAGGGAAGAACTCTTGTATTTATGGCAACTCTTGCACTTAAACAGAAGTTGCTCATAATCCAAAGGTTGAATTTGTTTCCACTCAACTTGAGTCAAGATTATTTCATAGGGAATACCCTTCTCAAGGTCAAATTGTATGCAAATATTGGCACATATGAATTGATCTCCCTTTGGCTCAGCAAAATCAAGGAAATGCACAACCTCGTTTCTAATCAAATTTAAAAACTCATCACTCTAGCAAGATAATGGAAAACGAGGAATTTGTATCCAGGCTGGAATACCATTTGGTATGTCCTTGTCTAGATTAAAATCCATATACAAAGCATTCAACTACATACCTCTGGAGCAAAGAAAAAAAAAAAAAAAAAAAAAAAAACCATTACCATTTTGAAAAAAATATCTTTGTCCTCACACTCAAAGAGGAAAGCGAAGAAACCATTCCCCATAACAAAAATTCCAAGGTTTCCTTTCATCATAGGTTTCCAAGTCCTGTGAAACCATGCTCAACTCACTTGGATGAGGCAACATGCCCATAAAATTTCCCACTAGAGCTTTGTCAAAGAGTGTTAAAGAAGCTTTATGTAAGCCCAGAGGCAGGGCAACCGACAAAATGTTCTTGGCTTTTTTAACAAAATTTGTTTGATCTTTTGGTTTGGGATTGCATTTGAGGGATGCTATCGTGTCATAAAATAAGGGGAGGAGCCCGAGGTCATAGAAAGTCAATGAAGGAAACGTCGACAATAGTAATAGAGGATAAGAAGTTAGAACATCAAATAGTAGAGTAAAAAAACCTCTTTATAATAAGACTCAAATTAATGAGTATGTCCTCATTATGAATGAGCTCATAATTAATTAAGATTCTCTTTTGATAAATATAAATTAAAGAAAAAGTTATATAATGTTTTATTAAGAATTATTGTTATCTTTGAAACATTACTCTTAAAAATTTCCACTAAGTAAACCTGACTCTCTATTTTTATTATCAAAGTACATTTTATAAACTTTATCTATTTTTATATCAAAATCACTTTATCTATGCAAATTAAAAAATTACAAGACTCTTTGATTTAACCATTTTATTTAAATATTTTCCCAAGGATCACTTTATCTAAACAAATTTAAAAATTGCAAAAGACACTCTATGACTAGAGGATCACAATTATTGAAATGTAAACAAATTGGGTTCTTTTAGGTCGAAAGATTATAATAATTATTTAAAGTCCCTGCTATATTTGAAAATATATATATCTATATATATAACTTTTAAAGATACTTTAAACATAACTTACATTTATAGATTGCGAATCAATTGTTATTATTATGTTTGAGGGTCATGTGATAAAATCACATCATCTCATCAATTGATTATATATAAGACAATGTGCTATAACGTGCCACAAAGAAAAGACATAATTGTGTATCACTTAAAAGAGAAACATTTTTTTGGACATAATAAGTATTGGCTTTTACTGCAATGATTCTCTCTGATCTTGCCATTTTACATGTAAATGGATTTGTTTATAACATTGGATGCCTCGGATCCATAATTAATTACTACATGGGTTTAAATTTATCGTTTTTAAGTAATAATTAATAAGCATAGAATTAAGAATATAAATCCCATTTCTATATTTATTTTTTCATGTCTTTTCCATATATATATATATATATCCTAGTTTTGATATATCTATATTTTTATTTTGGTGAAAAGTAATTATATGATGATATTGTAGGTTTGGAGTAAAATGGATGCTTCGGGATCCATAATTAATGACTACATGGGTTTAAATTTATCGCTTTCAAGTAATAATTAATAAGCAGAGAATTAAGAATATAAATCTTATTTCTTTATTTATTTTTTCATATGTTTATCGGGTATTTTTTCTGTTTTGTAATATATATCTCTATCCTAGTTTTGATATATCTCTATTTTTGTTTTGATGAAACGTAATTATATGATGATATTGTAGGTTTGGAGTAAAGTGTGATTAGATGGATATAAATGTAGTATAATACATAATTTCTATGTATAAAGTAGTTTAGATTCATTTTAACTGTGGATCTATCAAGTACGGAGAGATCAAATATCTTGATGTGAAAACTTAATTTTTGAGTGAAAAACTTGAGGAAAGGTTTGTATCTCGAGAGATTTGATCCCTCTTGGCGCTTGATAGTTCTAGGGTTAAGATGGATCTAGGTTGGTTTTAGTCGTGTGCGGTCATACAAAATTTGCTGAACATCTAATTATTTCTATCATTTTAAATATGCTAAATATGTGTAAGATTTATTTGGTCAATTTAATTTTAAATTTGTTTAGTTACCTCAGTTTGTTGAGATGAGAGAGACTATTAGTAACTTGAATGATGAAAAATGATGAAACACAATTTTTGAGTGCAAAGTGACAATGTAACAATGTTGAATGATAGAAAATGTGAATAATAAGAATATAGTCAATTACAAACAATCTTCATTGCGATCAATGTGAAACTATTTTCTTCTATTGTTCTTATTGTCACACCTATTAGTTTTTCCATCTTCTCATATCAATATATGAAAAGGGAAATTTAAATCATAGACCATTAAAATAATTAACTTGAGCTATTGTAGTAAACATGATACCTTGTCTCTGTTACTCTCCAATATTAATAGTAGTTTTCTCCAAAGTCAATTATTGTGACTTATGGAGTGTTAAACCCCAAATAATTTTCAATGGTCGTTATTTTATATTACTGCATTTGAATGCAAATCGATTAACAATGTTGAATGATGAAAAATGGTAATAATAAGAATGTATCCAATTACATATAGTTTGAAATTTCAGGAAGCAAAAATTTCGAGTAAGTGAACATTTTATTTAGGATGAAAATTAAAGTATTGTATTTATGGTTAAGTTGTTGTAACACAAAATTCAATGCACATCATGAATAATTTTTATATGCTTACGCTGATAGAGAGTGTGTATGTTTTGGGGGTGAGGAGGAGAGACAAGGGGAGATAAGGATATAGATGGAGGAAGGGAGTGAGGGGAGAAGAGAGAGGTAAAGACAGGGAGGGAGGAAGAGATATAGATATGGAGATAGAAATGTTAGAGAGAGAGAGAAGGGTAAGAGATAGAGAGGGAGGGGAAAAGGGAGGGAGAGAGATAGATAGATAGACAGATATGGAGAGAGAGTGTGTGTGTGATTAGAGGCTTAGTATTAAGCTCAAAAATGAAAGTGCTCAGAAATTCTCCAAACTAGAATGACATCGAAGAGCTCGTCCCCAGTAATTTGACACAATTCGTTTCATCAAAAACAGACTTCAGATGAGGAAGTTATGACTTGTTGTCTGTTTTCTCAAACAACTAAAAGATTGCAAAAGAGTGACAGGTTGATGACATGGCAGCCCAGTTAGCACTCCAGGTATATTCAAGGAATATTCTCCAGTTTTAGCCCAATGACACCGTGACAAGTGTCACAACTAGATTCGCTAGTGAACTTTGGAGGTGAAATTTTTGTACAACTATCCTAAGGTTGAAGGAGAATTTCTTTTAGTTGGAATAGTCCAACCAGAGTTAGACACGTGGTGCAGCCAGGGGCTGCCACGTGGCCCCTATTGTGGGCCCATCCAACCTTTGGACTATGTTGAAATTTCAAATTATTGTATTAACCAAAGTTATGGACATATTTATATTTTAGGCTACACGAGATATATTTTTTTTAATGCAAGGTTCGAAACCATTGTATAGGCGAACAAGGAGGACATATATATATATATATATATATATATATATATATATATATATATATATATATATATATATATATATATATATATATATATATATATATATATATATATATATTTCAGGAATATATTTCATAAATACAAAGTATAAACCATTGGGAGGAGGACATATATGATAGGCGAAATATATTTATTTAATTCAAAGTTTTGAACTATAGTATTGAACATTATACGACGGAGTAAAACTATGGCACGGGGGTTGGGGTCGAACCCACGACCTACCCCGCGCCACGCCAACGTCTTACCGCTTCCTCTCTCTGATGGGTCTTAATCCATAAGGGCCACATCCACTGCTTAAGGTTTTATGTTTCCAACAATAGAGGTTTGCAGGGGGCTAGCCCCCTCCCATGTAACTGTGCAACGAAAACTGTGGTGGATCTTATTTGCAAACATGAGGAGTTAATTCTTAATCCATGTTTATGCCACTAATGTGTGGTTTAGTTGCTAATTAAACAAGCTTAATAGTTATGGATAAATTCACAGTTAAGACATGCTTATTACAGTTAAGCGCAGTCTTAACTGCTAATTAATCACTTGTTAAGTGTTGGAAATATGATGCAGGATGTTGTCCTTGATGGCAATCCACTGAATGAAGATGAAGACATGCGACTGTTGACATGTGTTGTCCTTGATGGCAAACCACCTGATGAAGTTATTCTTGACTTGATGGACTTGGTAAATAATGTAAATCTGATGTTTGTTGACAATATGATGCTGAGTGTTGTCCTTGAAAAGAAACCCACTTGATGGAGATGATAACAACTTACTTGATGAAGTTGTACTTGAGAGAATATGTCCCTGATGAAGAAAATATGATGTTTCTACAGTGTGTACAGAAGGCAATGAAGAAAAGAATTCAGAATGTGCTCAAAATATGATGAAAAGAGTATGTATCTTTGTATACGCGGATTGGCCTAGGGGAAGTCGCGTATGCACGCGGAAAATAACGTGCCAAGTCGCGTATGGGCTAAAGCACTCAAAAAGTGCAAAACCAAGGGTAACCACCATGGTATTGACCCATTGTATTGGGTAATGATCCGCCTAATTGACCCCGTCCAGGTAGTTTTGGGCTCATGGTATTGCTTTGGCCCATGGTATTGAAAAAAGGGGCTCATGGTATTGAAAAAGGATAAACCTATATAAGGAGAAGAAATTCATTGTGCAAATGATGAGTGTGGGTGAAAGATGTCTGAGCTTGAATGAATACTTCTCTGTGAAGTATATCTGTATGGAAAGGGTAAAGGTTTGATGATAGATCTGAATCTATGAAGCACTTATGAAGAAATGATGAAGTGGGATCTTTAGATCTGAAATGTACTTGTATCTGCTAGATCTGTTTATGGAGTGATTAGATCTGAGATGAGGCGAGCATCTAGGCGAACATCTGTCTGAAGTAAAAGGGTAGATCTGAACTGAATATCTGATCTGAAGAAGTATGCTGCTCTGTAATGACTGAAGATCTATACGCTACTTCGCCGCGGAGGAAGCGCGTATATACGCAGCTTAGATGAAGTGAAAGCGCGTATGCGCAATGAAATATACACTGAGGTATATGCTGGTTTGTGTGGACGGAAGCGCGTATATACGCGACATCAGTGAAGGGAAAGAGCGTATGCAAACTAGGGTTTGCTGAAGCAAGGGGTATGAAATATCTGATCTGTTCTGCTGTGTTTCTGCTATCTGATCTGTGTTGATATGTATCTGTTGGTGATGTATGGTTGAAATTAAAAGTATGGAAAGGGTCCAGTATGAAAATATGATGAAATGTGGCCTGCAAGTTGTGTTCTATCGAAGTTGTTGGATCCAGTGTGAAAATTGATGAAACGTGGTCCAAGGTGGTGCTGAGGGTTGTAGCCTTCAGTCAGGGGGTTGTAGCTCCCTTCCAGGTGAGGCTGGTAAACGAGAGCAGGGGGTCGTAGCTCCCTTCCAGGAGAGGCTGGTAAACGAGTCAGGGGGTTGGAGCTCCCTTCCAGGAGAGGCTGGTAAATGAGCGCAGGTGGGTGCCTGCGTGCTGGTAGAGTCTGCACCAGCACATATGTTGTAAGATGTTTTCTCTATAATAAAAATATTGAAGGCTGAGCAACTGCAGCGGTGGTTTTCTCCCGACTTGGGTTTCCACCTAAAAAATCCTGGTGTTCATGTGTGATGCTTTGTGTGATGGTTATTCTGTTCTTACTGCACATGTTTACTGTTTATAGAACATCTAATGAATGAATGATGGAATGATATAAGTGAAGAACTAATGGCATAATTAGATCTCTGTGTATACGCGAGTTTTATGAAGGATATCCGTGTGTATACGCTACTTGGCTTCAGCAAAGTAGCGTATGGGTTTTAAGGAATGAAAAAGTAAAAAGTTTTGAATATGCAGTAAATACTGATTCACCCCCCCCTCTCAGTATTTTTCCCAACAATTGGTATCAGAGCAGGTTCTTCTGCAGAAGCTTGATCGCTTGAAGGAGATCCGTCGCAATGGGAAAGAAGTAAAAGAAGAAGGTTACTCAAGGAAAGAAGAAGCCTCAGAAATCATGTATAGCAGAAATTGAAGAAGATGAAACAGGTATTGATCGTTGCTCTTGTATTTTACTTAATTGTATATGCAAGGATTATTATAGTGAAAGTGAAGATGAAGAAGATTCTGACCAAGCTCTACAAGTGCTCATGGCAAAGAAGAAGGCTACTCAAAGTAAGGAGATAGATGAATTTGACAACAATGAATCAGATAGCGATTATTCCTTGAAAGATCTTAGTTGTGCAAACAATGGTGATGATGGTAAAGAATATGCTATCAAAGCTGTCAAGAGTAAAGATGAAGATAGTGAGAGAAAAGTTGTGATTCTAGAAGAAGTTATCAAAGATCAACAAAGGAAATTTGATGAGCAGGACGCTGCCTCCAAAGCTTTGGTATTTAAACTGAAAAGGATGTTCGATGATGTACGCAGTCGAAGTAAAGGATATCAAGCTGGAATCATCTCTCTGCAAGCAGAACTTGAAGAAGCAAATAAGAAGAATGAAGGACTTGAAGCAGAAAACGGTTCTTTAAAAACAGGTCTGGAAAAATCAAAGAAGAAGAATAAAAGTCTTGAAGCTGAAATCATCTCTCTACAAGCAAAACTTGAAGCATCAAGTAAGAAGAGTGAGGAACCTATACAATCATTTGAAAAGGAAGGACTTGAAGCAGAAATAATTTCCCTCAAAGAAGACTTGGATAAATCAAATAAGAAGAATGCAAGACTTGAAGCAGAAATCGTCTCCCTCAAAGAAGATCTCGAAGCATCAAAAAGGAAGAATGAAGAGCTGCAACAAACATGTGAAGAAAACGAAAATTGGTTGAAAGAAGAGATCCTAAATCTGAAGGATCAAGTTGAAGATGGAAGAAGAAAAGAAGAAAGCATGACAAAGCAATGTCAAGCCTTGGAGGTTGAGGTAAACATTCTCAAAGGTAAATTGGAAGAAAAAGTAAAACTGTTGAGGTTTCATGATAGTACTAATATTCTGGACAATATTCTGAGTAATCAAAGGTCTCCTGCTATCAAACATGGTCTTGGTTTCCATGAAACTGTTAAAGGAGAATCTAGCTCACAAGGAAGTGCCAAAAATTCAGAAGATCTCAATGCAAAACCTGATGTGTTGAAAGAAACAAAAGATCAACCAACAATCATGAATTCTCAAAAGAATTCATTCAAGAACGTTGAATGTTTTAAATGTCATAATTATGGGCATGTTGCAGTAAATTGCAGGAGCAGATCATTTCAGCCACAAACAAACAAATTCTACTCAGAAAGGTACTCTAGCTTCTTCGGGGGATATTGTTTTTCATGTAACAAGTATGGACATAAATCAGCTGATTGTAAATGGAGGAAGAATAGAAATACTCATTATGATTCTTATGATTATTTCTCTGGCCACATGAGATGTTATGCTTGTAATAAGTATGGACATGTAGAAAAAGAATGCAGGATGAACAGATCTGGGAAAGTGGACAATTTTCAGCACACTATTGGAAAGCTCAAGCAAATTTGGAAAAAGAAGGAGGACCGATCAGAAACGTAGGGAATTCAGACCCTACTGCAGTCATCCGCTTCTGGAAGCTTACTTCTCTGATTGACTGCAGGAATGATGTGGGATACATTATGAGATCTAGTAATGTATCGTCACAGGGGGAGCAATGTATGATGACTCTCATGGTTGATTTGATTATTCTGGTTAGGTTTACTTCTGACAGCGCATCTGATGTGGAAAGGACAGGTACAGGAGGTACAAGCTCAGGAAGAAATGAAGGAAGATGGAAATTTTCTATGCTTCACTTTCCATACGCAGGTTCCATTAACTAAAGTCGCGTATACACGCGAGTTCCAGAAGACGAAGTCGCGTATGCATTGATGATAAGAAAATTTATCTGATAGCTGAAGATCTGAAGCAGAGGTCCAGGGGGAGCATCAGTCTGACTGCTGATGATTGCAATGTTAGCATCATTCTAGTTATACTCATGATAATGAAATGATGCATGGGTTCTTGTGTTGAATATTATGGATGAAGCCTAGTTGCTTTATGATGAAGAGCATTCATTGTTGAGATGAAAGTCTTATAGTTCAGAGATGAGGACAGATCATGCAGAGATTGTTGTTGATGACTTGCTGTTGAAGGTGTCTCAGATTGCACAAGTTAAGAAAGAAGCACTGGTTTAGGGGGAGTAGCAGGTTGAATTCTAATGGTTGCATTGTTGGCAATATGATTGCTTATTCTTTGGTCTTGGTGATACTCATGCTCAAATGATGATGTTTTGGTACATGGATTATTATGATGAGATTTTGAGCCCTGGTTGCTGATAAGTATCTTTGTGTGGATGAGTTGGATATCGTTTGTTTCAGATCATGTAGAGTTTGGTTGCTATGGTTGAGATCTTTTGCCTACATATGTTACTTCATGTTACATCTTGAAGATCATGGTGATTTTGGACCACATGGATTATTGCTTGACACATATCTGAAGATGATGTTCTGGTATGATAATCTCTTTTGGAAAGAATGTATTGATGCTGCAAAGGATCTGAAGGCTTGGTTACTATTGTGTTGATGCTACAACCGTTGGATGATGCTTGAAGACACAACTACACTGTTCTATCTAACTGTAGTCCAGGGAAGCAGTCAAATATCTCAGAAAGAAGCTGAACATTGTCTGTTCCTCATAGAGAATCAGATCTGCATAAATTTTAGAAGATGGCTTGGAATACGCGGGTTTCCTGAAACACAGTCGCGTATATACGCAAGTTCCTGCACATAAAACCGCGTATGACTGGTTGCTGGCAATTTTTGGTTGGTTCGGCTCTCTTCAGCATAGCTGCAATGCTGTTTGGTATCTCTGATGCTGTTTGGTATCTCTGGTGGTGTTCCAACTCTCATAATTCTGTTTCTAATGTTTTGATGAAGATGCCTTGATGATTTGATGGTGGAAGTTTTCAGGATGTACAAACTAAGGGGGAGCCTTAGTCATTTGGAAAGATTGCTTGGTTGCACAGATTCAGGGGGAGCATTAGCGTTGCTGAGTATAATGCATTGTTGGCATTATGATGGTTCTGAAATATGTTCTCTTTCTTGAGGACTTTCTGGTGTTGGTCTTAAAAGTTATATTTGTAGGTTGATAAAAAGGTCATGTTGAGACCCTTGATGTAAAATTGTAATATTCAGTCATGTAAGGACTTGTCTAATTTGTAAACCCACTTGGTTGGGTAGCTGAGTCAAATTTTGTAAACCCACTTGGTTGGGTAGCTGAATTGAAATGTGTAAACCCACTTGGTTGGGTACTTGAGTCTCATATGTAAATCCACTTGGTTGGATATTTGATGTAAGTATGAGTCATTGGTGATAGGAACTTCATAGAGTCATGTAATTCATTGAAAATATGTTTGAAGATTCAGCATGAACTCAGGGGGAGCTTGGTCACTTCAGTATACATCAGATCTGCAGAACGCTTCTTCTACATGAGGAGAAAAGGGGGTGAGTGTGGTAGTTTTGATCTGCCCGTTGCCCTTGATGTCAAAGGGGGAGAGTGTGTTGGTTTTGATCTGCTGGTTTTGTCCGTTGCCCTTGATGTCAAAGGGGGAGAGTGACATGGTGTGAGAATGAAGATAATGATGTGCCCTTTGCCCTTGATGTCAAAGGGGGAGAGTAACATGGTGTTTGAATGATGCCAAAAATGGAGAGAGTGACATGGCAAATAGGGAAAATGACATGGTGTCATTGTACTCTTAATGTATCTATCTGTTGTGGTAACCAAACACCATCATGGTTGCCATCAAGTCCAAAGGGGGAGATTGTTGGAAATATGATGCAGAGTGTTGTCCTTGATGGCAACCCACTAAATGAAGATGAAGACATGTGACTGTTGACATGTGTTGTCCTTGATGGAAATCCACCTGATGAATTTATTCTTGACTTGATGGACTTGGTAAATAATGTAAATCTGATGTTTGTTGACAATATGATGCTGAGTGTTGTCCTTGAAAAGCAACCCACTTGATGGAGATGATGACAACTTACTTGATGAAGTTGTACTTGAGAGAATATGTTCCTGATGAAGAAAATATGATGTTTCTAAAGTGTGTACAGAAGGCAATGAAGAAAAGAATTCAGAATGTGCTCAAAATATGATGAAAAGAGTATGTATCTTTGTATACGCGGATTGGCCTAGGGGAAGTCGCGTATGCACGCGGAAAATAACGTGCCAAGTCGCGTATGGGCTAAAGCGCTCAAAAAGTGCAAAACCAAGGGTAAATTGACCCATGGTATTGGGTAATGATCAGCCTAATTGACCCCGTCCAGGTTGTTTTGGGCTCATGGTATTGTTTTGGCCCATGGTATTGAAAAAGGGGCTCATGGTATTGAAAAAGGATAAACATATATAAGGAGAAGAATTTCATTGTGCAAATCAGGAGGGTGAGAGGAAGATGTCTGAGCTTGAATGAATACTTCTTTGAGAAGTATATCTGTATGGAAAGGGTAAATGTTTGATGATAGATCTAAATCTATGAAGCACTTATGAAGAAATGATGAAGTGGGATCTTTAGATCTGAAATGTACTTGTATCTGCTAGATCTGTTTATGGAGTGATTAGATCTGAGATGAGGCGAGCATCTAGGCGAACCTCTATCTGAAGTAAAAGGGTAGATCTGAACTGAATATCTGATCTGAAGAAGTATGCTGCTCTGTAATGACTGAAGATCTATACGCTACTTCGCCGCGGAGGAAGCGCGTATATACGCAGCTTCGATGAAGTGAAAGCGCGTATGCGCACTAAAATATACACTGAGGTATACGCTGGTTTTTGTGGACGGAAGCGCGTATATACGCGATATCAGTAAAGGGAAAGCGCGTATGCAAACTAGGGTTTGCTGAAGCAAGGGGTATGAAATATCTGATCTGTTCTGCTGTGTTTCTGCTATCTGATCTGTGTTGATATGTATCTGTTGGTGATGTATGGTTGAACTTAAAAGTATGGAAAGGGTTCAGTGTGAAAATATGATGAAATGTGGCCTGCAAGTGTTGTTCTATTGAAGTTGTTGGATCTAGTGTGAAAATTGATGAAACGTGGTCCAAGGTGGTGCTGAAGGTTGTAGCCTTCAGTCAGGGGGTCGTAGCTCCCTTCCAGGTGAGGCTGGTAAACGAGATCGGGGGGTCGTAGCTCCCTTCCAGGTGAGGCTGGTAAACGAGTCAGGGGGTTGGAGCTCCCTTCCAGGAGAGGCTGGTAAACGAGCGCAGGTGGGTGCCTGCGTGCTGGTCAAGTCTGCGCCAGCACATATGTTGTAAGATGTTTTCTCTATAATAAAATATTGAAGGCTGAGCAACTGCAGCGGTGGTTTTCTCCCGACTTGGGTTTCCACCTAAAAATCCTGGTGTTCATGTGTGATACTTTGTGTGATGGTTTATTCTGTTCTTACTGCACATGTTTACTGTTTATAGAACATTTAATGAATGAATGATGGAATGATATAAGTGAAGAACTAATGGCATAATTAGATCTCTGTGTATACGCGAGTTTTATGAAGGATATCCGCGTATATACGCTAGTTGGCTTCAGACAAGTAGCGTATGGGTTTTAAAGGAATGAAAAAGTAAAAAGTTTGAATATGCAGTAAATACTGATTCACCCCCCCCCCCCTCTCAGTATTTTTCCCAGCAGAGTTAGCGGAGCCACCTATTTTTGCGGAATCCACCAAACTATCGGAGCTATTTGGATTCTTCTCCAGATTTGGAGGAGATATTTTAGGAAAATTTGTTTTGGCCATAACTGAGGAAATTTTCAACTAATTTTGGCTTAGGAAAATTTATTCTTGGTAGATTTTGATGTTTTGGGCACATTGGAACAGTTTGCATAGGAAACAGGAGACTGTAAAGAACATTATTTTCATTATTGAGCTAATACAAAGGCCCATGCCATGGAAGCTGGACCAAGGAGATGTAGCCCAGGAGGGGTGAACGCCTTCATCAAAAAAAAGTGTTATTGATTCAATTGTGATGGTTTTTTATGTGTTTATTTGCTGATGTTCAACATTTGGTTTCCATGCTTTTATGTTAAAGTATTCAACTTAATATAAATCAAAAGATGAAATTAGCATGGAAAAGCTAACATTCAAATTCATATCAAGATGGTATCAGAGCAAAGGTTATTTTCTTATTTTTCTTGAGTTTTGTGCAAGAAGGGTTTTAATAGATGCAATTTTGTGATGCTTACAAGGTGAAGTTGCAGAGAGGAGAAGGAAAACTATTGGATTCTAGTCCTGATGTTAGGACCAAAAGAAGGAGAGCTACAAGAGCACCATATCCACCCAAAGTTCCACTCATAGCTGCACTTGAAGCACCTCAAGTTTTATCTCCAAAAGTTGAGATTGAGGAGGTACAAATTGCACAAGAAGCTAAGTTGATTGAAGAGGTACAAGCATCAGAAGTTGAGCTTGAATCCATAGCCATGATGTCAGGTGTTGGAGAGACTCAAGGAAATTAAGAAGAGGAAAATTTCAAAAGAGACTTCAATGACATAAAGAGGATGGTTAAAATCATGTTTTATGCATTCACTGCTAGAATGGCAAGAGAAGGTTCTAAGCCTCCACATAGAGAAGGAACTTCAGATGATAAGAAGGATGAAGAGAAGAGTTAAAATGGTAGTGGAAGAAATCCATCTCCACCATCCTCATCCTCATCATCTTCATCAACATCATCTTCCACTTCCACAACAAAAACCACCCATACACTTTCAAAAACCCCAAAGGAAAAACTCCATTAATCAAATTGGACATTAAGTTTGAACTTCCCATGTACAATGGTGAGGTAAATGAAGAGATGTAGGACAATTGGATCTGTCAATTCGAGGTAGATTGCAAAATTCAGAACCTACAAGAATACGACATAAAGATCCAGTTGGCTTCATTAAGGCTAGAAGGAGCAACACTAGTCTAGTGGGAAGAAAAGACTCAAGAGGAAATGTGAATTTATAGTAAGATATAAATTTCTTGGGTTGAGTTTATTTTTTCAATTAAAAGATAGTTTTATCCATTAGCCTATATGAAAAAATCCATTATGAGTTGGAAAAACTTTAGACAACTCAAGGGTCAAAAAATTCAAGGATATACCTAAAAGTTTCGGAAAAGGACTTTGTTGTTAGGAATAAACTTGAATTCCGAAGACACACTCTTTAAATACATTGGGGTTTTACATTCCTATTTGAAACATACTATCCTTATGTTTAACCCAAGCAATTTAGATGAAGTATGTGTGCAAGCCACACATCTTGAAGCAAGGGGAATGAACATTCAGGAAGAGGGTAGTAAGAAGAATCCATTCAAGGGTAAGGGAAAAGAGAAGGGATGAAAATGGAAGGGAAATAATAATGCAAGTGTTAAGAAAGAAGGGGATAAAACTACATGCAAAAATTGTTCCAAAGAAGGGCATGATGAAGCCCACTGTTGGAAATTACATCCTGAACTACGGCCTAAGAAACCAGACAATAAGGGGAAACAAAAGATGACTTCCACCACACAACATGATAATGGATCCGATTTTAGTGATGAGACCAAGATTATAGCCATGGTAAAAAAGGTAAAAGAAGCCATGGCAAGTAATAATTCCTCAAATTGTCACAACAACACTCCAAGTGAAGAAACAAGGATAGAATTGTTCCATGTAAGGGTGATTTCAAATCATACAAATATTGATGCATTATTTGATAGTGGGTCATAAGCAAACTTGATTTCAGAAGACTTGGTAAAAAAGCTTAACCTTGAAACTGTACCACATCATAAGCCATACCCTTTGGGTTGGATAGTCAAGAATGCCAATTTACAAGTTACAATGAAATGCATATTTCGATTTGCCATTACTGCAAACTTTTTTGATGAAGTTGAGTTAGATGTGGTTCCACTTGACATTTCAAGAATTATCTTGGGAAGACATATTTTTATGACATGAAAGCGGTATTTTATTGCCATGAGAAAAAAATTCATTTTATCAAGGATGGGGTGGAGTATATTGTGAGATCTTATTGCAAAAAGCTGAATATTTCCTTAGTTAATGCAGGGCAGATGAAGAGACTAGTTAATGCAGGTAAAATTTTTGTGCTTCTCATGATCAAGGAAAATAATGATAGTGAATATGAATCTTTTGAAGGATGTGATGACAAGTAAAAATATCATTTGTTTGATGTGGTAAGTCAGCATGGCAAGATGTTTCAAGAACCAAGTGGGTTACCTCCCAAGAGGGGAGTTCAACATGAGATTCAGTTGCAGCAATATGTTCCACTTCCAAACCTTGGTATGTATCGAATGTCAATCATGGATAGTTTATAAATCAAGAATAAAATCCAAGAATTCATGAAAAAAGGTATCATACGTCCATCTACTTCTCCATGTGGTTCACTGATTGTTTTGGTAGCAAAGAAGGATGGGACTTGGCACATATGCATAGATTTCCGTGCACTGAATAAAATCACGGTAAAGAATTGCTATCCATTCCCACAAATTGATGATTTTATTGATAAGTTAAGGTATGAAAATTATTTCACTAAGATATACTTGAGAAGTGTTTATCATCAAGTTAGAATATTTGAGGAGGACATTTGGAAAATCTCATTTAAAACTAGACAATGATTGTTTGAGTGGCTAGTTATGCCATTCGGTCTAACAAATGCTCCAACTAATTTCATGAGAGTTATGAATTATGTTTTAAGACAATTTCTAGATGAATTTTTCATTGTTTATTTATATTATATTTTTATATTCAACAAATCAAGAGATGAACATGTCATTCATGTGAATAAGTTACTTGATGTCTTGAAAAAAGAGAAGTTATTTTTAAAGATGTCAAAGTGTGAGTTTGGAAAGACTTCTTTAGTGTATTTGGGACACATTTTTGAAGAGCAGATTTGAAGATAGACACTTCCAAGGTTGAGGTCATTTTGAATTGGCCCAAGCCCAATACGGTTACGACATAAGAATATTTCTTGGGGCAGCACAGTATTGGAGGAAATTCATTGCTAATTTTTCTTCCATTGAAGCTCCGTTACATGCATTGAAAAGTGTCAATAAAGTCTTCCATTGGGGATATATGCAAAAAAAAAAATTGATGATTTAAAACAAAATATCAGTTTAGCACTAGTATTGGCTCTTTCGGATCTTAGACGGTCATTTGAGATCCAAACAGATGCTAGTGATTACGCCATGGGAGCAGTTCTCATGCAGCATGGTAAGCCTATTTCGTTTCATTCTGAAATTTTTAATGGAGTTGTGACTAAATATCCCACCTATTACAAAGTGTTATATGCATTGGTACAAATTGTAAATAAATGGAAGCACTATTTCATGGGGAAAGAGACCATTATCCATACCAACCATCAACCATTGCAGTACTTACAACCACGATCAAAGTTGCAGCAATCAAGACATTTTAGATGGATGGGATTCTACAACAATCCATTCAGTTATTAGGTATAAAATGGAATCTACAATAAGGTAGTTGGTATGCTTTATAGGCCTATTGTAAATTCATCTATTATACTCAAGCACAATTTAGTTATGCATGAAAGTTACATTGAACAATATGCATATGATAGTGATTTTCAAGATGTGTATGAAATCTTGAGTCAAGGAAACCAAATTGAAGATTTAGATTATCATGTGCATAACAGTTTGTTGTATCACTTGGGAAAGTTATGTATTCCACGAGGAGAAAGAAATAGTATCACAAGGGAGGTGCATACTTCATTGATTGCTGGAAATTTCGGTGTAGGCAAGACAGTAGTGAATCTCCAAAGGTATTTTTATTGGCCACACATGATTTATAGTGTATCTCATTTTATTAAAGGGTGTTATTTGTGTGCAATAAGTAAGCCTAGCAATAGGAAACTAGGATTGTACACTCCACTCCCAGTACCTTCACATCCTTGGGAAAGTATCTCAATGGATTTTGTAGGAGGTCTTCCAATGTCAAGGAAAAGGTCATGACTACTTGTATGTAGTTGTAGATAGGTTCAGAAAAAATGTTTCTTTTGATGCCATGTACAAAAAAAATTACTCCTGAAAAAACAACTCATATTTTCTTTCAAAATGTATGGGTTCATTTTCGTCTTCCTACTTCTCTTGTAAGTGATCGAGATTCCTAGTTTGTTGGGAATTTTTGGTCAAAATTGTGGGATATGATGGACACTAAGTTGAAGAAGATTACAACCTTTCATCCACAAACAGATGGTGAGACCGAGGTGCTTAACATGACAGTCATTCATATTTTGATTTTTAAACTCATGTGGTGATCATTTTTTAAAAAACTTCCCGGATTATCCACATTGCTAGAAGACGAGTGTCGACGTTTCGAATCCCAACGGGGATCCATTATCAGGATTTTCTTGAATGAAGAAAATGAGAAAACATGACAGTCATTCATATTCTTAGAGTTTATTGCAGCAACATCCCAAGTTGTGGTATGAACAGTTTCATTACATTCAACATGCATACAACAGGGCAAAACATTCTTCCACAAACACATTTCCATTTGAGGCAGGTCTTGGGTACTTTCCAAGGTTGCCTTTGGACTTCATATTTGAGAAATATGTCACTCTAGATGGTCATAATGGAATAGATAAGGCAAGGAAGTTCATTGATAAAATTCAGTTGGTACATCACACAGTGCAAGAACAACTTGAAAAGAGTCAAAGTAGCTACAAGGTAAGGCATGATAAACACCGTGTTGATCACACATTTCAGGTTGCAGATGAATTTTGGTTATATATCAGCAAATAAATACTTCAAGGGGAAGGTAAAAAGCTTAAGCCAATCCATTATGGTCCTTTTAAAATTCTAGAAAATATTGGTAACAATGCATTTAAGCTATATTTGCCTCCTTATATGCAAATATATTATGTCGTTAATGATGAGAATTTGAGATTTTTTGACCCTTCATTGATTGATGATCAAGGAGAGCATGTTCAGATGCCATCAATAGGTGATTTCTTTCCAGAATATCTTGATGAAATTCAGCAAGATCTCATACTTGATAGAAGAACCAGAATTTCAAGGAGAGGGAATGTCGAATACCTTAGAGTGTGACTCAAGGGACAAAATCCTTCCAAGGCCAAATGGATGGAGATTGAAAGGGTGAGGGAGTTGTACCCTCATCTTATAAACAATTGATAGTATCTTTTGGGGTCCAAAAGGCTTCTAGCGGGGAGGAATGAACAGAGGCTTAGTGTTAACACTGGAAAATCGTACAAGCAGAAGACAAGATTATTCAATGTCAGGCAGAAGGATTTATAGAGCTGGAAGACATTACAGAATCTGGAAAGTATTTAAAAATCTCTCAGGTCTGAGGAAAATCAAGGTTGAACAAGTCCTAAATACTTTTACACGCATTATCCTTCATGAAGAGTGCCTTTGCGCACCTTATGACCCGAAATGCACGCAATCCTGGGAGTGGCGAAATGTCACTTTCTAGGACCACACAAAGCATAGGACAAGTGATTCCTCACTTGAAGCAGCCTAGGGATAGCCACCAATGCCTCCTTAAACATTAAGTGAGCACACAATGGAATATTTGTAGCACACAAAGGAATCATACCCGTATCTTGGGTCACCATCTACAATGTACCAAGAGAGGGAAGAAGGATTTGAAATCTCCTATATAAAGCCACCATGAGATGAAGAATTAGTGAACACATTGTTATGTTGGCCAGAATTTCCCAAGAAATACCAACAGTGTGTGATCCGGAGCTGAAGATAGAGGAGACTCAATTTTTTTCCATCCAACAAGTTCAGTCCACCACAGTAGAGAGAGAGGGAGACTACACCGATTGGGACTTGGAACCCATGTTCTAGGGGCCTTTGGCAAGAGGGTAAATTTTCACTCTTATTCTTACCAGCACTTAATAAGAGGGGCCTAGAGCCACTGTTCGTATTATTTTTGTAATTTGAATCTATTTAGAGCTCATGTTTATTTGTTTTAAGTTTTAGTTTAGTTTTAGTTTATATATGCATGCTATTTCTCTATCTAGTATGCTTATGATTCTAGCTTGTTCCACTAACTTTCTTGACTCCACTTCTTTTTCTTCTTGTTACCAATAACTTAAGTGATTAGACCACACCCCTTAAGTTGGTGTGGTTTCATACATACGTGCACAAAAAAAACTTCAACAGGATTGGTGACTCCACTAACGTTTATTACCAAGTTTATGTGGTTGTTTCTTTTTTTGCAGAGACCTTTGTATGTGTTGTGGAGTGGAGCTAAATTTCCCTTGATTTCTCTTGCAGTCCCTAGTTCATCCCAAGTGATAGACTGAAGCAGAACAACTCCAAAAATTTATTTTGTAGGACTTTGTGTGCTTTTTCTTCCCATAGATGCGCCCAGGGCGCGCGTTCAGAGCTGACCTGCGCATAGACATCGTGCATGTTTCATCCTTTTGTGCGCAAAAGATAGAAAGAGAAAATTATCCCTTATTTCTATCTTTTCCTTCTTGTAAAGTTCTTTAAATCACCTAATACACCTGTCGGCACTGGTTTTGGTACCCTGCAGCTTGCTAAAGCTCACTCTTAGCTAATTTTTGTAGGCTTAGTGTCAGTTTTATTTCAAGTTGATTTTTGCAAAGTTCACACATAGTTTAAGTAGGGGGGGAAAATAACTTGCATTTCGAAAAAAATTTATGTTTTGAAAATTTTGGTACCAACACACTTAGATAACTAGCCAAAGTAAGTGGCCCAAGACCACGCATGCGTAGCTAGTTTCTATTTCTAGTGTAAAAGTTATTAGTTTAGTTCAATTTTTGCACTAGGATTTTCAGGACTAGGATTGAATTATGTATATAAGAGCAAGTAATATCTGCAACCTTTGCACCCTCCGGTGATCCTAGGTAAGCATATAAACACTCCATATTCACAACTCACCATCTCCCTATAGTTTATCACATAGATTAACTAGGAAAAATAGAAAGCGGCCCATTATCCACACATTTTTTTCTTTTTTAGCCAGGAACAATACAACATAGTTTAAATAGGAGATTTTGAAAAGGATCATTTAATATCCACACGTTCAAACTATGTGCTTTTCTACTTTGTGCTCACACACATTCACTCACTAAGTAAATCAAAGACACCTAAAACTAAGTTAACCAAACTCACTAAATTATCCCCATAGGGGTCACAAAAGAATTTATAGCTTAAGTTAGGATCAAGGGGGTAGGCATCCAATAAAGCGCCTTTATCACTCTTCATCTTGAAACATAGAAGTTGACTGTTTAGGGAGCTTCAAATCCACCAATCAGCCCACGGAAAAGAAAACCCGAGCGTGGCAGAGGCATGTTTCATAGGGGGTTAGGCTTAGGTGCAGTGAGTGCGGTATCAGTTGGGGCTACCTGACCCGACTGATACTCAGTACTATTAGCTGACTTACAAAGAAGCCCAATACTCGAATTCTCACGTGGGATGATGGTACTTAGTGACCAAAACTAGGGCATCCTTTCCCTATAGGTGATGGTGCAGGTAAGCACCATACCATATACCCTTACCTTGGTGGATTTTCTTCGACTGACTGAGGGCGTCACCAACTCTTACAGGATGTTGTGCCAGCACCCGTAAGAAATATTCTCAAGGCCCAGTTACATTTGAGTGTGTGAGGATGAATAAGTCTTCTAAGATTTTGAGTATCATACGCAAACAAACAAAAACCACTTTTTTTATTGCTTAATCACATAGATTAATTTAAAGGGAAAATTTATTTTATTTTCACTTTGATTTATGTATGTGACAAGAATTTTTCTTTGATCATAGAATCTGCCCTATCAATTTTTTCCAAAACCAAACCTAGTCGACACCAAAACGGGCCAAATGGGACCTCATCGATCTAGGCATGTTTTGGACCTCCCCCCATTACCTAGAGGGGTTCCAGGTATTTCGTCGTCTAGGCGTCAAAGATGGAATGTTGCCACCATTATTGGTTCATCCTTTATTGGGGCATCCATAGTTGGGAACCCTAGTTGGTCTCCCAACACCATACCACAAACTACTCCTCCCACAACCCCTAGGGGGTAGAGGAGTGCATCCCATTCAGGAAGCCAACCGAATACACGGCAAGGTACATCACAAACCAACCCTCTTCCTAATGAGAACTTTGTGTTTTCGCACACTACAATGGCGTCAACCTCCCAGTCACCTTTATTAGCCTCGTGGAATCTGCCTGATTTAACCAAGCTAACAAATGACCCCATCGCACACAACCCTACATGGCCTCCCATGCCCATGAAGCTCCCTTAGGATATTCTAAAGTTCGAAGGAAAGAAAGTGGAAGACCCAGGTAATCATGACATGACCTTTCACCTGTAGTGCTCATCGAACAGTATCATTGACGACACTATTTGGTTGAGACCATTTCAATGGACTCTGACAGGAGTAGCCATGAAGTGGTACGTGGAGCAACCCTAAGCTTCACATGGAACCTTTGGTGCCCTCACCACCGCATTCCTAATATATTTTCAGTTTCCCATTCACCAAGATTCCGGAATGGAATTACTGACACATTTTAGACAGACCTCCACCGTCCATATCTCGGACCATCTCCATGAATGGAGGTGGCATCGTATTTTATGTAAAGCTAAACTCAACGATCGGGTTCTCTTAGATTTTTTCCTGAAAACGCTTACGACAGATATTTCAAAGGATGTGGTGCAACAAAAGCCCATATTAGAAGAAAATGCTATTAGCAAAGCCCAACAGCTTGAGCTAATTTATACACAGTCAGGATACATTTACAACATCCTGCTTAACGCCCCACACCTGAAAACTTATCAAGAATTTCCAGGCACGTTGAACTCTGTAGACAAACTAATTGGGTCATTGACCTGAGGTTACCTAGGCAACAACAGTCAAAACCTAGGTTACACATATAGTTCTACCCAGAACATACCTCAACCCAGTTTTCAATGTCATCATATGCCTCAAAAACATTTGACCAATAGGGCGCCAGCGTATCACTAGGGAGTACCTTATCCTCCAGCTCAGGGGACCCAGTACACAGAAATAAAAACTGACGAAAGAGCTCCCTTCCAACAACCAAGTGCAAACAAGGGACCGCGTTATGTTCAGTCCCTAGCACAAGACCCACCTATGCAGACCAATGCACAGGTGAAATTTGTGTAGCCGTCCCAAAACCAACCACACAAATATAACTAGGAGAACTATCCTCCTAACGTGGTGAAGAAAAAATTAAAAAAAAAGAAGACAAAGGGGAACCTTGGATAAGGGGGCAACAACTAGCAACACCCGCCATGATCCCAGGCTAGAGGAAAATCCAACCAGAATCAGAGCCAGGAGCCGAGCAATGCCCAACGACAGAGAAAAAGGACACCTCTTCGAACAAACCATTCTTGTTTGATATGTGGTGAGTACTTTCACTATAGTCACCACTGTCCCGATCTCCCTGAGCTGAAGAAGCTACAGAGTAACCGAGGACAAGAAGGATATTCCCAACTGTTATCACTCAGGTTTTCCTTGAAGTTGTGGAAAAGGAAAGTAAACCCGAGGTAACCACAAACCAACCTTCAGATACAGAATCTAGCCAATTTGTATCCAGAGAGGGCTCTCTCTTTAAAATTTAGCTTTGTTCTTAGAAAGTTTTAGGCTAGTTATAAGTCCAAGAAATTTGATTTTGTTTGAATGGTGGAATCCGCCGACTGAGGGCAAGGTTGAAGATTTTTAGTCCATTGGGCTATGGAGTCGAAGGATGGCTTTACTGGATTACTATTCTACACACAAGATGGCTTTGCAGGGAAAGATAGCCAAACAGAGAACAATTTTTAAGGAATTAAAGTGGATGGAATGGGTTTTGAAGGGATGAAAGGAAATCAAGAATCTTTCAACATATTCAAAGAAATAAAATGAATGATTACAAATAAAGAGCAGTTAAGAATTCTTTAATATAGCAATCAAAATTTTCAAACCAGCGAAACAAGAGCAATTAAGAATTCGTTGCTTATAACCAGTTTGGAAGAAAACATTTGGAATAACCGCAATTGAAAATCAGAGTACACTTAAGTAAGTTCTGATTTATTCTTTTATGTCAATTATTCAGAAATGGAACATAGTGATATTATAAACAGATATAAAACTTAAGACATAGGATAGAAAGACTTATTGAACTGTAGTCCGACACATGAATCCTGCAAAAAGTCCTGAGCTTCAAATTATCATCCAGCAAGCCACAAATAAATCTCTCCAAAACACTTTTATTCCAAAAACATCAATGTCACAGCAAAGTAGTAGAATCCACCCTCAATACTCCATTCGAGGGCTTATTTATACAAAAAATGATTAAAAATATCTCACAATAACCTAGGAAATAATCTAGGGTGACTAATGAATAAGTTACAACAAAAAGGGAGACAGATGGTCTCGTAGATATGATAAAAGGCAACTGCTAGTGTGTTGTTTCCTTCTTTTATGCATGTGTTGGAGGCAGGTCCTACAATCTGGCTCGATGCTGTCCTTTTTGGTAATTATTTTCTGACCGCCTTACTTGTCTGATACTCTTCTATTCTTACTGATACACTTTCAACTGCTAAGCTGATACTCTTTAACCTTTGTTCATCTATTTATCCTTTACACAATAGTAAAAAGGAAAAATTTTCTATCTGAAGATGAATTTTACAAAATTTCTAATAGGTCTTCCCGCCATTTGTCTTCGTCTATTATGGTTCGTTTGAGTTTTCTTAATGTTTCATCGGCCTCTGTGTATCTGAAGAAACTGGGCCGGTTTGGGATCAAATATCTTATTTCATGCTCAAGATGAAACAAATTCTTTAATCTGTCATAAAGATTCTTTCCTGTAGGCAATGTCGATTCTGATGAGCTGGTAGAGGAACATGTGACATTGTGAGCATGTATGTCCAATTTGTTAACATAAGTTTCCAATTCCATTATTTTGTCTTCTGAAATCATTGGACTGGGCAACCCGCTGGCTAATAAAACATTAAACCTTTCTTTAAATGCAATGATCTCCTGTTGAATATCTGAGCATTTACATTCCAGATTTTGCATAAGAGTTCTCTTAGTAAAAACTCTTTTTATTTCTAAAATAGTACCTGTTCTGTCCTCAATTCCAAGCTCTGCAAGCTGTTGTCTGGTCTGGGTGTTTAAGAAATGTATGAATTGATTTTCTTGTTCAGGTCTGTTTCTCAATTCTCCTTTTGTTTTGTCAATTTCCTCCAGAGCTATTTTGACCAAGTCATTTTGTTCAAAGATTATTTGAATGAAGGACCAAATATTCTTTATTGAATCAATAATATTATTCCAAAGAATTTCACTGATTTCTCTTAAAGGCTTTTCTAATGAGAGATCTTTTTCTAAAGCTTTTACCAATTTCTCCAACCTTTTGATTTCTCTTGTATGGTCAGCAACAGTCTTTTTTGACATATCATATTTTTGTTCCAAATTTGTGAGTTGTAACTTTGTAGTTTGAAGTTCTGTTACTCTAAGTTTTAAACTTTCCATTTGTTTCACTAATTCATCAAAACTTAAACTAGAAGTATTCACCTGTAATGGGTCTGTTTGTTGGTCTGCTGCCATTGTACTTGTAGTAGCCTCTGTTGTGGATTTATGAATGATAGATTTCTTTTCTTTCAATGCTTGCTCCAGTTCCTTTTCTGTTTCACTTAGTTGCTCAGTCATTTTCAGGAGCAACTCCATCATTTCTTCTTCTGAATTTTCCTTCAAAACTTCTTGAGTTTGAGGATGCCTTGAAGCTGGTAATTTCAATTGCTTCCTCAGTGCAGCAATATCATCATCCTTCTTCTTAATCAGTGCTTCAATGCCTTTTATATCTTTGGGATTATGACCTAAAATGATGATTATTTCCTCCAGAGATTTTATTCTGTTATCCTTTGCTTGAGAAGAAGCTTTCTCAATATGCAACTGGGTACTTGTATTATTCAAAGAATCTTGCAATCTATGGGTTGCCATTGCTTTGTCAGTAAGGGTAGAATATATCATTTCTCCAGTTTGCTTGTGTAATTCTATCTGGTCCAATGGATGAATATCTTTTGCTAGGACCTCAAAATTGGTCCTGATGTAATCAGCTGCTGTCTGTGGTTTTGGCACTTTAGATTTGAAATGGCTCATTAACATTTTCCCTTACTGAATGTCAAAGGCTGACATTAATCTCTCTTGATTTTGTGGAGCCATTTTAAGATACTGATTATACACCTGGAACCTTAATGGATCATTCCTTGCTTTTATATTGATAAATGTCTTTTTTATGTCTCTTGTATCTGTCTTTGGCTGTTTGAATGAAGACACTTCAGTGCTTAACTGTTTTTGTATTTCCTTTCCTTTATGAACTGTGTATGTTTCACTAACTGAACCAGTAAGTTGACTATCCTCCCTTTCTTCCTCAAATATTTCCTCAACAGCTTCTACTTCAGGAAGTGGATTTAGTTTCTGCCTTTCAGCTTGAGGTTGTTGTGAAGATTCCTTGGGCGGAGTAGGATCTTGAACTTGTCTTTTCTTTCCTTTTTCCTCATTAGATGGAGTCTGCAAATTTGAAACTTCAGGCTGATTGATTTGAATAGGAGAAATCTGTGCTTGATCTTGTGCCTTGGAAGTTTGAGGTTTTTCTGTCATGATGAAAGTTTCAATGACTTGTACTTCTGGTTCTTTTTCTTTGCCTTTGGATTCAACTGCAATTGATGGAATGTTTTCCTGTAATCCCTGTTGAATATTTCCTGCTGAAGAAGTGCCAATATGTGGTACCTGCACTTGCCCAAAATATTCTAGGTCAAACTTTTTCTCAAGATCTTTCATAAGTTTATATTGACTTCTTCACTATCCTGATCTATCAAAGTTCCTTCTACCCATTCATCTGTATTGGCATACTTTTCAATTTCAGGGATTCTTCGATGCATGTAGGGTGCTGATTTATTTTTCATCATTTTGTCACAAATAAAGTTGAATGGGTCATAGGGTACCCAATGGAAACTCTTCTGCAATTTGTAATGTTCCTCTAATATCTTTTGAGCTTCTTCCCCTCCATCTCTAGAATTGCAGATAAATGGACCTAGTTGGCTCCTTATCCTGAGTTGAGCCTTTTTCTTAGCATTACAGAAGTGAATTATATCTGAATTGTTCATTTGTCTGAAATACTCAAGTGCAAAAAGTCTCAATGGAACATATCGGGGTAACTTGAAAGGGCTTAATTCACATCCATAAATTCTAATTTCAGTATGATTCTGATAGAAGTACCAGTCACCTATCTTATACTGTTTTGAAAGCTGAAGGATTTTCCTGATTTCATTGCTGAGTCTTGGAGGGGCAACTCCTGTTAACAAGGTAGTTGCAGGATGTATGAAAAGTTCAATGAACTCATTATAAGAATAAGGAGAATCATAGGAGCTGTGAGTTATGGCAGACCAAAATATAACAGACCTAGGGTTTCCCTTAGCATCAAGCTTTTGAACATGAAAGGAAAAGTTCTCTGATTGATAATAAAGGATGAGATGATAAATGACTGAGGAATACTAAAACACTTTCTCATTCTCTAACCTCATGAACTGGTCATGGATTTTATTGGCAATGAAAGATGCAAAGTCATATTTGATAGCAGGAGGCTGTCCAGGAGTGAAGATAGATAATAATACTAGGGTTAATTCATCAACATACTCACTAGTATTAAAACCCATTACAAAGGATATCATATTCAGGATGAGCTTGCCTAATTCAGTAAAATAAGAAAAACCATAGGGAGGAGGGCCCTTAGGTTGATGTTCAGGTAACATAAAATTCTGGCAAATGCATTTCAATTTTTCTTGGGACAATTGGGTAGACTTTTCAAGTAGTTCTTCCATAGACAAGGGAGTAAGATTTTGATCAGGTTCAAAATGGAGCATTGTATTGATAGCTTGAGGAGTAATGGGGAAAAGGATACTCTGGTCCAGGGATAACACTGCTCTTCGAGTTGGATCATAATTGGAATGACAGTAATGGATAATTTCTGGGAAAATACGGACTGAGGGGATGAGATATCTTGGAAAATTGGATTCCCACAACCCAATGATATCCAAACCTTTCGAATAATCATCTCTGCAGCGACAATAACTTCAAAGGGGATTTTCATTGAAAACTAAGTCTTTAACTTGAAAATCTTTATCCACTAATAGTAAATATTCCAATTCTCTATGAGGGGCGTTTAATGGGGCTACATTCAGGGCCAAAGGAACTTCCATTTTGGTTCTTGTGTATTCAAAGTGGAAATTTCGGGGGTTTTTCACGGAAACAGGTACAATTTTAGTTTTGGAAGTATTATTTCAGTTGCAAGAACTAAAACAGACCAATATTAAACTTCCTTTCAGACTATGGCATGAATTTAACACTGGAATGAGGATTTTTCATAGAGTTTCAGCAGGAAATCAGATAAATACCTGTTTTGTGAAGAATGTCGAAATTAACAGGCACTGGTTAACGGGGGATGAATGCTTGGGCACTGGTCTAACAATGGCATTCAATAATTTTAGTTGACAACAGTTTGACAGTGGATTTTTCAAATTTCTTAGTAAAGGGCGCAATCACTTTCAACAGACAGAATGATGAAAAAATGCGTGAAATTTTGTTTTATTTGCAAAGTCAACATGGATTTTTTATTACTTTTTAGAATGTCGTCATCAATGTACGGGAGGACATGTCACCAAGGTCGGGCGGTAAGTGGTAAATTCTGCACCGCTTTCAGGCGTTGGTGGTTTTCCGCTGTTTGGCAACGATTCCATTCATCGCATGACGCGTGGTCAATGCACTGTTTGGAAACCGCCGCGATTTCGCACGTTAATCATCGTACAGAGGATGGCTAGCGGAATCATTGTGGGTCGTAGATCTCGACTGGAGGGATCGAACAATGGTTTGAAAGGAAAGTGGCGGGGGAGTTAATGCACGGGCCCGACACGATTAATTATAAGTTAATCATTCCGGGAGGGTTTTCATTGGAGGTTAAACTATTAATTAATCCAGATGATTAATTAATCTCAGTGGTTTAATAAGGGTCGAGGTGATGAAATGGGTGAATTTCCGAAGTTTGATTTGATTTAAAAATTCGGGGTTTATTTATTTTTTCTTTGTCTAAAACATAAAAACATATGTTTAAACTTTTTTCTATGTATTTATTATATGATAATTAAATTAACTCAATTTAATTAACATAGGGAGCGGGAATAGTTTATAAGGATATGTTTTTAACCAAAGGGTATTGTAATGAGGGATTTTATTTCAAATATATGGAATTAAATACTTTGGCTAAAAACTTATAGTAAGAGAATTTTAGGGATATTATCATAAAAGGGAGTTAAATATAATAGGATAAGGTATTTTATTAAGGATTTAATAAATAAATCAGATGTTAATATGACAAAGGGACAAGGAAAACTCAAAATACTTTACACAACTAAGAAAGTGAAGATTTTTGAAGCAAATTTCATTATATCAACTTCAACACTTAGATTTAGAATAGTAAGTAATTTTGAGGGAATTTTATGAAAAATGGCATGATTTTCCTAAGTAAAATAGAATTTTACTTAGGAAAAGATTAAAAGTGAATGAGTATAATGATAAATAACTTCAAGTACTTAGGTCTTTTTGATTATTAGGCCGAGGGTCCGGTCCCTCCAAAAGTCAAGGAAATGCCTTGAGCCCCTTTAATCTTCAAATACCTTAGCACTTTGGGGAAATTAGTAAAACTTTTAGGGAGAAAGTGAGATGGGAAGTTAATAATTTTGACTTTGCTTTCTGTGAATTTTTCCAATGTAGCATCTTCCTTTGCAATTTGTGATGAAAGTAAAAGATTAAACACATTTAGCACCATCATTCATCACATGAAACTTTGCAACACCATCTACCTACCCTATCTACTTTACTCTACCATTTTCTCTTCTTTATTAGGGTGCACTTAGACTGGAAAACCCTTATCAATCTTCTTTTTCTTTTACATGGAAAACCTATCTAAGTCTACACTTATTACATCCAAGGGCTCAGATTAAACTGTTGAGCACCTTTTATTAACTCTACCTATCTACTTATCTGCCAATATTAAACTGTTTGGTTAGATATTTATTCTCTATTCTACATCATGAAATTGAAGAATGAATGAATCAAGTTTAAACAGTTTGACTCTTAATAAATTGTGGCAAAAGTTTTAACAAGCTGCACACAATTACTTATTTACAAAAAATGAAATAGTAGTGGCATTTGGATTTGCACACTTTCCTTGGTCTATTTTTATTTGGGGTTCATTTCTTTCACTTTTTTTACCATTTTATTTTTCTTACCCTTTGATCTTTCTTTTAGGGTATACCCTCTTTACATTTTTTTAAAAATTTTTGATTTTTTGATTTTTTTTTTTTAGGAATATGGAACACCTTTGCACAAGAAAAAGGTTTGAGCATATTGCATAGTTCAATCAAGACAATCATGAAAAATGACACCTATTGGTATAGGAGTCTAACACCAACAACCAGATGTGATGCAAGAACCTTTCCCCCATCAAGGGATGGTAAGCACTCAACATCAAAATATAGATAACTCTAGGAAAAGCATCCATGAAATCTACATGACTAGCGAATAGATGTTTTTCCAAACATGGAATCGCAATTACGACACCCCACCAGACACCAATACGTTAGGGGAAAGTACCAGTGCACCGACTGCACCTTTGACCATTTCAAAGATGCCTATAGAACCATTTCCAAAGATGGCAAAGGGACCCAATAGGAAAGCAAGAAACTACTCCAAAGCGGTCCATAATTATAGTATAGTGGATGATTTAGAATAATATCCCGCTGCTATTTCAGCTTTGGAAGTATTGCAGTCATGCCCAAAATAATCTAAAGCCCTACTTTCTGCGTTATGCAGTATCGACCCTGCCGATACACACCTAATGGATTTTGACTTAGACAAAGCCACCCCCATGCTTCCTTCCAAGGTCACCTTCCAGATACCTGTGTCGGTCCAGAATATCATAATTCACTGATGTGTCATAGATGAGGGGGCATCCACATGCATCATGTCGAAATTTTTTTGGCAAAAGTTAGGGTCTCTCAAACTAAAACCCTCAGTCATCACGCTTAGAGCGGTTGTTCATCAACCCTCGTCAACCTCTACCAAAAGTTCCCGGTCTACTTATCTAGAAAGACAATCCACATAGAAATTGAAGTCTTGGACACTCACTTGGACTACAATATACTCCTTAGGTGAAGTTGTATGTATTCCATTTCTGCCATAGCCTCCTCCGTCTTTCGCATCATGATGTTCCCCCACAAGGACCACATCATTACTATAGACCAATTGATGCATAGCAAGAAATGACCCCTAAAAAAAACTGATGTAATTCTACCCTATGTAGATACATCCTCAGATGCTCTCTCAAGGTACCAAGAATATGGCCTTGGCCAATTCAAACCACCATCCGTTCTAGGGTCGTTCCTAGGATATCCTCCCATAATCCCTGAGTCATTGCCTGATGTCACAGGGGCTATGGTGTGCATGATGTCCACATCAAGTGCCGAAGCTAGTCAGGACACAGACACAAGCAATAATGGAACTAAGTCATCGACCACGACAGCCTCTCTAGCCTATGCCACCTCCCAAACCCCCTTCCTCTACCCCCCAGTTGGTTTCGTCTCCCAATAGGTTTTGGAAACACTGGTATTGCCAAACATATCATTGGCAATACCAGTTTGGTACCTCATTCCCCCTATGGGAACAGGAGCCACCCACGTCACTGCCACAGGATTGAATTCCCTTAGTCTCGACAAGGCCCCACTCATCTAAGAAACGGTAGAAAAAACACTTGCAAAGGAGATTCCCATTGCAAAAATGGTGATCATGTGTAATATTCCCAAATTTCCACATCCTATTTGGAATATTAGAGTCCTTGATTTTCTTAATAAATTAATTAAATAAAAGGGTGGAGGGAACCAAAAACCTCAAAGATGAATAAAATCCACTTTTAATGTGTGTATGTGGATATTTTAGATCTAGATCTAGAACATGGAGTAGTGGAGGAGCTCTATTTATGGAGAACATGTCTCATTTATGAGATAAACTATGGAGGATGAAACAGTCAAATAAGATCATGGATCTCAAATATATAATCATGAGGATATTTGATAAGGTCAATTGAGATCATAGTGCATTCAAAGAAGATCATGAAGCACTTATGATAAGATAATGGAGGAAGTGTTGCATTTAATGCATGCATGATGGAGAGGGTGATCACCCCATATGAACATGATAGAGGACATGGATCAACAACGCAGTCAAACATGGAGACTTTTTCCACATGTATAGTGCAGATTTGGAGTGGGCCTAGGCTAAGAAGGCTCATGCATATAATGAAGGTGAAGGCATAATGGAAGGCATGATTTGGATTATTCATTTCTTGATCTGTTTAGATCTAGAATTGTCTTAGGACATTTCTATGCAAGCTTGGGCTATTTAGTAGAGTTTGCAGTGTTGTTTAGCATAGGGTGTTCCCAAGTGGGAATACCACCTCTTTCTTTGAGTAGCTCTGAAAAGAGGATTGTTCTTCATTCCTTATCAGGCATTGGTTCCAGCTTCAGGAGGTTGTTTCTAGCATTCAACTAGGAAACCAGTGGAGGATTCATCCTACCCCTTTGTTCTTCAGATCCAGCCTTTCAGGAGAAGAAGATCTACATACAACATTCAGGCCATTGGGTTTTACCACCATGTTGCAGCAGTCCCTTCAAGGATTGCACAATTCAGTCTTGTAGATCTATTGGAGGAAAGAATTTTCCAGTATTTCAGCTGGAAATCCTGTTAGGGATAACCTCCTCACATTGGATCTATTGTTTCCATCACTCAGGATCTAATTTGACATATCTAGCAGTAGGCTAAGGAGCCTCCCTCTCTGACAACATAGTTTTCTGAAGTTGTTTTTCATCCAGCATCTATTTTCAGTGGAGGAGATTGGAGGAGCTAGATCTTGAGCTTTTAGCCCAAGGATCTAGTGAAGGGATCAACCCTTCTTGCATAGATCTGATTGTACATCATTTGCAGCCATCATATTATTAGATCTAGCTTCAGATCTGCATTCCTAGCAGCATATATGTGGAGCCCTAAGAGGAAGGTTGTCTTAGACTTACAAATCTAAGAAACCCCTCATGGGTTATCTTGGGATCCATCATTGAGCCCATATCTACACTTTCAGCATCATCGAAGCTCCCATTCTGCCTAGATTTGAATTTCTATCTTTCAGGCAGTTACAGTCCCTATAGTTACAGCAGGGACAACGTAGTTTACCTTCCAACAGAGAAGGAGTTACGCAGTCCCTCTTGGGATATCATTGCAGGGCCATTCTAGGCTACTCCTGCGGCTTGAGTGTCTCATATTTTGAGCATTGTTGTACTTGCTTTTTGCACCTCCAATATAATAAAATGGCTCAGCTATTTCTATGCATTCTGATGTGTATATAGATTTATTGTTACTTTGATGCAGATCTTATATTGTGTTTTAGTATTACTGCATTCTCCCTTTTAGGACGTTACATTGGTATCAGAGCATGATCTTTGGCTCAGCTTGTGGACACTTCATCTTTTACATCAAAAGAAGAAGCAGACAGATGAGATCTATCATGGAGGATGAAAATTCTGCCACCCCTTTCTTTAGATCCATGCAATATCTCTCCAAGGAGGTCAATATAATTAAGAAGGAAGGGCAAAAAGAATATCCAAGATGAAGATGTGATGAGGGAAGTCCAAGCACTTCCTATCAGTAAATAATAAAACCGGAGAATCCTAGACCTCCTCATAGATCCACTATGCCCGCTTTCTTTGGAGAAGGTGCAAGGTGTAGAAATGAAGGAAGGAATGAACCTGAGACTCATGAGACTCTCATTATATATCTTGAAGAGTAAAAAGCATAGTCTAGAGCATTCAAGGAGAAGCTAACTCTCCAACAATTCTTCAAAATCAAAGAAGAAAGAGGATCCTATAGCACCAATAGAAGAAAGAGGCATAATAGATTCTATTTGCCTACATTTGATGGATCTTCCTCAAGCACTGTTAGAGCTTATAAGAGAGAGTTAGATGCATTTTTCAGGCTACATCCTGTAGCTGAAGGAGAGGCTATTCAAATTGCAACACTTCATCTTTTAGTTGAAGCCAATGATTGGTGGTTTGGTCACATGGAGAATGCAAAGGTGACTAAATATTTAGATTTCTTTCACAAGTTGAGGAAGGAATTTGATGTGAGGAAACTAGAGATGTGTCAAAAAGTGACATTTCCTAAGGGAACAAAGGAGGATGACAATATTTTCAATTTGGACAAGAAGTCACTACATTCACCACCAACTACAAAAGTACTTGCATCTAAAGAAGAGACACTTGCAACTTTGCAAGATAGTCTTGAGCTCTTGACACATAGAGTCCTATGCATGATTCAGGAGATGCATGAGGAAGAGAAGGGAGATTCCAGTGCTGGTACACTTAGAGAAGAGCAACCATCACTCTTACCAGTAGTTGGAGACACTATTGTCCCGGTTGGAGGAACTCTTATGTTCTGGCAAGAGGTATCCACACATCAGTTGATCCAAGGTATGCATGAAATTTCATCACATATTGTTTCATTAAATCTTATTGAAACTTCTGAAGACATGCCATCAAGGCCAATGCATAACCAAGGGTTAGAACAAAATGATGATTTGAAGGAGCAACATATCATAGCGCAATGGATCCTTGATCTAATCAAGGAGGAGATTAAGAACTATCCCATTTCATCATTGTTGAGATACATTCAACCCTTTGAGTTGAAGTGTAGAGTTTCAGAAAATGGGATGAGCATAATCCTATGTACAATAACTGGTTATGAGATCAGTATTGTGCCTTGCTTTGAGACAACACATGTATTACCATGCAGATCTACAGTGCTGTCACTTAGTAGCTGTGAAAATGAAGAGGCCTCGTCATTCTTGGAGCATTATGAAGGTAGCTTCACTAGTGAAGCAATGGAGGTAAAGATGACAAATGGTAGACATATTGAGAAGAGGAATATTTTCTCCTTTCTAGATGACCCTTTCTCAATGTGCATCTCACAGCTCAAAGAGAAAATTCTACCTACAACAGATCCAAAACTTCATTGGTTTTGGAGGGCCTTTGATGAAAAGATAATCTCATTGAGAGATCTCATTGGAGGCGCATTTCAACATTTCATGAAGTGAAAAGTTCTTCATCAGTTTGGGGAAGATGGTATTCTACAAAGGGAGGATACCATGATTATGAAACACCTCACTCATCATCCTTATTGGGATGAGTGGGTGAGGATGATAAGTAAGGGGTTGCATGACCACTTTCATATTTATGCCAGGGTCCAGCAAGCTTGGTTACATTGGTTGCCCTTGGGAGAATTTTGTCACTGCCCAAAGGCTCCTATTTCTTTGATCCATGCCTTGAAAAACACTTATGAAATGAAGAAGGAGGCGTGGCTGTGCTGGTTGCTCTTGGGTGAGTATGGTCACCACCCAATAGCTCATATTTTTCTAATTCATGCCTTCTGTATCAATGATAAAATGCAACAAAAGAAGGCATGTTCATTTTGGTTTCTCTTGAGAGAGATTGGTCCCCACATGACATATCCTATGTCTATGTGTTTTTTATTGGGTAAAGCTTGGCATAATGCTCTCATGATGTGCATTGATGATGTTTATTTGTATCGGGCTGATGTGATATTCCACATGTCCATTAGTATGTTTTTTCTCCATGATGCACATGAGGAGGTGAGAAAGCATCAAGATCTCTTGTTTCTTTGGCTGATTTTGGGGGAGTTTGGCTTGTCCATATTATATGGAGGAGATGGAGGGTGGCAGAAAAGGGCCTTAATCCGATGGTTACTATTAGGAGAATATGGTTTCATATCTTTGTCTACCCATATAGCTCATTTCCTTCTTCTTTTGCATAACGTTGGAATGATGCTTGGATCCAAAAATGCCAACAGGGCTAAGGATGGGAGCATGTCAATGCTCAATCGAATTCATAAAGCATGGGATGAAGAGATGTATTGTGAGATGGAGCTTTTCCTTTGTGGAAAGAGCCACTTTATTTTATGTATCTCATGTATTAATGATGAAGTTGGAACTCATATGGTTGTCACTTGGTACTTCACGGTGGAAGGAGGACATCTAACCATACAGTTGGAGGTCAGTCTATATGTTTTTGAAATACAACTTTGGAACCAAACATGCATAACACATTGTAGCAAATGGACGAAGCATTCCTTATGTGGATGCCATTTGGAGGGGAATAGATGGTTTTGCATCTACTTTTTGAGTTGGTTGAGGACAAGAAACATTTTTCCATGGGGTGGTGGGGACTGTAATATTCCCAAATTTCCATGTCATATTTGGAATGTTAGAGTCCTTGGTTTTCTTAATAAATTAAGTAAATAAAAGGGTGGAGGGACCCACAAACCTCAAAGATAAATAAAATCCACCTTTAATGTGCGTATGTGGATATTTTAGATCTAGATCTATAACATGGAGTAGTGGAGCAACTCTATTTATGGAGAACATGTCTCATTTGTGAGATAAAGTATGGAGGATGAAACATTCAAATAAGATCATGGATCTCATATATAAAATCATGAGGATCTTTGATAAGGTCAATTGAGATCATAGTGCATTCAAAGAAGATCCTGAAGCACTTATGTTAAGATAGTGGAGGAAGTGGAGCATTTAATGCATGCATGATGGAGAGGGTGATCACCCCATATGAACATGATGCAGGACATGGATCAACAACACAGTCAAACATGGATACTTTGTCCATATGTACAACGCAGATTTGGAGTGGGCCTAGGCTATGGAAGGTGTTAGACTCGGTCTTGTCAGTCCTCCGCCAAAGTCAAATTCACCAAAGTTCATTTCTCGTCATTTGCAGTCATTGATGTTACTGTGGTCCAGAAAAGAGTCATTTCACTTTCTAGGTCTAGGGTTTGTCTTCAGAACGTTGAATAATGCCTGCAGGCCATGAGGATGTCTTCAGTGAGTTTTTATTTCAAGATTGTTATCGTCAATAATACGAGATTGATTCTTCTTCAAAAACCTGTTTTGAAGAAGAAATCGTCAAAATGTGATTTTTGAAATATGTAATTATTCAAAGTTTCTCAGCTGAAAATGTTCACATGCAGCCTCTCCTGATCCTTTGCTGAATTCCCACGCCACCATCCCTGCAACAGATAAACAAGATTCATCATTCACTCCAAAAGTCAAAGACAGGTAAAACAGAGTCATTTCAAAATGATAAAGTGCTAAAGGTTCTACAACATTGGCAGAAAGCAAGGATTTCCAAGAGGGTCCTTCTCAGGACCACTAACTGATTCAAAAGAAAGAACTCCAAAGAAATCAAGACAGTGCAATTGCAAAAATTCTCACTGCCTGAAATTATATTGTGAATGCTTCACATCTGGGATTTACTGTGATGGATGTAATTGTTTGAATTGTTATAAAAATGGTGACCATGAAACTGTGAGAAGAGTCTGCTTTCTTTCAGCAATTTAGAGACAATGAAGTTGAATTTGCTCCCTTTGAAGAGTCTTCCCACTTTGAACAATTTGGAGAGCATGAAACTGAAATAGTGCCAAGCATAGGAAAATTAGAAGAAACTTTCGTTGCTAATGCACATTTTGAAAATAAAATGAAAATGCCTGCTACTAAACCTGTCAAACAAGAGGAGTTTATGGCTGCTGACATACATAATGATATAGAAATGGAACCTAAGTCTGGAGATTCAAATGCAGATATTGCTATCAATCCGATATTGCTATCAATCAGAGAATCCGAAATCTTGCTGGCTTCGATCCTGTCATGCAAAATCAAAGTGGGTTTTCAAACAAAACTACAGTCATGAGTATAAATACGATTTTTTGTGTTTCAAAAGTCCATTGGTATCACATTGAAGTTGATTCAAAACATGGAAGAGAATATCAGCATTTGGAATCTGGATTAATTGCAGGAGGCTACGACATTGGGGTTTTTAATTTGTTTATAGGTTCATCCATCTACAGGCAGGTTATGTATCCAATATTAGGAAGGAGCTCGATTTATTTTCAAAAACTGGAAGACAGGCGCGGCGCATACAAAAGAGGCGCGGCGCATACAAAAGAGGCGCGGTGCATAGAATGTATGCGACGCATTGGACCAAAACCGGTATTTCATTTTTACACAGGTGCGACACACCCACTGTACGCGGTGCGTTGGGCATGCGCGCAGCGCATAGAGCCCTAAAGCTGAAATTCATATCCGCTCTACAAAATTTCAAATTGTTTCAGCTTGATTCTTCTCCAAGTTGATTTGGACCTTGGCAACTATGAAAGATTTCTGGATGTGCGATTAACTGCAGATAACAATGTCACCACTGGGAAAATATACCAGTCAGTCATTGACAAAGAACGGAGGGGAGACTTCTTGGGAAAGACTGTCCAAGTAGGAGTGGATTGAACGCGTTTCTCTTATTTCTGTGGATGGAAGTAGAAAACCTGCTGATGTATGTGTCATTGAGTTGGGGGGAACAGTAGGGGATATTGAATCAATGCCATTTATTGAGAGCTTGCCCAACTACAAGATACGTTCATTTTACAAGGTGATTATGACTTAAAGGTCATGCGGCAAGAATATTACATTGCACAACAGAAGAGGTTTATTACTCACTTGGTTAATCAGCTTTCCCGGCATCAGTTTTTGCAAATTGCATGTCAGTTGGAAACGAAAACTGTAAATGGAGCTTATGAATTATTAAGAGTTGTTGAAACAGAGCTACAAGGTTTTGTGCAGGCAACAACAGGATGCGTGGAGCGGTGCTTATCTTTAATTCAAGCTGGATTTGAACCACATGAACAAGGAGCAGTAGATGACCGTGACACATTGCTTCATCGAATAATGGACCTTTTAAGAATTCATGCAAATAATCAAGGAGCATCACTTATGTGCATGTCAGCACCTGGCATTGTTCAACAAATTAGTAGCCTGCAATTTGACTTGAAATTGCTTCAATCTAATCTTGAGAACTCCCTGTCAGAGGATAAGTGCAAATGTATTAATCATATGTGTAACATAATATGAAAGATGCAGTAACTTCTTTTTGCATCCTCAACAACTACACAACCCATATTGACACCTTGGCTTCTCATGAAAGAGCTTGCCGAGATAGAGAAGATCAACTACCAACTTTTAGCTGCATTAAAGAAGTTAGCAACGAAAGGGAGAAAACAGCTGGAAATGGCGGAACTTTGTCAAAGGCAAAATTCAAAAGCTATTTTTATTTAAAATTAGTTTTTATTCGAATGGCAAATGTAAAAGTGAAAGTCAAAGACCGAAACTTAAAATAGAGCGAAGATATCTATCACAGTAGAGCAAAAGGGTTCGATTGCCTATTTTGGTCTTCAGTTGCAATTCCAAAGCTCTACATTACAGTTTCCGCTTTCTTATTGGTCATCAGAAGATTTAGGTGGAGCGCTGTTCCTTTTTAGAATAGGTGGATGGCTTTTCAGCTGTTATTAGTTAAATGATTAAATAATTCCTTATTTTTGGGTCAATATGTTTTCCCCTAGTAGAGCTTATTTATTGTATTGTAAATCATTTTGTAAAAGAGAGTTCTGGGAAAAGTGTAGAGGAATAACAGAGAGCTTCATTGTACAGTTTTGACAAAGATTTTAATGAAAAGATACAACTCTGGTTCATGAGATTCATGTGGTATGACGTTTGACATATGTTTATTCTCTATTTCATATGTTCCTCATTATGTTTACTGTTCATTTCATAATCAATTCTAGATGAATGCTTTTAAGTGAGAAAGGTATAATCCATGTTAATTTCTCTGCCTTGGGAAAGCATTCATTTTCTGTGTATCTTCTTATGTCTGAGAAGGATTCATTATATATGCCCTTTTCGGCCTTTCAGCTATCTTTCACTCCATATAATTCCAATTTGATTGTTAAACTTCATGCTTATCTTGCCTCATGAAACAATCTGCGTCTTTGATTTATTTTCCCTGTTCATACTGTCCTTTGTCCCATACAGCCCAGAAACTCAGTCATAAAAATCAAAATACTTCTTTCCTATCTATTTACTAGCCTAAAATCAGTATCTATTATAAGTCATCTCAGCCCCTTTGAAGACCTTTTGCCGAGATAGACCCGGAGAGAGCCCTCTCCTGTCCTCGTAGGGCTAGCTACGAGGCTGAGCTTGGTTTGATGTTGCCTTGAGTTTTACCTTATTTCAGCCTAAGGTAGATTTAAGCGCTAACATAGTGGCGACCATACTGGGGAAGATGGTTTGTGTGTGAATGTAACACTTGATTTGTAGATTGTCTTGCCCAGTAAGTGTATCAGGTTTAGATCTGATCGTTGATGGTGAACAACGATCAGACATCAGAAGGCTGAAATCATTCACCTGGAAATTTCACTGAAAAATCCAGCAATCAATGCTTCATGGTGACTTCACTGCAGGGAGATCAGTAGTTTTAAGATTTTCAAGATGGATCGAGTTACAAGGAGATACGCTCCCATGAGCCGAGATCACATTCCAGGCTTTCCAAATAAAATTCTGAAGGTAGATTGGTCAAGGAATCTGCCTACGTTTAACGATGATGGTAAGAAGGATGTTGCTTTACATCTGGTTAGATTTCACATGCATATTCGCAAGTTGAAGGTGGATTTTCCTGAAGATTGCTTGATGAAGATATTCCTGGCCACTCTGGAAGGTGAAGCCCAATCTTGGTATGATTATTTGCCGCCGGCCTGTATTTACTGTTTAAAGGATTTTCATGCCCTGTTCATTGAAAGATATCAAGTATCTTATCCATCATTAAATTTAGTTCATGACTATTGCAAACATGCTTCTACTTTTATTGAAAGCCTTGAGAAATATTATGAAGATGATAATTTCATGGATGATGAGATCATGGAAGACCTGTATGAAAATCCATTTCAGCAGCATAAAGACGATCATGAAAATTTGCAGCAAGATCAAGATCGTAGTACGGTGGAAAATGAAGCAATTTTGCATCTTGACAGTCAACAAGAATTACATGAAATGGATCAGCAGTATGAGGAAAATCTATATACTCCTTCACTTGAAATCAATGAAGACAATCACTGTTTGAGCAGAAGAAAACACAAGGTATTATCTCCCCTAACTGAAGACGAGATAGATCAACTCTTGAAAGGTCATGTTCCAGCTCAAGTTAATGCAGATCTACAGTGTGCACATGGTCAAGAAGGTGATGGTGGAACTTTTTCCTTTTCTGAAAAGGATGACAGTCTTGTAAGCAGCTTTATAGATCAGCAGGTTGAAGAGGTCTATGTGGCTGAAAGTGATGAAAGAGAATGTTTTGTTTTAGATCTGTCCATCGAAGAAGACAACATGCAGGAAAGTCATGTTTCAATGGAAGATTGTGATAATTTCCAGTCAGCTTTTTCAGATTTACATTCAGATTGTGATGACCAAGCATACCTTGTGCTGAAACCCATCAAGGATAACTCTGCTGTTGAGATCATCTGGAATGCAGAAGACACAGTTATGGATCCAAATGTTTTTAGTTCATCGGAACAAAGTATTCATAAAGAGGTAATCCAGTTAGTGCATGAACAACAAGACGAGATCTTCGTTCAAGTAAGTGAAAAATTTTCTCTTGATGAAGTTATGGTAGATGATAGAAATGTCATGTTTGAGCTTCAAGAATCAGCTGAAGTTTCTTTTCTTATGATTGATGACTGTAATGAGAATCTGGCTGTCATATCATATGAAGATGACTTACAATATATTCAGATTACAGAAGATCAGAACATTCAGGATTGCCTTTCAGATTCTTCTTCATATGTCTCATGTTTTGAAATGTTTTTTCAAGAGGAGATCTTCTCATCTACTTGTTCAGAATTCTTTGGAGACCAGGAACAGAATTTTACTGAAGGAATATCAGAAGCAGGAGAAAAAGATACCTTGTTCTTTCAGCAGAAGCTAAATCTTCATGTTTTTCAGGATCTAGTGGAAAATCTGTTGCAGTCAGCAGTGAAGGTGATTATTGTTGTATTCAGTGATGAAGGAGATCATGGTCAATTATGTTTTTTGATGCCCAGTTACCAGTATTCATTGTTGACCAGGAGATCTGATCAGGAGAATCAATCAAGGAGGCATCTTCTTGATTGGTTACATTGGAAGGCCCATTACACATGATTGTACATATTTCATTAGTATGCAGGTGGTTGTCATCATGCTTTCAAATCTTGATTGACTACTGCCTTTTTTCAAAAAGATTTGTAAATACTTGTTTTAGTCAGTCATGAGTCATTTGTGAGTTAGTTTCCAGTTAATAAATTAGTCGTGTTGATTTCTTGAAATAATGGACTCCATTGCCCAATGGATGAAGGCACTGTCTGCTCTCCCAAAGATCTGCAGTTCTTGGCACCTCCAAGAAGCGGCAGCTGCCATCCCCATTGGAGCCAATGTTAGACTCGGTCTTGTCAGTCCTCCGCCAGAGTCAAATTCATGGCTGCTGACATACATAATGATATAGAAGTGGAACCTAAGTCTGGAGATTCAAATGTAGATATTGCTATCAATCAGAGAATCTGAAATCTTGCTGGCTTCGATCCTGTCATGCAAAATCAAAGTGGGTTTTCAAACAAAACTACAGTCATGAGTATAAATATGATTTTTTGTGTTTCAAAAGCCCATTGGTATCACATTGAAGTTGATTCAAAACATGGAAGAGAATATTAGCGTTTGGAATCTGGATTAATTGCAGGAGGCTCCGACATTGGGGTTTTTAATTTGTTTATAGGTTCATCCATCTGCAGGCAGGTTATGTATCCAATCTTAGGAAGGAGCTCGATTTATTTTCAAAAACTGGAAGACAGGCGCGGCGCATACAAAAAGGTGCGGCGCATAGAATGTATGCGATGCATTGGACCAAAACCGATAGTTCATTTTTACACAGGCGCGGCACACCCACTGTACGCGGCGCGTTGGGCATGCACACAGCGCATAGAGCCCTAAAGCTGAAATTCATATCCGCTCTACAAAATTTCAAATTTTTTCAGCTCGATTCTTCTCCAAGTTGATTTGGACCTTGGCAACTATGAAAGATTTCTGGATGTGCGATTAACTGCAGATAACAATGTCACCACTGGGAAAATATACCAGTCAGTCATTGACAAAGAATGGAGGGGAGAATTCTTGGGAAAGACTGTCCAGGTAGGAGTGGATTGAACGCGTTTCGCTTATTTCTGTGGATGGAAGTAGAAAACTTGCTGATGTATGTGTCATTGAGTTGGGGGGAACAGTAGGGGATATTGAATCAATGCCATTTATTGAGAGCTTGCCCAACTACAAGATACGTTCATTTTACAAGGTGATTATGACTTAAAGATCATGCGGCAAGAATATTACATTGCGCAACAGAAGAGGTTTATTACTCACTTGGTTAATCAGCTTTCCCGACATCAGTTTTTGCAAATTGCATGTCAGTTGGAAAGGAAAACTATGAATGGAGCTTATGAATTATTGAGAGTTGTTGAAACAGAGCTACAAGGTTTTGTGCAGGCAACAACAGGATGCGTGGAGCGGTGCTTATATTTAATTCAAGCTGGATTTGAACCACATGAACAAGGAGCAGTAGATGAACATGACACATTGCTTCATCGAATAATGGACCTTTTAAGCATTCATGCAAATAATCAAGGAGCATCACTTATGTGCGTGTCAGCACCTGGCATTGTTCAACAAATTAGTAGCCTGCAATCTGACTTGAAATTGCTTCAATCTAATCTTGAGAACTCCCTGTCAGAGGATAAGTGCAAATGTATTAATCATATGTGTAACATAATACGAAAGATGCAGTAACTTCTTTTTGCATCCTCAACAACTACACAACCCATATTGACACCTTGGCTTCTCATGAAAGAGCTTGCCGAGATAGAGAAGATCAACTACCAACTTTTAGCTGCATTAAAGAAGTTAGCAACGAAAGGGAGAAAACACAGCTGGAAATGGTGGAACTTTGTCAAAGGAAAAATTCAAAAGCTATTTTTATTTAAAATTAGTTTTTATTCGAATGGAAAATGTAAAAGTGAAAGTCAAAGACCGAAACTTAAAATAGAGCGAAGATATCTATCACAGCAGAGCAAAAGGGTTCGATTGCCTATTTTGGTCTTCAGTTGCAATTCCAAAGCTCTACATTACAGTTTCCGCTTTCTTATTGGTCATCAGAAGATTTAGGTGGAGCGCTGTTCCTTTTTAGAATAGGTGGATGGCTTTTCAGCTGTTATTAGTTAAATGATTAAATAATTCCTTATTTTTGGGTCAATCTGTTTTCCCCTAGTAGAGCTTATTTATTGTATTGTAAATCATTTTGTAAAAGAGAGTTCTGGGAAAAGTGTAGAGGAATAACAGAGAGCTTCATTGTACAGTTTTGACAAAGATTTTAATAAAAAGATACAACTCTGGTTCATGAGATTCATGTGGTATGACATTTGACATATGTTTCTTCTCTGTTTCATATGTTCCTCATTATGCTTACTGTTCATTTCATAATCATTTCTAGATGAATGCTTTTAAGTGAGAAAGGTAGAATCCATGTTAATTTCTCTGCCTTGGGAAAGCATTCATTTTCTGTGTATCTTCTTATGTCTGAGAAGGATTCATTATATATGCCCTTTTCGGCCTTTCAGTTATCTTTCACTCCATATAATTCCAATTTGATTGTTAAACTTCATCCTTATCTTGCCTCATGAAGCAATCTGCATCTTTGATTTATTTTCCCTGTTCATACTGTCCTTTGTCCCATACAGCCCAGAAACTCAGCCATAAAAATCAAAATACTTCTTTCCTATCTATTTACTAGCCTAAAATCAGTATCTATTATAATTCATCATTATTTGAAGACATTTTGAGATGGGCAGGAAGGCCTCTTTGTCCTCGTAAGGGCTTCTTCTGAAGGTGACTTGGTTTGGTGTTGTCCTTCTTCTGCCTTATTTCAGCCTGAGGTGGATTTGGGAACTAACATAGTGGCGACCATACTGGGGAAGAAAATGGTTTGCTTTTGAATGTGACACTTGACCTGTAGATTGTCTTGCCCCAGTACCTGTAATCAAGTTCAAATCTGATCGTTGATGGTGGGCAACGATCAGACACTGCAAAGGCTGAAATCATTCACCTGGAAATTTCACTGAAAAATCCAGCAATCAATGCTTCATGGTGACTTCACTGCAGGGAGATCAGTAGTTTTAAGATTTTCAAGATGGATCGAGTTACAAGGAGATACGCTCCCATGAGCCGAGATCACATTCCAGGCTTTCCAAATAAAATTCCGAAGGTAGATTGGTCAAGGAATCTGCCTACGTTTAACGATGATGGTAAGAAGGATGTTGCTTTACATCTGGTTAGATTTCACATGCATATTCACAAGTTGAAGGTGGATTTTCCTAAAGATTTCTTGATGAAGATATTCCTGGCCACTCTAGAAGGTGAAGCCCAATCTTGGTATGAAAATTTGCCGCCGACCTGTATTTACTGTTTAAAGGATTTTCATGTCCTATTCATTGAAAGATATCAAGTATCTTATCCATCATTAAATTTAGTTCATGACTATTGCAAACATGCTTCTACTTTTATTGAAAGCCTTGAGAAATATTATGAAGATAATTTCATGGATGATGAGATCATGGAAGACCTGTATGAAAATCCATTTCAACAGCAGAAAGACGATCATGAAAATTTGCAGCAGGATCAAGATCGTAGTACGGTGGAAAATGAAGCAATTTTGCATCTTGACAGTCAACAAGAATTACATGAAATGGATCAGCAGTATGAGGAAAATCTGTATACTCCTTCACTTGAAATCAATGAAGACAATCACTGTTTGAGCAGAAGAAAACACAAGGTATTATCTCCCCTATCTGAAGACGAGATAGATCAACTCTTGAAAGGTCATGTTCCAGCTCAAGTTAATGCAGATCTGCAGTGTGCACATGGTCAAGAAGGTGATGGTGGAACTTTTTCCTTTTCTGAAAAGGATGACAGTCTTGTAAGCAGCTTTATAGATCAGCAGGTTGAAGAGGTCTATGTGGATGAAAGTGATGAAAGAGAATGTTTTGTTTTAGATCTGTCCATCGAAGAAGACAGCATGCAGGAAAGTCATGTTTCAATGGCAGATTGTGATAATGTCCAGTCAACTTTTTCAGATTTACATTCAGATTGTGATGACCAAGCATACCTTGTGCTGAAACCCATCAAGGATAACTCTGCTGTTGAGATCATCTGGAATGCAGAAGACACAGTTATGGATCCAAATGTTTTCAGTTCATCAGAACAAAGTCTTCATAAAGAGGCAATCCAGTTATTGCATGAACAACAAGACGAGATCTTCGTTCAAGTAAGTGAAAATTTTTCTCTTGATGAAGTTATGGTAGATGATAGAAATGTCATGTTTGAGCTTCAAGAATCAGCTGAAGTTTCTTTTCTTATGATTGATGACTGTAATGAGAATCTGGATGTCATATCATATGAAGATGACTTACAATATATTCAGATTACAGAAGATCAGAACTTTCAGGATTGCCTTTCAGATTCTTCTTCATATGTCTCATGTTTTGAAATGTTTTTTCAAGAGGAGATCTTCTCATCTACTTGTTCAGAATTCTTTGGAGACCAGGAACAGACTTTTACTGAAGGAATATCAGAAGCAGGAGAAAAACATACCTTGTTCTTTCAGTAGAAGGTAAATCTTCATGTTTTTCAGGATCCAGTGGAAAATCTGTTGCAGTCAGCAGTGAAGGTGATTATTGTTGTATTCAGTGATGAAGGAGATCATGGTCAATTATGTTTTTTGATGCCCAGTTACCAGTATTCATTGTTGACCATGAGATCTGATCAGGAGAATCAATCAAGGAGGCATCTGCTTGATTGGTTACATTGGAAGGCCCATTACACATGATTGTACATATTTCATTAGTATGCAGGTGGTTGTCATCATGCTTTCAAATCTTGATGGACTGCTGCCTTTTTTCAAAAAGATTTGTAAATACTTGTTTTAGTCAGTCATGAGTCATTTGTGAGTCAGTTTCCAGTTAATAAATTATTCGTGTTGATTTCTTGAAATAATGGACTCCATTTCCCAATGGATGAAGGCATTGTCTGCTCTCCCAAAGATTTGCAGTTCTTGGCACCTCCAAGAAGTGGCAGCTGCCATCCCCATTGGAGCCAATGTTAGACTCGGTCTTGTTAGTCCTCCGCCAGAGTCAAATTCATGGCTGCTGACATACATAATGATATAGAAGTGGAACCTTGTTAGGTCCCTATATCACTAGTATAGCCCCTTATTATTGTTAGTGTAAACCCCTTATTGTTATTAGTGTACCCTTGTAACCCCCATTTTGTTATTATTGTGCCCTTAAATTATTATTGTTAGGTCGGCTAGGATTACATTGTGGCCCACCAGGATTACATTATGGCCCCATGGACTCCTATATATAGAAAGGAGGTTTTGTAAATTGTATCATCCAAGAATTGTTCATTTATGTAATGTATTGGAGGTTTCCCCCTCGAAGTGGCTCATTTCTAAGGCGTTGATATCTCTTTTCTTCTCTTTTTGGAGCTGGCTACACAACATTTGGTATCAGAGGCTTTGGATTCTAGGGTTTCGCTGCTCCAAACAGGTCATCGTGGCATTTTCGCTATAAATTTTTTTCTACGAAGTTTCAGAAGCTGAAATTTTTAGGGTGCGAAGCTGAAATCCTGAGGAAGCTTGTCTAAAAATTTCAGACCTTGGTTCGCAATATTTGCGGAGATATCATCTGTGGAAGTCAGGTCTTTTTTCAAGCTCCTAAACAGGTCATCGTGGCATTTTCGCTATAAATATGTTTCTACGAAGGTTCAGAATCTGAAATTCATATGGTGCGAAGCGGAAATCCTGAGGAAATTCGTCAAAAAATTTCAGAGCTTGGTTCGCAATATTTTTGGAGATATGATCTGTGGAAGGTAGTGCTTTTTCAGGCTCCTGAATTTCATCTCAAATAGGTGATCGTGGGAAAAGTTTAATAACTCTCTCTCTGAAGATTGGATTGGAGTGCCGTCAAAAGTGATCACTATTACACGGCCTGTAGTTTCTTCGCTATCAATTTCAGAGACAAAGGACAAACAGTGACACGTGGAAAGTCGTACAAGTTCGCTCTACTGAACCAGTCCAGAATTAGGTCATTGTGGGAGATTGGACACAACTTTGTCTTGGAGAATCAAAATCAGGTCAGACCTGTGGCATTTGAAAGAAGCTTCAGAGGGCTACTACAGGGCTAAATTTCAGATATCGAAGATTTTAAATTACAGAGATAATTCAATTTCAATATCGATCTCCTAAAAGATAGTAAAAGGTGTGTATTTTTTTTTTTCCGAATTGCATAAGTCTTGTTTGAAGAATCAAGTTGAATTGATTCCAAGGGCATCTTTTAGAATAGATATCAATATTGGATTCTAAAATGGCCCCTAAAAAGAATTCAACACCCATTAAGCCTTCAGAAGGCTCTACTATGACTCATGAAGATGAAGAATGGCAACATGACATATCAAAATTACAAGAGCAAATTTCGCTCTCGCAAAGAACAACAAAAAAATGAAATGGAAGTTTTGAAGAAAGGCGTGGAAACTAAGATGGATGGTTTGAAGAAAGGTGTGGAAGCTAAGATGATTGGTTTGGAAGCTAAGATGGATGGCATGGAAGTGGGCATGGAGGCTAAGATGGATGACATAAAAGACAACATGGAAAACATGAAGAGTGATCTAAAAGCATACATGGAAGGCTTGATGACAAGCTTAAAACCAGAAATGATTCCTAATGGCGGAAATATAGGAGAAGAACCTCCCGATGAGAACAAAATAAATGTTAATCATGATTTCATAAACTCGAATGTTGGCAGGAAGAACCACCATATTCCAAAAATGGATATGAGGAAGTTTGATGGAAAGGATCCTGTAACATGGATACTACACATGGAGCAATATTTTGATCTCCATAACGTGCAAAACACACAAAAGGTACGCATTGCAACTTTACATTTAGAACAAAATACATTTGTATGGTATCAATGGCTTTGCTCCCGTAAAAAAATTGTCACTTGGTCAATTTTTACGAGGAAATGATAGCACATTATGAGGATACAAAGAGCAACACCTTCTTTAGCCAATTGATAAATCTCAAACAAAAGGGTTTAGTGGGGCAGCACATTGAGGACTTCCAAAAATTGAATATAAGGGTAACTGATATTCCAGAGGAACACAGGATTGATCTCTTCATAGGCACTTTAAAGGATAACATCCAATATGAAGTTCGCGTTTTGGAACCTGATTCATTGGAGAAGGCATTCAGGTTGGCAAGAAAAGTTGAATGTAAAATTATGGCGACAAGGAAGCCTACCACTCAATTCTATAAAGAAGGAAGTGTTTCTATGCCTAGATTTCCACAACCTACAAGGTTGACACCACAACAATTGGAAGAAAAAAGAGCAAAGGGCTTTGCTACAGTTGTGATAGAAAATACACTAAAGGTCATAAGTGTGCTGAGAAGAAATTATTTTACATAGATTGTGAAGAGGAAGAAGAAAATGAACAAGAAGAGGATCTACACCAGGAACCAACCCTAGAAGAGGAAGAAATGAATCCGACCATATCGTGTAATGCACTGGCAGGAATTACCACTCCTCAAACTCTCAAGATACAAGGACAAATCAAGAAGAAAAAGGTAATAGTGTTGATTGATTCAGGTAGCACCCATAATTTTATTCATTGTAAGGTAGCCAAGGAATTAAATTGTTTCCTATACCCAGCACCAGAATGCCAAGTGATGGTTGCAAATGGAGGAACTATAAATTGCTCTCGGAAATGCCATAATATCAAGCTAACCATGGGGGAATATGTATTGACTAGTCCAATGCTTTCCATTCCTATGGGAGGTGCTGATGTTGTACTAGGAGTACAATGGTTATAATCTTTGGGGACGGTAGCTTTTAATTTTCAAGAACTTTTCTTGAAATTTTTTTCAGAAGGAAAGGAAGTCGAATTACGGGGTATTGAAGGGAAGCCAGGAAGGATAATAAGCTCTAATGTCATGACAAAGATTCTAAAGAAAGAACAACGAGGCGTAATTGCACAATTATGCTCTCTAGAAGTTCCGACATCAAAATCATCTATTTCTGCAGATCTCCAACAAGTCTTGGACAATCATTCCAAGGTGTTTGAAACCCCCAAAGGACTCCCACCTATTCGTGATCATGATCATGCTATTCATTTGATTCCAGGAAGTGTTCCTCCAAACATCAGGCCTTATAGATATCCTTACCTCCAAAAGAGCGAAATTGAACGTATGATTGCAGAAATGTTAGAGGCGGGTATAATTCAACCTAGTCAAAGTTCTTTCTCTGCTCCCGTAGTATTGGTACACAAGAAGGATGGATCATGGCGAATGTGTCCGAATTATAGGGAGCTCAATAAGCTCACCATTAAAGATAAATTTCCCATTCCTGTGATTGATGAATTATTGGATGAATTACATGAAGCAATTTATTTTACCAAGTTGGGTCTTCGTTCAGGATATCATCAAATTAGAATGAAGACTGAAGATATTCCAAAAACAGCATTTCGAACTCATGAGGGTCATTATGAATTTTTGGTCATGCCATTTGGCCTTACCAATGAACCTTCTACATTTCAAGGGTTGATGAATTCCATTTTCAAACCCTTCCTTAGAAAATTTGTGCTAGTATTTTTTGATGATATACTAATCTACAGCAGGTCTTGGAAGGATCATGTTGAACATGTTGACAGTGTGCTCAAACTATTGCAGGAGAAACAATTATATGCAAAAAAGTCCAAATGTTTCTTTGGAGTACAAGAGGTGGAATATCTGGGTCATATTGTATCTCACGAGGGTGTTAAAGTGGACCCTAATAAAATTAAAGCCATTAAGGAATGGAAAGTTCCCACAACCATAAAGCAGTTGCGAGGATTTCTCGGGTTAACAGGGTATTATCGCAAGTTTGTTAAGAATTATGGGAGAATAGCAGCACCTCTAACAACATTATTGAAGAAAGATGCATTTTCATGGACTTTTGAAGCAACTAAGGCCTTTGAACGCCTTAAAGAGGCAATGTGCCTAGCACCGGTCTTAGCTACACCAGACTTCACAAAAACCTTTATTGTGGAATGTGATGCCTCAGGAAATGGAATTGGTGCAGTTTTAATGCAGGAAGGAAGACCCATTGCTTTTGAAAGTCGTCTAATCAAAGGAAAGTATTTACAGAAACCTATTTATGAGAAGGAAATGTTAGCAATACTGCATGCACTAAAGAAATGGCGAACTTACCTAATGGGAAGACACTTCAAGGTAAAACCTGATCATGATAGTCTTAAACACTTTTTGGAACAAAGACTATCTTCAGAAGAGCAGCAAAAATGGGTCACAAAGATGTTGGGTTATGACTTTGAAACAATCTACAAAAAAGGAAAGCTTAATGTTGTTGCAGATGCACTCTCAAGAAAGAATGAAGAGGTGGAAGCATTGCTTTGTGCCATTTCTATTATCCAACCAGATTAGATAACCGAAGCAAGAGATGAATGGAAGAAGGACAAAGATGTATGGACACTCATTCAAAAGTTGCAGCAAGATCCTAGTACATCCGATACATTTAGTTGGAAAAATGATTCCTTATGGTACAAAGATCGCTTATATCTTTGTAAGAATTCCCAACTAAAACAAAAGATTCTTTTCGAATTGCACACTTTTCCTTTAGGAGGACACTCAAGATTTTTAAAAACTTACCACAGGGTGAAGAAAGAATTTTTTTGGGATGGCCTTAAATCTGATATTCAAAATTTTGTGGCGGAATGTTTGGTTTGCCAGCAGAATAAAGTGGAGACAATTAAGACCCCGTGACTTCTACAACCTTTATCCATTCCAAGTCAACGTTGGGAGGAAATTTCAATGGATTTTATCACAGGTTTACCTAAGTCCGAAGGAAAGAATGTCATCATGGTGGTAGTTGATAGACTTACCAAGTATGCACACTTTTGTGCATTATCTCATCCATTTAAAGCAAGTACGGTTGCTACTACATTTATGGACAGAATTCAAAAGCTACATGGAAGCCCAAGGGTTATTGTGAGCGACAGAGATCCCATTTTTACTGGGAATTTTTTGGACGGAGTTATTTTATTGTTTGGGTACTCAATTAGCTCATAGCTCATCTTATCATCCTCAATCTGATGGTCAAACCGAGATAGTAAATAAATGTTTGGACGGATATCTTCGTTGTTTTGTATCTGATAAACAAGCACAATGGGTCAAGTGGTTACCTCTTGTTGAATGGTGGTATAACACTTCCTTCCATACTGCAGCAAAAATGACCATTTATGGCACTTTATGGATATCATCCACCATCCATCACATCATATTTAAGAGAAAATTCGAAGGTTCAAGCAGTGGAAGATCACATCGAGCATCACCAAGAAGTTCTCCAACTCTTAAAGGATAACCTGAATTTGGCACAAAATCGAATGAAACAACAGGCAGATCAACATCGCAGCGAGAGAAGTTTTGATGTAGGAGATTGGGTATTTTTACGGCTACAACCATACAAACAAATGTCCCTCAAGCAAGCTAAGAAGGATAATAAATTATCACCAAAGTACTATGGTCCTTACAAGGTATTGCAAAAGATTGGTACTATGGCATACAAATTGGAGCTTCCTTCTTCTTCGCGAGTACATCCAGTTTTCCATGTTTCATGCTTAAAGAAGGTTATAGGTGAAAATCTTCCAGTTCAAACAGTATTGCCAGAACTTGATGGGGAAGGGAAAATCATATTGGAACCTGAAGCAGTCATGGAAAAAAGAACTCGAGAACTACGGAATCGATCAATTTCAGAGTATCTCATCAAGTGGAAGAACTTACCCACTGAAGATTCTACATGGGAGGATGAGAATTTTATACAGAAGCACCCGGAGCTACTCAAGTGTTGAGGACAACACTTTTTTGAAGGAGAGGGGCATGTTGGGTCCCTATATCACTAGTATAGTCCCTTATTATTGTTAGTGTAACCCCCTTATTGTTATTATTGTACCCTTGTAACCCCCATTTTGTTATTATTGTGCCCTTAAATTATTATTGTTAGGTCGGCTAGGATTACATTGTGGCCCCACTAGGATTACATTATGGCCCCATGGACTCCTATATATAGAAAGGAGGTTTTGTGAATTGTATCATCCAAGAATTTTTCATTCATGTAATGTATTGGAGGTTGCCCCCTCGGAGTGGCTTATTTCTAAGGCGTTGATATCTCATTTCTTCTATTTTTGGAGCTGGTTACACAACAAACCTAAGTCTGGAGATTCAAATGCAGATATTGCTATCAATCAGAGAATCTGAAATCTTGCTGGCTCCGATCCTGTCATGCAAAATCAAAGTGGGTTTTCAAACAAAACTACAATCATGAGTATAAATATGATTTTTTGTGTTTCAAAAGCCCATTGGTATCACATTGAAGTTGATTCAAAACATGGAAGAGAATATTAGCATTTGGAATCTGGATTAATTGCAGGAGGCTCCGACATTGGGGTTTTTAATTTGTTTATAGGTTCATCCATCTGCAGGCAGGTTATGTATCCAATCTTAGGAAGGAGCTCGATTTATTTTCAAAAACTGGAAGACAGGCGCAGCCCATACAAAAGAGGCGCGGCGCATAGAATGTACGCAGTGCATTGGACCAAAACCGGTAGTTCATTTTTACACAGGCGCGGCGCACCCACTGTATGCGGCGCATTGGGCATGCACGCGGCGCATAGAGCCCTAAGGCCGAAATTCATATCCGCTCTACAAAATTTCAAATTGTTTCAGCTCGATTCTTCTCCAAGTTGACTTGGACCTTGGCAACTATGAAAGATTTCTGGATGTGCGATTAACTGCATATAACAATGTCACCACTGGGAAAATATACCAGTCAGTCATTGACAAAGAACGGAGGGGAGAATTCTTGGGAAAGACTGTCCAGGTAGGAGTGGATTGAACGCGTTTTGCTTATTTCTGTGGATGGAAGTAGAAAACCTGCTGATGTGTGTGTCATTAAGTTGGGAGGAACAATAGAGGATATTGAATAAATGCCATTTATTGAGAGCTTTCCCAACTACAAGATATGTTTATTTTACAAGGTGATTATGACTTAAAGGTCATGCGGCAAGAATATTACATTGCACAACAGAAGAGGTTTATTACTCACTTGGTTAATCAGCTTGCCCGGCATCAGTTTTTGCAAATTGCATGTCAGTTGGAAAGGAAAACTATGAATGGAGCTTATGAATTATTGAGAGTTGTTGAAATAGAGCTACAAGGTTTTGTGCAGGCAACAACAGGATGCGTGGAGCGGTGCTTATCTTTAATTCAAGCTGGATTTGAACCACATGAACAAGGAGCAGTAGATGACCGTGACACATTGCTTCATCGAATAATGGACCTTTTAAGCATTCATGCAAATAATCAAGGAGCATCACTTATGTACGTGTCAGCACCTGGCATTGTTAAGCAAATCAGTAGCTTGCAATCTGACTTGAAATTGCTTCAATCTGATCTTGAGAACTCCCTGTCAGAGGATAAGCGCAAATGTATTAATCATATGTGTAACATAATACGAAAGATGCAGTAACTTCTTTTTGCATCCTCAACAACTGCACAACCCATATTGACACCTTGGCTTCTCATGAAAGAGCTTGCCGAGATAGAGAAGATCAACTACCAACTTTCAGCTGCATTAAAGAAGTTAGCAACGAAAGGGAGAGAACGCAACTGGAAATGGCAGAACTTTGTCAAAGGAAAAATTCAAAAGCTATTTTTATTTAAAATTAGTTTTTATTCGAATGGCAAATGTAAAAGTGAAAGTCAAAGACCGAAACTTAGAATAGAGCGAAGATATCTATCACAACATAGCAAAAGGGTTCGATTGCCTATTTTGGTCTTTAGTTGCAATTCCAAAGCTCTACATTACAGTTTCCGCTTTCTTATTGGTCATCAGAAGATTTAGGTGGAGCCCTGTTCCTTTTTAGAATAGGTGGATGGCTTTTCAGCTGTTATTAGTTAAATGATTAAATAATTCCTTATTTTTGGGTCAATCTGTTTTCCCCTAGCAGAGCTTATTTATTGTATTGTAAATCATTTTGTAAAAGAGAGTTCTGGGAAAAGTGTAGAGGAATAACAGAGAGCTTCATTGTACAGTTTTGACAGAGATTTTAATGAAAAGATACAGCTCTGGTTCATGAGATTCATGTGGTATGACATTTGACATGTGTTTCTTCTCTGTTTCATATGTTCCTCGTTATGTTTACTGTTCATTTCATAATCATTTCTAGATGAATGCTTTTAAGTGAGAAAGGTAGAATCCATGTTAATTGCTCTGCCTTGGGAAAGTGTTCATTTTCTGTGTATCTTCTTCTGTCTGAGAAGGATTCATTATATATGCCCTTTTCGGCCTTTCAGCTATCTTTCACTCCATATAATTCCAATTTGATTGTTAAACTTCATGCTTATCTTGCCTCATGAAACAATCTGCGTCTTTGATTTATTTTCCCTGTTCATACTGTCCTTTGTCCCATACAGCCCAGAAACTCAGCCATAAAAATCAAAATACTTCTTTCCTATCTATTTACTAGCCTAAAATCAGTATCTATTATAATTCATCTCAGCCCCTTACCCGTAGAGAGCCCTCTCCTGTCCTCGTAGGGCTAGCTACGAGGCTGAGCTTGGTTTGATGTTGCCTTGAGTTTTACCTTATTTCAGCCTAAGCTAGATTTAAGCACTAACAGAAGGCTCATGCATATAATGAAGGTGAAGGCATAATGGAAGGCATGATTTGGATTATTCATTTCTTGATATGTTTAGATCTAGATTTGTCTTAGGACATTTCTATGCAATCTTGGGCTATTTAGCAGAGTTTTCAGTGTTGTTTAGCACAGGGTGTTCTCGAGCGGGAAGCGCACCTCTTTCTTTGAGTAGCTCTGGAAATAGGATTTTTATTCATTCCTTATTAGGCATTGGTGCCATCTTTAGGAGGATGTTTCTAGCATTCATCTAGGAAACTAGTGGAGGATTCATCCTACCACTTTGTTCTTTAGATCCAGCCTTTCAGGAGCAGCAGATCTACATAGGGCATTCAAGCCATTGGGTTTTACCTCCATGTGGCAGTAGTTCCTTCAAGGTTTGCGCAGTTCAGTCTTGTAGATCTATTGGAGGAAGGAAGTTTCCAGTATTTCAGCTGGAAATCCTATGAGGGATAACCTCCTCACATTAGATCTATTGTTTCCATCACTCAGGAGATGATTTGACATATCTAGTAGTAGCTAAGGAGCTTCCCTCTCTGACAGCGCAGTTTTCTGAAGCTGTTGTTCATCTAGCAGGTATTTTCAGTGGAGGATATTGGAGGAGCTAGAACTTGAGCTTTTAGCCCAAGGATCTAGTGAAGGGAGCAACCCTTCTTGCATAGATTTGATTGTACATCATTTGTAGCCATCATATTATCAGATCTAGCTTCATATCTGCATTCCCAATGGCATATATGTGGAGCCCTAATAGGAATTTTGTCTTAGAATTAAAGATCTAAAAAACCCCTCCTGGGTTATACTGGGAATCCATCATTGAGCCTAGATCTACAATTTCAGCATCATCGGAGGTCCCATTCTGCCTGGATCTGACTTTCTATCTTTCAGGTAGTTGTAGTCCCTACAGTTGCAGCAGGGACAACGCAGTTTACCTTCCAATAAAGCAGTAGTTACGTAGTCCCTCTTGGGATATCATTGCAGGGCCATTCTATGCTACTCTTGTGGCTTGAGTGTCTCATATTTTGAGCACTGTTGTACTTGCTTTTTGCACCTCAAATATAATAAAATGGCTCAGCTATTTCTGTGCATTCTGATGTGTATATATATTTATTGTTTACTCTGTTGTAGTTCTTATATTGTGTTTTAGTATTACTGCATTCTCCCTTTTGGGATATTACAATGGTATTTGAGCATGATCTTTGGCTCAGCTTGTGGACACTTCATCTTTTACATCAAAAGAAGAAGTAGATAGATGAGATATATCATGGAGGATGAAAATTTTTCCAATCCTTTCTTTAGATCGATGCAAGATCTCTCCAATGAGGTCAATCCAATGAAGTAGGAAGGGAAAAAAGAAGATACAAGAATAAGATGTGATGATGGAAGTCCAAGCACTTCCTATCAGCAAAGAAGAAAACTAGAGAATCCTAGACCTCCTCATAGATCCACTATGCCCAATTTCTTTGGAGAAGGTGAAAGGTGTAGAAATGAAGGAAGGAATGAACCTGAGACTCATGAGACTCTCAGTCTATACCTTGAAGAGTAAAAAGCAGAGTCTAGAGAATTCAAGGAGAACCTAACTCTCCAACAATTCTTCAAAACCAAAGAAGAAAGAGGATCCTATAGCACCAATAGAAGAAAGAGGCATAATAGATTCTATTTTCCTACATTTTATGGATCTTCCTCAAGCACTGTTAGAGCTTGGAGGAGAGACTTAGAGGCATTTTTCAGGCTACATCCTGTAGCTGAAGGAGAGGCTGTTCAAATTGCAACACTTCATCTTTTAGGTGAAGCCAATAATTGGTGGTTTGGTCACATGGAGCATGCAACGGTGACTAAATATTCAGATTTATTTCACAAGTTGAGGAAGGAATTTTATGTGAGGAAACCAGAGATGTGCCACAAAGTGACATTTCCTAAGGGAACAAAGGAGGATGCCAATCTTCACTTTGGACAAGGAGTCACTACATTCACCACTAGCTGCAAAAGTACTTGCATCCGGAGTGTTAGTGTCCCGTGATTTGGAAAATTGGTAAACCAAATGACAGGGTAACATCAGACCAGTCTTTGGAGTCCTAGGACCTAGCCTTCCTGGACTCAGAGAGGGCTCTCTCTATTATGCGAAGGATGTGAACTTGTTAGCTTTGGGTGATTGACTTTATACTAGTTGTTAAGTGCAGGTTTGCTTGTTTGGTTTGGGTTGGGGTAAGATGATCAAGTAGGAAAGGTGGAGTGAGAGGTTATCAAATCAATGTGGCTATGGAGTCAAATGAAGTCAAGGGTGTATAAATGATGAAACAGAGTGTACTATAGGGCCGATTTAGCAAGGTTAATGGATCCTTTAGGTGATGTATGAGGTGTAATGAACATTAAGTTTGGGAAAAAATAAGAGGTTTTAAACATATATAGTCTGAAGCAACAACTCATCAGGTAGGGAAAACCATTAATCTCTATGAACAATACTCAAACTGATAAACATGTAAGATGAACATTCCAGTGAAACATAGAAGCATTAAAACTCCTAACTTTAGAAATTCACCTTCAGCTTTTGGGAAAACACATAAGATAAAAAAATAACTCAATTTATGGAGAGGGAACTCCTAAACATAATATATCAAGCTACTGGGAACTCTGAGACAAGTTGGTAAGCATGGGCAAAGGGCAAGACCGAACGAGGCCTCTTTGACTTAACCTAATCAATCAATATTCCACAGAAAAAGCTTCAAGATAGGGTTTTGAAAACTTCAAATAAGCAGTGCATACCATGAATCATACTTGTAAGCTAGCATACTAACCATTTATGAAACAAAAACAAGTTTTGGTGGACCTAAGGAGCAGTCAAGAATTCCTTAAGGTGGCCAAAAGAGGAAAACATCAAAGCTATAACAAATAGGAGGTTTGAGGTGCTTCCATGAGCATGTCTCAACCTATACTTTTATAATCTATAGCAACCAAGAAGAATGAAACAAAATGAGGACAAGAAAACATTAACAAGTTAAGAAAACATCACCATTCACCAAGCTATGGAATCCTACAAACAAGCTTCTCCATCATCAAGCCAAACATGTCATTTATCCACTTCACAAAACCAATTTCTTCTCCAAGCTCATAAAACCATGTATTGATTTTAAACACATCAACTCCCCATATTTACAATGAATCCTCATGTCTTATATAACAAACAAGGAAAAGGAGAGCCCACTAGAGCATCTAGAAGCCTATTGGCCATTAAAATATATCCTAAGTTGTTCTTGAAGCCTTGCAAGGCCCAAGGCACAAAATATCTAACAAAATATCTTTTCCGACCCAAAATAGAAATTATATTGAATTTTAGGACTTGAAAAGAATGTTAAAACTTTCCAAACACACATTTTTTCTAGTCATCTACAGGAGCGTAGCACACTGTGTCAAACAGTGAAATTATGCCAGGTGCGCAACACATAAATATGATTTTTTGCAGCAGTGTTCTGGAGGCCTTCCTGACACCGGATTTGGCTCCGTGATGGCTCGTTGGAAAGCCTGATGAGTATAATTTAAAAAAATGTTTGAGTTGTGCTATATGGGTTCCATTTACCTTTTCAAAAATAAAAATCTTCCAAAACTGCTTTGTGTGCAACACCTGGTCTGAAAATGAGGTAGAAAGGTCAATTTCTTGATGTTTTTTGACCTTTTGAGGGGGTAAAAATGCTCCAAATGATCTTAAAATTGGTGAGTCGACGATTGGTGATGTGAAAAATCCAAAAATACAAATTTTAGAGCTGAATATGCACCAATTTTGTGCATAGCACCTAGGGTGTTGCACTCCTAGGGGTTAAAATTTGGAAAAAACAAAAAGAAGTCCAATTTGCCTCAAAATTTGTGGAGAGACCCCTCAAGAGGTTTTGGACACCTGTTGAGAAGCCTCAGCCAAGATGCCAAGGATCTCATGCAATTTGGCTCTTTTTAGGTCTTTTAGCTCAACGAGGGCCTTCTTTATCTTGGCACTAGCAAGCATGCTTTTCCTTGCATAATTCTTGGCCATTTTATTTTGTAGGGAAAGGCCCCTCTTCACCTCCTTGAAATGCTTATGTTCCTCTTTGTAATAGTGGATGACCCTTTGAGCCAGATCAAAGTCCCTTTCCCATTCCTGAAGTTGTGCATATTTCTCCAAGAGAAGTAATTTAGTGTTCATCTCCTAGTCCTCATTGTCACTGTCTAGATCAATGAACTAAGGGCCTTGAGAAGTTCTTTTGATCATTTTACTTCTTATTACCTTCAACTGTTGCCCACCTTTGTATATTTTTTCCTTGCCTTTGTCTTTATGCTTGATTTCTGGAGGGGAGATGGCCCTTTTCCTTTTTGAGGTAGAAAACACATCTCTTTTACCTCTGTAGTAGGTGCATGTGAGGGGATTGATGAGAGTGTTCTTATCTTTGGAGGTGTCACTAGCCTTCTTGTCTTTGTCATGGGTTTCATGAGTCACTTGATGCTCAATTGGGTTACTGATTTCTTGGATTTTAACCTCATCATCATCCTTGCCTTCTTCACCATTTTCTTCACTGTTTTCTTGGCTCTCAAACTGACCACTATCCTCCTCACTTGCCTCATTTTAGCACTGTCCTTCACCAGGGTCTTCTTCTTTGTTAATTTCATCATGGTCACTTTGAGTTCTTTGGTCATTTGGAGGCATATTGGTGTCATGACATTCATGACAACTGTCATTGACTGTCTCATTTGTATCACTGTCTTGGTCAATGTCTTCACTTTCGAACTCTGTTTCACCCTCATTATTTGTTTGCTCTTCGTCTTTAGTTTATTCACTCTCTTCCCCTGTCTCTTCATCTTCATTTTCTTCATTTATTTCAGCACCTTTGTCACTATGATTGGGCTCACTATCATGCTTAGAATAATCTTTCTCTAGCCTGTCTTGTGCACTCTCCTGCTGACTGTAATCTTGCTCATCATCAACATTCTCTTGTTCATTTGAATTTGTTTCATGAGTGTCATTATTTTCATTGTTTTTCCCCTCTTCATCACTGCCTTTCTTTTCAGGGTTTCCATGTTCATCCTCTTCCTTTATGTCATCATCATTGTCTTCATCATTAGGCTATGTTTCTGCCCCACTATTTTCTTTACCTTCCTCATCATTTTCTAGATTAAGCTCTATATTTGTATCACTATTTTCTGCTTTATTATCTTCACTTTCTTCCATGCTATCATCACCCTCTTGGTCTTCCTCAATAGTTTCTGCCTTTTCCTCACTGTTGTTTGTTTGTTCTTCATGGTCACTACCATAATTATTCCCTTCAATACTGTTGTCTTCTTCTGTTGTCTTCATCTACCTCTATTTCTACCTCACTGTCCTCTTCTTCATCTACCTCAGTTTCTACCTCACTGTCCTCTTCCTCATCATTGTCATATGTTTGCTCCTTTTTGGAGCTACTGTCAGCTTTTTCACTCAATACCTTAGGAGAAGAGATAGGAGGTGAATTTATTTGTGGAGAAGGCATATGCAGAGATGATGGAGGAGTGGAGGTAGGTGGTTGTGAAGTGTAAGGTAAATTCTGTTGAATGAAGGCTTGGGAACTTGGAAACACATCATGTGAGATGAAGACTTCCTAAGGGATTCCTAACTGCTTCAGCTGGTGTAAGACAATCATTTTGATCAAGGAGTGGTGGAAAAGGCTCTACATTTGGTGGTCATAGCTTCTCTTCTTGACTACTAAGGCCATCTTGTCAATACTCCGGAAGAGGTAGTATGGTAGGTTCATCATTTTGACTTTGGTGAAGTGCATTAGTAACCTTATATGATATGAATAAACCCTAGAGTATCTCCCCTCACAAGTGAAGTACTTGATAATTTTCCTCATTAGTAGGGCATACCTCTCTAGCAGGTGGGAGAAGGGGAAAACAACCTTGTAGCCTTGTTGACAGCTAGGTTTTAGGTAGGGCTCATAGTAGCTCAAGTCCAACTTCTTTTGTTTAAACCATATCTCACCAATGTCTGGAATACCTGTGGCTTCAAAAATGGATTCAGATGAGAGTTAAAATTTCACTCCTGTTAGGTTTACTTGGTGATTTTGCAGGCCAAGGATGAACAATATAGTCAAGTCTGAGTGGCTCTGGACTTGTTTAACTTTCTCACAAAATTGGTAACACCCAACATCCTGAAAGAATGAAAGGATCATGGGAGAGGAAGTAATTTGAGTAGTGTCCAAGGGTTCAAACCTATTAGCCCTTCCTCCCTTGTGTTTAGGCTTGGTAGGTCTTTGGCTTTAATCACTGCTGGTATGAATTTCTCCTTTAGACATGGTGACTGGTGTTAGCACAGAAGAGTTTTTAAACTTTGTTTGAGAACCTTTAGGTCAAAGGATGGAAATGAATGATGTAAGGGAAAATTTTGCAGATGAGGGCTAAAATGAAGCTTCCAAGGAGTGTGCTTAGTTTTTATAGGTTTGTTTGCTGTCACTCAGTCTTCTCTTACATATATAACAACTCTTTTCTTTGCAAACCCTAACCCAAGAGATATTTCTGCAGCCTAGGGTTTTGTCACATTAGGACCTTAAATGTCTTTTTTTCTTAGGAAAATTATTGCTTTGAAGACAAGAAAAAGGGCCACCAACCTTGTTTCTTTGACTACAGGAGGTTTGGGGGTAAAAAATCATTTTTTTTTACCCTTTTTAGCAAATTGAGACACACTCTGCCTGTGCGTAGTGCCTGGGTTGAATCGGGCAGGAGATGGGCTAGACGGGCCCGTCAGAGCATAGTGCCGGGTGGCTAGTAGGCAGTTCGAGCAGTTTGGGCCTTTTCCTGTGCTTGTGTGTAGTGCTTGCCTAGGTGTGTAGCATCGGGCTCTAGGTGCGCAACGCAGTGTTAAATGACACTACAGCCACCTCGCCTATGTGTAGCGCTGAAGGCCAGGTGCGTAGTGCCGGCCTCGGTGCGCAACGTTGGCCTTGGTGCGTAGCACCTACAAATTTTCACTAGTTTGCATAGAAACCCTCAAAATTTCCTTCAACGTTTATTTCCTTATTTTCTATGACAAAAATGAAATGAAAAAGAGGGAGAAAAGACTTTATAGTTTTTTGAAAAGATGATTTAATGTCAAAACCCACTTTATAAGGTTCATTTCTGCTCACTTTTTCTCACCGTGTCTTTTGACTGCTTTTGGTTTTGTAGGTGGCATTTTGACAGAAACTTTGTCTTTTTCCACTGTTGGAGGCCTCTTGAGGTCCTTTTCAAATTGATAGCCTTCCTGAAGAAGCCAAGACAATTCTTCTCACCTATATTTGGAAAATGAACCTATTTTAGGACTTTAACACCTATACATAACAAAATTATCACATTTTCCATTTCTCCCTTTGACTGATATTCTTCATCACTTTTCTACCTTTGGTGTAGTGGAGTATTTATTTTCATGTATGCCCTTCTTGATCTTATTTAAAAGCTCTGATTTTACCTTTGATGAGGTGGAGTTAGTGTTTTTTTGCCAAACCCTAGAAGGTAGTTGCAAACCCTTTGAAACCATCTGCTTGTGATGAAGGAGGTTTCTTTGTCACTATTTTGACCATCTTTGTCCATTTTCTTAAACGTCTGAGTTTTTAGGGATGCTTTGGAAAAGGAAAATAGCGTTGTCTTCTAAGTTCTCAAAGAAAAACTTATCAAGCTCATTACTTATATCTAAAAATCTTCAATAATTATTTGAAAGAGTTGAAGTGTCCTTTGATCCTTTGTAACCCTAGTATTGCTTTAGTCCTTGATCAAAACAGTTATAAACTCTGATCTCCATCAAACCCATACCTTGTTGTTTTCTTCTTGGTTGTGAGTGGTTTTCTTGTGATGGTGCCTCTCATTACTTTACCTCTTGCTAGGTTGATAGCCTTTTGACTTTTTTGCAGAAATGTAAGCAAGGGGCAGTTGTCCCCCTACAAAACTTGTGTTTAAGGCCAAATACCTTTTCAAATGATCTTTTTGATGATTTTAACGCAAAATAACCAGTCCTTTACTTCTTTGAATGCAATTTATTTATATAGGAGAAATAGAGTTTGTAGGGCACCAAATCCACCCTATGACTTTGTGAAACTCTAGGTGGCCTAGTGGAGGCTTTTTGGGACTTGGCTGTTGGAGTGAAACCTAGAACATGGGATTTATCAAGTGTGATACATAGTTCATGATTAGACTAATGCACTGAAAACCCAAAGACCAATGTACTTGATTTATCAAAGAGTCTACAGAGATAGTTTGAGACTATCAGTGTTTAGGAGTAGTTTGGGGGATACAATAAGCATGGTTGATTGGTGATCTTAGGTAGCAGTGGGGTTTTTAGGTGAAACAAAAACAGGGGATTTGAGTGAAAGGTGACAAGATATAGATAAAATGGGTGACATGGGATCTTAATGCATATTCTGAGACTGGTAGCTAGATGAGATGAAGTGATGAAATAGTGCAAAATTATCTTAAGGATAATGAAGGCAGTGGGATTTCTAGAACTCACAATGTCTATGAAATTTGTTTCTAGAAATCTTGGGATAATAATTTAGTCATCAACAATGCAAAAGTTACTGATGAATAACACAGAGAAGAGACACTTGAAACTTTTCAAGATGGTCTTGAGCTCTTGACACATAGAGTCCCATGCATGATTCAAGAGATGCATGAGGAAGAGGAGGGAGATTCCAGCGCTGGTACACTTAGAGAAGAGCAGCCAACACTCTTACCAGTAGTTGGAGACAATATTGTCCTGGTTGGAGGAACTCTTGTGTTCTGGCAAGAGGTCTCCACACATCAGTTGATCCAAGGTATGCATGAACTTTCATCACATATTGTTTCAGTAAATCTTATTGAAACTTATGAAGACATGCCATCAGGGCCAATGCGTAACCAAGGGTTAGAACAAAATGCTGATTTGAAGGAGCAACATATCACAGCAAAGAGGGCCCTTGATCTAATCAAGGAGGAGATTAAGAACTGTCCCAGTTCATCATTGTTGAGCTACATTCAACCCTTTGAGTTGAAGTGTAGAGTTTCAGAAAATGGGATGAGCATAATCCTATGTACAATAACTGGTTATGAGATTAGTATTGTGCCTTTCTTTGAGACAACACATGTATTACCATGCAGATCTACAGTGTTGTCACTTATTAGCCGTGAAAATGAAGAGGCCCCATCATTCTTGTAGCATTATCAAGGTAGCTTCACTCATGAAGCAATGGAGGTAAAGATGAAAAATGGTAGACATCTTGAGCTGAGGAATCTTTTCCCCTTTCTAGATGACCCTTTCTCAATGAGCATCTCACATCTCAAAGCGAAACTTATACTTCATTGGTTTTGGAGGGCCTTTGATGAAAAGAGAATCTCATTGAGAGATCTCATTGGAGGTGCACTTCAACATTTCATGAAGTGCAAAGTTCTTCATCAGTTTGGGGAAGATGGTATTCTACAAAGGGAGGATACCATGATTATGCAGCACATCACTTATCATCCTTATTGGAATGAGTGGGTGAGGATGATAAGCAAGAGGTTGCATGAAAACTTGCAGAATGATCAGGAGATCATGTCCAAGTTATGCAAATTTCTGAAAAATTAAAGTGTTCAAAATTGGTTGCAACCTGAATGACCAAAAAGGTCTCGTCGCTGTGATTCCGGTGTCGTGAATGGTTCATAAAACGGAGGTCATATGCGAAATTTATTCAGGTTTGAAGTCTCCAGTAAACTCCAAAATTCAGTTGACCAAGTTTGACTTTCCAACATTGGAAAAATAAAAAAAATATATTCCAAGGAATATTCTTGGAATATTCCCTAGAATATTCCATCTGGGCGAATCATTTTGGGACAAGTGGCAAGTTCTCATTTGATAATGGTTTGAATTTCAGTTTTCCTACAATTAAGGGCTGCCACGTGGTAGGCCCGAAGGCCACCACGTGGCCTAGGGGTCATGGCTAAAAAATTTTGGTGTCCGCGGAATTTGAACCGCAAACCTCCTGCCAACGGACAGAGCACTCCAACCAACCTGGCTACAATTCGTTTCTTAACCTATAAGCATTACAACATAGTGTTATACTTTGTATATGATTTGGGCGGAAAAGTTAAAGGGGCTAGACCCTTAGGACTAGCCCTGCTCCATATAACTATGCTTGCAACCAGGGTTCAATTGACAGTTGGTTAATGAATAGTTGGCAGTCAGTATCGACGGTTCCGGAGCCATGTGACCGCTCCACTATGGCACATTTAATATAACGTTTTTTTAACGGATTTCCAGGTAGTTTGGGCGGAAGTCCCTGTGACCCCACCCACATAACATTTAATTTGACATTTTACGGTTCTTCCGAATCTGGAGGGCGCGCCCAGATTTGGGGTTTTCACCAAATTTAACTCCAGCTATCTCCAGTTGCTCCATATTTGGTGGAGTTTGTTTAGGGATATTGGGAAAAATTGGTTTTGGCCATAACTCCCTCATTATTGAACCAAATTAGATGAAATTTTGAAATTTTAGTCAATTTTGGGTCTCTTTGACCTCCTGAGCACTTTGGAATAGGTTTCAGGTCGAACATAGGTGATCTTTAGTAGATTTTTCTTCAGGGAAGATGAAGAAGCCATTAGGGCCACCATGAGACAATTTTAGTTTGAGGCCTAACCAGGGGAGTTAGGGTCTTTTTCCAGAGATCCAATGGTCTAAATTGGATATTTAAGATGTTATGAATCTAATGAGATGGTTTTTAGAGCATGTAGAGAACTTTTGAAGGCCGAAAAACTTTAGTAAAGTTCCCAGGGTCATTAGTGCCAACTTTTGCCAGCAACAATGCAGGGCTTAGACAGAGCTGCTTGAGACCATATGCAGTGAAAAAGTGGTCATTATTGAATGAAAACATCATTCTGAATCTAATGAAAGATGTTTCAAAATTTTTTAAAGACTTTTAGAGGTCGAAAACTCAGCAGAGAAGTTTTCTTTGACCCTAGTGCCAAGGGGTGCTGATAGGTGATTGAGGCGAAACCGGAGCAGCCGGAGGCTATGTTTGATGAAAAAATACTCTATCTTGACTATTCAATTCATTTTGGAACCAATGGAAGTGGTTTTAGAACATTTTGAGAACTTCTAGAGCTCGAAAAGCTGATGTGAATTTCTGGGCAGTCTTGGGCAAACCATGGAGGATATCCTATTTGGGGAATGCAGTGCTAAATTTGAGCAATTTATCAGTTGATAACTAATGTATGATGTTTTTTGGATACATAAGGGGTGGTTTCAATGAGAGAAACAAAATTCTAAGGGAGTTTGTGCCATTTAGAAGCTTAGAGTAGCTTAGTGCACCGACAGAAGGAATCGTGTCAACAAGAGCCTAAAGCTATTTACAAAGTTTGGACAGAAAATTAAGGGATATCTATGGTATTTTCAGTCCTTTGGATCATTTTTTTATTGATTTTAATTAAGTATTTACTTGTAAAAAAACTTACCATAATCCCAAAGAGCTGAGTCATGTTGACAAAGCTCAAAGGAGACGTAGCCCACGAGATTTCGGGGGAACTCCTAGATTAAAATTGTTGTTGTGTTTGAATGATTATTTTCTGCCTTATGTTGCTGTCATACATGCTAAATTACAGCAAGAAAAAAATGAAGTTAAGACACATAAACAGTAAAAATTCATACACCTCTTTCAAGTAAATAATTCCGCAAAATTGTCAAGAACAAGCTAGATCATTTTAATTTAAACTGAGTGGTAGGTTCTTGAAATACATACAAGTTATCTAGACCATTTTCAGATCAGGTTGTTATCGGATCACTTGGTTTCTTGATTGACATAGAAGTTGCTTGATTATATAGCTTGAAAGGTGTTTAAACAGTGTAAAAGATTGATTGTTTTACTGTTTGCAAATTGATTGTTGTTTGAGTTTTCTTGAGATTTGGGGATAACTACTGATTAGCTAAGTCTTGGAGAGAAAAAAAAAAGGAATAAAGGGTTGAAGGCTTATTCCTTACCCCAAAGTACCTTAAGGTCTCCATTGGCACACAAACCTTCTTAACGATTGTTTGTTAAGAAGCTCTTGGAGTTTGTTTGTTGTTTGGCTGCTTGAATAAGAGTTGGTCTTTATAGCCATCTAGTTAAAAAGATTTTTCATTTGTTTTGAAAAGCTTTGAGAACTTTGTTGAAGTTAATTTGTTCATTGACATCATAATGACAACTTCTACAAGTGAAGTTTCCTCCTTCACAAGATTATTCGATGATGATATGAAGCGTGAATTTTTTATATTGAAGGAGATGGTACAGATTTTGTTTGAGGATAAAAGAGAAAGTACTGAACTTCGTGAACAGTTGTTTACCATGAAGGAAGAGAAGGAAGAAATTCTTCAAAAATTGCATGATATGGAGAGGAAACTCCATCAAGCCCAAGAGGCTTTGACCAAGAAAATGCATGAGGAAAAGGTAATCCATTCTAAATTTTGTTCAGTTTCCTCATTAGAAATATGTGTTGGTTCTTTCGAAAAACATACGAGAGGTATAGGGTCTAAATTAATGATTAAATGGGCTATGAAGGCAAGGGATTAGGCAAGCATGCACAAGGCATGGTTGATCCCATTTCAGTTGAGGAACGACTCAAGAATCTTGGTCTTGGTTATGAGCAGTTTAATGGCGAAGACTCCAAAAATATGGAAGCATGTGAGGCTAGTTTAAACAGAACCTTTATTCCAAGTTCTAAGTTGAAAATATGTAAAATTTGTTTCAAAGATGATTGCCATTGCTTTAAGCCTTTGTTGCAGCAAGAATATGGTAGATATGCAGCTTATGGCAAGCATGCAAGTTCAGACAGTTTTCAAGACAAAAATGGTGATGTTAATCTGCAAATGAAAGCTGTAGCCTCTACTAGTTCATCTTCTCATGAAGACAAAAAGAATGAACATTGAAAGCAACACAAGAGGTATAAATATTTTCATGATCAATTTGATTGTGTTTCTGCAAAGCATGATAATTTTGCATGCTTAAATGGAAGAAATATGTATTGTACATATTGTGGTCGATTTAACCATCATGTTTCGAGATGCTGGATGAAGAAGAAATCATATAGGAAGCAGATAAGGCAAAGACAACTTTCAAAGAAGGTGCACGTGTTTTGCACATTTTTCCAAAATAGGGGACATGGTGTCTCCCATTGTTGGAATTTGCATCCAACTAGTCGTCCAAAGCACATGTAGCAAGAGGACAAAACGATTGGTGCAAGTGGAACTAAGGAATGCATTATCGATGTGAAAATGGAAGATTCACATGAAGAAGTGTTGCAACAGCAAAATTCGCCATGGAGGTGTCTTGGAAATAAGTGGATGGACTTCTTAACATAGTAAGAAATACTCCTATGTACATATGCACATTTCGGTTGTATGCATGTATTTTTGTTGAAGATGTTGATGCAATATTGCATATAAATGTGGTTCAGTTGAAGGAATTTCTTTGTTAACTGTGATCTGGAACCTTTTTCTGTGTTTTTCTCTAAAGCTATCAGAGTTTTCTGAGAGCACTATTTTTTGTTTTTTGACCTCTGTTTCATCTCGTCTTAGGCTTGCATATGCTTGTTTGTCTCCTTTAAGTAGAACCAAGCCCCCTAGGCTTTCAATGCACTTCCACTTTTTTAGGAGGGCTTAAGCTGAGTAGGTAGTCTAAGATTTTCAGTGCTTTCAGCCATTGTTTCAGGGTCTGATATATCCTTTTTACAGATCCTTTCTGATAGGTTATTGTTATATCCAAAACCCTCTCTTGAGTTTTATTCGATCTTTTCCTTTGGGTCCCTTTGTTTTCCCTAGGTTTTTCACCTTTAACCTTATCTTTTGTAGTATTTTTCCCTTCTATTTTCTTGTTTTTTTCTATGTCATTCCTAGCAGTATCAATTCATTAGATCCCAGTCTCATAGACATTATATATATTGGCAATTTCAGTCTTTTTTTAGTCAATTTCACCCTCATTTAATCTGGTTGTTTTAGAGCCTTGTTTGGTTTGGGATTTATGCATGATTAGTTGCTTATTTTACTGTCATTTCAGTTTCATTTACGTTTTTTCAACATTTTTTATTTTTCTTTAAATAACCATCTAGGCTTAATTAAAATAAACACATGGCTTGCACACACTCACACCTAAAGCGAAGATTGCTTGGTTTACACCGCCAAGCCAAGCCAAGACATAAACATCATAATTAATTAATCTATCTCACATTAGGGGAATTTCAAGGTCTAAAATGGGCCTCCTAAGAAAAATGTACAACCAAAATTAAATTTATAAGAACAAATAGGATTCAAGATGATGAGGTCAACCATGGGGGATGATTCACCATTTTTTAACTAAAAGGGTAAAATGATTAAAAAATAATAAAATAATAAAACCACTTTTTCAACTCGTATTTTCAACGTATCTCCCAAAGTTTGTACTCAAATTTCAAGCGATAGTACTCATTGGATGAAAAATTTAATTCCTCATCCAAGGAGTAACCATGTTGCATACTTTTGATGGACCCTGCTACACGAAAAATGAGAAATAAATGAAAAAAACGTGATTGCAATCACATTTTTCATGTATTTCTCATTTTTCCTGTAGCAGGATCCATCTAAAGTATGCAACATGGGTATTCCTTGGATGAGGAATTAAATTTTTCATCCAATGAGAACTCCCACTCGAAATTTGAGTAAAAACTTTGAGAGATAAGTTGAAAATATGAGTTGAAAAAGTGGTTTTTTTTTTTTTTCCCCTCTAAAATTTGATGATGTAATCAAATATTATTTATTATTTCCACTATTATTTTATAATTTCCTTAGGAGGCCCATTTTAGATCTCAAAATTCCCCTAATGAAAATCCTTTGTTGATCACTCTTCAACCTTTTCGTGTCATTTTTTACTTGCCAACATTATGCCCCAAGGCATTTGTCACAGAGACTCCAAGGTCTTCACCCCCGATTTGTGTTAGGACGTATTACTCCACCTCGTAGGGTCTGAGTTAGTCCTCCCCTGAGTCCCCATACTGACTTTGATTCTGGTTCATCGGGTCCTTCCTATGATTCATACCCCGGTTCTCCTCACCCTCATACCATCACCATGTCATGTGTCAAAGAAGGTGTGGGTTCTCAAGCTGATGGTGGCCCTAGCCCTAATGCTGGAGCCACTACTAGTGGAAACGCTGCTGAAAGATTCACAACTACTCCTTTGCTACCTTTTATGGCAGATTTAAGAATTCCCTATTTTATCCAGTCAATCAATGACCCCATACTCCATGATGCAGGATGGTTAGCTCTGCCAACTAATATTCCTTCCGAAATTCCTAAGTTTGAAGGAAAAACTTGAGAGTACCCCACTAATCACTGATTACTTTACTAAATGGATAGAAGCCATCCCTTCTAGACAAGCCACAAACTTTGTCATTATTTGATTTCTTGAGAACAACATCCTTTCTAGATTTGGATGCCCACAAAATCTCATCACTGATAATGTTGTTGCCTTCAAATCCAAGAAAATGATAGACTTTTGTAATCGATACCATATCACCCTAGGCCATTCCATTGCCTATTACTCTCAAGGTAATGGATTATCAGAATCTTCAAACAAAAGCCTAGTCAACATCATCAAAAATTTACTAGAGGATAACAAGAAAACCTGGAATAAAAAGTTGGTGAATGCCTTATGGGCAGATAGACTAACTACAAAGAAATTTATTGGTACATCTCCCTATCAATTAGTATATGGGATGGATGTTGTTTTTCCATCTTCATTAGGAGTGCCAATAATGAAAATGATTCAAGAGCTTCAAGTAGAACCAAATGACATCCAAAGGAGGATAAACCAAACAATTCATTTGTAGCAAACCAGGGAAGAAGTTTATATCAAAGCCCAAGTAATTCAAGACAAAATCAAGAAGATATTTGATAAGAAAACTAAAGTAGATGATTTCTTCATGGGTGATCAAGTACTAAAATGGGATTCCAGAAGGGAAGACAAAGGAAAACATGGGAAATTTGATTTTCTCTGGAAAGGCCCATACATTATTTATGGTTACAGAGGCAACAATGCATTTTTCTTGAAAGAATTAGATGGAACAGATCTACTAGGTGGAGCAATCAATGGTCAAATGTTGAACCACTATTTTTCACCAGAATAACTAGTAGTTCATTTGATTGTATTTTACTCATTGTAAATATCTTAGAAACGTTTAGATTGGAGTGGATGATTATCTTGAAAATTTGAAGCCAGAAGAAGGCCCTAAGCTTTAAAAGATATAAAATCATATGTTTGAATAAATGAGATCACAGAAAGAAGTTCCAAGAAAAATAAAGCCACAGTTCCAAGGCCACTAATCAAAAATTTCTTGACATCTCACCAGGAGATTCCATCCCCAAGTGGAGCCACTGTTAGGGTCCTATAAGAATAAGGATCATAATTTTGAATTGGCTATGTTAAGTCTTGTAATATTGTACATACCTTTGCATTTCTGTAAATGTTTTCCCATATTAAAAAATGAAAAGAGGGCATGTCCTAAAAGAATAATCAAAGGACCAAAAGAAATAAAGGTTAAAAAATATATAAAATATGAACCCCACAAAAAGAAAAAAGAAAAAAATCTGAAAGTGTTGCACATTCAAATGCCACTACTCTTAGATTACCTTATTTTTGAAAATAAAATTGTGTGCAGCTTGTCCAAAATGCCACAATTCATGATGATCATGCAATCTAATCTTGATCATTCATGCCTTTAAATTTTGTCATGATAGTTAGGGAATAAAGATTTGACCAAACCATTTAATCTTGGCAGATCAGTAGTTAGGTAGAGAATAAATTGAGATCATAAGTTTAATCTGATCCATTGGAAGATATAAGGTTAGAAATAAGTCAGTTTTCTTATCAAAAGAAAATAAAGGGGTTAGCAAGCTCAAATTCACCTGATAAAGGAAAGAAAAAATGTTAGGATAAGTAAAGGGTAGGTAGAATACTTTTCAAAAGCTATAGAAAGCATCAGTTGGTTTATCTCTTATCACTAATATCTTTATAACCCTTCCCCTTGCTAAAATCCCTCTTCCCTTCTTGAAATCCCTTTCACCTTGCTAAAATCCCTTTCCCCTTTTTCTAAAAAAAAACCTTCTCCCCTTTGAAAAACCCCCTTTCCCCTTGACTAACCTTATTTTTTCATAAACCAACAAAACCCACTTTTTCATGTAGTTTAAAGCACTATATATTAATCGGGCCCCACTTTCCTTTGAATTAACCTTATCGCTTAATATATTTCATAAACACCCATTTCATTTTACAAACTCCGCATATATATTCCCCGACCCACTTTATTTTAAACCCTCTGTCTATCAATTACCCGACCCCACCTCACTTTGAAAGCCCCCAAATTCACTAGCCGTCCAATCACCTCCGGTCAAATCTAACAACCTCTAAACCCTTTCGAAATCCCCGTTGTTCAAAGTTTAAAACAGAGGGGGGGGGTGCGAGATGGGTGGTTTTATACAACCTCTCCCCTGCCATGCGGCATTACTACGTTTTATCACACCCCCGCCCCGATTCCCAAACCACCAAACCACATCCAAGGCATGAGATAAACCACCCACGCCAAGTTCAAAAATAATAAAACCCCTCCCTATTGTGTTATTTTCCTATTTTCTATTAATTTTCAAAAGAAACCGAAAGCCATTCCTGACTAAATTCAAGCCTTGCTGCAGTTCAGACCCCTTCCACGACCAAAGCACCATTACTCCAGGTAGCTTTGAGTACCCGACACCATCAAATAAGCTTATTAATTCAATAATTGAATGAAATTGATGGCTTCCCAAAGCGTCAAAACTTTAAATCCTTTGCAACCACCCCTGTTAGATGTCGACCACGCTCCTTTAGCCAATAAAGACTTTAAAATAAATAACACTATGATTGATAACAACCTTTTGGAGCTCCATTGTTGGAGCCATGACAAATTTGTTGATCAAGCATATGATATTCATCTATAGGACTCTAACCTACCAAAGTACACATTTCCACAGACCTACCAGTTCCCTAAGGTCATCAGACTGTACCAACTCAGCTATTTTCCAAATGAAAGAGCCATAGTCAGCCCTTACCAAGAAATCCTAATTACAATCACTGCTCAATATATTAACCAAATGTTGTAGATTCCATCACAACTAGAGGGAGTTCATTTATCCATTTAAACCCTTACTGGGATTTACCTAAATCTAGATTTTCCTAAGATGTTTCAAATATTTCATACTTTCCTCCCTCAATCAGTAGAAACTCCTAAAAACAACCCTCCATACTCTGCTACCATGTTTTCAGAAAAAACCAGACAAATTGTGACCATGTTTTCCTATATTTTAGGACATTTCACTGATTAGTGGGTAGATGAATCCATCATTGGTTTTCTCTCTACCTTTTACATAGGCCAACCGCCATCTATACTTTTCAACTTTTCTCGATTCCTAGCAGTTATGCATGATCAACTGATCAAACTTCCAGAAGAAGGAGTGTTCAAATACTCCTCAGTGTTATTCCATTTGTTCATATATTTCCAATCAAAAAGGTTTGCAGTTAACCTACAAAAACTGGACTCAAAGGGTAATCCTCAGTCTGTAATCTTTTGGACATCCTTGATCAGAAAGGATTCCACTAAATTTAGTTTCAAAGACTTTATTGATTCTTTTGTGTACCCAGTAGTTAATATGCTTAGCAATAGCATTCAGCCCAGATTCAATGATGTAATAAAAAAGGTTCTACAGTTATCTGATCAGAGCAAGATAGGAGACGGGTATTTATACCAGAATCACATACAGATCAGAGTGTATGGAAGCCAATTAATCCCTTTCAAGCTTCCCAAATACCTCCCAATTAGGATATTTTCTTTAGAGTACATCAGGTAGATCTTGAATTGTGTTGAGATATATTTCCTTTCATCCAAAAAGAAAACTCAGTTTAAGATAAAAAAACCAACTAGGACCTTTTTTTATGCAACAATAATAATGCTAGAAAGGAAGCATAAAGATGCTTACAAGAGTTAAAGTTCAGCAACAGTTTCAAATGGTCATATGACCCCTTGGGCGTCATAAGTAAATTGAGAATTAATTTTAAACTCACCCCTTTCATCCATGAATCTAAGCCTGAAATTGAGAAATATCCAACCAGTCAGAGTGGTTGGAAAGCACTCTATAGGTGGTGGAAAATCAGCTTGATACTAGTTCCATCCTGCTTACTCCAGCCCCACAAGATAGAAATTCAAAAAGGGCTAGAGAAGAAGGCTCTTATTCAGCAGAAGATACATCTGATAATAAATTCAAGCTTATGTACAAAAAGAAAACAAAGCTAAATCCAATGATAGAGAAAGATGAAACCATTGAAACAGATATTGTTATCAGGGATGATGCACCTACAACACATTCAGGAGAAACACCTCTTCCATCAACTTCCAGTGCATAAATCATTCAAAAGCAAAACAGTGCAGAAATTTCATTATCCAACAAGCCAGTTGAGAAAGAAAAAGATATCATGGAGAAATATAAAGAGATTAAAATCAAGAATGAAGCATTGAAGGCCATTACATATGCACAATACTGGAAACAAACTCCTAGTGATCAGAACATGTTTCTTTCAGCTTTTAACCTCAAAACAAGGAAAATGCAGATGACATTCCTACAACCAAATGTACATGCCCCCAAAAATTTAGAAGATTATAAAAAGACAACCTTTGAAGTTTCTGCCAAGGATGTGCATCAAATTGACCAGATTGAATTTCACAAACAATCAGGAGAGATGATATATTCAACTATGACACATAAAGCTCTAACTATCTAGAAGTTGCAGAACTCTCTAGAAAATGTAAGGTCATAATTATAGCTAAAGAGAGCATCATAACAAGAAAAATATAACAAGATTAAATCACTAGAAGATTTGGTAATTGAATTTGGTTATAATAAAAAAGACATCAAAGTAGCAGAAGAGCTTATCAAGAAGAAAAATGTAGACATAGATGCACCGAAGAAACAATTAAAATTACCAACTACTGAACATCCACAAACCAAGGAGGTTTTGGAGACAGATAATCAAAAGGATGAAATGATGAATTTAATAATTCAGTTGGCAGCTCAGCTAAAGGAAATGGAGATAGAAATGAATAAACTTGTGCAGGAAAAACAAGCCAGTATGGAAGCAGTTCCCATTACTGCTATTCCTATAGAATCTATATTAGCACCTGTATCTACATCACCACCAGTATCTACATCAGCAACAACATCAGCAATACCAACAGTCCATCCCACTGATGAGGCCAGAAAATTGATCAAAGCAATGGAAGATATGTCCATTCAAACTACAGATATCAATAAACTCAAGGAACAAGTAAAGAGCTTAAAATATGGAAAGAAATTGGTAGAAGTAATGCATCAAGCAAAAGTACAGAAAGCAAATAGATTGAATGACAAAATCCACAAGCTAGAAAACAAGTTATCACTAAAAGAGCCTTTAGCCCAAGAAAAACAACAATTGTGGGCCAATATCATTAACTCAGTTAATGATATTTGGCCTTATATATAGATTATATTTGAGAAGAATGAATTGGTAAAGGAATCTGTTGATGCAATTCAGAAAGTTAAAGTCAATCTTAGAAAGAAACTAGAGGAAGCATCTGAAATAATCAAATTCCTGAATTCAAAAAAGAAAATATGAATTGGAAGAGCTCGGGATAGCTGACATAATAGAGACTATCTTAGAGGTGAATAAAGTAATTTCAAAAATAAATTTGATGATATAGCTTGAAGAGAAATGTCAAACTATGGGACTCGCAGTGAATGGGTTTATGAACAAGTTTGACGTATTGAGATAGAAAGGTCTGCCTAATCCTCTGGTAATAAATGATAAAATCATGAGACATGAATATTATGATAAGAATATGAGGGAAGTAGCCAAAGAAACTTCCAAAAGTTCCTCAATTAAGGTCATTCCCACAGGCAAGGTACTTTTACATACTCTCGAAAACTTCTTTTACCTACAGCATGAGGTAAATCACCTATTTGTAAATAAGCCTACGTTTTCCAAATATACAGAGGCAGATGAGATTTACCATAGGATGATGAAAATCAAACTCCCAGATGAAGAAAAGTGGGAAAAATGGTGTGATTTACTATAAAGGATAAAAGAACACACAGGTGAAAGAAGATAGATGAAAGAAAAAAACAGGCAACGATAATCAAAGAAATCAGGGCCATATATCAGTTAGTTAGAAGGTGTCACTATCTTTTTGCATAAAGATATTTTAGATTCCTAGAATAAATCCTAGCTAGTTGACAGGATATTTTATAAAAATTTGTATGAATACTTCATAATTCAAAGTATCAAGGGTCAGTCAAGTGTGGACTTCTGAACATTTTGTTAGATGACTGATCTCTTGCCTGCAGGTTATTGTACCTATTTCCAGTCGACAGACTGAAAAAGTTATAAAGAAAATTCTTTACAAGATTCATTTGATGAGTTATCTCAGTGAAGTATAAATTTCAATTGTTCATGTTCTCTTTATAAGTATTCCATAAATTTATATGTGTTCTGGATTTGAATGTTATAACAATAGTTTTACTGCAGAATTTATTTAAATATTACACTTCTTTTAACTGTTATACATTTCTATTGTCTTTTCTGATATCTGATTTAGAGAATTCTTAATTTCCCTCTGATCCCGATTGACTCCTTCATCCTTCTTCATTATCTGGTTTAAGAAATTATTAATTTCTCCTTGATCCCGATTGAAAAATCACTTCACCATTTAGACTTGAGATCTAGCTTTGCTCACATATCTTGCCTTGTAACAATTTCCTTATAATTTGATTCCGTTATATTTCAAAGCACATTAACTCCATATCCCAATGGAAAGTTGATAAACACCTATTCATCTAAATCATTATTCATTTCTTGAGAACAACATCCTTTCTAGATTTGGATGCCCACAAAATCTCATCACTGATAATGTTGTTGCCTTCAAATCCAAGAAAATGATAGATTTTTGTAACCAATACCATATCACCCTAGGCCATTCCACTGCCTATTACCCTCAAGGTAATGGATTAGAAGAATGTTAAAAAAAAAATCCTAATCAACATCACCAAAAAGTTACTAAAGGATAACAAGAAAACTTGGAATAAAAAGTTGGTGAATGCCTTATGGGAAGATAGACTAACTACAAAGAAATCTATTGGTACATCTCCCTATCAATTAGTATATGGGATGGATGTTGTTTTTCCATCTTCGTTAGGAGTGCTAGTAATGAAAATGATTCAAGAGCTGCAAGTAGAACCAAATGACATCCAAAGGAGGATAAACCAAACAATTCATTTGCAGCAAACTAGGGAAGAAGTTTATATCAAAGCCCAAGTAATTCAATACAAAATAAAGAAGATATTTGATAAGAAAACTAAATTAGATGATTTCTTCATAGGTGATCAAGTACTAAAATGGGATTCCAGAAGGGAAGAAAAAGAAAAACATGGGAAATTTGATTTTTCTGGAAAGGCCCATATATTATTTATGATTACAGAAGCAACAATGCATTTTTCTCGAAATAATTAGATGGAACAGATCTACCAGGTGGACCAGTCAATGGTCGAATGCTGAAGCACTATTTTTCACCAGAATAACCAATAGTTCATTTGAGTGTATTTTACTCATTGTAAATATCATAGAAAAGTTTGGATTGGAGTCGATTATTATCTTGCAAAGTTGAAGCCAGAAGAAGGCCCTAGGATTTAAAAGATATAACATCATATGTTTGAATAAAGGAGATCACAAAAATCAGTTCGAAGAAAAACAAAGCCATAATTCTAAGGCCACTAATCATAAAGTTCTTGAAACCTCACCAGGAGATGCCATTGCCAAGTGGAGCCACTGTTAGGGTCCTATAATAATAGGGATCATAATTTTGAATTGGCTATGTTAAGTCTTGTAATATTGTACATACCTTTGCATTTCTGCAAATGTTTTCCCATATTAAAAAACGAAAAGAGGGCATGTCCTAAAAGAAAATCAAAGGACCAAAAGAAAGAAAGATAAAAAAGATATAAAATATGAACCCCACAAAAAGAAAAAAAAATAAACTCTGAAAGTGTTGCACATTCAAGTGCCACTACTCTTAGATTACCTTGTTTTTGCAAATAAAATTGTGCACAACTCGTCCAAAATGCCTCAATTCACGATGATCATGCAATCTAATATTGATCATTCATGCCTTTAAATTTCATGTCATGATATTTAGTGAATAAATATCTGACCAAACCATTTAATCTTGGTAGATCAGTAGTTAGGTAGAGAATAAAAATGAGCTCTTAAGTTTAATCTAAGCCATTGGAAGATATAAGGTTAGAAATAAGTTAGTTTTCTTATCAAAAGAAGATAAAAGGGTCAGCAAACTCAAATGCACCCAATAAAGGAAATAAAAAATGTTAGGATAAATAAAGAGTAGGTAGAATACTTTTCAAAAGTTATAGAAAGCATCATTTGGTTTATCTCTTATCACTAATATCTTTCTAACCCTTCCCCTTGCTAAAATCCCTTTCCCCTTTTTCTAAAAAAAAAACCTTTTCCCCATTGAAAAAACCCCTTTTCCCCTTGACTAACTTTATGTTTTCATAAACCAACAAAACCTTCTTTTCATAGTTTAAAGCGCTATATATTAATTGGGCCCCAGTTTCCTTTGAATTGACTTTCACGATTAATATATTTCATAAACCCCCATTTCATTTTACAAAATCCACATATATATTCCCAGACCCACTATATTTAAACCCTCCCCCTATCAATTACCCGACCCCACCTCAGTTTGAAAGAACACAACTTCACTAGCCGTTCGATCACCTTCGATCAAATATAACAACCTCTGAACCCTTTCGCACTCCCCACTATTCAAAGTTTAAAAAAGAGGGTTGGGGGTGTAAAACGGGTGGTTTTACACACCCGCTCCCTTGCCATGCAGCGTTACTACGTTTTATCGAACCCCCCCCCCCCATTCCCAAACCACCAAATTGCTTCCAAGGCGTGAGATAAACTACTTGTGCCAAGAAATAAACTACCAAGTTCAAAAATAATAGAACCCCGCCCTATTCTGTTATTTTCCTATTTTCTGTTGATTTGCGAAAGAGACCAAACACCATTCCTAACTAAATTGAAGCCTTTCTGCAGTTTAGACCCCTTCCACGACTAAAGCGTCATTACTCCATATAACTCTTAGTACCTGACACCATCAAATAAGCTTATTAATTCAGTAATTGAACCAAATTGATGGCTTCCCAAAGCGTCCAAACTATAAACCCTTTGAAAAAACCCCTGTTAGATGTCGACCACACTCCTTTGGCCAATAAATACTTTAAAATAAATGACACGGTGACTGATAGAAACCTTTTAGAGCTCCATTGTTGGAGCCATGACAAATTTGTTGATCAGGCAGATGATATTCATCTGTGGAACTCTAACCTGCCAAAGTACACATTTCCATAGCCATACTAGTTCCATGAAGTTATTAGACTGTGCCAACTCAGCTATTTTCCAAATGAAAGAGCATTAGTCACCCCTGAGCAAGAAATCTTAATTGCAATCACTGCTCAATCTATTAACCAAATGCTATATATTCCATCACAACCAGAGGGAGTGCCTTTATCCATTGAAACCCTCATTGAGCTTTACCTAAAGCTATATTTTCCTAAGAGGTTTCAAATCTTTCAGAATTTCCTCCCTTAATCAGTAGAAAGTCCTAAAAACAACCCTCCATACTCTGCTACCATGTTTTCAGAACGAACCAAACAAATTGTAATCATGATGTCTTGTATTTTAGAATATTTCACTGATGAGTGGGTAGATGAATCCATCATTGGTTTTCTCTCTACCTTTTACACAGGCCAACCACCATCTATACTTTTCAGCTTTTCCCAATTCTTGGCAGATACTGTGCATGATCAACTGATCAAACTGCTAGAAGAAGGAGTGTTCAAATACTCCTCACTGTTATTACATTTGTTCATATATTTTCAATCATAAAGGTTTGCAGTTAACCTACAAAAATTGGACTCAGAGGGTAATCCTTAGTCTGTAATATTTTGGACATACTTGATCAGAAAGGATTCCACTGAATTTAGTTTCAAAGACTTTATTGATTCTTTTGTGTACCCAACAATTAATATTCTTAGAAATAGCATTCAGCCCAGAGTCAGTGATGAAATAAAAAAGGTTCTACAATTATCTTATCAGAGCAAGACAGGAGACTGGTATTTATACCAGAATCACACATAGATCAAAGTGTATGGAATCCAATTAGTCCCTTTCAAGATTCCCAAATACCTCCCAATGAGGATATTTTCTTTAGAGTACATCAGGAAGATCTTGAATTGTAATGAGATAAATTTCCTTTCAGCCAAAAATAAAACTTAGTTTAAGATAAAAAAACCAACTAGGACCTTTTATATGCAACAGTAGGAATGTTGGAAAGGAAGCAGAAAGATGCTTACAAGAGTTAAATTTCAGCAACAGTTTCAAATAGTCATATGACCCCTTGGGTGTCATAAGTATATTGAGAATTAAGTTTAAACTCACCCCTTTCATCCATGAATATAAGCCTGAAATTGAGAAATATTCCAACCCGTTAGAGTGGTTGGAAAACACTCTACAGGAGGTGGAGAAGCAACTTGATATTAGTTCCATCCTTCTTATTGTAGCCCCACAGGATAGGAATTCAAAAAGGGCCAGAGAAGAAGGCTCTTATTCAGCAGAAGCTACATCTAATAATAAATTCAAGCTTATGTACAAAAATAAAACAAAGATAACTCCAGTGATAGAGCAATATGAAACCATTGAAACATATATTGTTATCAGGGATGATGCACCTACAACACATTCAGGAGAAACACCTCTACCCTCAACTTCCAGTGCACAAATCATTCAAAAGCAAAACAGTGTAGAGATTTCATCATCCAACAAGCCAGTTGAGAAAGAAAAAGATATCATGGAGAAATATAAAGAGATTAAAATGAATAATGAAGCATTAAAGGCTGTTACATATGCACAATACTAGAAGTAAACTCCTAGTGATCAGAACAGGTTGCTTTCAGCTTTTCACTTCAAAACAAAGAAAATGCAGATGAAATTCCTACTGCGAAAGGTACAAGCCCCCAAAACTTCAGAAGATTATAAAAAGATAGCCTTTGAATTTTCTTCCAGGTATGTGCATCCAATTGACCAGATTGAATTTCACAAACAGGCAGGAGAGATGATATATTCAACCATGACACATAAAGCTCTAAGTGTCCAGAATTTGCAGAACTCTCTAGCAAATGTAATTTCACAATTACAGCTAGAGAGAGCATCATCACAAGCAAAAGAAAACAAGATTAAATCACTATAATATTTGGTAATTGAAGTTGGTTATAATCCAAAAGACATCAAAGCAGTAGAAGAGCTTATCAAGAAGAAAAATGCAGGCATAGCTACACTGAAGAAAAAATTAAAATTACCAACTACTGAAAATCCACAAACCAAGGAGGTTTTGGAGACAGATAATCAAAAGGATGAAATGATGAATTTAATAATTCAGTTGACAGCTCAGCTAAAGGAAATGTAGACAGAAATGGATAAACTTGTGCAAGAAAAACAAGCCATTATGGAAGAAGTTCCCATTACTGTTATTCCTATAGCATCTACATCAGCACCTGTGTCTACATCAGCACCAGTATCTACATCAGCAACAACATCAACAATACAAACAACCCATCCCACTGATGAGACCAAAAAATTGATCAAAGAAATGGAATATATGTCCATTCAAACTACAGATATCAATAAGCTCAAGGAACAAGTAAATAGCATAGAAGATGGAAAGAAGTTGGCAGAAGTAATGCATCAAGCAGAAGTACAGAAAGGAAATAGATTGATTGACAGAATCCACAAGCTTTAAAAAGAGTTATCACTAAAAGATCCTTTAGCCCAAGCAAAACAACAATTGTGGGCCAATATCATTAACTCACTTAATGATATTTGGCCTTCTATATAGATTATATTTGATCAGAATGACTTGGTGAAGGAAGCTGGTGATGCAATTCGGAAAGTTAAAGTCAATCTTGGAAAGAAACAAGAGGAAACATATGGAATAATCAAATTCCTGAATTCAAAAAACAAATATGACTTGGAAGAGCTCAGGATAGCTGACAGGACATAGACTATCTTAGAGGGGAAGAAAGTAATTTCCAAAAGAAATTTGATAATGCAGCTTGAAGAGAAATGTCAAACTATGGGACTCGCAGTGAACAAGTTTATGAACAAGTTTGATTTATTGAGACAAAAAGATATGTCTAATCCTCTGGTAATAAATAATAAAATCATGAGACATGAATATTATGATAAGAATATGAGGGAAGTAGCCAAAGAAACTTCCAATAGTTCCTCAATGAAGGGTGTTCGCATAGGCAAGGTACTTTTACAGACTCTCATAAAATTATTTTACCTATAACACGAGGTAAATCACCTATTTGTAAATAAGCCTACATTTTCCAAATATACAGAGGTAGATGAGATTTACCGTAGGATGATGAAAATCAAACTCCTAGATGAAGAAACATGGGAAAAATGGTGTGATTTACTATACAGGAAAAAATAACACATAGGTGGAAGAACACAAAAATGAAAGAAGATAGATGAAAGAACGAAATAGGCAACAACAATCAAAGAAATCAGGGCCAAATATCAATTAGTTAGAAGGTGCCACTATCTTTTTGCATAAAGATATTTTAGTTTCCTAAAATAAATCCTAGTCAATTGACAGGATGTTTTTGTAAAAAAATGTATAAATACTTCATAATTCGAAGTATCAAGGGTCGGTCAAGTGTGGAATTCTGAACATTTTTTTAGCTGACTGATCTCTTGCCTACGGGTTATTGTACCAATTTCCAGTAGACAGACTGAACAAGTTATAAAGAAACATCTTTACAGGATCCATGTGATGAGCTATCTCAGTGAAGTATAAATTTCAACTGTTCATGTTCTCTTTCTAAGTATTCCATAAACTTATATGTGCTCTGAATTTGAATGTTATAACAGGAGTTTTACTAGAGAATTTGTTTAAATATTACAATCTGCTTTTAACTGTTATATATTTCTATGTTTTTTTTCTGATATTTGGTTTAGAGAATTCTTAATTTCCCTCTGATACCGATTAACTCCTTCATCCTTCTTCATTATCTGTTTTAAGGAATTCTTAATTTCTCCTTGATCCCAATTGAAAAATCACTTCACCATTCATCCTTGAGATCTGAGTTTGCTCACTTATCTTACCTTGTAACAATTTCCTTATAATTTGATTCAGTTCTCTTTCAAAGCACATTGACTCCATATCCCAATGGAAATTTGATAAGCACATATTCATCTAAATCATTAATTCCACCAACCTACAAAAACCAATCAAAAACCAAACCAACCAAGCATACATAACTAGCCTAAAATCCATTCATTAAATAAAGTTAAGTCATTAAGGGAGAGTCGTCTCTGAGTTTAGGAAGGCTAGATCCTATGCTCCAAAAGTGGTTTGTAGTTACCTCTTATTTATTTTTAACACAAGAACAACCTTTCGAAATTTCAGAGTGGTAACATATTGGCGACCATACTGGGGACAAATCAGTTCCTAGTTACAATAAATCTTAAAGGAAACAATTTTCATCATTTTTCGCATTAAGGTTTTAAAGGGTTGTTTGAATTTATCATAGAAAGTTAAAATTCTGGCTTCTAAAAGAACATATTATACAAGGGCTCATCCTGATCCACAACCTGGTACAATTTTTGATGATCCTGACAGAATTTTAAGAAAACCTATAAAAGTAGAAAGTCAAGGAAGTAGTAGTGAGTTAATCAAAGCGAATCCACTTCCTACGGAGTTATCAAGATATATGATATTCAATTTGATTTATCATTTGAACATTCTTTATTTCGTACCAAATATGAAAACTCAATCCATGATATTGTAATAGACCCCAATTTTATTCAATTTATTGAATCAAAAAATGATACTATACAACTTGATTTAGATCAACAGGTTCTAGATAATTTTGACCAACTTGATGCTTTAACTCCAACTTTGATAAAAGACATAAACAAATCCTATTTTCAATAGTCAGTTGAATTAGCTGCCCTAGCTGATGCTACCCCTAAGCTCTCTATAGTATCTTCAGAAACTGTAAATACAACTCCATTCGTATCACCTCATCTATAATATCCACCATGGTTCATTCCACAAAAACATTCATACCTAAACTTCCTCTCCAACCTAACGTTTCGAGTTCATCTTCAAAATTTTCAAGTCCATCTTCAAGCACCACTTCTTTACCTCCCAGTCAAGTTAAACTCTTAGCCATGGTAGTCAGATTTTCCCCTTTGGTCTTACAGGCCCCTTTACATTCCATGCCACAAGATTACCAAAGTAAAAATTTTCAATTCGATGGTACTGGTCAATATACGACTCATCAACATGTAGATAAAATGATAGACTTTTCTAAGTTACATGAAATTGATGAAGCAGATGTACAAATGAGATTATTTTCACAAACACTAGCAGGAGATGTTAAAAAATGGTTTAAATCTTTACCTGTTGGACATATTGTTGATTTAGCTGCTTTCCAATGATTGTTTATTAGTAGATGGGAAAGAAAGAAAAACCCTTTCTAGATATTATCTAAATATGAGAACATTAGAAGAGGTCCTAATGAATCTATTCAAGATTAATGTATTATGTTTATTAACATTTACAATGCAATTCCAGTGAATATCAAACCTCCACCAGACTTAGCCCTAATTAAATTTCCAGATGGTTTTGACACTGATATGTCATATCAATTAAGAGAAAGAAACCCTGAAACTTTAAAACATATGCAGATTAATGCAGTTAGTGTAGAAGATAACTTACTAGCTAAAAGAGAAAGGATGAGGAATGAGAGGAGAGTGACAATTAAGGAAGAACCTTCCACTTGAGATGTTAAAATAGATAGTTTAGCCAAAAATGTATAAAGACTAATGGATAGATTAGAGAACATGGAAAGAAAATCTTAGTGGGAAAATCAACAAGGTCCCTAAATTAGAAACCCCAACTTTAAGAAAAATCCTAATATTGGTAAATCAAGAGAAGTTGTACCCGATCAACAGATTAGACCACCTTTCCAAGAAAATTATGCTGAAATTTCACAACAACATGAAGAAGACCAGGACACCCAGATAAACTTTATGGGAATAAACAATGAAGATGCCATTTTTCGTACCCAGGAAGAACAAGAGTTGTACATGTTACAGCAATTAAAATTAGAGTCTAGAGAGTCCTTTAACTACAAACAAGGCTATGAATATACTATCTACGAAGTTCATAAATAATGTAGCCTTGGAAGAAAAAAGAACACAGAGGTTCCTATTAATAAATCAGTCCACACCCAAACTAAGAAAACAATAGAAGCTCCTATGACCAGAATTATGCAAATTCTCCCTAGAGAAACTCAGAAAATTTCAACCCCAAAGATTGTAGACATCACATCAAATGCTACCTAAACCATTCCAGACAAGGAAGTTGAAAACAAAACTGTTGACACACAATCCGAATTACCAAGTGCTGATAAAGAAGACAAAACTAAAAAAACCACAATTGGTAAAAATGAAATGATTAAAATAGACAAAACCCAAATACCATTCAATATCAAAACTGAGATATCAAAATTGAAAATACCAGTTCCTTTAACAGAGTTGGTGAAAAATGATTCATACAAGACACAAATTACTGAAACATTAAGCATATCTGAAGGTGAAGATGCTATCAATCTCAATGATGATCAACCTGAGTTATTATTTGGTCCTGAAGTAGATGGAAAACATCAACAAGGGGGTGTCCCTCCATTCTACATTAGCCTAAAAATTCATGATAAAATCTTACATAATGCTATGTTGGATTCAGGAGCATCTCATAACTTAATGCCTAAAGCAGTCATGGAAAAATTAAATTTAGACATCACCAAACCCTATAAGGACCTTTTCTCCTTTGATTCTAGTCAATTCAAATGCCTTGGCCTGATCAAAGTATGTGTGTAACTCTAGTCCAGTGCCCAGAAAAGAGTATCGTTATGGACGTAGTAGTTGTTGATATCCCTCCCAAATATGGTATGTTATTATCTCGCTCATGGGGAGAAAAATTACAGGGATCACTACAATTAGACATGTCATATGCTACCATTTCTGTGTTTGGTTAGCAAAGAAGCTATATAGAGAAAATTTGATGAAATACATGGTAATTAGTTCAGAAAGACACAAAATTTCCCTATCTATTCCATGCATTCTGATTTGGACTCATTTATATTATGTAATTTAGACAATGACAAGGATAAAATCACAGCTGTAGAAGAAGAACACCAAGAAGTCAATACTGAGAATTCAATTACTAAATTTGAACCTGCAATAGATGAAAATATAACACATGAATCTTTGTGGCATCTAGATTTTGATGACTCTGTGAATAGATTAGGAATAGGAGCTAGAGTATGGATCTACAATTTAGAAAATGATCATTTAGAAGGACATGCTTTTAGATTAAATTTTAAATGTGTTAGATTCAGTCTTTACATCCCTCCGTCAGAGATAATTTCTCCTATTGCATTTAATTGTTTAGGTGTCTCATTCCACTCATTCATCTACATTCCATTAGGGGCATGCCATTGACTGACGGAAGGGCTTTGTTTTCTCATTTTCCCTCATGCTTGTACTTGCTGGGTTGGTCAAATTTCCTCAAAATTTGTCAAAGTTCAGTTCATGTCATCTACAGTCATAAATGCCATTTTGGTCAAAAAGAGTCATTTAGTTTCTGAGTCTAGGGTTTAGTCTTCTGAGATGTTAAATAATGCGCGCAGGCCATGAGGAGGTTTTCCATAAGTTTTCAGCTCAAAATTTTTATTATCAAACATGCTCGAGGACATTTCTTGTTCAAAACTCTGTTTTGAATAAGAAATTGTTAAAATTTGTTTTTGTAATACTATGTATTTTTCCACCATGAAATTCTTCACCATGCAAACTTTGGTTCTCCTTTTCCAAGGATCAATGCCACCATCCCTGCAAAAATCAACCAATTTCATCATTTAAAACTCAGAAAGCCATGAGGAAACAAAAAGATAGAAGTTGTATTAAATGAAAAAATGCGAAAGTTAAAAAACATTACAACATGTGTTTTGAAGAAGTAAAAATCAAAACCATCTCTTTTCAAGAGATTTCTCAAAGTTATTTATTCATTTGCATTAAGAGACATTCAAAAAATCTCAGAGAAAAGTCGAGTTTTGAGGTGGAAGAGCAAAACTGCGTTTTGAGGAAGACTGACTGTGTGTTAAGTTGCGCGCGACGCATTGAGATAGGCCGCGGCGCATAGGTGCGACGCGGCACATAGAGCCGAATTACGCCGTGTTATTTCCTTTTGGCGCGGTGCACCCACTGTATGCAGCGCATTGGGCTTGCACGTGGTGCATAGAGCCCCAAGGCCAAAAATCACTTCCGCTCCATAAAAACTCGATTGGTTTCGGCTCAATTTACTCCAAGTAAGTTTGAGAAAGGCCTGTTCAGTGTTTTTATTCATGTTTGCTGTGTATTGAAGAGAAGGAATTCAAGTGTTTAATGGTGAAAGTGTTGGAAATGTTGTCATTGATGGCAACGGAGATGGAAAAGGAGGAACATCTGAGGCAGCAACAAGGCAAAGAGAGCAGCATAGCAGCAAGATGTAGAGAGAGTCGAGCAGTAGAGACAAGTTCATTTAAAGAAGAAAAGGTAGCAAAAGGAGAATTAAGGAGTAGCATCAGTCAAGGAGCAGATGAATTAAAAGAGAGAGCGTAAGAAAAATAGCTACAGAGACAGAGTTGTTATCATGGAAATGAAGATAGCAAAGAAGCAAATGAAGGAAACAAAGGAGGCAGCGCTGAAGCAGAGACAGGCAAAGGAGGCAGCGCTGAGCAGAGACAGGAAAAGGAGGCAGTGAATACAATGGAGGCAGCAAAGAAGCAAATGAGCGGAAGACGACCTGTGAAGGCTGTTGTTATCAGGGAATAGCAGAAGCGAAACATGAAACGCGACGAAGCGGAAACGATTATAAAATAAGAGAATCATACCCCAATGTAAGGCGTTACACACAATGCAGACCTGCTCAGAATCGCACTTTCCATATTATGACAGAAATGAAGCAATGGAAGACATATGAAATTCGAAATCATGATTTCGCAAATGAAACGACGGCGTATAAATTTAGGGAATCACACTCTCCAACCGGCATTATACATATAACTTATACAAACATTATTCCGGGAATCGCTTCACTCCAGCGAAAAAATATATATATAAACATATATATCAGTTATATACAAGAAAAGCACATATAACATATACAAACATAATTCCGGGAATCGCTTCACTCCAGCGGCAAAATATATATATATATATATATCCATCACCTTACATATATGTGCAGCGCATCATATAAACAAAGGTCAAAGCATAAATATATACAAAAGGAGCGCTTTATTATAAGTTTCATATTATTAATCCTGAAAACAAAAGAACCAAAGGTCCAAGGCATATATATTATGGAGCGCATAAAACAAATTTTTATAAGGTGGGACCCCTCCCCAATCGGATCGGAAATGTGAAGAGTCCAAAGGTGGAAGCGCATTGCAATTACCGATTGGCGATTTCCGATTGAATCGCAATCGGAGCACATTGGAGCTGCAATAGTTGAGTGATATCAATTCAGGCGATTGGCGATTTCCGATTGAATCGCAATCGGAGCACATTGGAGCTGCAATAGTTGAGTGATATCAATTCAGGTGATTGGCGATATCCGATTGAATCGGATCGGACTGTGGAACAATTAACCGGTTTGGCATTCAAACATTGCGATTTGCGATCGCCGATTTGCATCGCATCGGAGCAGGTATTAAAAGGTATATATATATATATATATATATTATGGCATTGTGTTGATTGCCGATTGTGATGATTGGAATCATATCGAATCGGAATCGGAGCAGGAGTGATAAATAGCATTCGGAGAAGACTCATTGCATCGGGAAGTGTGTTAAGTGGGCCCAAAAGGAGTTCTTATATGTTTAATATGTCTTCACTATATTACGCTGAGAATTGATTTAAAAAGGAAGTGTGTATGTATGCCGAGAGTTGAAATTACTTATTTGTATATATGAAAGGGCGCTGTTAGATGTATATATATTACATTGTTGCGGTTGTATTAAAACATGTTGCATGGTCTGTAGACCCACGGGCCTCAGCTTAACGGGAGGGCGATTATTAATGTAATACAATTGTAATATATGTATGTTCCGGCCTGCGGAACTCGCCACATCAACAAGACACTTGCTGCGTGTAAAGGATTGAATTACAGTCAGCAGATTCATTTATATATAAAGCGCCGGTATAAAAATAAAATAAAAATGCAGTTCATAAATTCAGGAGTTACGCAGCAGCCATAAACAGAAAGGCATACAGAGAAGAGAAAGGGACAAAGAGACAGTTAGAGAAAAGACAAATGCGTAGCAAGCCAAGAGACAAAATGAGTGAGCTGGAGTTCACATTGTAATTCGAATGTAAATGTTTTAATTTTTTTTATTGTTTGTGATGCATTTGCAAGTCTCCGGAAGAGAGCAAATATCCCACTGTAATATTAAAATAAGCACCTACAGTTACATTTTTCTGAGTAAGCTGAAAAGAGATGAGAAGGCAGAAGGAAAAGAGACATGACTGTCCATTACGAATTCCCAGTAGAATACAAATAGTCATGAAGCTATCTTGTATAAAAGGGGGTAATATCCAAGAGGAGAGTTTGATGAAAATAGAATGAGAAGAGGAGAGAGTGTGCAGCAGAATTGAAGATAGTTGAAGAAAATAAGCAAGCTGCAAGAAGAATGTGAATAAGGAGGAGTTGAGCAAAGAAGAAGAAGGGGCTGAGCAGAGATGATGCAGGTCCGATATAAGAGTTGATGAACAGCAGAGAAGAAGGTACAAAACAGAGCTGATATCCAAGGTAAATCAACAAGTGTTTTTCTTTTGAAAGAGTAAGGAAGTTGGATCTCTCATCGGCTTTGCATTGACAGATGTCAGCTAGAAGCCACCGAGGTAGGAGCCCATGTAGGTTGGTGCCCAGTGTCAGATGAGCTGGTGCTTTCCATCAAGCTGAAGCTGACAAAATGTCGGCTTGTAGCTGACTTAGGTTGGGGCCTCCTGTAGGTTGGTGCCCGCAGAAAATTGAAGGGAGTTGGTTCTTCCTTGCAAGTTGTAGCTTGCAGAATTGAGGATAGAGCCTCCTGTAGGTTGGTGCCTGCAGAAAATAGTGGTGAGAGGGAGCTGGAGCTTGCCTTTGCATCACAACAATAATAAGATGTGGTTTTCTCCCTTTATGGGTTTCCACTTATATCTGGTGTCTCTGTGCATGATGTTTATGTGTTGATGTGGTTTATCTCATCTACTTAATACTTGCTGCTCTCATATTCAAACTGCTATTACATTAACAAATCTGTTTGATAGTAATACTTGTTGCTCACAAATTAAGATTGCTCACATATTAAGTTGACCATGAAATGAAGGTGTAAATAAGATTTAAAAGAAAAGTATTAAAAGTCCATGTATGTGTTAAACTGATTCACCCCCCCCCCCCCCTCTCAGTTTAACCAAGGGTTCAACAGAAAGACTTAACCCTATACCCATATTGAAATTTTCTCTTATGGTTTGAAAAGAGATGGTTAAAACTTGAAACTTTGGTGTTTAAACTCTCATTCCATTGACATTTGTGTTCTTGTTATGGTTATCATTTTTGTCACTACTATCACTGTCATACTATTATACCTACCATACTCCTATTTCCTGCTGTCCCATGCTCCTTATTCCCTTTTATTCCCATGTTATTGAATCCTCAAACCCTGTCATTTGTCACCACTTCCCTTCATTGATAAATTCCTAATTTCCATGATATTCAAGGGTTGCCTTTATGTCTTTGATTTCATTTATATATTCCCATTTCATTAACTCTTGTTACTAAAATACCCCCCCATTACTATCACTCATTCCCATTACTTATAAATCCCCAAATCCCTAAGTCCCCCAAACAGTGACTCTCCTCACACTTAAATCTCATTTGGCAGTCCTTTTCCCGCTGTGATATTTCTTCATAGCATCTCATCATATATGTGACACATTTGGCATCAAAGCATACACCAAATTATTGTTTTCACCATACATATATCAGCATATACTTGTCAAACACCTTGTTTTTAGCATCATGTCAGAGACAAATTCATCATATGAGCAGGACAGTGATTCAACCACAGAGCTAAATGTACCGAGGAGGTCTCATAAGAGTGGCAGGCACGTCAGGGAGGAGCCCACTTCTTTGGCTCAATTGCAGGCCTACCCGCTTGCAATGACATGCTTTCAGCAACATTCATGTTTTCGGTATTGCGAGATGATATCTCAGATTCAACACCATCCAGAGTTAGTTCGCTTATTTGTCCTACATTTGCGTGATGGTCATGTAAATCTTGCTGGAGTGAACTTCACTTTGACACCAGGGACCATTTCTGATGCAACCGGGATACCGAACATTAGTGAGGAGTGGAATAAGAGACAGCAGTTAGATAGAGCATATTATGAGCCTTACATCAGACCGGGATATTTGAGGCAGTTGAGCAGAGTGTTCCTGTTCCGGTTTCTGAAGGAGTCCTATGCACCATTAATAAAACTCATCATTAGATACTTCAGCTGCGAGGGTAGATTATCGCGCCTTTATGCATATCATATCATACTTTTGATGCAATTCATGAGAGTGCAAATGATGAACGTTCCATACTTCATGTGCCGAAACATAGAGCGGATGACTACCCTCGTGCAGAAGAAGACTCCAGAGTAGCAGCATAACAGCATTTATCATTATGCACTCATAAAAATCATTGTAGTACATCAGCTTGGTTTGCAGGGCATCACATGGGATGAGTTCATTTCCCGTGACTTCTTTGCAGCCCTCGAGCCTCCTCCCGAGATTGTTCATGATGAGGAAGAGCCTTCACATCAGTTTGAGGTTCCTGAGACTGAGCCTATCAGTGTTGCAGTGTGTGTGACATATCAGAGAGGCCACAGAGCCTTATTTGCAGTAGCACAACGAGTACTATCTCCACCAGGGGTGGAAGGGGTCTCGTTATCTTCATCAGCAGCGCGAGTACTATCTCCACATGGCGTGGAAGGGGTCTCGCCTTCTACATCAGCATAGGTACAGGACAGAGGCAAGAAGCCTATACATGATGAGGGCCCCTCGCGAGGCCAAGATACTGATTTTATTTTGATCGATGTTGATGCGAGCTCTCCTAGCTCAAAGCTGAAAGAAATCATCCAGGAACAAAAGGCTGAGATTGATACTTTGATCGTGAAGTTGCAGAGATCTCAGTGGGTGATAGATTACTTGGAGCAGTGTAATAAACAACTGGAGGATCAACAGACACTCATAGAGTTGCGGAAAATCCGTGAAGACCGTGAGTTGGCCCGGAAGAGACCAGGTGACATGACACCATTTGAGCGAGAGACTTGCCTTACGCACATCAACATTCATCTGGAGAAGCTCTTGGAAAAGTCCACTAGGGATAAATACATGCTTAGACATATGAAAAACCACTATTGGGCCCGCACACACGTTTGCAAAGAAAAAATGAAGATCTTGAAGGCAAGGTTGAGAAAAGAACTAAAACGTTGGAAAAGGCCTGATCCACTCCGAATATTGGCTGAAGCTTCCTTGGTTGAACATGAGGCATGATGGGAGACCTTCACTCCAAATTTCAGCAAATTTGGAGAAGATTTTGTCATTTTTGAAAATTTTGGTTGCAAAACAGGTTTTTCTGCCCGACGCGTCGCGCCACCCGACGCGCGCTTACGTTTGGGACATCTTCTGAAAGAAAAAATTGCATTTTTTGGTTTTTCATGATATATTATGTATGTTCAGGAATGGCCGAAGCATTTCATCAAATTCTGGGCTGCCTAAAGGGCCAAAAACACCTTGAAAATGGCCTTTCTGCCACTTTTTGCACCAGCAGGAACCAGTCTTGGGAGATTACAGTTTTGGAGGGGAAAATGACATCCAAATTGAAAAATTCTACTTGGTTTGGATAGCAGACATCCAGGGTTTTCCAACGAGCTATCATGAGATCAATTTGGACTTCGTTCAGTGCCTCAAAATCACCTCCAAAGTGGCGCGACGCATAGGGAATTTGAGCGCGACGCATAGAGAAATTTTGCCTCATTTTCACTCTTCAGCTCAGAAATTCGCCCAGTTTTGACTAGTTTTACTTTTTCATATGATGATTGATCTATCTTGATGTAATTTGGTAACCATGATGTAATTTGGCATATATTTACTTGTTCTAGAGGATTCATTCACTAGAAAGTGAAAATTGAGTGAATGGATTAGTTTCCTAGCATATAGAGGCAAGTTGTTTGGCTGCCTAGATTTTAGCTCCATGTTTAGAATTGGTTGAAACAACTCCTAGAAGGATGAGATCGACCCCTAGAGGCATGGGAAGGGGTTAGGATGGTCCATATATTGTATTTTCTGAGACATTTTTAAGGTTGGATACTTGGGAAAAGTTTGGCACCTCATTGTACATTCATTTCAGATTTTTGGCAAAGGAAAGACCAGAGTTTTGCAGCACTTGTTGGGATCCATGTGGCTTCTAAGTTTTGATGATGTTTTCTTCTTCCATGTTATTGTAAGTTTCATTAATGTTATATGTATGCCATTTCCATTCTATATGCTTCTGAATTAAACAAATGAGTAATTGAGGTAGAATTCATTGATTTGATGGTGCTCTGCCTTAAGCTTTTGTTTATTTTTACGTGTTTTTCGTCAATTTGAAGAGGATCCTTGCACTCTCTTTCCCTCTTCAGCTCCTCAACAGTATTTTATATCCATCCATTGAATCTAAGACATCAAAGTCATTGCCTACCCTGCCCCAACTTGAACTCTGTAAGAATTTGACCTCATCCCCAAGCCCAAAATTGTTTATCCCTTTTTCCAACAAAAACCCCTAAAAATCAAAATCAAACCCTCCTATTTGTTTATCTAGCCTAAGATCAGTTGTTTTTTTAGTCATCTCAAGCCCTTTCGAATATTTTCATTGAGATTGACCCGGAGAGAGCCCTCTCCTGTCCTCGTAGGGCTAGCTACGAGGCTGAGCGTGGTTTGGTGTTGTCCTTCTTCTGCCTTATTTCAGCCTAAGGTGGATTTGGGAACTAACAAAATGCACTAATAACATGGCAGAATATGAAGCATTAGTTCTAGGCCTTCAAATAGTAAGAAAACTTGGAGCTAAAAGAGTTTCCATCATCGGAGACTCAAAACTCATTGTAAAAAAATTCAAGGGAGAGTACCTTGTTAATAGCCCTAGACTTAGCCGTTACAGAGAAACCATCCTGGACTTAATAGGATGTTTCCTTAAGACTAACTTTGTTGTTATTCCAAGAAAGCAGAATATGCAAGCACATAGCTTGGCCACTTTTTCCAGCACATGCAGGTTACCCTTTCAGCCAAATCATCAGTACACGGCTTAGGTAAGACATAGGCCAACCATACCTGATAATTTGAAGTATTGGAAAATATTTTCACAAGACTCAAAAATTTATGATTGTATGAATTGTGAAGGAGAATTTCATAATTGTAATATAGAAACTAACTATACATTAGATTACACCATAAATAATGAAATAGATGTAAATTACGTAAATAAGATAGAATCAACTAAATTCACTAAATTAGAAATAGAACAATTAGAAACTGTATAAATTGAGGAAGTAATCTGTTATCACAAAATTGCACTTGATTGGATGTTGATCAGACAACTCTATGTAATTGTTTCAAACCAAATTTTAACTGAAGCTTAGCCTCTTCAGTCTAAGAGGGCTCTCTCAAGGGGTTTTATGATATTTGATTATGATAGTACTAGATGGATAACTCTATTTGAAAAGTAACTTATTTTTTATGTATGTACATTGAAAAGAATGCAGGCTTGCTACCATTGGGCTTATGGAGTCAAAAATCTATATTTTCAGTGGAAAGGTTTCTTGATATGGAAGCTGAGGTAGATAGGGGTCTTTAACAAAGGAAATTCACTCATAAAACATAGAAAAACACAATCATTTCATTACTAAAGGAAGTTCGAGCATAGAGTTATGAATTCTGCATTATAGAAATGAAATATACTGCAAGTGGTAAGACATAAGATGTAGATCAATTAGACATTAAAAACCCCATGAGAATCTTAGGTCTGTTAAGAAGAAATTCACTCTGTATTACTGATATAAATCAAAATACATAAAGCAGCAGTTTGGTGAAAAACATCTCCCACCCCTCACTATTTCAATACTTTGTCTTTAAATAGACATTATTACAACAAGGATGATATTATTGGTGGCTAGATTCATCGAATTCTCCTATGACACATCATATAATTGAGAAACATGACTTCTAACAAGAAACTGACAGTTATACCTTAAAAAAGACATCTCCTAATAGGAATCTAACTGCTATTTATTACATATTCTACCTTATCTTTGTGAAACAGTTACATGTCAATTTCAAGATAAGAATCACATGCTCGAAAGATACATGATAGGTTCATTTCCACTTTACATATTTAAGACTCTCCTAGATATGTGGAACAAAACCCTATTTTTAGGAGTGCATAACATTTATCTTCAACGAGAGCTTTAGCTAATGACCTGTCTCCACAACACTTTTATTGAGTCATAATATTTTATTTTAAGGTCCCTTGACATGTTGGAGGAGTCCAACTGTCCAAAAATATCATTAAGATGCTCCAAAACCTTCAGAAATAGCTTGCTACAAAAACAGGACAGTTTCGTAGCGAACTTTGGTAGCGTTGAAAAAGTAGCTTCTACACTCAAAAACTCTACTCCTTTGTTGTTCCATGGTGTCAATCAATCCATGACACATCACCACCATAAAACTCCATTCTTGAAAACTGAAAAAATTTACTTTAGAGGAAAAATGGCTCCTACAGGTTTTTTCGTAGCGTTTTCTTGGCTTAAAGCCTGGGAAACACTACGAAATTGTGTAAAAGTGCAGAAATTCCATATTTCAAAATTGTCTCCAAAAAGTGACTTCCAGCTACAAAAACTTAATCTTCTGCATGTAATGAACCTTATAAAACACATTCAAACTCAACTTAAGGCTTTTGTGGTGTTTCCTCCTCATTTATGATTAGTTGAGCTATGGGCTCCTCAACCACAGTCATCTTCAAACATTTCTTCTCCAGCTCTTCATGAATCAATCCTAATTTCTCTTGAAGATATTTAACTTGGTCCTTCAGTGTCCTATTCTTAGATTTCAAATGTGAGTTCATTTTTCTAATGTGTTTGACCTCTCCTCTGAATGGATGAGTCCACTTGATCAAATTCTATATATTGTTGAATGTCTTTGACACACTTATGACCTGTTCTTCCCAAATTTATTTCATTTTCTCAAACTGCACCTTCTAAACCATGTGCTTCCTTGCCTCCTTCTTTAAGACTGATATTTCATCATTTTCTAGCTTCAACTGCTCCTTAAGGATTTCAACTTCTGACTTCTCATTGATTTTCTCTTTACCCTTATTTTGTTTGTTGAATAATTCTTCTTCTGGAGGTGAGGAGAGGTCAATGATGCTTGGTGGTGGCTGAACAATTTCAGTGACCTTCTGAGCCCCTTTGCTACTTTCTAAGAATTTTCTTGCATGTCTTGTCATTGGTTTTCTAGCTTGAAACATGAATCATGCATCTTCACCTGCAAGGTCTAACTTATTAGATGTTTTTCCTTTCTTGAGCTTCCTTCCTCCCTCATTTATGTATTTAGCTTGGACAATGGGAGTTTCTTCAATATCAATGGCATGTAAGATGTCCTCTAAGTTACCCTTAGCCACTGTTTGGCTCCTTGTAGCTCTCTTGTTGCCATGTTTTCTCACTGTTGGCTTTTTTTTTGCAGGTGTAGCTTTGGGTGTATAAACCTTCTACAAAGGCTCCGTCTCCATGATCACTGGCTCTAATTGCTCTGCCACTGAAGGTGATGGGATATCTCTAGGTTTGGGAGTTATTTTTGGACTGATACCATCTACTTCAAAACACAGTTATGAATAGAAAAGATGAAAAATATCTGCCTAATATTTTTGACTCCTCTAACACCAGCAACTTGATCAAACCATGATGAAAAAGAGTGGTTTCATTTCCTTCAGATTTAACTTGAATTTTTTTTGAAATTTTAGCTAAGCTTCTGTATAAGTAAAAAGGTAAATCAAGAGACCTCTTACCCACAAAATGCAGTAGAAGCCTAAGGACATAGGAATAAACCATGTGGTACCTCCCTTCACAGTTGAAGTACTTCTCAATGATCAATAATAACTTTGAGTATTTTTCATTCATATAGCTCCTTGGGATAGCATTTGTAAGATCAAATTCACTATGCTCTATCTTGATGAATGTTTTACACTCCTGCATGGTGAACTTGATGCCTTTGAACCATTGCTCTCCTCCTCTAGGGATTATTTTTGCTGCTGCAATGGTTTCTAGTGTTACTATGAGATTTAACATTCCCACCTTTGTAGCTGATCCAGTAAAAATCTTAGCAAACTCCTTTGAAACCTGCAAATTGCACCCTTGCAGCCTTTGGTAGAACTGTAAACACCCTGTTCTTCTAAACACTTCCAATGCAGTGGGGTCTTAATTTAACGAATTCATGTCCATTGGATCATATCTGAGGTAATGACCACCTTTTTTGGTCTTCTTCTTCACAACCATGGTGATTTTATACCTTGTTTTCCTCGCTTGATTATTGACACCTGCAACTTTTGAAAATATCAGCAACCAACTTGGCTTGGTGAAACATCTCTCCAGAACTCACTAGCATGCAAATATGAAGTGGAGAATGAAAAATAATCAATTGGGTAATGTTTTAAAGTTTCAATGACAACTCATGCTTTAATCATGCCTCATACATGCTAAAAAATAGTAATAATGACCTCAGACATGACCTTTGTACCTTGATTTAACCCTAACTAAATCGAATGACATCCACCCTAACACTTGTAATCATGGACTAACACCTTGCACCGGATTTGACAAGATAAACAAAAATACCCTTTTTCATAGTGTGGTTAGTCCATTTCCTGACAGTTTCACTACAAAACTATTAGGCAGTTTCGTAGCGAAAACTGCTTTTTTACAGTGTAAATCACTATGAAAAGAGGAAAAACTAGCTAAAGTGACCTTTTGAATTCAAAATCTTGGGAAATGAAATATGTCAACAAATGATGACTAATGGGACATGATATGACTTGAATGGAGGTGGGTTTGAACCTTATAATAGGTTAAGATGAAAAAAATTAAATTTTTCTATGACCATACGTTTGTCAAATGAACTCTAAGACCATGTAAAATAATGTTTCACTTTTTCTGAGTGCATTAGGAGAATTTTGAGGTCTAAAATGGGCCTCCTAAGGAAATAATACAATAATAGTTAAACCAATAAAATAATATTTATGAATTTTCAATTCACTTTTTGCACCACAATCCATGTAACCATAGTTAAATTCAATTCAAAAGTTGTTCTAAAATAAAATTAATAAAAAAATTGTATTGATGTGACTATAAATAAGAATGAACTTTTCAAGAAAAAATCATTATCATTGAACAACTAATGCATTTGTCCTTTGTACTTATAGATATTAACTTATAATTAATTTGAATTTGTAATATTAAATAAAATGAGATGAATATATAATTAAAAAATAAATATATGAAAATATACAAATATAATATTAATTGAAAAGTGTGTAAAGACATGAATATTGTGTAGGGATATGCATTGTTTCTTTCAAAAAATATGAAAAGACAATAATAATATTTTATTCAAAAAGTGTGAAATTACATTTATTAAGAGTACTTTACTTTTTGACTTTAAAAGTACTTAGAGCACTACCATGGTTAACCATGAGTTTTTATCCGCCATTTAGAATGTGACAAGTAAGTACCTTTAACTCAAGCAATGCCACTTTAACCATTAGGGATGATGCCATCCCATAAAATGTGATTGGTTCTCATAACGTGAATTTTGATTGTACATTTTCTTTAGGAGGCCCATTTTAGACCTCAAAATTCCTCTAATGATAATAGTGGCTCCACTTGGGATGGTGTGTCCCTGTGGTACACCAAAGAACCTTTATGTAATGTCCCAAATGGGGAAATGTAGGCACAGTAGGGAATATCTTAAGATATTCCTCTATGGGATCACAGTAGTGTGGAAAAAGTACCAACAACTTCTAAACTAGAGATAGAATAGTAGGGCATTTACTGGTTATATCACCTCTAAGGAGAGGATGAAAACCAGAGGCTTCCTGGCCCATTATAGACTCTGTCTATAGAAGACTGATGAAACACAGCAAGTGTGGGAATGAAAAAATCCTCTTACATTTTTCTACCCTTGGGAACCTTAGATCTACATATCTGAAGAATGGATCCAAAGAGAAGCAAAAACTAAATAAGTGAGAAGCGGGAAATTCTACTCTCAGGAAAATCTACAATAGGATCAAGGAGGACACTGTATAAGCAAGCCAGTGTAAAAACAACACAGAACAGGGATGGGTTCCCTTATTTTAGGCTATGTGGGACCTCCATGCAGAGTTTCAGCAAAAAAAAAAAGAGTTTAGAGGGCTTAAACAGATCTCCCACAATCAACACTAGCTGAAAATCAACTAAAGGAGAGAGCTGGGTTAATAGAGAAACCCTCCTTCTGGAATTGCGCAGTTTCTGCTGGAAGACACTAGAAATCAGTCATTAAGCTCATATTATAGTATGGTAGTAATAAATCAGATCTATAATGAAGTTCCTTTGTAGAATCATTGGATTTACTTGAAGTAAGAGTAAGAGTTCTTTATAAATAATGACAAAAACACATGGAAAAGTTGCATAAAGACTTGACAACATTTTTTATGAGGAGCTTCAACTGCTGTAGGTTAAAAATCAGATATACAACTGATAAATAGCTGAAACCATCCATTCCCTCCAAACCATCCATTCCCTCCAAATGGCATCCACATAAGGAAGGCTTCCTCCATTTGCTGCAATAGGTTATGTATGTTTGGTTTCAAATTTGTCTTCTACTAATGCATGAGATGACCTCCAACTGTGGGGTTAGATGTCCTCTTCTTACCATGAAGCTCAAGATGACAAATACATGATGTCCAACACCATCACAAACACATGAGAGTCATAAATTAAGGTAGCTCCTACCATAAAGGAAGAGCTTCAACATGCAGAACATTCCTCCATCCCATGTTTGTGAACTTGAATAAGCATTGCTATGCCTCCATTCTCAGCCCTATTGGCCTTGTTGGATCCAAACTCCATCATTTCAGCGTTATGCAAAGAAGAAGGATAGGAGTAATATGGGTAAACAAAAAATTTCAAACCATATTCTCCCAAAATCAACCACCATTGCAAGGCCCTTTGCTACCATCCTCCATCTCCTCCATGTAAGATGGACAAGCCATGCTTCCCAAAAGATGGTGTGCATGCTTTCTTTGCTGCAAGTTACCTTTGATACATAAGGCATGAACCAGAAAATTATGAGTCGTGGGGTGGTCACCACACTCATTCAAAAGCATCAAAGCAACAAGGGATCTTGCTGCCCTCTTTCCTCCTCATGTGTATCATGAAACCAAGCCATGCTAATGGACATATGATATGTCACATCAGCCCAATACAAAGTACCATCATCAATGCACATCTTGAGATGATCATGCCAAATTTCTCACCATGCAAAAAACATAGACATAGGAGATGTCATGTAGTGGCCATACCTTCTCAAGTGAAACAAAATTGTACATGCCTTCTCTTACTGCAACACAACATTGAAATCCAAGGCATGATTCAGAAAATAATGAGCTATTGGGTAGCAACCACACTCAGCCAAAAGCATCCATAGCAACAAGTACTTTGCAACCTTCTTGCCTCATCAACATGTGGATCTTGGAGAAACAACACAATGATGAACATTTAGAATGCCTCATCAACATAGTACAAGCAAGCTCCTCATACCACATCATGTGGGAGTCAGTCCTCCTCCCAAGGCAAATTTCATTCATGAAATATACCTCCAACAGAAATGCATGTGGACATATCAGACACACTTCAAGCATAGGTGAATACATGGACATAAGATTTAACTTTTGATGTCCAACTCTCCCTCTAACAATCACATCATCCATGCGTCCTCTTCATATGATCTACTAATGATGTAACAAGCATGAGATAAGAGAATGAGAATATTTGGGTAGAGAATATGCTCACCCCCAAGCAACCAGCATTTCCATGCCTCCTTATTCATCTCATGACCATTCTTCAAGGCATAGATCAGAAAAATAGGTGCCTTTGGAGAGTGATAGGAGTCTCCCAAAGGAAACCATCGTAACCAAGATTGCTGGTCCATATATGTTTGCAAGTGATCATGTGACCCCTTGCTCACCATCCTCATCCACTCACTCAAATATGGAAGTTGAGTGATGTGTTGCAAAATCATGGCATTCTCCATTTGCAGAATACCATCTCCTTGAACCCACTGAAGAACTTTGCATCTCATGAAATACTGAAATGCATCTTTGTTGAGATCTCTTAATGAGACCTTCCTCTCATGTATGATCCTCCAAAACCAGTGAAGCTTTGGATCTGCAGCAATACCTCCAACATGCTCCAAGAATGATGAAGCCTCTATGTCACAGCCACTAAGTGACAACACTGTAGATCTGCAAAGTGATGCATGCACTGCCTCAAAGTAAGTGTCATTGCTAATCTCAAAATCAGCCATTAAACATAGGATAGTACTAATCCCTTTTCTTGAGACCCTACATATCAACCCAAGAGATTGAATGCAGCTCAACAATGATGCATAGGGATAGCTTCCAGTCTCCTCCTTGATTAGATCAAGGGTCCTTTGTGCTGTGATATGTATTTGCTTCAAATCAACACTTTGATCTAACCCTTGGATATGCATAGATCTTGAAATAATATGTGTTGAAATCTTGTGCATACCTTGGATCAACTGATATATGGGAACCTCTTGACAGAACACAAGAGTTCCTCCATCTGGATCAATGATGCCTCCAACTGCTGGCAAGGGTGATGGCCTCCTTCCTTCAAGTATACCAGTGCTGGAATCTTTCTTCTCCTCCTCATGCATCTCCTGATTTATGCATGGGACCCCATATGATAAGAACTCAAGGATACCTTGCAAATATGCAAATGCCTCTTCTCTAGATGCAAGCTCCTTAGCAGCAGGTAGTGAAAATGGAGATCTCTTGCCCAAAGTGACAAGATTGACATTCTCCTTTGTTTCCTTGGGAGATGTCTCTTTGTAGCTCTTCTTTTTCCTCTTCTCTTCAAAACCCTTGAGATTTTCTTCAATAATCTTCAATGCTTGAAAAAGAAGCAATGAGATCTCTTCTTCAATCATTCTCTCTGCCTTGTGATAACAGGAAGTGTATGGCTCTTCCTCTCCATCTTGAAACCCTTTAGGAGTTTCTTTGCATCTCTTTTCTTCATTGCTATACCTCTCACCTTCTTCAAAGAAAGTGGGCACAGTGGATCTATGAGGAGATCTTGGATCCTTCGGTCTTCTATTTTACTGATAGGAAGTGCTAGGGCTTCCTTCTTCTTCTTGAAATCTCATGCAGCTCTTACTGCAACTTACTTCTTCTCAAAACCCTCTAGGAGTCTCGGTGCTTCTTTCTCTCTTCTGATTTACCTCTTGGGAGAGGCTCTTCTTAGATCTACAAAATTATGAGGATAATCTCATATGTTGCATCAACTAATCTCTGCTTCTTCTCTTTGATTCACTAGTAGCTTGATCTCACAGGCTGTGCCAGAGATCATGCTCTGATACCACTGTAATGTCCCAAATGGGGAAATGTAGGAACAGTAGGGAATATATTAAGATATTCATATATGGGATCACAGTAGTGTGGATAACACACCAAAAAATTATAAACCAGAGATAGACTAGTAGGGAATTTACTGTTTATATCACCTCTAAGGAGAGGATGAAAACCAGATGCTTCCTAGCTCGTTCTAGACTCTGTCTATAGAAGACTGATGAAACACAGCAAGTGTGGGAAGGAAAAAATCCTCTTAGAGTTTGCTGCCCTTGGGAACCTTATATCTATATATCTGAAGAATGGATCCAAAGAGAATCAAAAACTAAATAAGTGAGCAGCAGGAAATTCCACTCTCAGGAAAATCTACAATAGGCTCAAGGAGGATGCTGTATAAGCAAGCCAGTGTAAAAATAATGTAGACCAAGGCTGGGTTCCCTTATTTTAGGCTATGTGGGACCTCCATGCAGATCTTTAGTAAAAAAAAATGAGTTTAGAGGGCTTAAACAGTTCTCCCACAATCAACACTAGCTGAAAATCAGCTAAAGGAGAGAGTTGGGTTAATAGAGAAACCCTCCTTCTGGAATTGCACATTTTCTACTGGAAGACACTGGAAATAAGTCATTAATCTCATATTATAGTACGGCAGCAATAAATAAGATCTATAGTGAAGTTCCTTTGTATAAGAATTGGATTTACTTGAAGCAAGAGCAAGAATCCTTCAGAAATAATGACAGAAACACATGGAAAAGCTGCATAAAGACTTGACAGCATTTTGTATGAGGAGATTTAGCTGCTGTAGGTTAAAAATCAGATATAAAACTGATAAATAGCTGGAACATTAGATCCATACCAGATCTGGAAACTACTCAGCCTTCTTAACAAGATCCCCTTGGGATTTTATCAAAATAATGCATAACAATTTGTAGATCTAGCTTTTAATACACTGAACTGCAGAAAAATTCAGAGATTTATGAATATGGCTTTCATTACATTACATATTAGATCTGAACATGAATATATCAACAAGCTACTTTACAAATCTCAAAGGGAGAGGCAAGCCTCAATCACCAGAGAGCAAGTACAATAAGAAATCTAGACAACATTGAAGCATGTACTTGAAAATAACGCAGTATAAGGAAGAGACTGCACAATAGATGGAATGAACTAATACAATAGATAAAAAATACAGATATGAAAGTGAAATGAGAGTTAGATCCTCTTCCGGGTGGTCACAAGACACCCTCCCTGAGAGAAATCTCCTCTAAACAACTAGATCTTGCAGATCTAGTTCCCCCACTTGCTACAAATCACAAGCAGCTGCAAAACCCTCAACAGGACTAGCACTACTATAGAAATGAAGCTTGGCCATAATACTGGATAGTGGAGAGATGCATCACAATCCCCTCCAAAGAGCTACTCCATGGAAGGAGAGAGGATTCCTAAACAGGAAATCCTCTTCCCTTAGGCTAAACAGCCAAGAGACTAGAGTTGCTGCAGCAACTTCTGAAATTATTCAACGACCTTTACTTGCTGCCTCTCCTTCTATTTATAACATGAGGGCTTGCCAAAACCCTAAACCATCTTCTTCAACTTATCCCCTTTTCACACATGTGATCCTCTTCTAGAAGTATGTTGTGCTTGATGGATAAGCTTCCCTCCAAACTGTGTTGTAGGTGGGGCTAAGTTGACCTATGCAAATGAATTTCCCCTTTTCACACTTAGGGGTGTTTAATATAATAGCCCAGATTTTTCCCCTTTCACATTGGGCATGTATTTATTATCAACTTAGGAGTTTAATAAACCTCCTTCACATACTTTTATTCATGGATAAAGAAAGATGAAATTAAAATGCAATGTTCCCACTTAACTGCAAAAATTGGGAACATTACACTGTAGTTCCAGTGCTATCCATCTTCTTGGAAATAAAAACTCTAAAATTTTCCAAGCTTCCTTTCAAACTCTAATGGCCTTCACCTCAGGCTCAAGCTTGATTATTAGCTTGTCTATATTAGCATAAAAACATAACAAAATGGAATATATACAATGGAATGAAAGATCAATAGAACTTAAGAGGAATAGTGCTTCAAAAATGTGCCATTGACAGGCCCTCCAACACAAGGTTGTCCATCCATCTCTTATAGTATGTAAGTGTTGTTTCCATTGAATGCAGCCACTATGAATGGACCTTTCCAGATATTCTAAAACTTACCATGTTTCCCCTTTTCTTCAATCATTGCCTCCCACTTCAATACCACATCTTGAATCTGAAATTTTTCCTCTTTGACCTTCCTGTCAAATGTCTTCTTAATTATGTTTTGAGATTGTTGATTGTTGTTATAGACTTCCTCCCTTTTTTCTCGCAAGGCTATCAACTAATTTATTATCCTCTTAATTGAATTTGGCTCCTCCTCTAATCCTTGCGGCAGCTTCATAACATGCACTCCCAAGGATGTACAAAATATGGCTTCAGCTCCATATACCAACTATTATAGCATCATTTATCACCATCATATACTTGATGACTTATGCATTGGCCTTGGGAAACCCTTCCTTCAGACTTGGACATATTTCTCAAAAAATAGTATCTTAAAACCCATACGCGACTCTGCCTAGACTTTTCTATGTATATATGCGAGTCCATACATAGAGAATTGCGTATGCCATTTTAAACATGAAAAAATATATATTTTCCCTATTTTAGAGGTGGGGTTTATGATTTTTTCAGTAACTTAACCACCCCAGTCTATGGCCTAACTGTTCCCAACAGTAAAAACAATTTGAGGGAGTATAAAATCCCCTCAAGGGAATGGCCTAAGGGGGGAGGAGAGAGAGAAATATAGATATTATACACTGTTGGAGCCCTATCCAAGTCTGATATATTCCCGTGCCTCTTGCACTTCCCAGATATTTGCAGGAAACCCTTATTTCCTTGAGATGCTTACCATCCTATGTGACATCCATTGTGCACTATTCTTGGAAGAAATCTTGAGAGGCTAGGGCTGGACGGATCCAGAGGACGGTATGCTTGAAGGCCATGGAAGATTTTAGGCGATTTATCCACGTTTGTTTACTATACATGTCATTAATAATAGAAGTACCATCTTGTTCCTGATGATTATGTGTCCATAATCATTTATACATGTGTAATGATCGCAAATTTTTCATTTAATATTGTTTTTATGAGATTATGGATGCTTTTCACTAACATCTAGAACAATATATGTTGTACAACTAGGATTTTGTGTTCGTTCTTTGCTGATTTATAGATTACAGAGCACAAAGTCTTGTAGGGGGTTTGCACCCCGCGGGATCTACTTCAACTGAGGCATATCCGGGTAAGGTCTGGAACCTGTAAATTCTAGTTATTAGCATAAAAGTTTGTTAAGTGAGTCCTTCTTGTAATGACATGCCCCTGATCTATGAAGGTTCATAAACCCAAGACCTGTAGGTTTTAACCCTGAACAAAAATTATCTACACATGAATCTTATAACAGAAAATAAAAAATAGTGAGAGCATAAAACATAAAACAGACAAACACAAAGATTTTCCCCTAGATCCCAAATCGGGACGACCAACTTGATTTTTCATTATTTTATTTTAGTGTTACAACACATATATATACATGCCGAAGCATACATAAACCCCAATCCATTAACCCTGGATTAGAACATAACCGTAGTTCCCTTGACCGGATCTACAAAATACCAGGGGCCGAAAACCATCGTACCCCAAAACCATGTGCAAAATCATGCACAAAACATGGGTGTTTCTGCCTATGATTGGATCTGCACACCAAAAGAATTTTCGCCGGGGCGCTGCCTCCCCCCTGCTACGCCCGGCGCAACGTACAGTGCGTGGGGCTAGTCGTGGAAAGAATATAACACATACCCAACATTCTCCCACTTGTTGTTTTCTTTCCACAGGGGGCCACAGGAGAGGTTAGTCATTGGGCCAATTCTTCAAAACCCATTGTTTCTCTACACCAAGACAACTTCTGAGTTCTCACAGACTTCGTCAATGCATCTGCAACGTTCTTCAAAGTGTCCACCTTTACCAACAACACCCTTTTAGCCTCAACCATATCTCTAACAAAGTGATATTGAACATCAATGTGTTTTGTCTGTGAATGGTAAGTAGGGTTCTTAGCCAAGAAAATTGCACTTTGGCTATCACAGTCTATCCTTATAGCTCGCTGTACCAACCACATACTTGAACACAATCTCTGAAACCAAACTGCTTCCTTGCTTGCATGAGTGGCTGCTATGTATTCTGCCTCTGTAGTTGAAAGAGCCACTACAGACTGTCTTTTACTCATCCAACTGACTGCGCCTCCAAATAGGTTAAAAACATACCCACTTGTAGATATTCTTTGGTCCAGATCTCCAACCCAGTCTGCATCAACAAAACCATGAATGTCCAACATTCTTTCCAACCCTCGTTTTCCTTGGTAGCACAAGCCATAATCACTAGTGCCATGTAAATATCTGAAAACCTGCTTCACTGCTGTCCAATGCTCCTTCCCTTGGTTTGACATAAACCTACTCAATACTCCCACTGCATGTGCAATGTCTGGTCTAGTATAGACCATTGCATACATCAGACTACCCACTGCACTTGCATATGGAACACGGGACATATCCTCCTCTTCTTCTTGTGTCTTGGGACACTGTTCAGCAGATAGCTTTACACCTACAGGAATAGGAACATTCACCGGTTTACTATCCTACATATTGAACCTATGCAATATAGTCTCGACATACTTCCTCTGGTTTAACCAGAGCTTCCTCTTTGCCCGATCTCTCTTAATTTCCATGCCCAAAATATAGTTTGCAGCACTAAGATCCTTCATGTCGAATTTGGAGAACAGTTGGGTCTTCAAATCTTGGATAATTTTTTTGTCATTTCCAATCAACAACATATCATCCACATACAAGACCAAATAAATAACACGGTCACCAATTAATTTAAAATAAACACAGTGATCCTCCTTGCTTCTGGTGAAGCCAAGTCCCCGTATATAGGTATCAAATTTCTGATACCACATCCTTGGTGACCGTTTTAACCCATACAGAGACTTCTTCAACCTACATACTAGTTCTTTCTTACCCCTCACCATAAAGCCTTCAGGTTGCTTCATGTAGATCTCCTCTTCTAGATCCCCGTGAAGAAATGTTGTCTTCACATCCATCTGTTCTATCTCAAAATCAAATGCAGCAGCAACAGATAAAAGTAATCTAATAGAAGTAACCTTGGCAACAGGAGAAAAATATCACCAAAATCAATTCCCGGCACCTGGGAATAACCTTTCGCTACCAACCGAGCTTTGTATTTCTCCACCTTGCCTTCTACATTCATCTTCTTCTTAAACACCCATTTGCTCCCAATGGGCTTCCTTCCAGCGGGCAACTCCACCAGATCCCATGCATCGTTTTTGTGCAAGGATGCCATTTCATCAACCATGGCCTCCTTCCAAATTTTTCCATCCTCTGAATCTACTGCCTCCCTGACAGTTCTGGGTTCATCATCAGTTATAGTTAAGGCAAAACTTGAACAGAAAGCAGATGGACTATACCTTTCTGGTTGCCTTCTTTCCCGAACTGATCTTCTCAAAGCTGGAGTTTGTGGCTCTTCATCTTCTGAGTCTTCTTCTGTTGTAGAGTCTGATTCATCCTCCTTTAGCTAAAACTCTATCTTCTCAGGTTCCTTTGGTAGGACTTCATGTTTAACAACATCTTTCACTTCTCTAAACACCACATCTCGGCTGTACACAACCTTCCTTGTTTCTGGGTTCCAAAGCCTGTAACCCTTTAAACCATCCTTATACCCAATAAAGATGCACCTTTCAGATTTATTATCCAACTTGGTCCTTTTCTCCTTTGGAACATGTACATATGCATCACATCCAAATACCCTTAGATGTGAAAGAGAGGGTTTTTTACCAGTCCATACCTCATGTGGAGTCTTATCCTCCAACGCTGATGAAGGTGATCTGTTAACCAGATAGCATGCAGTCTCCACTGCCTCTGCCCAGAATTCTTGTCCTAACCCGGTACCACTGAGCATGCTTCTTGCCTTTTCCATCAGTGTTCTGTTCATTCTTTCTGCAACTCCATTTTGTTGTGGTGTGTATGGAGTAGTCTTCTGTCGTGCTATACCACACTTCTTACAAAAATCTTCAAATTCCTTCTTGCAGAACTCCCCACCATTATCTGTCCTCAGTGCCTTTATCTTCTTCTCTGTCTGGTTTTCCACCAGAGCCTTAAATTCTTTAAATTTGTCAAAGACTTCAGATTTCTTCCTCAAGAAATATATCCATGTATTCCTTGAGAAGTCATCTATGAATGAAACATAGTACACAGAATTTCCTAGTGATGGAACTGACATAGGTCCAAACACATCACTGTGCACAAGTTCTAATATCTTGTTCGCCCTCTTAGCACCAGAAGGAAAACTCACCCGATTCTTCTTCCCATATACACAATGTTCATAGAAATCGAAATCCAGAGAGAAATTAGACATACCTTCTACCATACCATTTCTATGCAGTATCCGAAGGCCCTTCTCTCCAATATGTCCAAGCCTTTGATGCCATAACATGGTCTTTTCTCCAGAGACAGCTAGGCTTTCCACTCCACTTTCAAGAACCACAGAAATGTTACACCCATCAATAACAGTTCTACCTTGTAGCTTGTATAGAGTTCCAGTCCGAACTCCCCGCATTAATACTAATGCTCCCCGAACCATCTTGCAAGAATCTTTCTCGAACAATATTTTTACACCTGCATCATCCATCTTGCTTATAGAAATCAGATTTCTGGCCAATGCAGGAATATGCAGAACACTAGGAAGTGTTCTAATCCTTCCACCTTGCAGCTTTAGCTTGACCTTTCCACATCTGACGATTCTGGCCTTCCTATCATCCCCTAGGAAGACATCATCATCATATTTTTCATACTCGCAGAACCACTCCCTATGGGGAGTGAAGTGAAAGGATGCACCTGAGTCAATCAACAATGACTCATGATCTACATGTGTATTTGAAGAAGAAGCCAAATACACATCCCCACCTTCATCTGAGGTGGTTTTTGCCTCTGTAGAAGGAGCATCATCAAATCCCTTTCCTTTCTCAGGAGCTTTAGATCTACAGTCCCTTTTGTAGTGCCCTTCCTTTCCACATTTCCAGCATACCTTTACAAAATTTCCAGGAGATTTAGATCTCCCTCTAGATTTGGATCTCCCACTCGAAACCTTATTCTTATTTATGTTTTGGGACCTTCCTCGCACAGATAAGGCATCTCCATTCTGGCCCTCCATATTTATCCATCTCATTTCCTTCGACAGCAAGGCTGAGACAATGTCATCAAAATTCAAGGTAGTTGTATTGCTACCTATTGCAATGACCAGACTATCCCATGAATCTAGTAGAGAACACAACAAACTGATGCACTTATCTTCATCTGAGATTTTAATATCAACATATGACAACTGACTTACCACAGTATTGAAGGCAGATGCTCTGTCACTGAGTCTCCATCCTTCATCCTCAGATTATACAGCTTTTTCCACAGGAAAAACTTATTCACCAAAGACTTAGATTGGTACAAAGTCCCAAGTTTTTCCCACAAATTCTTGATAAGTGCTTTGAGATACATTCAACAATACTGAATCTGAGACACACAATCGTATTGTGCTCTTAGCCTTCCGATCTAGTTTCTTCCATTCTTCATCTGACATTATTGTTGGTTTAGTACTTGGATCTACTGCGATCCACTGATCTTTATCCACCAGCAGATCCTCCATCTCGAGCTTCCACAACTCGAAACTCTGACCATTAAATTTCTCGATCTCTATCTTTCCGCCGCTCGCCATCTTCTTTCACTCCAAGAATCGATCCCACAGATCTCCCACTAAACAGGGTCTACCTCAAGCCTGAGCAAAAAACCCTCAGCAGCAAAGGTGTCCCCTTGAAGGTGAAACAACTCTGATACCAAACGTAGGTTTTAACCCTGAACAGAAATTATCTACAAACAAATCTTATAATAGAAAATAAACAATAGCAAGATCATAAAACATAAAATAGATAAACACAGAGATTTTCCCCTGGATCCCAAATCAGGACGACCAGCTTGATATTTCATTATATTCCTTTTAGTGTTACAACACATATATATACATGTCGAAGCATACATAAACCCCAATCCATTAACCCTGGATTAGAACATAACCATAGTTCCCTTGACCGGATCTACAAAATACCAGGGGCTGAAAACCATCGTACCCCAAAACCATGTGCAAACTCATGCACAAAACATGGGTGTGTCTGCCTATGAGTGGGTCCGCACGCCAAAAGAATTTTCACTGGGGCGTCGCCCTAGACCCCAACAGTGGGGGCTGCCTCCTCCCTTGTGACCCCCCTGCTGCGCCTGGCGCAATGTATAGCGCGTGGGGCTAGTCATGGAAAGAATATAACACATACCCAACAAGACCTTTAGGGTAACATTTCCCAAAACATAAATGGCGAATCCACTGGGGATCACATTCTTGTAATTTCCCATTTGGGTTGTTTTATCTATCTTGTAGGTTCTTGACATGTTTTGTCACTTTTTACAGTCTAGTAAGTATTTTTTCAATCAGACAGAAGACCTGATCCCTTGATCAGGCTTGAATTTTTATTTTTTTCCTCATCTTTATTTCCATACGTAGCTTAGTCTCTACACAGTCACGTATACCTCCCGTTTTTTCCAAAGGGACCCACACATACGCGAGTTTCCTTGGTTACAGTCACATATACATGCTAGTTGCACACTGTAAAACTGCGTATGGCTGGAAAAAATTGAAAATTTGAGTTTTCAGCCTCTATATTCTTTTTTTTCTGTATTGAACCATTCCTGTGGTGTCTTTAATGTCTCTAGACTATGTTTATGGTGATTTCATATCCATTTATCTCTTATTTTTTTGAAAACCTAGCCATTTGGTGAATTGCCTTGTTTTGTGTGTTTGCAATTGTGTCTGAAGCACTGAGAGATTTTCCTGAAGTTCTTGGCTGTTATGACCTATTAGAACAATAAGCCTATGCTTGTTTACTCTTCTTGGCCCTATGCATTGCTTCACTTATGGTTTTTACCTCCTTTGTCTATTTCGGCTTTCTTGATTTCTTGGACTTGTCTTGTTGTGAATCTTGAAGAATCTCTTTTTGGTTTTTTGAGTGGTTGTTTGTTGCAAGATTGTGCTACTGTGCTGAATCAAATGATTGAGTTTCATGTTTCTTTTTTCTCATTTAAGTCCTGCTATGAAAGTGGCACAGTTGGCTTGAGCACTTTGAAGCCTTTGTTGAGACTTATTTTGCTTGATTCTGGTTCTTGGGTAGTTTTTTCTTCTCTTCTTGAAATCTCTTTTCTTCCATTATAAGTTAAAAGCTAAAAAAATATTTTGTGTTTTCCATAGCTTTTTCTTTGAGTTTTTTTTTACGGTTTCATTACATATTTTGAATCTTTTGTTTGGTTTCTAGTCTTTGATTCTTGGCTTGATTTTGAAGGAAGTATTCTCTTGATTTCTCTCTTTTGTATCAAGTGCATTTTGGCTTTTCTATGCATAGGAGTTATGTATGGAACTAGCCTTATTTTTCTGTCAAAAAGTGATCAGACCATTGTCTTGCTAGGGACTCGTTTTTGCTTCTTTAAATTTAACATCTTAGGATCTGCATATCATTGGTAGTTTCCATTAAGTGCATTTGAGAACTTTAGTATTTTCCGTAACTTTCTGGATCGTGTGAAGTGTGTGTCTGAAATTTTTTTCTTATTAGTTTCGTAGAACCCATGTAGAGATCACATTTCATCGAAAGGAAATTGTTGCATTTGCATGTAACTAGGTTTTCATTGATTTCTTCTGCATCATAAAAGACCATCAGTTTCACTTCTATATACCCTTGACTTAAGTAACAACCAATTTAAAACAAGAAATATAATTAAAAGCAACTAGAAGTTTTTTTATCATTGTCATTAATCATACACCAACTAGCTAGGTTGTAGGGCCTTGGATTAGGTGAGTGGAGAGTTAACTCTCCAAGGCCGCTCAAATTTTTAAACATAGAAACTTTATTAATGAGAAAAATCCAACACCGTTAAGTGGACCAGGAAAGCTCTCCTCCAGAGAGTCAAGCATGAGGGATAGTGCAGGAAGAGAAGAGAGATACCCCCTCTCCTATTTGCTGAATCTTGACCTAAGACTGTTTCACCCGGCTGCCGATACGGATTGGTGCCCTTAGTTGCCTATCCTAGGGACCACACAGGTGACTGCGGGGGGAATACCTGTGGTACCTGAGAAAAACATTATATGACTTCCATCAGTACTTCTGGAGGGTGCCCTTGTGAAGCTTAGGGAATTGCACCGGCAAAGGCTGTTGTTAGGAGGTCAACGTAACTATTTCTGTTACCTTTGCTAGTAGGCCTGGGGTGTAATTACCCCAGAATATTTTCAGAACGTCCTATTATTTCTCTTTCCTTTATTTTGGTGTTCGTTCCTAATCATCCGGAGCAGAAATACCTAAGAGCTGCTTGTCTGGTTGTATCTTAGGAACTTTTTAGAGTGTGCTCTTTGCTCCTAGATTTCTTAGCTTCATATATTTTTTGAGTCTAAAATTAGTCTTTTAAAGTGGCTGACCGATTTCCTCGTCGATTGAGGAGGCTTCGTGGGTTATCTCCCGCGAGTGCCAAGCCTTCTTCAAGAAGGTGTAGGAGTAATTTGGAGGGTGATTTTCACCCAGTGGTTTCAAACATAGAGGAGATAGATCCTCCGTCGGGGCCTGTTGTTTTTGTAGATGGTTCTGGTATCAGTGTCAGTATAGAGAGGAGTGCTTCACTCATCTCTAGAGTTTTATTGCCAGCATAAGAAGTAGAAATAGAGGAAGTCCCTCAGCTCGCTGAGTCTCTTCCATCTCCTCTTCCTGCTAGTTATCCTCACGTTATTCAATACATCGGGCCCGAGTCTTAGAGACCGGCTAGTCCCTTTCCGTCATATCCCTTTCTTTCGATGACCATGTTGGGAACACAGTTTTGGCTGTGAACGTTGCAATTTTTTAGACTCCTCTTACAGTAGAAGGAGGGGGAACTATTTCTATATCGCCAATCACTTCTAGTGCTGCTATGTTTGGCTCTGGAAACACCCAAGCACATGCTTCTCAATCTGGTCCCTTTTCTTATGGAATGCCCACTAGTGGAATTCCTTCTTTCTCCTTTTCTATTGCTTTAACTATATCCACACCAATTCCTTCTATGGCTACTAGATCAACTTATTTTCAAGGGTTCCCCTTTGGAAGTGGGCACGTCCCTCATTCAACCCCTTCCTTAGGATATTTATCTTTTACCTCTCAGACTCAAGGTTTCAATCCTTTTTTGGGAGGTCAAAGTTCTAATGTATTTTCGGGATGGAACCCTATTTTTATAGCGTTAGGAGTGGGGAGTCAGTTTCTCGTTGGTTAGCAAGGGAATGTTCCTTTCCCTTCATCAAGTACTTCTCAGGCTTTTTCTCCATTTGCAAATGCTTGGAACCCTTACCAAGGGGTTTCCTCTTCATTCACAACCTTAGTTGGAGGGAATGGTCTTTTGTATAGTAACTCTATGTGGGGGGGGGGTCCTTCTTTGAATTTTGGGTCGCAAAGATTTTCTTATGGCCTAGCATTATCTATAAAAAAATATCTGGTAACCTAGTGCCTCAACAAATCTTGGTTATTCTTTTCAGAATATGGGGAATCCTTCCTATGGGGAATAGAATTCCCATTTCTGGCAACATTAAACTTTCTAGATCTATCAAAATTGACTAACGATCCAATATGGTATAGTCCGGGTTGGCCTCTGGTCCCCACCAAGCTCCCCTCAGACATTCTAAAGTTTGAAGGGAAGACTAGCGAGGATCCGGAAAATCATATCATGACTTTCCATTTATGGTGTTCCTCGAACTCCCTGATCGACAATTCGATTAGGTTGAGATTATTTCAAATAACCTTAACTGGAAATGCTGCCAAATGATATATTGAGTTAATTGGGGGGGGGGGGGCAGTTTTGCTACTTTTGGAGAGTTGTCTACCATGTTCTTAAATCATTTCCAGTTACATGTCTGTTATGACACTGGGACTAAGCTCCTGGCCAATTTTCAGCAGGATAAGGAAAGTCACATTTCTAATCATATTCAGTAATGGAGAAGAAGGAAGAGGCTCATTAAGCCCTAGTCCCAAATGGATTCCTTCTTGAGTGGTTGTTGAAATATTTACAGCCAAAATTTCTAAAGATGTATCTCTTTTGGGGGTTTTTTCTGAAGAGCGGGCTATTTTTAGGGCTCAACAATTAGAACTGATTTATTTTCAGTCTAGAGTCCTTAATAAAATTTTGCCGAATGCTCCTCACTCCAAATTAGAATTAGCCAAAACTAAACCTGATCCTCATGGTGATGGGATTATCAGTTCGATTGATAGTGGTACGGCTAACCTGCTAAGACAATTGTAGTAGTTGTCTATACAATCTGCTTCTTCTGGTCAGGTTGTGCCTTTAGTGTCAACTCCTTCCCGGTCCTTTGAAATTAATGTTGTCCAAACTTCCAAACCCAAAGGAAATCAACAATATGATGGGAAGAAGAAGGGATAGAATAACAAGAAAAGGGACAAGGATGGGAAGGGGAATGCAAACAAATCCAACAATCATGTTGGAGAGGGTAAAAAGGATAATAAAAAGAAAGTGAAATTTCTATGCAAATTGTGCACTGGAGATCATCTTACACACCTTTGCCGTAAAATTCAAGATGTGCAGTGCTTGTCAGCTCAACAGGGTTCTTCTAGTTCCCACGCTATGCTAACAAACCATTTTCCCAAAGGGAAATAATTAGTTGCTGGTGCGAATCCAAATACTGGGGCTCCCTCTAGGGGCAGCCAGGAAGGGGAAAATACATCAAACATATACATGATGAGTGCTCACACAGATATCGCTACGAGATCTCATTACTATGGTGAAGCTGAGTCTTTTAAATCCAAGGGTGTTCCTGATAGTACTGAGCCACTTCATATTACGAGGCCTACTATTGAGCCTATACCTTAGATGCTAAAAACATCCTCAAAACATTCGATGATCAATCCTAATGCCAAGGCTTCCCAGAACTACTCGATTGTAGAAGATCTAGCTCAAATTCCTTGTGCCATGTCTGTGTTAGAGGTGCTCCAGTCTTGTCCGGCTTAGCGGAGTGCTTTGCTCACTGCTATTGGGGATATTGATCCAAAGAATTCTCTTATGATCACATTTGATATGTAAAATTTTAAAAAGAGACTTCCTCATCATATGGTTTTCCATATTAGATCGACTTATTGGAAATTCAATATCTTTGGAACAGTGGTTGATGAGGGAGTTTCCACATGTGTAATGTCTATTGTATGGTGGAAGGGTATTGGATCTCCCGCAGCTATTCCTTCAACCACTCTTCTGACTGTGTTTGATGTTCATTCTCACAAGCCGCATGGTATTGTTCCAGCTTTACCCATCTGTGTTGGGGGAAAGAATGTTAATATCGAAGTTGAGATAGTCGATGCAATCTTAGACTATAACCTTCTGTTGGGGCGAAACTGGATCTATGAGATGGATGCCATATCATCCTCATTGTTTCATATTATATGTTTCCCTCACGAAGGGAGAATTGTCACAGTTGACCAACTGGATTGTTCTCCTGTAGATCCGAATTCATCTTTTGACTCAAACATTCCTTTGGTGAAGGATACGAAGCCACCAGTTGAGAATCTGGGGGTTGGAATGTACACTTCCTTGATGGTTACTTTTGATCTTCTACCTCCTTCGGTTCATATCAATGCTATATCATCCTCCAAGGCTCGTATTCGAAGGGAGTTCTTCAGAACTCATTATTTTTCGGACCCTTGGACCTTACCTTCTCCTACCTCTACATTAGAAGAAGGTCAAGTGGGTGGAATTAAATTTCCAATGTTTGCAGCTGAGATTGCTTATAGCTCTATTGTGGACTCTGCAGATTCCATTCCAGTTCTCTTTCACCAGAGGAATTGGATGGAGATGTGGCTCTGTATTGGACTCTCAACTCATCTTTGGCTCAGGATTGCCTTGATACCACTCTTCCATCTGAAGAGGCCATCCTTGAAGCAATGACTAGTGTAGAGAGACCGTGGGATGATTTGCATCATCGGTCTTACTTTCTCCCAGACTTGCGTGAAGTTGAATCAAGTTTCCCTAGCCCTCAGTCTTCTGGTCCTGTACACCCAGTCCTAAACCCTTTAGCACCAACACAGGTTTTTGGTAAAGGGAACATGGCTGTGATTTCTCCTACTATCCCAATGAACATCTCCAGGGATCCCAACATCATAGAGAATGTCTTCATTGGAGCCGAGTGTTCCAGTGAAGAGATTCAAAATTACACCGATCTCTTTCGAGATTTCCGTGATGTGTTTGCCTAGTCTTATCAGGAAATTCCTGGTATATATCCATCTATTTTCCAGCATGAGATCAAGGTATACAAAATTTCTAAGCCTATTAGGAAAAAGCTTCGTCCGGTCAACCCTAGAAAGGCCGCAGCTATCAAAGCTAAGGTGGAGAAGCTGTTAAAGGCATGGTCCATTTACCTAGTTCCTTTGACTGAGTGGTTTTTGTTATCACTCAGATTTTCCTTGAAGTTGTAGAGAAAAGGAAAGGGGTCTGAGGTAACCACAAACCAACTTTTAGGCATAGAATCTAGCCAATCTGTACCCAAAGAGGGCTCTCTCTGTAAGATTTAACTTTGTTTTGAAAGGTATTAGGCTAGTTATAAAGTTCAAGGGTTTTGATTGAGTTTGAGTGATGAAATTCCAACACAGAGGGGTAAGATTGAATAGTTTATTCCATTGGCTAATCGAGTTAAGAAGATGGCTGGAATGGATTAAGTTTCTTATCAAAATATGGTTTCACAGGGCAAGGTAATCAAATAGGGAGCAATTATAGATCTTAAAGTGAATGGAATGAACTCAAAATGAATGAATGGAAATTAAGAATCCTTCAACACATTTGAAAGAGGGAACTTGGATGATTATTAACAAAAAGCAATTAAGAATTCTTTGCTAAATAATCAAATGCATAAACTAGAAAAACAGGAGCAATTAATAATTCATTGTTTAAACCAGTTCAGAGGAAAACATTTAGAATAACAATGATTAAAATCAAATTACACTTAAGCACTTTCTGATTTATTCCTTTTCATTAATCATTCATATATGAAACACTGTGATATAATAAACAAATATAAAACCTCAAAACATAAGAGAGATGACTTATTGATCCGTTTTTTGACTCATGAATCATGTAAAAAGTCTTTTGCTTCAATTCTTCATCCAGCTAAACATACAAAATTTCTCTAAAAAGAACTTTATTCCAAAATGATCAATTTTACAGCAATGTCTAAGAATCCACACTCAATACTCCAATTGATGGAGTATTTATACAAAAAATTACAAAAAATATCTCCTAACAAAATGAGATACAATCTAGGATGACTCATGGATATTTTACAACAAACTAGAGACAGATGGTCTCGTAGATAAGAAAAAATAATAACTGATGTTGTGTTGTTTCCTTATTTTGAGAATGTGCTGGATGCAGGCCCTATGACTTGGCTTTCTTGCTGTCATCTTGAGTAACTCTGTGCTGGCCATTCTGTTTTACTGATACTCTTTATCTTCTCTGATGCACTTTGACCTCTGTCTATCCTTTTATCCTAACTTATTGTAGTAAATAATCAAAAATTCATCCAAGGATAATATTTACAAAAGTTCCAACATCTCATCCCACCATTGAAATTCTGGTATCCTGGTCCTTTGAAGCTGTCTGAGAGTTTCATCAGCCTCAGTATATCTGTAGAAAGTAGGCTGAATTGGGAAGAGATGCTTTACCTCATGTTCGAGATAAAACAAATTTTCCAATCTGGCATGAAGGTTTCTTCCTGTAGGCAATGCTGTTGCTGATGAACTAGTTGAGGAACTGGCCTGATTGTCAGCATACTTGTCCAATTTCTCAACATAACTTTCAAGGTCCATTATTTTATCCTCTGAAACTAAAGGACTGGGTAATCCTTTATTCAACAGAATATCAAATCTTTCTCTGAAAGCAATAATTTCTTCTTGCATATCAGAGCATCTGCATTCTAGATTCTGTATCAGATTTCTCTGTATCAGATCATCTACATTATAGCATCATTTTTCACCCTCATGTGATTCATGATTGTCTCTATGGCCTTGGGCACCCATTCCCACAGACTTGAATAAAATTCATAAAAAACAGTGTTAAAAATCTCATACGCGGGTATGCCCAGACTTTTCTGCGTGTATACGCGAGTCCACATGTACTTTTCCGTGTATGCCATTAAAATCATTAAAAAATATATAAAAAATCCCTTTTTTTCGAGTTGGGTTGATGGTTACTCCAGTAGTTCAACCACCCCAGCACGTGGCCAACTGTTTCCAACTGATTGAAACTACTTTGAGGGAGTATAAAAGCCCCTCATGTGTATGGCCTAAGGGAGAGAGAAATTCATAGATATTATACTCTGTTGGAATCCCTATTTCAAGTCTGATTTCCTGTGCCTCCTGCACTTTCCCAGATTTATACAGGAAACCCTTGTTTCCTGGAGATTTTCATCAGTTTATATGACATCTCGTGTGCACAATTCTTGAAGGTATCTTAGCGAGGCAAGGGCGGGATGGATCTGGACAACGGTCTGTTCGAAGATCGTGGAAGGATTCAGGTGATCTCTCCACTTTTTATTTATGTACATGCTGTTCGCAATAATGAAGAACCATCTTGTTCCTCAACTTATGTGTTAATATCTATTTGCATATGTGAAAAGATTGATTATTAAGCATTTATTATTGTTTATATAATGTTTCACATGGATTACACTAACATTTAGGAGAAATATATGCTGTACAACTAGGTTTTCATGCATGTTCTTTCTTGTTTTCCAGGTTGAAGAGGAAGAAGGGTTGCTAGGGGTTTGGACCCCGCGGGATCTACATCGAACGTAGGACTACGGGTGAGTTCTACTATCGTTGTTATCTAGTTTTTAGCATTTAAGTGTGGTTGTGTGTGAGTCCTTCTGAATAGCATGCTCTGATCTGTGGAGGTTTTTACCCAACAAACCTCTAGGGTGTTTTTTCCCGAAATATAACTGGCGACTCCGCTGGGGATCGCATTTTTGTGATTCCCCTATTGGGTCGTTTCAGCTGTTTTAAAGGTTTCCAACAGTTTGAATCATTATTACCAGTCCAGTTAATTTTTTCTCAGTCAGACTGAAGACCTGGTTCTTTATCCAGGCTTGATCTTTTTTATTTTTCATTATTTACCTTTTCATACATGATTTTTTCTATACACAGATGCGTATACACACAGTTTTCTTCAAAGGAAGTCGCGTATACGCGGGTTTCCTTTGACACAGTCGCATTATGCACGCTTGTTTCAAAACTATCAAGTAGCGTATGCCTGGGAAAATTTTGAAATTTTTGATTTCTTGACTTTTTAGTCTTGTCTGCCTATGGAGACTTGTTCCTGTGGTGTCTTTATATCCTCTGGATTGTGTTGAAAGTGGTCATTGGTCTTTTTTCTCTCTTGTTTGGTTGAAGACTAGCTTATCTGGAAAATCTTGTTTTTAGTGCTTGCATTTCTAGTTCGAGTACCAAGATCTCTTCCTGGGGATTCTTGGTTGTTCTGCTTCATCAGGACAGAGAGCTTATGCTCATATACTCTTTCCTCATTTTATGTTTTGCTTTGCGCTTGGATTTTTTCCTATTTTTGGTTAGTTTTCTAGAGTTCATTTGACTAGGTCTTGTTGCAATTTTTGAAGAGTCTTTCTTGGTTCTTTGAAGTTTTTGTTTGCTACAAGGTTGTACTATTCTTCTGGGCTGAGTCACTGAGTTTCTTGCCTTCTTTTTCTCATATAAATCTTGCTACTAAGTAGCCCTATAAGGTTTGGATCGTTTTTTGGAGTTTTTCTTGAAATTCAGAGTTGTTTGGCTTGGTAATTGGATATTGTTCTCGGTCTCTTCGAGCTCTTCTTTTTTATAAAATTCAAAAGCTCAAAAAACATTTTGTTTTGTCATTGGCTTTTGTTTTGCATTTTTTTCTTCGTTTTGTTACATTTTTTGAAGCTTTGTTGAGATTTCTTGCCTTTAGTTTTTGACTTGATTTTGGAAAGGAATTGTCATTGGTTTCTTCCTCTTGTTTTCAAGAATATTTTGATGTCTTCATATTGAGAGTTTCTACTTTTGGGAACTAGTTTTGTGGACAATCAAAAAGTGATAGAACTGAAGGATTGTTGGGAAATTTCTCTTTGCTTTGTTAGGATTTTCATCTTAGAATTTGCATGCTCTTAGTTATTTGCATTAGGTGCACTTAAGCATTTGTAGTCTTTTTCATAGATTTTGCGAGTGTGAGTTTGATATTTGAAAAGAAAAATATATAATCTCGTAGAACCCGTGTAGAAATTTCTTTTCATCGAAAGGCAATTACTGCATTTGCATGTAGTTTGGTTTTCATTAATTTCTTTTCTGCGTCACAAAACACCACGAGTTTCATTTCCGTATCCCTTTGACCTAATATAACAGCTGATTAAAATAAGCGCTATAATTTAAAAACAACTAGCAAGTTTTTTATTAAGTGTCATACACCAACTAGCTAGGTTGTAGGGCCTTGGATTACGTGAGTGGAGAGTTAACTCTCCAAGGTCGCTCAAACAAAAACATAAAAGTTTATTAATTGAGCGAAATCCAACTCCGTTAGGTGGACTGGGAAAGCTCTCCTCCAGAGAGTCAAGCGCGAGGGGAAGTGAAGGCCGAGAAGAGAGATACCCCCTCTCTGATTTGCTGAATCTGACCTCAAGACCTTTCCACCCGGCTTCTGACATGGATTGGTGCTCATAGTTGCCATTCCTAGGTTCCACATAGGTGACTGCAGGGGGGAATACCCGTGGTACTTGAGGCAGATGGCGTATCACTTCCAGCAGTACTTCTGGGGGGTGCCCTTGCGAAGCTTGGGTACTTGTGCCGGTAAAGGCTATTGTTAGGAGGTCGGCGTAACTATTTCTGTTATCTTCGCTAGTAGGCCTGGGCCGTAATTATCCCAGACTACTTTCGGGAGGTCCTATTCTTCTCTTTTCTGTATTTTGGTGTCCAGTCCTAATCACCTGGAGCGGAAATACCTGAAGGCTATTTGCTTGATTGTATCTCAGGGATTTTTTGCAGTGAGTGCTCTTTGCTCCTAGCTTGCCTAGCTTTATACTTTTTTGAGTCTAATTAAAATTTGTTAAAGTGACTGATCAAGCGCCTCGTCGATCTAGGAGAATTCGGGGGTTATCTCTCGAGAGTCCAGAGCCTTCTTCAAGAAGGCGTAGGAGTAATTTAGCAGGTGAATATCACCCTGTGGCATCTGACACAGTGGAGAGAGATCCTCCACAAGGGATTGAATGTTTTGTAATTGGCTCCAGTGTTGGTCCCGAGAGGAGCATTCTGCTCACCTCGAGAGTCTTATTTCCGCAGGAAGAAGAAGTACAAGTAGAGGAAGTACCTCAACCCTCTGAGTCACTTCCATCTCCTCTTCCTCCTAATTATCCATTCGTTGTTGAGTACATCAGACCTGAGTCTGAAAGACCAGAATATCCTCCATATTATTCATACCTTTCGATGGCCACGACTGCGAACGCGGCTTCAGCTGTGAGTGTGCAGGCATTCAGACTCCTGCTTCTGTAGAAGGAGGAGGCACTATTGCTATCTCTTCGATTGCTTCTAGTACTGCTGTGTTTGGCTCTGGTTTCACCAAGCACATGCTTCTCAATCTGGTCCCTTTTTTTTAGAATGCCCACTAGTGGGATTCCTTAATTTTCCTTTTCCGCTGCTGCAGCTGGATCTACACCCATGTCTTCCATGGTTAGTGGATCAGCTTCTTTTCAAGGGTTCCCCTTCGGAACTGGGCATATTCCTAGTTCAAATCCTTCTTTAAGGTCCTTTCCATTTACTTCTTAGACTCAGAGTTTCAACCCTTGGTCTGGAGGTCAGAATTCGACTACTTTTACAGGTTGGAACCCTGTATTCAATACAACGGGGGCAGGGAATCAGTTTTACACTAGTCACCAAGGGAATGCTTCTTTCCCTTCGTCGAGTGCTTATCAGAATTTTTCCCCTCTTTCTAATTCCTGGAACCCCTATCAGGGGCTTTCCTCTTCATTCAACACTTCAGGAGGGGGAACTAGTCCGGTCTTTGGTAACTCTGTGTTGGGAGGAGGTTCTTCTCCTTTTTCTATGAGTTCTTTCTGGCAACCTGGTGCCTTATCAAATCCATGGTATTCTTTTCAGAATGTAGGGAATTCATCCCATCAAGGATGGAATCCTCAGGCTCTGCCTCGTTTACCTTTTTTGGCAACATTAAACTTGCCAGATCTGTCGAAATTGACGAATGATCCGATCCGGTATAGTCCTGGGTGGCCTCCGGTCCCGACCAAACTACCTTCAGACATTCCAAAGCTTGAAGGCAAGAATGAAGAGGATCTGGCTGATCACATCACCACTTTCCATTTATGGTTTTCATCTAACTCCCTGATCGATGATTCGATTAGGTTGAGATTGTTTCAACACACCTTAACTGGATACACTGCCAAGTGGTATATTGAGTTAACTGGGGGCAGTTTTGCTACATTTGGAGATCTGGCTGTTACATTTCTAAATCATTTCCAGTTGCCCGTCCGTTATGACGTCGAGACTGAACTCCTAGATAATTTTAAGCAGGACGACGCAAACCACATTTCTGACCATATTCATGAATGGCGGAGAAGGAAGAGGCTTATTAAAGCTCATATTCCAAGAGAATTCCTTTTGGAATGGTTTTTGAAATCTCTGCAATCAGATTTTTCTAAAGATGTATTCCTGTCTGGGGTATTTTCTGAGGAACAAGCTATTTTTAGGGCCCAACAGCTGGAACTGATATATTCTCAATCTGGAGTCCTTCATAAATATTTGCCCAATGCTCCTCGCTCCAAATTAGATTTATCCAAGACTAAGCCTGGTCCTCATGGTGATGGACTTATTGGGTCGATCAATAGTGGTGCAGCTAACTTGCTTACTCAATTGCAGTAGTTGTTTATACAATCTACTCCTTTTGGTCAGGTTGTGCCTGCTGAGTCATCGCCTTCCCAATCTTTGTCAGTAAATGTCGTCCAAACTTCTGACCCCAAAGGAAATCAACAATCCGAAGGGAAGAAGAAGGGAAGGAATAATAAGAAAAAGGGCAAGAATGGGAAGGGTAATGCAAATAAAACCAACGAGCATGTTGGTGAGGCTTCAAAGGATAAAAAGAAAGTGAAGTTTCCATGCAAGTTGTGTTCTGGAGACCACCTTACTTACCTTTGCCCTAAAATTCAGGATGCACAGCGCTTGTTAGCTCAGCAGGGCTTTTCCAGTTCCCAGGCTGTGTTGACAAACCCTTTTCCCCAAGGGCAAAAACTAGTTGTTGGCGCGAATCAAAGTACTGGGGCTTCCTCTGGGGGCACCCAGGAAGGGGAAATTCCGTCAAACATATACATGATGAGTGCTCACGTGGATGTTGCCACGAGATCCCGTGACTATGGCGAAGAAGAGTCTTCGAAAGCTAAGGGTGCTCCCAATGCTACTGAGCCGCTTCATATTACGAGGCCTACTATTGAGCCTATACCTCGGATGCCAAAATCATCTACTAAGGGTACGACGATTAATCCAAATGCTAGGGCTTCCCAGAACTACTTTATTGTGGAATATCTGGCGCAGAGTCCTTGTGCCATGTCGGCTCTTGAGGTGCTCTAGTCTTGTCCTTCTTAGCGCAGCGCTCTGCTCACTGCCATTGGGGCTGTTGATCCAAAGAAATCTCTTATGATTACATTTGATATGACTAATTTTAAAAAGAGACTCCCCCATCATATGGATTCTCATATTAAATCATCGTATCGAAAATGCAATATTTTTCGAAAGGTCGTTGATGAGGGTGCTTCCACATTTGTAATGTCTCTCACATGTTGGAAGGGAATTGGATCTCCCGCAACTGTTCCATCTGCTACTCTTCTGACTACGTTTGACATTCATTCTCATAGACTGCATGGTATTGTCCCAGATTTTCCCATCTGTGTTGGGGGAAAAACTGTAAACATAGAGGTTGAGATAGTTGATGCAATCTTGGACTACAACCTTCTGTTGGGGAGAAACTGGATTTATGAGATGGATTCTATTGCATCCTCATTGTTTCGGATTATTTGTTTCCCTCACGAAGGGAGGATTGTTACAGTGGATCAACTGGATTGTCCTCCTGTAGACCCGAATGCACCCACTGACTCAACTATTCCAAAGTTGGATATTACCAAGGCGCCTGTTGAGAATTTAGGGGTTGGAATGTATTCTTCCTTGATGGGTACTTTTGATAATCCTCCTCCTACTGTTCATATAAATTCAATTTCATCCTCCAGGGCTCCTCTTCGAAGAGAGTTCTTCAGAACTCATTATTTTTCGGACCCTTGGACCTTACCTTCTCCTACGGCCACATTAGCGGAAGGTCAAGTGGGTGGAATGGCATTTCCAATGTCTGCAGCTGAGATTGCTTATCAGTCTATTGTTGACTCTGGAGAGTCCATCCCAGCTCCTCTTTCACTGGAAGAGTTGGATGGAGATGTGGCTCCGGCTTGGACACTTAGTTATTCTTCTGCCCAGGATTGCCTTGATACCACTCTTCCATCTGAAGAGGCCATCATGGAAGCTATGACTGGTATAGATAGACCGTGGGATGATTTGCATCATCGGTATTACTTTTTACCTGATTTGAGCGAAGTTGAATCAATTTTTCCAAGTCCTCCATCTCCTGGTCCTGTTCACCCAGTCCTGAACCCTTTAGCACCAACACAGGTATATGCTGAAGGGAACATGGTTGTGATTTCTCCAACTATCCCGGTGAACATTTCCAGGGATCCCAATGTTATTGAGAATTTCTTCATCGGAGCTGAATGTTCCCCTGAAGAGATTCAGATTTACACCGATCTCTTTAAAGAGTATAGGGATGTATTCGCTTGGTCTTATGAGGAAATGCCTGGTATAGATCCATCTATTGTCCAGCATGAGATCAAGACTTACGAAAACGCTAAGCCGGTGAGGAAAAAACTTCGTCTGGTCAATCATAGGAAGGAAGCAACTATCAAAGCCGAGGTGGAGAAGCTGCTCAAGGCGGGATTCATTTTCCCTGTTCCTTTGACTGAATGGGTTTCAAACCCTGTTCTCGTAGATAAAAAATAAGGAACAATTCGAGTTTGCATTGATTTCAGAGACCTTAATAAAGCATGTCCTAAAGATAATTACCCCAGACCATTCATAGATCAGATCATCGATGAGTGTGCCGGTAACGAAATTTTCTCCTTCATGGACGGTTTCTCCGGATATAATCAGATTACTATCCATCCTGAAGATCAGCATAAGACTGCCTTTATTTGTCCCTGGCGTACTTTTGCTCACAAGAAGATGCCTTTTGGTCTTAAAAATGTTGGGGCTATGTTTCAGTGGGCCATGTCATACGCCTTCCACGACATCAAACAGATTATCGAGGCATATTTGGATGATTTAGCTGCTCATTCTCGAAAGAGAATGGATCATCTTGCTCACCTCCGTCAAGTATTTGAACGATGTCGTTTCTATAAGATTAGGTTGAATCCGAACAAGTGCGTTTTCGCGGTTACATCCGGTCGGTTATTGGGATTCATTGTGTCTAGGGAAGGGATTAGAGTAGATCCCTTCAAGGTTGAGGCAATACTTCGGTTGCCTCCCCCGTCCTCTATTCGTCAACTTCAAAGTCTACAAGGAAAGGCTAATTTTCTTCGGAGATTTATCGTAAATTATGTTGAAGTTACCAAGGGATTTATGAGATTGTTGAAGAAGGGAGTTCCATTTTTTTGGGATGACTTCACTCAACGCTCATTCGATGCTTTGAAAAAAGCATTGACCTCTGCTCCTTTATTGAGTCCACCTGATTATAGCAGGGATTTCCTTTTGTATCTTGCAGCAGCAGAATCTACCATTGGTATGGTTCTGGTTCAGGAGGATGATGCTCTTGCAGAGAATGTTATATACTATCTTATTCGAGGATTGGTAGGACCTGAACTCCGGTATACTCCGATAGAAAAGTTAGCTTTAGCAGCTGTTCATGCTGTGCAATGACTCCAGCATTACATTGTTCTACGAAAAACTTATGTTTTGGCAGCAGCCAATCCATTTCAGTTTGTTCTCAGTAGGCGAGTGATTGGGGGCAAATACAATAGATGGATTGTGATTTTGCAGGAGTTTGATCTTGAGTTTATGTCTGCCAAGTCCAAGAAATCATTGGTTTTCGCGGAATTGATCTCCGAGTTGCCCTGTGGGGAAGAGATAGTCTATGATGAATCCTTCCCGGCGGAACATTTGTTTCTTATCTCTCCACAGGATCCTTGGTATTGAGATGACTATGAAGTTTCCCTCTACTTTTTCGAAAGATGAGTGTCATAAGTTGCGTCACTTGGCTAAGAATTACTTGATCATTGGTGATGCTTTATACCGTCGAGGGGTTGATTCAATCCTGAGACGCTGCTTAACTCTCGAAGAAGCTGAGGCTGTGCTGAATGATTGCCACAGTGGAGCTTGTGGTGGTCATTTATCTAGGCTTGCTATAGCCCAAAAGATCTTGCGTGCTGGATACTTTTGGCCTTCGATTTTCAAAGATTGTATGGAGTCGGTAAAAAAGTGTCATCCGTGTCAAGTTTATACTCGAAAAATGCACGCTCATCCAGCTCCGCTTTTTCCAGTCATTACTGTCGGTCCCTTTACAAAGTGGGGTATTGTAAATTTTTGTAGATGTTCTATGCTAGAAGCAGTTTTAATTTTGTAACAGCAATCACATAAATAGTTCAGTAAAATGTTGATAGAACATACCAGTGGATCTATAGAAGACAAACCAGAAATAGGAAAATGTGATGGTGCGTTACGGCGGTCAACAGGATGCTTCAACCAGAAAAGTCTCCTTGATTAGCCAACCCAGAATGTGTCACAATAGTCCTCAAATCAGTCACCCAGTCAACTCAAGTCAACTCCAGAAAAGTCAACGCTGTCCAGAAAAGTCAACACAGGGCAGCAACAACAAAGTCAACGCAGCTCCAACTTTGGTCAACCTTTTGACCTCGATTTCTGTGCCAATGTGTACGGCCTCTCAAAATCGAATTCTCCAAAAAATTTCGGCCTCTTTGGACCATGCGTTGACCAAAGTCAATGCTGGTCAAACTTCCTTGGAAACCCTAGCTGTAGCAATCTGCGTCCTTCTTCTTGGCTGTACAAACTCGTCCTTCTTCCCACGTGTGAGCTGAAATCGTCCTCCAAGGAGCTTGTACTAAATCAGAGAAGAGAAGAAGATGTGTGTTGTGTGAGTGTGAAAATGCTCTTCAACTTTGACTGTATTTATATACATCATTGAGGTGTGTGACACATCTGCTGGGGGTGTAAAACCTTAAGGCCGACCTGCACATATAATTTATTATAAATAATAAATTCAAAATAAATGTTCTGCTCATCGGATTAAGATAAATTTTATATGGATCTTACACCTCTTTGAAAGAGGAATCCAATAAAAATATCGGTATCTTCATCTGAGCATCACAACATGGATTTTGGACCTAGTTGTCCAATTTTAACACTCCCTCTCAACTAGGGAGAACTCCATCCATCAGTGCAATCAAACATCGTGTGTCATCCCGCCGTAACTTGCTTTTCTAGTCTCTTTATTTCAGAACAGAAGTGGGTTAGTCACAAAGACATCATCCCCCGGCTGACAAATTCAGCCCAGAGGTCCGAAACCTCTATCAGAATCACAAAGAGTCTCCAACCAACCCGAAGTTGGTTCATCTGACCTGAAGTCAGGCAGAGGTCCCAGACCTCACTAAACTTGATCCACGATCAAGTGGTTGGACCGTGCCATCCTAGATAGAGAGTACGTCAATCTCTGATGTGTCCATCAGTATTTGCTACTAGTCTTTAGCTTTTCCCACCTCATTGGCCAAATGAGAGGTATTTCCCATGAGCCCTGAACTCAATGGGTAGGATGCATATGGGGCACAGAAAATGAGAGGTGAACCAGCTCAAAATCACAACGGTGGGGTCCAAGTACACCACCAAGGTCGGAAAGCCTAGCCTTGTGGTTGCTCATAGCTCCGAGAAGCTGTCCCCAAGGCCCCCCAGAGCTCCTAGAGCTCATCGTCTAATAGGACCCACATCATTGGGTTGTTCCACGATACCAAGATTCTCACGGAAGGTTAGGAACTTGACCTTCCCTAGGGGCTTAGTGATAATATCCACAACCTGCTCATCAGTTCCTATATGATCGAGCCTTACGATGCCTCGTTGTACCATATCCCGAATAAAGTGGTACCTGATATCAATATTCTTGGATCGGTCGTGGAACACAGGATTCTCAGTCATGCGAATCCCACTCTGGTTATCACAGAGTATCACGGTGGTATCTAGCACATGTCCAAACAGCTCACTAAAGAGCTTTCACGACCAAACTGCTTCACAACAGGCCATACTCGCTGCAATGTATTCAACCTCAGCGGTGCTCAAAGCCACCGACTTCTGCTTCCTGCTCATCCATGAAATCAAAGTAGAACCAAGATTGAAGCATCATCTCGATGTGCTCTTACGATCCACCACACTGCCAGCCAAATTGACATTAGTATATCCACGGAGTGTCACACTCCCGGCAGTGTATCTCAGCCCATGGTTTATCATGCCCCTAAGATATCTCAGAAGATTCTTGGCACCAACCCAGTGAAAGTGATGAGGCTCAACCATCTGTTGACTCAAAGTGTTCACTGCAAAACATATATCTGGACGGGTGTTCACTAAGAACATCAGAGCCCCTACGAGTTGACGATACTTAGTAGGATTGGCCAATACGGGCCCAGCAGCGCTGCCACTCAACTTCTTGAAGTTGAGTTCCATTGGTGTTGACACGGTCTTGCAGTCCACCATACCAAATCTTTCCAGAAGTTTCACAGTGTATTTTCCTTGAGAAAGGAAAATCTCTCCAGGTCTCTGCCAGACCTCCAGGCCTAGGAAATAGTGCTTCAATCCTAGGTCCTTCATCTCGAACTTAGCAGTGAGCTCCCTCTTGCATTGATGAATGAGAGGGTCAGCACTTGTCAGGAAGAGGTCGTCAACATACAGTACCAGAATGAGAGGCTTCCCCTAGACAACCTTGAAGTAAAGGTTCGGATCAACATTACTTCGAGTGAAGCCCAACTTCATCAAGTAGCTATCCATCCTCTTGTACCAAGCTCTGGGTGCTTGCTTCAACCCATAGAGGGCTTTCTTCAACCTGCAGACATGAGTGTCCCGATTCTGAACTTCAAATCCCAGAGGTTGTTCTACATACACCTCTTCTTTTATTGTACCATGCAGAAAGGCAGTCTTGACATCCATCTGATGAAGACTCCATCCTTGCATAGCAGCAAGGGCTATGATTGATCGAATGGTGGTATATCATGCCACAGGTGAAAATATGTCATCATAATCTACTCCTTCCTTTTGAGAGAAGCCATGGGCAACAAATCTTGCCTTGAACTTTTCAGCACTTCCATTAGATCCATGCTTGATATTGTAGAGCCATTTCGAGGTGACAACTAATTTGTCCTTCGGTCTTGGAACCACATCCCAGACATCATTCTTCATTATGGACTCATATTATTCGTGTATAGCATCCTTACAGACTTGATGCTTTACGGCTTCCTCAAAAGATCCAGGTTCAGATTGTACAATGGTACTCATGGCAGCCAGATACCCTTGGTATCTACATGGCTTCTTACTTTCACGGAATGTCCCCCTTGGGGCAGCATGTCCCTCAGCATCTTCGAGGGTGTCCCTGAGCCATGATGGTCTCTTTCCCAGTGAAGGAGATGGATCAATAGGGTCCATTGGTCCTTCAACATCAGGCATTGTCTCATCCTGCGGTTCTTCTTGATTTCCAAGCCTTGCTTCATGATTTTCCTTAGATCTTGGAAGATCTACTACTTTCTTCAGGGAAGCATCTTCATCAAAAGTGACATCATGGCATAGCTCTACTTCCCTTTGATCAGATTTAGAAGTTTCGTTTTAGCCCACAAACATTCCTTTCTTCCCAGAAGCATCCAGCTTACTTCTCTTTTCTTTTGGCACATGAAAATAAACAGGACATCCAAAAATTCTAAAATGTGAGACATCAGGTTTCTTACCAATGAAAACCTCTTTGGGAGTTTTTGAGTCCAGAGCAGAATGAGGGCTTCGGTTTTGAATGTATACAACAATATTTGCAGCTTCTCCCCACAGAAACTTTGGTAGACCCTAGTCACATAGCATGGCACAGACAGCTTCCACAATAGTCCTGTTCTTGCGTTCAGCAACACCATTCTGCTTAGGAGTATAGGCAGTAGTAGTCTCCCTCTTAATGCCAGCTTCTCTGCAAAATTCCTTGAACTCATTTGACTCATATTCAGTGCCATTGTCGGTCCTCAAAATCTTGATCTTCTTTCCTGTCATATTTTCCACCAAGGATTTTAAGGTACGGAACCGCATGAAAGCCTCATCCTTCTTCTTCAAGAAGTATATCCAGGTTTTGCGGGAGCAGTCATCAGTGAATGTCATATAGTAAGAACATCCTCCCAGGGATGTCACGGGCGGCATACCAGATAGATCATAATGGACCAGTTGCAAAATATCAGATGTCTTTGTGACACTTGAGGGGAAAGGTCCCCTTGTATGCTTTCCTTTGGCACAGCCCTTACATACACCTTCATCATTATTTCCAAAGTTAGGCATCCCTGTCACCACCTTCCTTGCTTCAGGAAGGGCCTTGTAATGAAGGTGTCCAAACCTTCAGTGCCATAGTTTGGTTTGTCGGATAGTATCACATGTCATTGCCCCCAGCGGACTTCCTCCAACCTGGTAGAGTGTGCCAACTCTAAACCCAATCGAGATAGCTTCCTTGAAGCTCTTCTTCCACGTGAGCACCTTTCCATCAATGAATGTCACATTGAACCCTTTGTCTTCCATGGCTGATATACGCACAAGGTTCTTCTTCAAATTTGGTACATAGAGTACATCTTGTAAATGTAGGACTTGTCCTTGAGACAAGTGGAGGGTCACAGTCCCTGTCCCTTTCACGGGATATGTGGAATTATCTCCAAGGATAATTTCCAGATTAGTATCCTTCTCAACCATGTCAGAGAGTGCTTCCTTGAACCCAGTGATGTGTCTTGAGGCACCACTATCTATCAGCCAGACATCCATAGTGTCGTGTGGGGGATGCAGCAGAGAGAGCAGATACAAGAATATATTCATTTCTTTTATCAACAACATTTGACTCCTCATACCTGGAGTTTCTAGACCTTTTAGAAGGTTGATTGTTTCCGCCAGAGGGAGCCTTCCTCTTTCCTTTGGATCTATCATTTCTTTGATTTCCATTCCTCCGATTATTGTTGTTGTCATCACTATCGGGAGAATCCTTCTTGAAGGGACATTTTCTAGCATAGTGACCAGGCCTATGACAAGTGAAACACTTACCCTTCTTTCCTTGGGCCCTTGTTCTTCCTTTTTTCTTAGGACCACTAGAGTTATTCTTCCTAGAATGAGCAGCATAGGCAGCATTTCTGTCATTTTCATATTCCTTCATTCTTTTCTCTTCTTGCATGCATCTGGACAGTAGCTCGTCAAAGTTAGGAATAGTACTATTATTGAGAATGGTAGTGGTGAATACTTGCCATTCATATGGGAGTCCTCCAAGTGCGGTGAGTACCATCTCACGATCGGCTATTGTCTCCCCAATAGCCAGCAGATTGTTCCTAATCTCAGTCAATTTCAGAAAGAATGTTTGGACAGACTCATCCCTGCCTTTCTTCAGATTCTTCAATTGATTCTTGAAGAATATAACTTGGTTTACATTGTTTACTTTGAACATAAGGATCAATTTATCGTACATCTCCTTGGATGTGCCTAGCAAAGATATGTAGGCAACCAGACTTTTATGTATGGATTCCTTGATCATCAACTTTGCTTTGATCTCCCCCTTCTTATACTTGGTTTTAGCAGCAGCAGTAGCATTTGATGGAGGTTCTTGTATCTTACCCAGTACATGGTCCATGAGATGATGGTCTTCCAATTTGAGATCTAATATCATCTTCCAGGCATGGAAGTCATCCCTTCCAGTCAGCTTGTCATTCTTCTTGAAGCCATAACTTGTGGAACCCATTTTCTCAGATGGTGATTGCTATAATTTAGGGCTTGTCTTCACCTCAGCTCTGAAACCATGTAAATTTTTGTAGATGTTCTATGCTAGAAGCAGTTTTACTTTTATAATAGCAATCACATAAATAGTTCAGTAAAATGCTGATAGAACATACCAGTGGATCTATAGAAGACAAAGCAGAAATAGGAAAAATGTGATGGTGCGTTACGGCGGTCAACAAGATGCTTCAACCAGCGAAGTCTCCTTGATCATCCAACCTAGAATGTGTCACAGAAATCCTCAAATCAGTCACCCAGTCAACTCAAGTCAACTCCAGAAAAGTCAACGCTGTCCAGAAAAGTCAACGCAGGGCAGCAACAAAAAAGTCAACGCAACTCCAACTTCGGTCAACCTTTTGACCTCGATTTCTGTGCCAATGTGTACAGCCTCTCAAAATCGAATTCTCCAACAAATTTCGGCCTCTTTGGACCATGCGTTGACCAAAGTCAACGCTGGTCAAACTTCCTCGGAAACCCTAGCTACAGCAAACTGCGTCCTTCTTCTTGGCTGTAAAAACTCGTCCTTCTTCCCACGTGTGAGCTGAAATCATCCTCCAAGGAGCTTGTACTAAATCAGAGAAGAGAAGAAGATGTGTGTTGTGTGAGTGTGAAAATTCTCTTCAACTTTGACTATATTTATATACATCATTGAGGTGTGTGACACATCTGCTGGGGGTGTAAAACCTTAAGGCCGACCTGCACATATAATTTATTATAAATAATAAATTCAAAATAAATGTTCTGCTCATCGGATTCAGATAAATTTTATATGGATCTTACACCTCTCCGAAAGAGGAATCCAATAAAAATATTGGTATTTTCATTTGAGCATCACAACATGGAGTTTGGACCTAGTTGTCCAATTTTAATAGGTATTGATTATACTACTTGTAACCTGCCTTCGGCTAAAGGTCAAAAGTATATTATTGTAGCAGTAGACTACTTTACGAAGTGGGTCGAGGCTATGCCTACTTTTGGGAATGATGGTGAGACTACAGCTCTTTTTCTTTTCAACCAGGTTATTGCTCGTTTTGGTATTCCTAGAGATATTGTCACTGATCATGGCAGTCATTTTCAGAATAGCATGATGGCTGAGTTGGCTCTAAAATTAGGTTTCCGACAGGAGCATTCATCTCCGTAATATCCTCAAGCCAATGGGAAAGTGGAAGCCGTGAAAAAATCCTTGAAGACAATTCTTCAAAGGACAATCAATAAAGCTCGATCCAACTGGCATATTATGCTATATCCTACACTTTGGGCATACAGGACGTCAGTGAAAACTGCAACTGGCTTTACTCCGTTTCAGCTAGTCTACAGGTTGGAATCAGTATTTCCCATTGAATGTGAGATTCCTTCTCTTAAGTTATCTGTTGAACTTCTTCCTGACACTTCTAGTCTTGAGGAACGTCTCCTTCATCTGGAACATCTTGATGAGCAGCGTCGGGATGCCGCCACGATGAATGAAGCACATAAAAACCGAGTTAAAGTTTAGTATGATAAAGCGGTCAAACCTAGGGTTTTTTCTGAAGGTGACCTTGTTTTGGTCTATGCCCAAGAAAAATATGCCCTGGGGGCAGGAAAGTTTAAGTCTATGTGGTATGGCCCCTTCATCGTTAAAAAAGTCCTTAAAAAAGGAGCATATACCTTGGTTGATTTTGAAGGAAACGAGTTGCCGGAGCCCAGAAATGGGCTCTATTTGAAAAAGTATTATGCCTAGGATTCGGCCTGACATTTTTCTTTTGTATATAGTATTTTTACTTTGTACATATCTGGTTTTTTGATCTTTGATGGGATGGTGATGTTTTTTATCTGCTTTGGCAAGTTGTGTCGGATGTCATGAATCATTTTGGTTTCGCCGATGGTGCTAGTAGACACACCCAGAACTTGGCTTCCGCGGCTTGGGTGCTTCATCATCCATCCGGTCAGCTGTTAGTATCAAGAGGAGTTTGCATTGGTCCTGCTACCAATAATATAGCAAAATACACTGCAGTTATTTATCTACTCTTGGGTGCAATATCTTTGGGTGTTGATTCGTTGGTAGTTTTCTTGGACTCCCAGCTGGTGGTGTCGCAGTTGAACAATACTTATTGAGTTCGAGATCCATTTTTACTTCGGTTGTTCTTGAGGGTACTTTTGTTACAAAGATCATTTCAATTTTTAACTTTCATTCATATTCCTCGAGCTGACAATTGGATGGCAGACTCATTAGCTAATCAAGCAATTGATTGGCATATTAATCATTCCATACAATAAAATTTAATCATCAAAAACATCATACAATTTTATACATTTGTCACATCACATCAAATAATCGTTGTATATATATCATCAGAATGTTCAAAAAACTATACAAAATTTGGATTCATAAGTCATACAAAAAAATTGGGCTTATGCCCGATCATGTTCAGTCTCAAAAAATATAAAGTCATCTGGTATGTCATATCTATCTACTCCTGAGGTCCCTGCCCAGAAGTTGTGTTCCTATACAACACGATCGCGGTGGAAACTCGGCGGAATAACCGTACTGAGTCACGGGGTACTCCTACCACCCGTCTCTGGATGGCTTCAGGCAGATCTTCCACTGCAGCCACAAGTACTTGGCGAGTTAATCCCTCCAAGTTCCTCTGTACAGCCTGGAGGATCCTGTCTGGATCTACTATATCCGCCTCGCCTCTGCGACGCTTATGTCATGGGTAACCCTCAGGTCGAACTGGTCCAATATCTGTATCATGATCATTATAAAATCGTAATTCATTTTGAATCCAATCAAAAACATGTTTGTTTTCCACATTTTTTCACATATACTGAAAAAATCCAAAAAAAATTATATAAGTCAAAAAATTGCAAACTTACCGACTGTACCCCATGCCGCGCCTGGTGGAAGGACAAGGTCTGGATCGCCACGAAAATCCATCCCGGCATAGGGATAGTCTTCCACAGCGATGATTTGTTCTCCCCACCATTGGAAGAACTCATCATCCCAAGTGGTTCGGGGAACTTCACTTCCCCCCAATCTCTTCATCAAGTCAGCCAACCGGGCAATTCTTGGATCTATCGGGCTGCTGATAGAAGCGATCACTTTGGGTCTCAGCCCAGGAATATTCTCGAAGAAGAATGTCATCAGGATTGTACCATATCCAAAATGTTTTGTCTTTAATTTTCGGATAGAAGTCAATTGTTGCTTCATGCTCATCAGTAGAGCTGTGCACCAATGTTATAAATGAGTTAAGCATTCCACTGCTATACTCATTTGAGTCTTGGATGCCTGGTGTAGGGAAGTAGATCCCGCTACCCTGCCAATGGTAAAAAGGAGGATTTTCATGTGCAAGTCTCTTAAATCTTTGATAGCAATTTGAGTTCCAACTTTCTTGGAACCCTCTATGTAGTAGACGTCGACGTAATCTTCCACGGTTAGCCCTCCCAAAGGCTTACCATGCAAGTCTACTGGCTCCCCCCTTCGGGAAAGTCCAGTAATAAAATAGATATCTTCCACCTCGATACGTATGGGCATTTGATCTATTATGAAGCAGTCTTCTTCCGGTTCCCAATAATTCACAAGCATTTCGAGCAACCAGACATTACTCTTCATACTTGGCATTTTGAAAAACTTTAGCAATCCACAATTTCGAAGAATATTTAGTGATACTTGGTCCTGCATGACTTCATTGTCAATGGCACTGTGCTCACGCTCTCTCCAAGATATAGTCATCCTGTAAAGATTCAATAATTTGTTCATTAGATACACGTTTTTTCATTTTGGGTTGCGCATACGCGACTTTATTTGTGCACAGTCGTGTATATACGCGACTTGGTCATTATAAACCCGCGTATACGCAAACCCGTGATTTGAAACAAATGGTTCTACGGTGAAAATTCCTAATTTTTAACTTATGAACGGACAAAATGAATAACAAGGATGAATTAAGAGCTTACCTAACAAATTCGGTGAAGTTTGATGGTCGATTGCTCCTATTTTGACGAAAGAGGCTTTTTCTCCAGAGCACTTTTTCCCAAATCAGCAATGTAACAATGAACCAAATACGAGGTAACTTGTGTATTTATGCCTAAAATTGAAAATTTTTTGAAAAAATTTGTTATGCTTATTTTTAAAATCTATCTTAAGCTGCATAACCTGGATGCTTGCAAGTGCCCAGATTGGTATATTTTCAAGTACATTTTGATGAACTCGAGATTTTTTCTGGTTTTTGATCCATGAATGCTGACCCGCCATGGAAGGTATATGATCTTCACTGGCATATAGGTTAGGAAATCCACTTTCTATTGCATTTTGCATACTAGCCTCCATTCTGATCACTTGCCATAGGGTTGATCCCATCAGGTCATGAGTATTACACCCATTTTGTTGAAGATTGCAACAAGAAACAGTGAAGGAGGCATCCTGAAACATCTTTCCTGATCCTAGTTGGAAAGTGATCACCTAAACTAGGTGGGGGGCACACAAGTGATTTTTTGTCGCAAAGTCTATTTTTAGACTATGTCTATTTTTAGACATATTGATCATGGTCTATGAGTTGCAGGATGCTATTTATGGATCATTGGTCGAGTTGGTAAAAATAGATGGACCTCTATTTTTAGACATTGGGCAGTTTCTATTTTTAGACTATCGAGCTAAAAATAGAACAGTCAAATATTATTAACCCTTAATAATATTTAGACTATAAACATTATCTTATCCTCTTGAAGCACTTCAATTTGAGCTACGGATGTGGCACATGCAGCTGGAAGAAGGAAATACGCTTTTCCTATGGGTTAGTTGAGCTAATGCATGGTTGACTTCAGTTAGAACTCAAGTGGCGGAGTTTGGTGGAGTTGATGAGACAGTTGGTGGAGTTGTGTTCGGTTTAACTTAGTTGAACTAGTTGTATTTAGTCTAACTGGAAAATACACTAGTGATGAGTGGTGTGAATTAATTATTAATTAATTCACTAATTATTAACTCATAAATCAACTAAAGAACACATCAGTTAACTACAATGCATGGACAGTTCAGTGGAGACCAGTGTTAGAGGTGGGTGAAAGGGTGAGTTTGCTATTAGTTGTGACTATAGCTGTGCATGAGATTTGCACACACATTGATTGAGATTTCCAATGAGAATTGCGCAATTAAAGCCAGTGGGATTCGAACTTGGATCAATTCATTCTCATCTTGGATTGCGCAGTAGAGGCAGACTTGTGGAGGAGATTTGAACCCGTGACTTGTTCATCTCAGAGCTAGTTTTGTGTGTAGCATGTGAGATAGTGCTGAGAGCTGTGAGAGCTTTGTGCTATGTACTGTTACATGTTCTCTATCATTATATTATATATATAGTTGGGGGTTTTTAGCTATTGCTTTCCCCATTACATACTGTGTCAGATGTGTGTTTGATTATTGTGTTTATGTGCGCATGCGACTGTTTCTATTTCCGCATATTGATGATCAATTGTAGAAGAGGTTATGTATTATGCATGAAGCTTAAATAGTGTGTAATCAGGATAATCTCGGTGAATAATTCAGCAAATTATTCAAATTTCTACATGGTATCAGAGCAGAATTGATCATCAGATCTATTACAATGATTACAATTATTTCGGTAGATAGAGTCTGTAACGGGCCAGGTAGCCTCTGGATCCATCCTTTCTTTGAAAGGTGATATATCCAATAAATTCCCCTACAGTCGATCTCTATGCTAGAAATAATTTGTTCTCAAAGATCCAGAAGCAGTTTAGTTTTGAGCTTGGAATTCGAATTTTGCAGCAGTTTGTTTTCTTGGTGCCGGAGTTGAAATGTCTTTCAACGGTTTGTGACTGGAATATGCCCTTGAGGGCAGTTCGAATTATGTTGCATGGAAGGACAGAATGGAGGTGGTATTAGATGATAATGGGCTGAAGGAGTTCATAGATGTTGAGGTCCCAAAGCCTACTGATGCTACTCAAGTTGAGGCTTGGCAAAAGAAGACAGCATGGTGTCGAAGGATTCTGTTGGAGGGCGTGAAGGATCACATAGTATCCAGCCTGCATGGAAAAGCTTCTCCATACTTGATGTGGAAAACATTGACAGAATTGTTCCAAAGCAAGAGCGACCAGAGGAAGTTGGCGCTCAAGGATAAACTCAGGAAAATAAAGATGGAGAAGAATGACACTATTCCGGTATACTTGACAAAGTTTGTCGACTGCAGGGATGAGCTTGGGAGTGTTGGAGTTAGTGTGGATGATGAGGACTTGGTGAGCTTGGATCTCCTTGGTCTTCCGAAGAGTTGGCATTCCTATGAGGATTCTGTCAATGGTCGGGAGAAATTGCTAGGATGGGAGCGACTTTGGTCATATCTTGTGCAAGAGGAGATAAGGCGGAGTACCAAGGATGGATCTTCATCAAAGGCATCTGATGAAGAAGATTGCACTTTAGCTACCAAAGCAAGGAAGGGGAAGGGCAAGAAGAATGCTTCTCAATCCAGTGTGGATGGTAAAGAGTGTGACATGTCCAAAGTGAAGTGTTTTCATTGTCACGATCATGGACATTACGCCACGAATTGTCCGCAGAAGAAGAAAAATAAGCAAGCTGCTGGATCTGCAGCGGGAGAGGCCTTAGCCTCGCAGTTTGAGCTGGATTTTTCGCTAATCGCATGCTTGGTCTCAAGTGTGATGGGATCAGTATGATTCTTGGACAGTGGTGCGTCTTTTCACATGACTGGAGATCGAGATCTGTTTTCAGATCTGGATGAGAAAGATCTTGGAGTGAACATCGAGATGGGCGACAATGGACGATACAATGCGATCGGCATTGGTACCATAAACTTTCAGAGGGAGTTAGGTAAACTCATTCTTTTACAAGATGTAGTGCATGTTCCAGGTTTAACGAAGAATTTAATCTCAGTCACAATGTTAGAGGATAAAGGGTATGAAGTTGTCTTCAGTGAAGGAAAATTTTTCCTTCGGCACAAGGCAACAGGACAAGTCAAGAAGGTTTGGATTCGAGAAAAGAATCTCTACAGACTTGAAGTAGATGGGATGTCTACGGAGCTTCCTACTGTTGGGAAGTGCAAGAAAGACATGCAATTGACGCTTGAGAGGGAGCAAGTTTTGCATGCAAGTAATAGTGAACCTCGGGATGTGGAGCAGCCACAAGAAGAGGATCATGGAGTGGAAGAAACCACTCATGAAGAGAAATTTCGTGCCAGATGCGTATAGGGAGTGCATGCAGCTATACCACCAGGTGAGAGGTGGGGTGACATGCATGAGTAATCCCAGGTGGAGATTTCAAGGCAGGATTCATGGAGATGGTGTGGATCTCATGAATTGAACCTGGCTATGAGGTGCCCACAACGCAGCAGTAGCATGATCAGTTGGATTGATGCAGGCAGATCAAAGTGACAGTGTCGGATACTGGAGCGCGGATCAGAGTTGACAACAAGTGCAAGAGTGCATGGGTGCAAGAGTTCAACAGCGCAGTGGTTCCTGATGACATGTGCAGTTGGTACCAGCAGAAGTCGAAGACTTTGATGATAGATGCATCAGACTGATTGAGTTGTTTGGAGCCTATTCAGTTTCAGAGGAGTTGCAGAGCAGATGCATGGAGTTGCATGGTGCTTGTGAAGGTTGCAGGGTGAATGCATGGAGTTGCATGTCGCATGCAAAGACAATCCTTTCTTGTTGAGAGGGAGTGTTGAAGATTGCAACAAGAAATAGTGAAGGAGGCATCTTGAAACATCTTTCCTGATCCTAGTTGGAAAGTGATCACCAAAACTAGGTGGGGGCCACACAGGTGATTTTTGTCGCAAAGTCTATTTTTAGACTATGTCTATTTTTAGACATATGGATCATGGTCTATGAGTTGCGGGATGCTATTTATGGATGATTGGTCGAGTTGGTAAAAATAGATGGACCTCTATTTTTAGACATTGGGCGGTTTCTATTTTTAGACTGTCGAGCTAAAAATAGAACAGTCAAATATTATTAACCCTTAATAATATTTAGACTATAAACACTATCTTATCCTCTTGGAGCACTTCAGTTTGAGCTACGGATGTGGCACATGCAGCTAGAAGAAGGAAATACACTTTTCCTATGGGTTAGTTGAGCTAATGCATGGTTGACTTCAGTTAGAACTCAAGTGGCGGAGTTTGGTGGAGTTGATGATACAGTTGGTGGAGTTGTGTTCGGTTTAACTTAGTTGAAATAGTTGTATTTAGTCTAACTGAAAAATACACTAGTGATGAGTGGTGTGAATTAATTATTAATTAATTCACTAATTATTAACTCATAAATCAACTAAAGAACACATCAGTTAACTGCAATGCATAGACAGTTCAGTGGAGACCAGTGTTAGAGGTGGGTGAAAGGGTGAGTCTGCTATCAGTTGTGACTATAGCTGTGCATGATATTTGCACACACATTGATTGAGATTTCCAATGAGAATTGCGTAGTTAAAGCCAGTGGGATTCGAACTTGGATCAATTCATTCTCATCTTGGACTGCGCAGTAGAGGCAGACTTGTGGAGGAGATTTGAACCCGTGACTTGTTCATCTCAGAGCTAGTTTTGTGTGTAGCATGTGAGATAGTGCTGAGAGCTATGAGAGCTTTGTGCTATGTATTGTTACATGTTCTCTATCATTATATTATACAGATAGTTGGGGGTTTTCAGATATTGCTTTCCCCATTACATACTGTGTCAGATGTGTGTTTGATTATTGTGTTTATGTGCGCATGCGACTGTTTCTATTTCCGCATATTGATGATCAATTGTAGAAGAGGTTATGTATTATGCATGAAGCTTAAATAGTGTGTAATCAGGATAATATCGGTGAATAATTCAACAAATTATTCAAATTTCTACACATTTCACTCGCCGATTATTTAATCATGACTTGGTGGTAGAGCCTTTCTTTACATGGGCTTCCTAGTTAGTTCCTCGGTATCACTTGTTGCCCATGTTGCGTTTTATGTAGGCTCGGGAGTCCTCTTTAGTCCCGCCATGACTTATGTGTTGAAGCTTCATTCTTCTTCTTCCTCACTATCATTTTTCTGGCTATTACCCTAGAGGCTCCCTGGTGTTATTGAGTTGTATTACTGCATTGCATATTGGCTACTTGTTTATCCTGGCCTTTAGCCGGCTTCATTTTGGACACAATGTTTAAGCCAACTTTTGACCTTGCCTATCTGTACAAGTTAACCATTGCATGCATTTGGCTATTGCGACTTGACACCCTTTTACCCATGGATGGAACATTCCTCTAAGTATCGCTTACCAGTTTCCACCACCTTGCATTGAGCATAGGATCATTCCAATCCCAGGAACTAGTGCATCTGTTTCTTGATACTCGTTCTATCCATTGTACCATAGCATTATTTTATTCTTTTTTAGGCTTATTATATGAAAAAGACAAAAAAATCAAATATAAAAAAAAGAGCGGGAACGGGACATAACTTCCTAATTTGATGGCAGTACAGTGTCAGTTTGTCGTCCTTGAAAAAAGCACATACACTTATATATTTCCTCCATTTGGGATGGTTTTAGTTTTTGACCTAGGTTCAGCCTTTGCCTTGTTTCACAGGTCAGTCCTCCCCCGGTTGGTTATCTCTTCCAATCATATGGAGAGTTTGTTTTTCCTCCTGCATAACAGACTTATACAGTGTCACTTTTTACTGCCATGGTCATCACGAGTCGTGCTTTCGTTCAAGGGAAGTCTAACCAGAGTTGGCCATTCTGCGGTGTCTCCTGACTCATTATTCAGTCGGCCTTCCCGGTTTTGTTAGTATCTTGTTCTATCACATCAGATGTTTTGGTCTTCTGCTCGTGCTGGTTTAAGAAGGTCTCCATTGAATTCTTGCTGGCGAGTTTGTCTCTTATCGACTACGACACGTTGCTCTGAGAGAAAACCTAGAGCTGCGCCCTAGCCCTATTTCCATCATTGATAGGTGACCTTGTGCTCAGCATTTGATCATCATTATGGGTCTTTGACTGAGTGGTTTCCCCTGTGTTCGATGTTAGCATACATTATCACACTTGGGATTCGTGCAGTACCTTTATTTCCATTTGACCCTATTGGTGGATATCTCGCCTCTGTGTCAGCTTTCATTATTGGTTGGTTCAGAGGGTTTCTTCCGTGCGCTAGCTTCATCTTGTGCATGTCGGAAACGTACTTCGGTTTGGTTCTGTCACTCTACTTCGTCCGATTCCTTCCAAATTTTGGCCTGCGGGTTACACTCGCGCTGGACTGATGTGGGATGCCTTAATGCCTTCCTTCCAGCAGATCTTTTCCCATTGACTCCGACTCATTGCTCTAGGAATAAGGTCTAGAGTCTTTTTGTCAGTACCTTAGGGTTTGCAGTCATCAGTGGCAGACTCTTCGCTATCGACAGTGGGGACTCATCATTGCCTCCTGATCGGTAGATTCTTTCAAGTGTTTGACTTCAACTCATTCATTCGCACTTGTTAGTTTGTACTGGGGCACCTTGACACTCATTTTCATTATTGGTGGGTTGTCTCGCGTTGGTTAACGGTTTACATTATTGACCGGTAATCCAACGATTTCTCACATGGTCGACTTCAGGTCATTTATTCCCATTATGTAGAATTGTGCCATAGTGATCAGTGAAGACCTCGGGTTGCATCATCATTTCTCGGTTAATTTTTGACAGTCCATTCAGTTTCTGCCAGTGATGCCATTCACCCTTATATGTTGCAGTGTCAGTATAGCAGCATCCTATATGTTGGCTCCCGAGTTGCGTGATTGTACCATATATTCCACCTTTTATGATTTGGTACTTGGAGATTCAGTTACTTGTATGATCAGACATCTAGTTTCAGCATCATTGATCAGCTTTCTATATGTGATACTTAGACATTGATTCTGACTTGTACTTCCGGCCCATGCTCAGATGATCCATTGTGTACTTTCAGTTCAGCTATACGTGTATACATTTTGGATCTATTCTGTACTTTCGACATGATGTATTTTTGACTGAGCATGGGTATGCCCGCCTCAGCATGAGTTGACTCTCTGTTTTCTTTCATTGGTTTTTGGCAAGCTGAAATCTGGTGAAGTCCTCCCTTGTCCTTGCGAAGTTCTTTCTATGTGCATAATACATTTCGGCCATCATGTACCCCTTCTGACCTCATATATTAGGGGGCATCTGTTATAGCATCATTTTTCACCCTCATGTGATTCATGATTGTCTCTATGGCCTTGGGCACCCATTCCCACCGACTTGAATAGAATTCATAAAAAACAGTGTTAAAAATCCCATACGCGGGTATGCCCAGACTTTTCCGTGTGTATACGTGAGTCCACATACTTTTCCACGTGTATACGCGAGTCCACATGTACTTTTCCACGTATGTCATTAAAATCATTAAAAATATATATAAAAAATCTCTTTTTTCGAGTTGGGTTGATGGTTACTCCAGTAGTTCAACCACCCCAGCACGTGGCCAACTGTTTCCAACTGATTGAAACTACTTTGAGGGAGTATAAAAGCCCCTCATGTGTATGGCCTAAGGGAGAGAGAAATTCATAGATATTATACTCTGTTGGAATCCCTATTTCAAGTCTGATTTCCTGTGCCTCCTGCACTTTCCCATATTTATATGGGAAACCCTTGTTTCCTGGAGATGTTCATCAGTTTATATGACATCTCCTGTGCACAAGTCTTGAAGGTATCTTAGCGAGGCAAGGGCGGGACGGATCCGGATGATGGTCTGTTTGAAGATCGTGGAAGGATTTAGGTGATCTCTCCACTTTTTATTTCTGTACATGCTGTTCGCAATAATGAAGAACCATCTTGTTCCTGAACTTATGTGTTAATATCTATTTTCATATGTGAAAATATTGATTATTAAGCATTTATTATTGTTTATATAATGTTTCACATGGATTACACTAACATTTAGGAGAAATATATGCTGTACAACTAGGTTTCCGTGCATGTTCTTTCTTGTTTTCCAGGTTGAAGAGGAATAAGGGTTGTTGGGGGTTTGGACCCCGCAGGATCTACATCAAACGTAGGACTACGGGTGAGTTCTACTATCGTTGTTATCTAGTTTTTAGCATTTAAGTGTGGTTGTGTGTGAGTCCTTCTGAATAGCATGCCCTGATCTATGGAGGTTTTGACCCAAAAAACCTCTAGGGTTTTTTTTCCCGAAACAGGCATGAAGGTTTCTTCCTGTAGGCAATGCTTTTGCTGATGAACTAGTTGAGGAACTGGCCTGATTGTTAGCATACTTGTCCAATTTCTCAACATAACTTTCAAGGTCCATTATTTTATCCTCTGAAACTAAAGGACTGGGTAATCCTTTATTCAACAGAATATCAAATCTTTCTTTGAAAGCAATAATTTCTTCTTGCATATCAGAGCATCTGCATTCTAGATTCTGTATCAGAGTTCTCTTCGTAAAAACTCTTTTAATCTCCAAGATTGTTCCTGTCCTGTCTTGAATGCCAAGTTCTGCCAGTTGATGATTATTTGGAGTATTCAAAAAATGTATAAGTCTATTGGCTTCTTCGGGCATGTTTCCTAATTCATATCTTGCTTTCTCAATTTCATCTAGAGCCAATTTAACTAAGTCATTTTGTTCATACATTATTTGAATTGAGGACCAACCATCTTTTATTGATTGGATGATGTTGTCCCAAATAATTTCATTTATTTCCTTTAAAGTCTTCTCCAATGTGAGATCCTTTCCCAATGTTTTGACTGTTTTTTCTAACTTGTTTACCTCTCTTGTTTTATCTCCAACACTCATTTTTGAGAGATCATATTTGTGTTCTAAAGTGGCCAATTGTTCCTTTGTTCTGTGGAGCTCTATGACCGTAATTTTCATTTCCTCCATTGATTTTGTTAATTCTTCAGTGCTTAAATTTGAAGTGTTTCCCTGTGATAATTTCGTTGGTTGACCTGTTGTTGTTGTACCTGTGGCTGCTATAGATGCTGGAATATTAGGTTGTTTGTCTTTCAATGCATTTTCAAGCTCTTTCTCAGTTTCATTAAGTTTCTCATTCAGTTTCAAGAGCAAGTCCATTAATTCTTCTTCAGAATTTTGCTTCATAACTTCTGCAGTCTGTGGATGTCTTGAGGCGGGTAACTTCAGTTGCTTTCTCAAAGCTGCAATATCATCATCCTTTTTCTTAATCAAAGCTTCTATGCCCTTGACATATTTTGGATTATGTCCCAATCCAATGATTATCTCCTCCAAAGTCTTGATTCTGTTATCCTTAGCCTAAGAAGAGGCTTTTTCCAGCTGCAATTGTGCATTGGTATTTTCCAAAGAATCCTGCAACTTTTGGTTCATCATTGATTTATCAGTAAGAGTAGAATAGATCATTTCACCTGTTTTCTTGTGTAACTAAATTTGATCCAAAGAATGAATATCCTTTGCTAGGACTTCAAAATTCGTTCTGATATAATCTATAGCTATTTGAGGCTGCTGCACCTTGGGTTTGAAGTGACTCATTATCATTTTTCCCTGCTGGATGTCATAAGCTGACATCAATCTTCCTTGATTCTTAGGAGCCATCTTCAAATATTGATTGTACACTTGAAGTCTCAGTGGATCATTTCTGGCCTTGATATTTATGAATGTTCTTTTGATATCCCAGGCATCTTTGACAGGTGGTTTGAAAGAAGATGCTTCTACACTGTTGCCTTTGTAGTTCTTTTCTTTGTAAAGTAGTAGATTTTCCACTGACTGTGCATGTTTGTTGACTATCTTCTCTTCCCAGGCTATCAGGGATTTCTTGAAAAGATTCCATTTCTGGAAGAGGATTTAACTTTTGTTTTTTAGCACCAGGCTGCTCTGAAGACCCACTAAGAGGGGTAGCTGCTTCAGCATCTCTCTTTTTTCCCTTTTCCACACTAAGAGGAGTTTGTAAAATTGACAATTCTGCTACATTGGTCTGAGTAGGAGGAATCTGTACTTGACCCTGTTCTTTAGAAGTCTCAGGTTGCTCATTCATTGTGAATTTTTCAAATACTTATATATTAGGCTCCTTTTCTTTTCCTTTAGATTCCACTGTGGCCAATGCACTGATCTCCTGTATATTTTGTTAAGAAGTCCCAGCAGAGGAAGGACCAATACCTGTTATCTACACCTGTCCAAAAGAGTCTAGGTCAAGAATATTTTCAAGGTCTTTCATAACATTGTCCACACTAACCTGCTCACTATCTTGCTCTATCAATGTTCCTTCTATCCATTCATCCATATTGGCATATTGTTCAATTTCTGGGATTCTTTGATGCATGTATGGAGATAATTTATTTTTCATTCTTCTATCACAAATAAAGCTATTTGGGTCATAAGGAACCCAATAGAAACTTTTTTGTAATCTAAAATAGTCTTCTAATATTCTTTCAGCTTCTTTTGCAGCATCTCTAGAATTGCAGAAAAAGGGACCTAACTGACTTTTAATCCTGATTTGAGCCTTTTTCATTGCATCACAAAAATGAACTATATCTGAATTGATCATCTGCCTGAAATACTCTAATGCAAAGAGTCTCATTGGGGCATATTTTGGCAACTTGAATGGGCATAACTCACACCGATATATTATGATCTCCATGTGATTTTGGTATAGGTACCAGTCACCTATCCGATATTGTTTTGAGATTTGAAAAATTTTCTTGATTTCAGTACTGAGTCTAGGAGGGGAGACTCCTGTTAACAAAGTGGTTGCAGGGTGTACAAATAGATCAACAAACTCATTGTAGGAATAAGGAGAATCAGGGGAATTATGAGTAATGGCAGACCAAAAGATCACAGACCTAGGATTTCCTTTGACATCAAGCTTTTTGACATAGAAAGGGAAACTGTCTGATTGATGGTAAATCATGAGATAATAAATAACAGAAGAATATTTTAACACTCTCTCATTCTAAAATCTCATGAACTGATCAGGGATTTTATCAGCAATGTAAGATGCAAAATCATACTTGACAGCAGGGGGTTGTCCAGGGGTAAAGATAGACAACAATACTAGGGTTAATTGGTCAACATACTCACTAGTATTGAAACCCATTACAGAGGATATCATATTCAAAATAAGCCTGCCCACATCAGTGAAAAAGGTATAACCATAAGGGGGAGGGCCTTCGCGCTGATGTTCTGGCAACATGAAGGTTTGGCAAAAGCAATTCAACTCTTCTTGAGATAAATTGACAGATTTCTCAAGTAATTCTCCCATAGAAAGGGGAGTCAAGGCTTGACCAGGTCGAAATTGAAGCATTTCATTAATAGACTGAGCAGTTATGGGAAAGAGGATATTTTGACTTGGGGATAAAACTGCTCGTTGATTGGGATCATAGTTTGCATGGTAGTAATGAATTAACTCAGGAAAAATGTGGACTGAGGGGAGAAGGTACATGGGAATATTATATTCCCAAAGTCCAACAATGTCAGAACCTTTCAAGTAATTATCTCGGCAATGGAAAAAAATTCGAAGAGGATTCTCATTGAGCACCAGGTCTTTGATTTGGAAATATTTGTCTACCAAAGGAAAACAATCTAAATATCTATGGGGGACATTCAAGGGTGCTAAATTCAGAGCCATGGGAACCTCCATTTCTGGTTCTTGTGGATTCAGAAATGAATTCGGGTTTTTGGATGAAAAACGGGCACAATCACACTTTTAGGAATGTATTTGCAGTTTTGGGAATAGAGGAATGAACTAAAGATTGATTTTGAACTCTGTTTTAGTTTCTCGTGTGGAATTTAAAACAAAAACAAGGATTTTACAGAGTTTGATGGGAATTGGGATAAATACCTGTTTTCTGGAGAATGAATAGTAATTGGAACAGGTATTAACTATGGCAGATGAATTCTAAATGCTCAACTGCAATTTTCTTCAGCAAGGTGGCAGTTGATGGCGTTCAACGGTTGATTTTGGAGTTTTCTGCATGAGACTCTGGTCATTACATAGGATAGTGAAAATGACGCGGGCATATTTGTTTTATTTGCAAATTCAAAGGTTGGCGGGTTTTTAATTATTGTAATGGATGACGTCAGCAATTACGGCGGCTCTGTCACGAGAGGCAATCGGTAAGCGGTTTCTATCGCACCGCTTTTGGGGAAGAGTGGTTTTGGGCGGAGTGGCAGTGATTCCATACGATGAACGACATGTGGCATGGCACTGTTCAGTAAACCGCTTGGCCATCGCGCGTTATCGTTCGGACGTGGATGGCTAGCGATAGTGATATTAACCGTTGATCTCTGATGAGTTGATCGAACGATCGTCGGGAAAGGAAGATGGCGGAGAATTACAATGGCGGGCCCGATGCAATTTATTATGAATTAATCACATCGGGGGCGTTTCTATTGGCGGAATAAGTTATTAATTAACCTGGAGGGCTAATTAATTCCTTTTTTTTTCTAAACGTGGAAAAGTGATCGGGAAAGGGTTTAAACTGGGATTTAACTAAGGTTAAGACTTGCGGTTAAGGGATGTGTATTGTGGATTTTAACAAAGGGTTATATTTTTAACCTTGGGTAAATGGAGTCGAGGAAGAAAAATATACAAGGGAAGGGTTACTTTGAAGTTTGGTTTAAACAAAACTTCGTTATTTTAAAACACGTAATAAAACATGTTTTAACTATTTTTTCCAATGTATTTCTATTATAGGGTAATTAAATCAAAGTAATCTAATTACCATAGGGGGCGGGATTAATATAAAGATATATTTTCGCCAAAAGGGAGTATAATGAGGGTGTTTTATTTAAACATGTGGGGATTAAATACTTTGACTAAAATTATAATAAATGGGTTTTTGGGTATTTTATATAAAAAAGGAGTTATATATAATAGGAGAAGGTCATTCTTATAGGGATTTAAATAATACATTAGAAATTAATATGGAAAATGAATAAAGCGCTAAGTGTAAAACATTAGGTTAATGTATTTAACTTATGCTTGCATGAATAGGGTTTTTGTGAAATATTACATGATTTTCCTAAGTAAAATGGGATTTTACTTAGGAAAAGATTTTTTAGAGATGAATGAATGTAATGATGAATGATTTTAAGTACTTAGGATTTTCAAATTATTGGGCCGAGGGTCCGGTCCCTCCAAAATTCAAGGAAATGCCTTGAGCCCCTCTAATATTTAAATACCTTAGTACTTAGGGGGAAATTAGTAAAATTTTTAGGGAAAGATGAGAAGAGAAGTTAATCAGTTTGACTTTGCTTTGCCTTGAAATTCTTCCAATGTAGTGTTTGCCTTTGCAATTGTGATGAAAGTAAAAGTTTAACACATCTAGAGCCATTATCCATCACATGTAATTCTGCAACAACATCTACCTACCCTATATACTTTACCCTACCATTTTTCTTCTTTATTAGGGTGCACTTAGACTGGCAAACCCTTATCACACTTTTTCTTTTCTTTTACATATGGAAATCTATCTAAATCTAACCTTATTACACCCAAGTGATCAAATTAAACTGTTGAGCTCCTTTTATTTACTCTACCTATCTATTTTTCTGCCAAGATTAAACAGTTTGGTCAGATTTTATTCTCTATCTCTAAAACATAAAATTGAAAGATGGACTAGCCAAGCTTAAACTGTTTGACTGCTCATACATTGTGGCATAGGATACAAGTTGCACACAATTTTGTTTATTACATAAGAGCAAAAAGTAGTGGCATTTAGACTTGCACACTTTCCTTGGCCTTTCTTTTGGTGGGTTTCATTTTCTTTTACTTTTTTGGCCATTTTTATTCTTTTCACCCTTTGATTTTTCTTTTTAGGGTATACCCTCTTTACATTTTTTTTTTAAATTTTTTGATTTTTTGATTTTTTGAGAATATAGAAAACCTTTGCAACAAGAAAAGGTATGAACATATTACATAGCTCATCAAGTCAATCATTAAATATGACACCTATTAGTATAGGAGTCTAACACTGGCTCCACTTGGGGATGGCTTTTCCTGGTGAAAAGTCAAGAACAGCAGGTCAGTTGCCCTCAGAATGATTTTGACTGAACCATGGAATCTTATTTTGCTTGTTTCTTTATTGTACGTATGACAGTAATACTTCTAAAGCTTAGGGCCTTCTCCTCGGGCTTCAACTCCAGTAGGTTACTATCCACTCAAAACTGATGCATTACAAAGGATATAGTATATACAGGTTAAAAAAAATTAGAATATCCTAGTAAATAGGATCAAAGTAATGTTTCAACATTCGACCATTAACTGGCCCTTCTTCAATTTCTGTACCATCCAATTTTTTCAGAAAATATGTGTTGTTTCCTTCTAAAGCATGAATACTATAAGGTCCTTTCCATAGGAAGTCAAACTTCCCATGTTTTCCCTTATCCTCTCTTCTGGAATCCCATCTTAAAAATTTATTTCCAAGTTGAAAATCTTCTGCCTTTGTCCTTTTGTTAAATATCTTCTTTAGTTTCTCCTGCAAGACTTGTGATCTTTGATATACTTCCTCTCTGGTTTGCTGCAAATTGATAGTCTGATTTATTCTCCTTTGAATATCATTAGGTTCAACCTGAGCTTCTTGAAGTAATTTCATTACAGGAACTCCTAAAGATGAAGGAAATACAGGTTCAATACCATAAAATAACTCATAAGGACTAGTCCCAATGGATTTTTTGGTTGTAAGTCTGTCTGCCCATAGTGCATTTGTAAGTTTCTTATGCCAATTTTTCTTGTTTTCCTCCAATAATTTCTTAATAATATTGATGAGGCTCTTGTTGGAAGATTTAGATAGTCCATTAACCTGAGGGTAATAGGCTGTAGAATGGCCTAAGGTGATATGATATTTATTACAAAAACTTATCATCTTCTTAGATTTGAAAGCAGCAGCATTATCAGTTATGATTTTCTCAGGACATCCAAATCTTGATAGTATATTAGTTTCTAGGAATCCTATGATCATAGTGTCATTGTCTTGTCTGGAAGGAATTACTTCTATCCATTTGGTAAAATAATCTGTGGCAGTGAGGATCCATTTGTCTTGGCCAGAAGAAGGAGGATGGATTTCTCCAATGAAGTCCAGGCCCCATTGTTGGAACGGTTTTTCAGTGGAAATTGGTTTCAGGGGTAAAGGTAATAATTTTCTCTTGCCTTCAAAAATTTGACATTTATGGCAAGCAGTAACAAATTTCTTTACATCAGAGAACAAGGTTGGCCAATAAAATCCAGCCCTTAGGATCTTATCTGCAGTTGATTTCCAATAAAGATGTCCACCACAGTCTCTTTCATGGAATTCATTGAGAGCCTTGTCAGCTTCATATTTTAACAAACAATTCAATGGAATACCATCATGATTTTTCCAAAAGAGAGCATTATCTAAAATACAAAACTTTAAAGATGTCATCTTTAAAAACCTTTTCTTTGTTCTGGATAACCTTGGAGGAGCTTGCAGGTTTAACAATACATAAATTATATCAGCATACCAAGGTGAATCTAAAAAGGCCTAACTGATTTGTGGAGTCGCCATCTCCTGTTCGTCATCTAGTTGATTAATATCCAGGGCATGGCAATTTGTTTCTGTCATGAGTTGAGTCAATCCCTGTCCCTTTATAAGCTTTGTAGGTTTTATCTCAATATCATACTCTAATATGGTAGCAATCCATTTACCTCTTTTGCCCTCAATTCCATATTGAGTTAAGATGTCTTTGACAACAGCATTTGGCACATAGGCTATCACATGAGAATACAATATATAGATTCTAAAATCTTTAATGGCTTTCACAAGTGCAAAAGCTTGTTTTTCCATGATGTTGTATTTTAATGATGCACCCCTTAATGCTTTACTAAAAAAGGCTATAGGTTTTTCACATCCTTGATCATCCTTTTGTAATAAAATAGCTGTTATAGTATGTTTAGATGCAAATGAAAATATTATGAAATCTCTATCAAATTGTGGACTGGTAAGAACTGGTGTTCTGGTCAAAGCCATTTTAATTTCTTCAAATGATTGTTTGGCTTCTATTGTCCATTTAATACTTGAATCCTTTCTTAACATGTTAGTAAGAAATCTAATTAATTCAACTAAGCTAGATATGAATCTTCTCAAAAAATTGTTTTTTCCTATGAAAGCTTGAAGTTCTTTGATATTTCTGGGATGAGGTATCTACAATATGGCTTCTATTCTAGCATGATCAATTCTAATACCATCTTTGGAAATGATATGGCCCAAGAGTTTACCTTCTTCAAGACCAAATAAGGACTTCTTTGGATTCAAAGAGATACCATACTTTCTGCATTTAATGAATACTTGTCTGAGATGCTCCAAATGTTGCTGATCTGATTTAGAAAAAATAGTTAAATCATCCAGATATATAACAAGAAAGTCATGAATTTATTTTGCAAAAGAAATATCCATTTCTCTTTGGAAGGTTGCTCCAGCATTTTTGAGTCCAAATGGCATTTTAACGTATTTGAATGTACCCCAAGGTGTTGTAAAATTTGTTTGATCCTGATCATCAGGATGAACCAAAATCTGGTTATATCCTGAGAACCCATCTAGAAGAGAGATCCTTGAAGCACCTACTACCCTTTGTAAAATGTGATCCATTTTGGGCAAAGGGTAATTATCCTTCAAAGAAACCTTATTCACATTTCTCAAATCAACACATAACTTGATCTCTCCAGTTTTCTTCCTAGTAGGTACCAAATTAGACACCCACTCTAAAAACCTAATAGGAGAAATTATTCCTGCTTCATACATTCGTTTAATTTCTTTTTCAATTGAAGGTAGCAATACAGGATTGATTCTTCTAAGTTTCTGTTTAAATGGTTTCTGATCTGGTTTCAGAGGTATTGTATGTTGAATTATAGAGGTATCATATGATTTTAGATCTTCATAACTCTAGGCAAAGACATCCTGGAATACTTTCAAAAGTTCAACATATTTTGATTTCTGATCAGCAGGCAGAGATTTGGATAACTTTATCATTTTAGGATTCTCTTCAGTTCCCAAATTATATTCCTCAATATCAGATTTCAATGGTTCCATTTTGGGTTTCTTTGGAATATCATTAGAGTCGAAAAGATCTTCTAAAGGAGTTAATCCTTTAGGCAAATGATTGTCTTTTAAATTAATGATCTCTGATTCTTCTTCTATAATTTCATCAACCTCCATTTGTTTCAGGTCCTGCATTTCCTTTTTAGTGAATTTAGTTGGATGAAGCATTTGAATTGCATTTTATTCTGAAATATCTGTTTCTTGTTCATTTATTTGATCAGATTCAATTATTGTATCTTCATCTATGTTACTGTTAGAAAATTCATTATCTAAAGTCAAAATATTGTTAATATGATTATCATTTTCAAATACTTGCCAATTCTTAAAATTATCAGGTATAGTTGTTTTGTGTCTAATCTCAGCTGTGAACTGATAATTAGGTTCAAAAGGTAATTTGCAAGTACCGGCAAACATTGCAAGACTATGAGCATGCATATTTTGTTTTCTTGGAATTTTAGCAAGTTGAGCCTGCAGAAATGTATTGAGAATCTCTACAACTGTTCCTCTATATTCTCTTAGTTTGGGATATTTTGTCAGAAAATCACCATTGATCTGTTGAATAATTAAATCAGAATCTCCTATGACAGATACTCTAATTTCCCCCAATTTTTTGACAAGTTTAAGCCCTAACAAAAGAGCTTCATATTCTGCCATATTATTAGTGCATTTAAAGTTCAATCTATAAGCATGGCCTTCAACATGATCATTCTCAAGGTTGTGTATCCAAATTCCAGCTCCTGCTCCTAGCTTGTTAACTGAACCATCAAATTCTAAATGCCAAAGAATTTCATGTTCATAATTAGTATCAGGAGTTTCAGGAACTTTCTTTATAGTGAGATCTTGTTTTTTATTTTCTTCCGACTTCTCTTAGGTATCTGATGTTTCTTTGCTCTCAGAAATTTCCTGGATTTGAACACTAGATTTTTGATTTGCAATTTCTTTTGGTTCTATTGTTGGAACTTCTAATTCAGTTGGAAGATCAAATTCAGCATTATAAAGAATGAATGATTCCATATCAGAGTGCACTGAGTAGATGGGAAAATTTTCAGGCTTCTCCTGACTACTGACTACATATTTCATTAAGGTTTCTTTGTATAGTCTCTTAGGTTGGCTGAATACTGAAATAATAGCATATGACATGTCTAAGTGAAGAGATCCTCCAAGTTTTGCACCCCAGGATCTGGACAATAGCATACCATATTTTGGGGGAATATCTACTATTACTATATCCATCAAAAATATTTTTGTAGGGTATTGAACCAAAGTGGCACACAAATCTTTGATTAATCCTAAACATCTTACTTGACTTGAATCAAAAGAAAAGAGATCTTTATATGGTCTGGTGATGTCTAGGTTTAATTTCTCCATTACATCCTTGGGCATTAGATTGTGAGATGCCCCAGAATCAAGCATGGAATTATGAAGTATTTTATCATGTATATTCAAACTCACATAGAATGGAGGAGTTCCCCCACTTCCTAGTTTTCCGTTTACTTCAGGGCCAAAAAGTAATTTGGGTTGGTCATCAAAAACATTTACTGAGTCATCACTTCTAGTAATCTTAAGTGATTTATTGATTTGGCTTCTGTAGACATCATGTTTAGCTAATTCAAACAATGGAACAACTATTTTTATTTTTCCTATTTCAGCCTCTAGATTAAAAGATTTTTTAGTCTGAGTTCTTGTATTTCGAACAGTTGGATTCTCTTTTTCTTTTGTTTTTTCGACATTTTTCTCCTTTTCAGGAGTGGGGTTGTGGGCTGAAGTTGTTTCCGAATCAACTTCTGGAGGTTCCTCTACATTTCCTTTGGAAGGAAAAGTATTGGAAAGTTGTCTGTTATTTAGTTGAGTATCGGATACATCTTCAATTATTGGGTTGGCAGGATTAGGATCTGATCTAGAAAGAATATGTACAGGGGAAGTATCTGTTTTACCTTTGAGGGGTTGTTTTGTAGCCCTTTGTTTACTTGTTTCTGGGACATCAATCCTTTTGATCCTCAAATTTTATTGCGTATGGACTTCATAAACAGCTACATCATATCCTTCCTTAAAATCAAATGATTCTCCTGAATGGGTTTGAAATTGATTAAGAATGTGGGCTTCTTGATCATCTTGAGTCAAGAAAATTTCTGGTTCGTTCTTGCGTTCAGTCAAGTTGTTTATTTGATCATCTTCGATTGGTTGTTCAGAAGTTGAACCTTCAACATAATTTTCCTGGAATGGGGGCCTAATATTTTGGTCAAGACTAGTTTTTCCAGTATTTTGGTTTTGATTCTTTCTGAAATTTGGGTTTATCACAGCATTGCTTGGTTGACCATCCCAATGATATTTCCTTTCAATCGTTTCTACTCTATCTCCTAGCCTTTCCATTCCTTTAATAATAGCATCCAGTTTCTTTTAAAAAGATGTGGGTTCTTCATTTAAAGGCATTCTCCTTTCAACTCTGGCTCTAGCTAGTTTCTCTATCAGGTTGGCTTCAACACTAACAGTTATACTTTGCATTTCTTCTAAATTTTGAGGAGCTCTTTCCCTAAGCTGATATGCTATATCAGAATCAAATCCATCAGGGAATTTGATTAATAATGAATCTGGAGGAGGTCTAAGGTTTTGGGGAACAACGTTGTAAGCTTCATTGAATCTAATGATATAATCTTGCACAGTTTCATTTGGTCCTCTTTTTAGTTTTCCAAAATCTGATAAGATTTGAAGAGGATCTTTCTTCTTTTCCCATCTGTTTAGAAATGTTCTATAAAGAGCTGGTAAGTCAATAATACAGTTTGCAGGAAGGGCTCTAAACCAGGTTCTGACCTCTCCAGTAAGGCTTTGGAAAAATATTCTCATTCTTACATCATTAGCATCTATTTCATAAATTTCAAAATAATCGGTCATCTTTTTAGTATGCTGTTGTGTAGTGTAAGTACCAGAACCATCAAAAGGAGTGATTTTACTCTGGTAGTCTTGGGGCATAGCCGCTGGATTGGATGGTAACCTTAAGGGAGCATATTTGTTTGCCATTGGAAGAGATAGTAATGGAATAATAGGTGAAGTTTGTCTATGAGTGGTGGGTGGAGGAGAAGAAGGGGTAGATTGAGGTGGAGATGTTCGAGGAAATTTTGATGAACTCGGAGAGGCTGAAGTGATCACAGAGATGTTTGATGTCCCTTCAAAGGTAAGCTCAGATTGTATAGAGTTTCACAAATTTTTATCAAGATGTGAATTAACAAACTCAAGTTGCAAATCTTCAAGAAATACTGGGTCTGGAACCAAATTGGATAACTCGGATTCAATTTTTTTTACAAATAGAGATGTTTCAAACTGCTCGTCAAAAGGTTCGTCCTCAAGATAAATCCACTTCACAGGACATGAAATTGATCTATAGAGAGGTCGAGAACTACCAGAACTTTCTTGACTATCTTGTCTTCTAAGAATTCTGGGGATCAGATTCGTATTTTCAAACACAGGAGGTGGATTTGGATCAGGATTAGACCTGGTGTAACAAATCCTTTTTGAAGCCAGTTTTCTAGGTGATATATATTTTTTGGTTTTTGTTTTAAATAGAATGAAAAATACAACTTCGATAATCTCTAAGAAGTTTTAGATATTGGATTTAAATTTTCTCAAAGATTTATTTGACTAGAGGAACTGATCAAATGTTTGAAATCAAAGTTCAGTTCATAAACTATACCGGAGATAGACTGAAGCAGCATTTATTTACTATGAAATTGCAAAGCAAAAGCAGTTCAAAGGCTACCTGGCTAACTTCAGGCTTCGTCTGTAGTTTATAAAATAAACAATAGTAACAATAAAATTATTCAGGTCCCCAGTGGAGTCGCCACTATGTTATCACTCAGATTTTCCTTGAAGTTGTAGAGAAAAGGAAAGGGGTCCGAGGTAACCAAAAACCAACTTTTAGGCACAAATTCTAGCCAATATGTACCCAGAGAGGGCTCTCTCTGTAAGATTTAACTTTGTTTTGAAAGGTATTAGGCTAGTTATAAAGTTCAAGGGTTTTGATTGTGTTTGAGTGATGAAATTCCAACACAGAGGGGTAAGATTGAATAGTTTAGTCCATTGGGCTAATGGAGTCAAGAAGATGGCTGGAATGGATTAAGTTTCTTATCAAAAGATGGTTTCACAGGGCAAGGTAATCAAATAGGGAGAAATTATAGATCTTAAAGTGAATGGAATGAACTCAAAATGAATGAAGGGCAATTAAGAATCCTTCAACACATTTGAAAGAGGGAACTTGGATGATTATTAACAAAAATAAATTAAGAATTCTTTGCTAAATAATCAAATGCATAAACTAGAAAAATAGGAGAAATTAAGAATTCACTGTTTAAACCAGTTCAGAGGAAAACATTTAGAATAACAATGATTAAAATCAGATTACACTTAGGCACTTTCTGATTTATTCCTTTTCATTAATCATTCAGATATGAAACACTGTGATATAATAAACAAATATAAAACTTCAAAACATAAAAGAGATGACTTGTTGATCCGTTTTTCGACTCATGAATCCTGTAAAAAGTCTTTTGCTTCAATTCTTCATCCAACTAGCCATACGAAATTTCTCCAAAAAACACTTTATTCCAAAATGATCAATGTTATAGCAATTTATAAGAATCCACACTCAATACTCTAATTGAGGGAGTATTTATACAAAAAATTACAAAAAATATCTCCTAACAAAATGAGATATAATCTAGGATGACTCATGGATATTTTACAACAAACTAGAGACAGATGGTCTCGTAGATAAGAAAAAATAATAACTGATGTTGTGTTGTTTCCTTCTTTTGAGAATGTTCTGGATGCAGGCCCTATGACTTGGCTTGCTTGCTGTCATCTTGAGTAACTCTGTGCTGGCCGTTCTGTTTTACTGATACTCTTTGTTAGTATGAATCCTTTGTCGATGTGTACGAAAAAAGACCTCTTTAGCTACGCATAATTAATAGCCCTAACATCAAAAGTGGCTGCCAATATCTTCATATCTGTAGTTAGTTGATCAAGACAAGAGCTGCAAAAAACCAGATCTATACATAGAAAAACATTAAGCAGTAAAAAGAAGGGTTTGCTCCATACATCCAATAGACAAGACAAGAACAATTTTTGAAAGAATTTTTGTATTAAGGGAACCTGGGAGGAAAACAAGAATATGTTTCCAATTCTCCTCAATGGGATGGGTTCTTGGAGGTCCTCAGCACTTCAGATCTAGCATTTCTCTCTCCTGTTGGTGTAGAAAACCCAGACAAAGATAGAACTCAAAGGGAGCTCACACAACAAATAATGGAAAATATGACAATGACAATGGCTCAAAGTCAGACCAAGAGTTTAGATCTAGAGTGATCTAATAGGCAACAAAAGGTGAAGAATGGTAGGAAAACCCTCCTATTTATAACAAAATATTGGGTCATTCTAGATCTTGGTGCATGATTAAAATAATGTTAACCAAATCTAGATCCACCTTTTATGGAATATTTTATTATATTTGTTGGAGGGAAAAAGTATTTGACTTAGGTCAAATCCCTTTATTTGTTAATAATAAATAAATAAATGATTTATTTATCTTTTTAAGGAAGTGGTTGAAGGATAATTAAATAAATAATGATTTATTTAATTATTTGTGGGTAATTTGGTCATATTTAACAAGGAATATTATCTAAATAAGATTTAAATAATTATTCCTAGAAAATAATAAGATAAATAAAGGTTTATCTAATTAATTTCTTTGTTTTGGGTTAAAAATGATTAGGAATAATAATTAAATTATGTTTTAATTAATTATTCCATGAGGAAAATCAAACAAATATAGGTTTGTTTAATATTTCCTTTTGGGGTTTCCTGTTTAGACCATAAACAACCTAATAAATGTGCTTTATTAAGTTATTTTACATAGTGAAAGCAATTTTACTTAGGGTAAAATTGGTCTTACATGGTGTACTTGGGTCCATATAATGATAATAGGTTAGATGACCAAAAAATGGTGTAACAGATTGCCCCCCAGCGTGCGAGTGCTAGGAGCAAATCATATGACCGAAGTACGTTGTAAGAACTCAATCACCAGACATCAAGAGGGAAGTCAGAGAGAGAAATGTGAGGTAGACTAAGGTGCTGAAGAACTAGACCCTGAGGAGACGAGACTTACAGGTGCAACAAGTCTCTTTTTATGAGAGGGTACCTATGCTAAAGGCGGCGGGGGAGGCATACCTATGCCTGCCGAGACAAAGTACAAAAGAATAGTGTGTCCAGTGAACAAGGGACCGAACCATAAAGTACAGCCGGCATAATCATGAGCTAGATAAAAATACAATGAAGAATCCCACATACATGTTGTGCCTAGGATAACAGCCAGGACTTATGCAATAATATCTGAGTACATGAGATACAAATACAACCCAAATGCCCCCTGTGAATGGGGAAGGGCTCGCAAAATCTAACTGATACATGCAAATCAAAGAGGCACTGCAAGCGGCTAAGGCCGACATCATTAAATATATGGAGCTACATCAAGGGCTACAATGAAGAGGTCATCCGGGCATGTGGGGGGCTACCTGAAGGGCCACCCCCTCATGAGGGCTGAGACATGTCACACACACCCGGGAATCACCAAGAGCTGCAGCTACATCACTGAACCATCAAGTATATGGATCTCGATCATGCTTAAAGGAGCTGGAGTGGAGAAACAATCAAATCAAAGGGAAATGAGAGAGCCCTTTTCCTGATCCGAGGCACCGAACAAGAGTGGAAGCTGGAACCAAGGTACACCGCCCTCTAGACTTATCTTCTGGAATGAAGAAGCTGATGTCGACAGAAGGAGGTCCGCCATAGGTGAGGAAATGAGAGATCCTCAACTAAGGCACGAGAGAAAATAGTAGAGCGATGGGCAGACTAATACCAATGATGATGGTGGAACGGAGGGGACTGAGTAGCGAATGGACGACTTCCCTTGCTAGAGCATAAGGGGCATGAATGACATGGCAGCGACTGACACAATATCATCAGGGATAAGGGACAGTGGGACTGAAGGCCATAATGTGCGACACAAGAGAGAAACCAAGCAATGAGGGATGGAGGACTATAGCGGGGTACAAAGGGACTCGGGATAGACTCCATGAATGCGATGATGACTCCACTTGGATGCTCTAAAAAAGGGCGACTCGATGGTGCTGCCACAAAGTAAAGGTCCAATGGGGGACCATGAAAACATGAGTAAAAGATGGTAACTCACGACGAAAATCAACACGAACAAAGACAAGTAAGGAGGCAAAGTGGTGCCCCAAGTACAAGTGTTGTAAGTGAAGAAATGCGATTTTAAGGAGAGGTGAAGTGACCCATCTTGGAAAAAATGTGTCCTGGTGAAGTATCAAATCACAAAAAACTAACATATACCTATTTGAGGGCTCGGTGATAGCTTTCTAATGGTGCAGACGGTTTTTCAAACAGAGCTACGGTATGGTCGCAGCAGGCGAAAGAAGAAACAAGGGTTCTCTTTTAATAAGGCAGTTTTCCCTCCAAATCCACTCATTTGCTAGTGTTGCTGTGGTGAATGTAGAGAGGAGAGAAGGCCCTAAATCTTGCGGCGAGCGTAGCGAACAAACTGACCGTTGGAATCAAGATCCGTTAGTTGCAGGTAAAAGGCCTAACCTTACTCTTTCATTTTGATGGATTGAAAGTTCAGATTAGGGCCCAGAATCTCAGGAACAACCCCCCTTGCATATTTTCGGCTGGGTCGCACTTTTTGGGCCAAAATCTATGACCTGGGACACAGGTTTTGAGCCAAAGGGTGCGACCTGTCCCAGGATTTGGCAAAAAAGTGCGACCTGGAAGATGAGGGGGTTTTAGTGCTGTTTGATGGCTAAGAGTTGGGTTTTTTGTGTTTGGTTACAGTATTCCCTATCTGTAGGCTGACAAAGATGATTTTTTTGTGCAGATATGGCAGATATACGGGTGAACTGGAGAGAGAGAGACCTGGGTACATTGCGGGCATAGATCCAGGCAGATCAGGGTGTCCGTCGTGTGTTGGCCAGGTTTGGGGTTCTGAAGTTTTTGGAGAACCCATTGATGAGAGCTGGAGATCCCTTGTTGGCCCGGATTATCAGTTATTGGGATCCAGAGCATGAGGTCTTTGTAGTGCAGGGGCATAGGATCGAACTGATAGTCCAGGATGTGTATTTCTTGACAGGTCTCCCGCCACTGGGGATGGTGGGAAACACGCAGCCAGTGTTACCGTGGGGGCAGAACATCATGGAGTATGTGGAGAGGCATTGCCGACTGGGTCTCCAAGTCAAAGGGACGCGGATACCGATCGGGGACCTAGAGAGACTGGAGACCTGGGGAGTGGCCACAGCGGTGCTGCGGATCCTGGGCAGCCAGGCGTTCCATCACATCACTGGGGGCAGATGATGATCGTAGAGAGTGTGTTGAGTGGGACCTACTATGGGTGGGCCCAAATGATGTTGGTGTCGTTAAAACGACAGCTGTCGCTTTGCAAGCGGCAAGCGAACCATGATTGCTCGTACGAAACTTTATTGTGCGCCTTCTTCTTTGAGAAGATCCCGACCTTACGACCTCGTATACAGCTTCCAGATGGGGGCTCGAGAGAGCCCAGGATGCGCCGATGGGGGCGGCTACTGTGCAAAGGCGGAGGAGGGGCGGTCGGGCGAGTGTTTCGACCTAAGTTCTTTGCCCATTGGGATCAGATGCCGTTATACGTAGACGACTATCCCTATAGTGGGATGAGTTATTGTGGGGATCCGAACCTACCACTTCCGCCTGGTCAAGTATGGGGACCTGATGGTAAGTGGCAAGTAACTACTCTTTTTTGGGCATGTTAAAGTTAGTGAATAGTAGATATGGTAATGATTCATGTACTTTTGGTATGCATATATAGCTCCGGTAAAACCGGCCGGATATATGGGACGACCGGCAGCATCGGGAGCTGCAGGGCCGAGTGGGTCGAGAGCAGCGTGCAATGAGGATGTGGCTGTCCTTCTGGAGGATATCCACCGTAGATGCGAGAGGTTGCTGACCGGAGTTTCAGAGCGCAGGTGGCAAGACTTAGATGACCAGTACGTGGAGCCATGTATTGGTCTACCCTCGGAATGGCGAGGTGTCATGCGGTGCATGGCGATGGCCGGTCAAGGTATACGTGATCTACGAGCTGCAGGAGCAGAGCCATTGGCTCGGGATCCGCCAGATAGTGAGTAGGTGGGGGGCATGTGGTGGCCCCTAGTGTGTATGTAGGGGCAGGTGTTGCCCCCAGTTTTGAGTTTTTGTAACATGCGATGGGCATGTCATATGTATCAGAGTACATGGACTCTAAACACATGTTTTGCGACACATATTATGGATATGCATCTTTGTTAATGATTATGAATGTTATTGTCTTGTATGAAATGCGTGTGATAAATTCCAATCTAGAACATGGTTTGCAATACTATCTACATAGTGATTCTGTTCTCGAGGTACATGATTGAAAGTTATGGTTTCAAATTCACATATCAAGAGTTTCACTCGTAAATATCGTCTAAACAGCACAGGGTTATGCACATGATAAACACCATTTAGTTGCATGACAAGAAGTAGGGAATCCAAACGAACATGCAGATGGAGGATGCGATGAAAGAGGGCATCAGCTAAGAGACCACGCACTGCATCATATTTGGCCTGATTGTTGGTGGCAGTACCAATGCAGACCCCATTTGAGAGAACAAGGGCATGCAAGGGGGTGAAAATGGCCCAACCTGCCAAGGCTAGATTCCGGGAGTAATGACTTGCACCATCGGCGTAACCGATATAGGGTGGGGACGGGAGGTCTTGCGGAATGGTGTTACAAGACAACAAATGGGGGGAGGAGATACAATGACGGCAGCGTGAGTGTATAGAAGACATTGAGCGGAAACTGCAGGAGGGAGTGCAATGAGCAGGATGGCTATGACTCATATACAAACTAGAGGGTGGTATATGAGGGCTATAGGAGGTATGGCGGGGACTCGGGCTGCGGAGGTCAGCAGAGATACAGGTGGAGTGATATCATGTATGGGCGGAAAAGAGGGGGTCAAGGGTGGTCACTGAAGGGGGGTCAAGCGAAACAACAAGGGAGGATTCAAGGGGAATGTGCTCCAAGGGTCTCACAGAGGATGATAGGTAAATAATGGTCGTAGTCGACTCCGTCATCTGGACATCAGGGGGGGGAATGTCGATGGGAGCGGGGGGATCCTCAAGCTGACCCGAAGCATACTGCGTGAGTATGGGAGAGGCGGATTTATTTTGTTCAACCTCATACTCTCGGACGACTTCTAAAGAGGCGTGGTAATGCGTCAGGTGAGGACAATGGTAGGAATAATGGCCATGGACACTGCACAAAGCACAGGGTTTGCTGGTGTGAATAGTTTTTGGGTTCTTGGTTACGGCCTGTTAGTCATCAGTATTTTTCATTTGTTAGTGATGACTAGATCCATAGCTGAGTTTTCTAGAAGCTGATCTCCATATGTCAATTTGTCATCTAGAAAACCCTCATAAAACTTTTTCTCCCTCCTACTTTTCAGTCCGCCCATGTCAAAGTTAAACCTCATTATCACTATCCTATCTAACTTTAGCCCTACTGGTCTGCCCATCAGCTCTAAAAGGACAATCCAATGTCTATTTCAAAAGCCTCCCCTAAGTTAGGAAGTGGCGCTTTAAGGCATTTTACCCTTGGCAACCATCAAAAGGCCAAAAACTTCCATCTGCTACAGACCAATCATAACAGACCTCCCACTCTGCAAATCAAGTTGATCACAGCTCTAAGTCGCGCCACTTACACACCCCTAAATCTCAGCACTGCATAGACCACAGTCTCAAGCTGATTATTAGGTATTTTACAATGTTTTATGGATGTTACAAGGACAGGAAACATGTCATCATCTCAGGAGAAAATTCTCGAATCTACATTTAGAATAACAGCTGCTTCTCAATGTAAACATGAGCCTGAGATACATCTGCAGGGTAAGGAGTTACTCATCAAATTCTTACAGCTTCATTAAGCTTGATAGCACAGTAAAAGAAAGACAACACTGTCAAACAAACTTGTTATTTTTCATGGCCAAAAACCTCCTTCATCTATAAGCAGAGGGTTAAGGCGCCTCCTTCATCTACAAGCAGAGGGCGCTGGCCAATATTGACTTGAAGAAATTACAAAACTGACTATAAGCACAGGTTTGTTTTTTCTAGACAGTGAAACAGTGATTCAAGGTTTCTGAAGGAAAGTAATGATCAAAACAGGGCTAAGATCTGAAATGTGCAAGACAAAATAAAGCAGGGTTTTTGGTCTTATGTCCTAATAAAGAAGATAAATTGAAATTGCCAGCATCATCATCATGGCGCATCAAGAAAGGACTCCTTTGATCAAAGCTATCATAACTAAACATCTCTGCAGGGGTGTTAGTATGAATGGACCAAATCAGTACTGAGCAGGAAATTATTTCAATAAAAGGGACCTCTGTGTACTTTCATATTCCTGTTGAGTTGTGGAATACAGTCCGTGGTTTCTGGATAAACATAGGGAAAAAGCAGGCAAGTTATAAACAGTCCCAGACATGAGACATCTTGATATCATTCAAAGCGCCAATGTAAGTCCAGTTATTGCAATCTACACTCCACCACAAAGACAAGTGTATCCTTGACATACTGTTAGTGTTGGGAAGCTTGAAACAAATGCGGTTCTTCATTTTTCAAAGGACAGAGAAATCATAGTAATATGTTCTAAGCAGAGACAATATATTGGAAAAAGTGCCTTTCTTAATCAATAGAAGATTGGCAAAGTCTAAATGAACGCCACTGAAGTTGTGCACTCACAGTCATGAGAACAGCTCAAACTCACTTGCCACCTCATTCAGTTTCCATAGTGAACATGTCCATACCCATAAGTATCGGGAGCAGGAAATGGTAACTAGGAGCTTATCAAAATAACAGCAAATGATCACCACCAAGACAGGAGGAGGCACTGGAATATAGAAACCACAGTTAAGTTTTTCCAGAAAGGGTGGTTGCCCTCAAAATACACATCTGCAAGATCCTTCATAGTAGCTTAAAACAAATTTCCCTCTCTAGCATAGCTATTAAAAAAGAGGACCCTTTTGTTCCTTAAAAGAAGAAGCAGTCAAGGTTTCAAGATCTCAAAGGGGTTGTTTTCATTTCAAAAGAGGGTCAGGTTCATGAAAGAGCTGCTTATTCCCGCTATGACACATATTCAAACAAAAGGTATCGAGCTATGTTTTATAAGAATGAAGGTTCAACTGTTGTTTAAGAACAAAGACGTTGTTCAAAACTTTTAAAAAGAAACCCTCTCAAAATAAAATATCAAAAGGACCGTTATTTTCTCTTTACTTTAAAAAGGGGTCAAAGTTGTTGCCTTTCCATTTTGAAGTCTCTCAACTCCGTGCTAAACCCCTTCGCTTCCCTCAACATCAAACAAAGAGATTTTGAGTGATTTGAAGGAGTTTTTTACTGTTTATAGCTGCGCGGCGTGCCTGTGCCTCGGGTCCTGTCGACCCGACAGGTGACCCGGCAACCCATTTTGCGCGGCGCCCTTCCTTCTAAACGCGTCGCGCATAGTTGTGGCCTCCAACGCGTTTTCAAAACACATGTGAAGCTGATAAATCTTCTCAAAGGGCCTTGTCATCAATCCAGAGGTATTTCATACGCCTTTTTGCTCCTTAAAAAATTGCTGTGACAGAATGAAAGGTTAAAAGTCAATGTTTGAAGCATAGGTGTAGGATTTATGTGAAGAAACAAGTTTGATGTGGTTGTTGAAACATCAGATGCTTGTAGGTTTATTTTAAAAAAAGGAATATCAAGTTTCCCTCACTACTGTGATGAACCCAGGTTGAAACTGTCATGTTATGTGCATTATTTGAAATAGTCAGAAGTTTGCCATGGACATTTGGAGGGTGTGTGGGTCAAATAAGTATGAGAAGCAGTGATACAAAGGAAAGGTAGTTGTCATGTGAGAGGATTATCATATAGTTTGAATGATAAATGTTGGTTGCCATATCATAAAACATCAAAAAAACAGAGTTCTCTTACCACCAAAACAGGAAAGTACCTTCACTGTGTTCTCTTTAATTGACTGTGTATGTCTTTATGAATATTTGCTGATTAATATACAAAGGAAAGAAAGGGCTTTAATTTGAAGGGACAGGGTATTATGTCAAAGGAAGGCATTTCAAAAAACTTTGGAGAATTTTTAAAACTCTGCCACCTTGTTCCATAAATTGTGAAATTGATTGTGTGCTTACACTAAAGATTGACTGCATGAGATATAAGTTCTGTTGAGTGATTGGCATGCTAGACAAGGGGAAAGTTTGTGAAGATTGGAAAGTTCACCATCGGTCAAAGGTACAAATAGGTTTTTGAGCTCCAAACATCACAGAGCAAGGCGATTTTGACACTCTAAACAAAATTTTCACCTAACAGTCTGTCTCCATTTCACTGTATTGTCTCTTGTTAAGAGGTCTGCTGGCTGAAATACATATTAAAGGTGAAAAGGCCACTTTTTAAGGAAACAAGGGTTTTGTATTGCGAGGGAACAGTGTGCAGTCATCCAAAGACATTGTTCACTATCAAAACAGTGAATTGACAGAGTTCACCTTAAAGAAGGCAGTTTAAGGACAGTGAGGCATTTGGTTCTTCAAGAGCTTATTTAGCCCAAAATGCCATCCAGGCAAGACAACAGAAGTGGTTTACATAAGAGATATGAGCCAATCTCTACAGAGGAGGTCAATGCGCATCCATCCATCCTCTTCAACTTTCATGAGGTAGGTTGTCTAGATTTCTGCCAGAAAGTACAGGAGGTCAAACGTTTCTCGCCCTTGACACACTTGTGTGCCTTGAGATTCAAAGAAAAACATTTCCAAGTGGCAGACCTTGATTTCAAGTTCTCTCCGAGGTATGTGTCCAAGGCAACTAAAATTCCATATCATGGTGAGAAATGGTTCAAACAGGCCCATCTAGACTTGGATGACTATAAGCCTTTCATCAAGCCCGAGCACAGAGATACATGCACTGCTATTTTTCCTTTCTCTCATCTCCTTGCCAGCTATGCTCCTCTTATGAAGATCATAATGAAATATTTCACCTGTGAAGGGAGATTCTCCCGAGTATATGCATACCACATCAGACTGTTGATGCACTTCACTAGAACCAAGCAGCTCAATATTCCTTACTTCTTGTGCAAAAGTATTGATAAAATGGCCTCTTCTGTCCAGAAAAATCCTCCATCACAACAAGTAGCTGCTCTATGCCATCATTCTCTGATTAAAATCATCATCCTACACCAGCTAGAGAAGAAAGAGGTTCCATGGGAGGTTTTCATTAGCCACCCAGATTTATCCATTGTGCCTCCAGTCCATACATCTCCCACCCAGCCTATTCATCGCCCTGTACCTTTTTCCAGCAGGCCTACTCCTAGAAGGCTCAAGATTACCACATAACAGTCAGGACATCATGAAGAAGGAGAGGGAAGTGGACAGCAAGAAGAGAAAGGGCATGAGCAAGAAAAAAGAGATGAAGAGAAGCAAAAAGAAGATGAGGAACAGCAGTAGGACAGTGGTGAAGGTCAGCAGCAGGAGCAAGTAGAAAAGAGTGTTGAACAGCAACATATCAGTGAAAATGAACAGCAGGGACAAAAGGAAGAGCAGCAGCTTGATATTGAAGGTCATGAACAGCAGTTTGGGCAGGAATTTGAGCAGCAGCTTGAGCCACCAAATGAATAAGAAATCCAAGCACAGCAACAGCATAATGTTGATGATCAAGGGCAACAAGGATTTGAGGCAGATCAACATCATAACATTGAGGGGCAGAAGCAACTTAAAGAAGACACACAACAGCCTCAAGGAGAGCAGCAGTTTCAAGAACATGACAAGGGTAAATAAATTATGTCTCCTTCCCCTAAAAAGACAAAGCCCAACACAACAAGAAAGAAAGGGCCTAAGGCAGCACTATCAAAAGTTGAATCAGTTTGCTCGGCGCAAGCTAAAGGCCACCCAAGAAAAACTGAAGGAAGAAAAGAGGAAGTGCCCGGCACGGAAAGAGAAGAAAGGCATATCAGCACTTGAAATTTCAGCTTCAGCTTCAGATCATGTTGCCAAGGACCCTTGAGGGTCATGCATACCAATTTTGGGCCCATTTTGACAACTTTTGGTTTTTTGGCATTTTTGGGTTTTTGGTAAAAAAATGATAAATTCTCCATTTCATTTTGAGAATTCGTCAAGGGAGGAGAATGGTACCATCAGATGCCATAATTTCATGAGCATGTCCTCAGCGATTTTCAGAGTATTTGGAGATCATTTTCCCCTTCAAAACAGTGAAAAAGGCTCGCATTTTGCACACTCTGCCCGGTCTATCAGCAGACTGTAATTTTCTGGATTTTTACACACAGGTGCAGATTTGGAGGACGTCTGGGTATCGGATTGAAGAAATTTCAGTTTTTTTGGAAAGTATACACTCATAGCTTTCCAACGAGCTATCATGAGCCTCGTATTGACATCAGGAAGGCTACCAAATGTTTCCGGCAAGTCAGGGGACCTTTTTCTGATATAAATTTGAAGTATTTTTGTAATTTTTGAACCTCAAAAATCTGCTTTTTCCAAATGTGCGTTTAGCTATTTTTACACTTGGAAAATGATGCAAAGTCAATTAAATTCCCTTTTTTAGCAATTTTTAGATATTTTATGAGATATTTTTGTGCCTTGGGCTTTGAAAAGCCTCAAGGACAAGTTTAGATATTTTGATTAGGCCAATGAGGATGGAAGTTGAACCATGAGGTTTTCCTCACTTGAGCCTATTTATTCCACAAGCTCTCATTGTAAACAAGGTTGAACTTGAGAAGAGAAGAAATATATGGTCATATGAGCTTTGGAAGAAATACTTGTGTTATGCTTTTGGATTTCCTCTTGGATGTTCTTGGATGAATGATGAAGGATTGTTGATGGATTCCATGACTTGGTAGAATGGTATAGTGTCTCTTGCTTTGTTGTTGTCTTCTAGTTTTCATTCATGAATACATGTTTCTTGCTTGCTATAGATCAGTGGAGAAAAAATTTGAGATATGCCCATGGAGGCACCTCAAATTTCCTGTATCTTCATAGCTTTCATGTTTTCTTCTTCCTTAGTTGCATTTAAAGAATTCTTAACTACTCTTTAACAACTTGAGGATATTGTTGCTTGTTTCATTCATAGTTCTATACATGCTAAGTATGAATTATGGTACGCCCTACTTACCTATGGCTAGAGATAGTTCCATCCATGAAATCTCTCTTTGACTGATTAGATTATCATCTTGTTGAACCAAGGAGGCCTAGTTTCGATCTAGCCCTTTGCCTAAAACTATGCGAATCTTGTTGTTCAAAGTGCCCAATAACTTGAAGTACTGTGTTTAGGTGTTCTGGCATAGTAAGTTAAGTTGTTTGTTCATCTTAAGTATTTTCCCCAAAGTCTGATAGCCATTTCCCAAAGTTAGAGGGTCTTATACTTCTATGCATGGCTTGAATGTTTATTTCTATGTATTGATTAGCTTGTAGTTACATTTTGCATTATTAATGGTTTTCCCTACCATGTTTATGTTATCTATTGAACTAGTTATGCTTGAAACTCTTTGTTGTTCACAAACTTGATGTCCATTTACTCCATTTTGCCCAAAGATCCTTTCTACCTTGAATCAAATCGACCCTTCAACAGCCTTGTATCGTCATCTAATAGCTTTCTTGACCTTTTGACCCCATAGCCCAGTTAATCTAACATCTTTTACCCATCTTACATCTTCGATCAGTTTCATCCCTCACAATTTAAAAAACTAAAAACAAAAACTTACTTCATAACTAGCCTAAAATCAAAACATAATAAGAAAACACACAAATATCCCTTACACATATAGAGAGAGCCCTCTCTGAGTCCAGGAAGGCTAGGTCCTTGGGCTCCAAAGCTTGGTTTGATGTTACACTGTCATTTGGCTTGCCATTCAGCCAAATCACGGGACCCTAACATAATGGTGATCACGGTGGGACTTTGAGTCAAAACATCCTAGGTATCCCTTAGGAACTCTTAGATGTCAGTCAAACTTAGAAGAGTAGAATCTGGTTGTCTCACCATCCTAGAAAAATGATGACTCAGCTGTAGGACACTTTTCCAAACCTTAGGATTACATAAAAACTCAAAAAACCCCAAAAACTCCCTTAGATTGGTTTTTGATAGTATTGGTGATGGACCATACACATATACCTCAAAACAACTAAAAATCCACCTGGCGACTCCACTAGCCTCCAGTAGGCCTTACTACCTTGCTAAATTTTAGAATTCCATCCGATTTAGCCACCTCATCGCCACCCTAACATAATGGCGATCACGGTGGGACTTTGAGTTAGTGACAATCTAAGGACACCTTAGAACTCCAGAAGTCCCTTATTTTCAAGAAGAAGAGTAGAATCTGGTTGTCTCACCATCCTAGCAAAATGATGAGTCAGTTATAGGAAACTCTTCCAAACCTCGTAGGCACATAAAACTCAAAAAACCCCAAAACACTCCCTTAGATTGGTTTTTGTCAATATTGGTGGTGGACCATACATACATATCTCAAAACAACCAAGTTCCACCTGGCGACTCCACTAGCCTCCAATAGGCCTTACTATTTTATTGAACTCTAGATTACCATCAAATTTATCTATCCCATCGCTCACTAACATAGTGGGAGATGGTGGAACACTGAGTACATGACAGTCTAGCAAACTCTTATAGACTCTTTGGTCCTTCAGATACTTAAACAAACAAGCAGTCCATAGAATCATTTAGAGTAAACTCTTTTTGTTATCGCCACCCTAGAAAAGTGTTGAAACAAATTTAGAATACTTTAAACCATAGATTGCACATAAAACTCAGAAAATCCAAAACATTTCCAGATTAGTTACCGGTGGTGGACCATAGCTATATCTTCACAAAAACAACCAAGTTCCACCTGGCAACTCCACTAGTTCATCCCTTTTGTTTTTGACCATCCTTCACCTTAGTAGAACTTTAGAGAGACCACTCATCCAAAACATTCACCATTACCCTTCTCTCTAAACTCTAGATCCAAAATCTGGCTTCACGAAGAATCAACACCAGATCCCATCCAGACCCAAATCCCCCTATCATAGTAGATGACCCGGAGAAGATTCTGTGGCAAGCTTCCGAAACTGACCATCTAGCTACTGGTAGATCCATCCGTAAAACAAGATCAGTACCTAAACATCTCACTATCCTACCAGATTCACCTTTTGACTTAGAATCATCAAAAAATATTTTCAGAAGCAAGTCTCATAGTAAGATAAACTTTGACAATCTTGAAACCCTAGACCAACCACACAGTCATAGTAGAGAAGACTCACCTTCCACACCCCCCGACTTTCAGCTTCTCTATCACTTTGGCTCCCATCATCCCATATCTGCTCAAAAACAGATCACTAGTCCAAGTTCATCCACCACACCTATTCAAACCACCTCATCTCATCCCACTAGTCCTCATCTTGTACATCATCCATTAGCTGCCGTCATGGCAGCCTGGTACGCACCTTTGGTTTTGCCACTGCCTTTGGCTCCTCTCCCAAATAAATATCAAGAAAAAATCCCACACTTTACTGGAGAAGACACCACCACACCTCAACAGCATATAAGTAGGATGACTGATGCTTATGAATACCTGGAGGTACAAGACGAGACCGTCAGAATGAGAATATTTGCCCAAAGCCTGGGTGGTGAACCCAAAACATGGTTCAAAAGCTTGACTCCAAACAGCATCCATAACATCCCAGAACTACATCAAATCTTCAGAAATAGGTGGGAAGTCTGAAGGAACCCTATTCAAATCCTATCAGAATATAACAACCTAAAACGGAAAAATGGGGAAAGTGTCCAGGCTTACTGCACTAGGTTCAACAGTGTATATAACTCCCTCCCACCTCATTTCAAACCCCCACTTGGTTTAGCCTTGGAAAAATTCCCCGAGGGTTTCGATCCGGACATGACATATCATTTGAGAGACAAAGATCCCCCTACCTTAGAAGAAATGCAACAAATAACAATAAAAGAAGATGCCAACTTAGCAGAAAAAAGGGCTAGGACTAGATCAGAAAGAAAGGTCGCATATAAAGATGAGGTCTCCACTTCATCGCCTTCCCTAGATCCTAGAATATATGACTTAGTCAAAACCATGGCCAAAATGTGGGAAAAGATAAATGAAAAGGCCCCTGTTAGGGACAACCAGCCAAACCCTTCAAACAGAAACCGAAACCAAAATTTTAGGAGGGAACAGCCCCAAAACAGACCAAGGGAAAATGACCAACAAATTAGGCCACCATTCAATGAAAACTACGTGGAAGAAGATGATAGGGATACATAACCTCTTGATGAACATCATTTAAACCTCATAGGATATGATAATGAGAGTGAGGTGTACCTCACAGAAGAAGAACAAGCGTTCTTTTCCCCTAATCAGGATGAGGCCAACTATGAAGATCTCGACGACCCTGCCATAGATTTTCAAAATGCCATAATAGAAGCTCACCGACAGTATGACCTTAGAAGCAAAAGAAACCAAGATAATTCCAAGAAAGGTAACTCAGATACTGCTAAAACCCCTGATACCATCCTTAGGAAATCAGTTAACAGAAACAAAATTACGGTCGAGAAGAGTGACCAAAACAAAGCTAAAGTTACCCAAACTAGTCCTGACTCAGTTGCTCCTAGTACTTCCACAAAAGTTACCGAAGCAACTATGGCAAACAAAATCCCGAAACAAAGCCAACAAACTCAGAACATAGAGAAGGTTGTGGCTGAAAAAGCTGAAACAAACATATCTAAACTTCAGCTGCCCTTTAGCTTTGAAGGCGAAATCGCCAAGATCAAGATCACCATGCCTCTTACCGAACTCATCGCCCAAAACTCTTATAAATCCCAAGTGCTAAAGGTCCTAAATCTAGGAAATGATGCGAACACTGTTAATCTGGTTGATGACACTCCTGAAGTGTTGTTTGGTCCAAAGATAGAGGGAAAATTCCAAGAGGGAACTACTCTTCCATTTTACATTAGCCTAAACATCCACGACCAAATCCTCCACAATGCCATGCTAGACTCCGACGCCTTGCATAATCTTATGCCAAAGGTAGTAATGGAAAGACTAGGCCTGGAAATCACAAGACCATACAAAGACTTCTATTCATTTGATTCGAGTAGAGTCAAATGCCTGGGTTTGATCAAAGACCTTTGTTTTAGTCTAGCCCAAATACCTGTGAAACATCTAATCATGGATATAGTAGTGGCGGACATCCCTCCCAAGTACGGGATGCTTCTGTCCAGATCTTGGGGAGCCAAACTCCAAGGGAATATTCAATTGGACATGTCATATGCCACCATTCCTGTGTTCGACCAGACAAGAATACTCTACCGAGAATCACACATGAAATACATGATTAGTAGTCAAGATAGGCCAGAAAACATTCCAATGTATTCCTTACGGTCCGACCTGAACTCTTTCATTATGCATATTGATGAAAACATGGAGGAAGAGTCAGAAGGAACTGAAATAAACTTAGATCCACCACATCAGCTGCCCTGGGTGCTCTATGATGAACTAGACACTCAAAACTACCATGATCATGAACATCTGTGTCATGAAGAAAGTAAGTATGTCCCTTCTAAGGTGGGATTAGAGCAAGAAGCGCAAACCCTTATGTACTATCAAGCGAATTACTCTAACTCTAGTCAAACACCAGCAGTAACCTGTGGAAATTTTTTCCGGGTAAAGGCTTTAGAAGACTTACACATCATAAACCTATTCGGAACCCGGGAGCAAGGGAGTTTAATGTTTCTACCATACCTCAAAGATTTACCATCATATGGATCATCCACTGCAATTGAGACTTTGACTAAAGCCCCAGCAGCTCAAAATCTAGAAAAAATTCCTGATAAACTTCTTATGAGCAAGAATGATAGTTGCAATCCCAGCATACCCGAGCTACTGAAATTGGCTCATATTCTGTATTTTCATGAAGAACTCAAAAATGCTAAAATCAGAAATCTCATGCAGAATACCAATTTCTACAGGAAAAACAAGGGAAAATGCTGTGACACTTCTTCTCCCTCAAAGAATAACCTTGACAAGAGAAAACATAACAATCTGAACCAAACTATAATAATCAAGGATAAAACAGCTGGTCATAGAGTCTGTTTCGATTTTAGAAATATTACTGTATATCCCTATAACAAAAATTCTGTTTTTTCTACCCAAGACCATGATTTACCAATTAAAAGTGCTTTTAATCATGTGTTTTCGCAAGATGATGTTTCAGGTCATGTTCAAAAGATTCCCTTGCAAAGTAGACAGCTTAAAGATTTTTTCCAGTTTGCATGAGGTAGATCTAATTTCAAAATCAAAATTGCAAAACCACCCAATATCAGAAATCTGTTCATGAAGGTCATGTTCCCAGTTTTAAATTTCTGCATTTTTGCATACCTTGATGATGTCATTATCTATTTCAAGAATGACCAAGAGTACATGCATTACTTGAGGAAAATGTACAGTAAGGAAAGGAGTGGAAATCAGATATTCAAAGAGGTACAACGGGAAGATACTGGGATGTTCAGAGATTCTTGCATGAATCCCTGTGTCATGTTAGAGAGAGAAAACCTCCCAAATTTCTCTTTTCAGGAGTTGAGTGGGCCAAGGGTGAGAGGAGATCCTTACGAGGATAAGATGCTTAAATTCCGTCATTTCCAAGATTTCTGAGTTTGAAACACTTTCATTCATTGTACATACCATTGTTTGAAATATTGAAAAATAGAAAAGTCAAAAACAGTAAAAGATAGAAAAGGGGGCGAGTGAAGATAGAACAAAGGCCCCATGTTCCAAAAAATAGTCCTTCGGAAAGTGAGCAAGTCTAAATGCCGCTACTAGTACTTCAATGTCTTGTTCAGCTATCTAGCCTAATCATAGCTGAGCATGTTTAAATTTATTTGCTGATAAGTTAGTGAGTGCAAAGATCGTCAACATTGTGTAAGATTGACTTATCACAGAGCTTAGATTAGGGAGAGATTCTGGTTCCACATGCCTAAAACAGAACCAAAGAGAGAAGCGAGGGATGAAAAATACATTGTACATCTTAGCCTCGCTTGTCTAGTTTCCCTTTGTTGCAAAATAACATTTGTGTGCAGCTTGTCTTTTATGCCGCAAATGCATGACAAATCAGACTGCATAATCCTGATTTGATCATTTTAAATTTCATGTTTTAGATTAGAGAACAAAATCCTGTCAAACTACTTAATCTTGACAGTCGATCTAGCATAGGTAGAGTAATGAAGGAGTTCATCAGTTTAATCTGAACTCCCGGCAGATATAAGAGTAGAAATAGATAGGTTCATTTTGCAAAAAGAAAAATATACATTGTCAAAGGGCTGCTAGTTCAAATGCGCCAAAGAGAAGAAAAAATGTTAGGAAAGATAGTGGGGTAGGTAGAAGTATCATTGATGTTAGCCATGCTGTCACTTTTTAGAAATAGCATCAAAGAAGGGTGAAATTTTGCGCCAATGGATAAGGCACTGGTCTTCATAAGCCAAAGATCTGAATTCTGGACACCTCCTGACGAGGAGCTGCCCTCCCCAAATGGAGCCACTGTTAGTCATCAGTATTTTTCACTTGTTGGTGATGACTAGATCCATAGCTGAGTTTTCTAGAAGCTGATCTCCATATGTCAATTTGTCATCTAGAAAACCCTCATAAAACTTTTTTCGCCCTCCTACTTTTCAGTCCGCCCATGTCAAAGTTAAACCTCATTATCACTATCCTATCTAGCTTTAGCCCTACTGGTCTGCCCCTCGGCTCTAAAAGGACAATCCAAGTCTGTTTCAAAATCCTCCCCTAAGTTAGGAAGTGGCGCATTAAGGCATTTTACCCTTGGGCACCATCAAAAGGCCAAAAACCTCCATCTGCTACAGACCAATCATAACAGACCTCCCACTCTGCAAATCAAGTTGATCACAGCTCTAAGTCGCGCCACTTACACACCCCTAAATCTTAGCATTGCATAGACCACAGTCTCAAGCTGATTATTAGGTATTTTACAGTGTTTTATGGATTTTACAAGGACAGGAAACATGTCATCATCTCAGGAGAAAATTCTTGAATCTACATTTAGAAGAACAACTGCTTCTCAATGTAAACATGAGCCTGAGATACATCTGCAGGGTAAGGAGTTACTCATCAAATTCTTACAGCTTCATTCAGCTTGATAGCACAGTAAAAGAAAGACAACACTATCAAACAAACTTGTTATTTTTCATGTCCAAAAACCTCCTTCATCTATAAGCAGAGGGTTAAGGCGCCTCCTTCATCTACAAGCAGAGGGTGCTGGCCAATATTGACTTGAAGAGATTACAAAACTGACTATAAGCACAAGTTTGTTTTTTCTAGACAGTGAAACAATGATTCAAGGTTTCTGAAGGAAAGTAATGATCAAAATAGGGCTAAGATCTGAAATGTGCAAGACAATAGAAACCAGGGTTTTTGGTCTTATGTCCTAAGAAAGAAGATAAATTGAAATTGCTAGCATCATCATCATGGCGCATCAAAAAAGGACTCCTTTGATCAAAGCTATCATAACTAAACATCTCTGTAGGGGTGTTAGTATGAATGGCCCAAATCAGTACTGAGCAGGAAATTATTTTAATAAAAGGTACCTCTGTGTACTCTCATATTCCTGTTGAGTTGTGGAATACAGTCCGTGGTTTCTGGATAAACATAGGGAAAAAGCAGGCAAATTATACACAGTCCCAGACATGAGACATCTTGATATCATTCAAAGCACCAGTGTAAGTCCAGTTATTGCAATCTACACTCCACCACAAAGACAAGTGTATCCTTGACATACTGTTAGTGTTGGGAAGCTTGAAACAAATGTAGTTCTTCATTTTTCAAAGGACAGAGATATCATAGTAATATGTTCTAAGCAGAGACAGTATATTGGAAAAAGCGCCTTTCTTAATCAATAGAAGATTGGCAAAGTCTAAATGAATGCCACTGAAGTTGTGCACTCACAGTCATGAGAACATCTCAAACTCACTTGCCACCTCATTCAGTTTCCACAGTGAACATGTCCATACCCATAAGTATCGGGAGTAGGAAATGGTAACTAGGAGCTTATCAAAATGACAGCAAATGATCACCACCAAGACAGGAGGAGGCACTGGAATATAGAAACCACAGTTAAGATTTTCTAGAAAGGGTGGTTTCCCTCAAAAGACACATCTGCAAGATCCTTCATAGTAGCTCAAAACAGATTTCCCTCTCTAGCACAGCTATTAAAAAAGAGGACCCTTTTGTTCCTTAAAAGAAGAAGCAGTCAAGGTTTCAAGATCTCAAAGCGGTTATTTTCATTTGAAAAGAGGGTCAGGTCCATGAAAGAGATGCTTATTCCCACTGTGACACATAGTCAAACAAAAGGTATCGAGCTATGTTTTAGAACAATGAAGGTTCAACTGTTGTTTAAGAACAAAGACGTTGTTCAAAACTTTTAAAAAGAAACCCTTTCAAAATCAAATATCAAAAGGAACGTTATTTTCTCTTTACCTTAAAAAGGGGTCAAAGCTGTTTCCTTTCCATTTTGAAGTCTCTCAACTCCGTGCTAAACCCCTTCGCTGCCCTCAACATCAAACAAAGAGATTTTGAGCAATTTGAAGGAGTTTTTGACTGTTTATAGCTGCACGGCGCGCCTGTGCCTCGGGTCCTGTCGATCCGACAGGTGACCCGACAACCCATTTTGCGCGACGCCCTTCCTTCTAAATGCGTCGCGCACAGTTGTGGCCTCCAACGCGTTTTCAAAACACATGTGAAGCTGCTAAATCTTCTCAAAGGGCCTTGTCATCAATCCAGAGGTATTTCATATGCCTTTTTGCTCCTTAAAAAATTGCTGTGACAGAATGAAAGGTTAAAAGTCAATGTTTGAAGCATAGGTGTAGGATTTATGTGAAGAAACAAGTTTGATGTGGTTGGTGAAACATCAGATGCTTGTAGGTTTATTTTAAAAAAACGAATATCAAGTTGCCCTTACTACTGTGGTGAACCCAGGTTGAAATTGTCATGTTATGTGCATTATTTGAAACAGTCAGAAGTTTGCCATGGACATTTGGAGGGTGTGTGGTCAAATAAGTATGAGAAGCAGTGATACAAATGAAAGGTAGTTGTCATGTGAGAGGATTCTCATATAGTTTGAATGATAAATGTTGGTTGCCATATCATAAAACATCAAAAAAATAGAGTTCTCTTACCACCAACACAGGAAAGTACCTTCACTGTGTTCTCTTTAATTGATTGTGTATGTCTTTATGAATATTTGCTGATTAATATACATAGGAAATAAAGGGCTTTAATTTGAAGGGACAGGGTCTTATGTCAAAGGAAGGCATTTCAAAAAACTTTGGAGCATTTTTAAAACTCTGCCACCTTGTTCCATAAATTGTGAAATTGATTGTGTGCTTACACTAAAGATTGACTGCATGAAATATAAGTTCTGTTGAGTGATTGGCATGCTAGACAAGGGGAAAGTTTGTGAAGATTGGAAAGTTCACCATCGGTCAAAGGTACAAACAGGTTTTTGAGCTCCAAACATCACAGATCAAGGCGATTTTGACACTCTAAACATCATTTTCACCTAACAGTCTGTCTCCATTTCACTGTATTGTCTCTTGTTAAGAGGTCTGCTGGCTGAAATACATATTAAAGGTGAAAAGGCCACTTTTTAAGGAAACAAGGGTTTTGTATTGCGAGGGAATAGTGTGCAGTCATCCAAAGACATTGTTCACTATCAAAACAGTGAATTGACAGAGTTCACCTTAAAGAAGGCAGTTTAAGGACAGTGAGGCAGTTTGGTTCTTCAAGAGCTTATTTAGCCCAAAATGCCGCCCAGGCAAGACAGCAGAAGTGGTTTACATAAGAGATATGAGCCAATCTCTACAGAGGAGGTCAATGCGCATCCATCCATCCTCTTCAACTTTCATGAGGTAGGTTGTCTAGATTTCTGCCAGAAAGTACAGGAGGTCAAAATTTTCTCGCCCTTGACACACTTGTGTGCCTTGAGATTCAAAGAAAAACATTTCCAAGTGGCAGACCTTGATTTCCAGTTCTCTCCAAGGTATGTGTCCAAGGCAACTAAAATTCCATATCATGGCGAGAAATGGTTCAAATAGGCCCATCTAGACTTGGATGACTATAAGCCTTTCATCAAGCCCGAGCACAGAGATACATGCACTGCTATTTTTCCTTTCTCTCATCTCCTTGCCAGCTATGCTCCTCTTATGAAGATCATATTGAAATATTTCACCTGTGAAGGGAGATTCTCCCGAGTATATGCATACCACATCAGACTGTTGATGCACTCCACTAGAACTAAGCAGCTCAATATTCCTTACTTCTTGTGCAAAAGTATTGAGAAAATGGTCTCTTCTGTCCAGAAAAAACCTCCATTACAACAAGTAGCTGCTGTATGCCATCATTCTCTGATTAAAATCATCATCCTACACCAGCTAGAGAAGAAAGAGGTTCCATGGGAGGTTTTCATTAGCCACCCAGATTTCTCCACTGTGCCTCCGGTCCATACATGTCCCACCCAGCCTATTCATCGCCCTGTACCTTTGTCCAGCAGGCCTACTCCTAGAAGGCTCAAGATTACCACAGAATAGTCAGGACAACATGAAGAAGGAGAGGGAAGTGGACAGCAAGAAGAGAAAGGGCATGAGCAAGAAGAAAGAGATGAAGAGCAGCAAACAAAAGATGAGGAACAGTAGCAGGACAGTGGTGAAGGTCAGCAACAGGAGCAAGTAGAAAAGAGTGCTGAACATCAGCATATCAGTGAAAATGAACAGCAGGGACAAAAGGAAGAGCAGCAGCTTGATATTGAAGGTCATGAACAGCAGTTTGGGCAGGACTTTGAGCAGCATCTTGAGCCACCAAATGAAAAAGAAATCCAAGCACAGCAACAACATAATGTTGATTATCAAGGGCAACAAGGATTTGAGGCAGATCAGCATCATAACATTGAGGGGCAGAAGCAACTTAAAGAAGACACACAGCAGCCTCAAGGAGAGCAGCAGTTTCAAGAACATAACAAGGGTAAAGCAATTGTGTCTCCTTCCCCTAAAAAGACAAAGCCCAGCACAGCAAGAAAGAAAGGGCCTAAGGCAGCACTATCAAAGGTTGAATCAGTTTGCCCGGCGCAAGCTAAAGGCCACCCAAGAGAAACTAAAGGAAAAAAAGAGGAAGCGCCCGACACGGAAAGAGAAGAAAGGCATATCAACACTTGAAATTTTTGCTTCAGCTTAGGAGCATGTTGCCAAGGACCCTTGAGGGTCATGCATACCAATTTTGGGCCCATTTTGACAACTTTTGGTTTTTTGGCATTTTTGGGTTTTTGGTAAAAAACTCATAAATTCGCCATTTCATTTTGAGGATTTGTCAAGGGAGGAGAATGGTACCATCAGATGCCATAATTTCATGAGCATGTCCTCAGCGATTTTCAGAGTATTTGGAGATCATTTTCCCCTTAAAAACAGCGAAAAAGGCTCGCATTTTGCACACTCTACCTGGTCTATCAGCAGACTATAATTTTCTGGCTTTTTACACACAGGTGCAGATTTGGAGGTCTTTTGAGTATCGGATTGAAGAAATTTCAGTTGCACCGGAAATTAGACACTCAGATCTTTCCAAAGAGCTATCATGAGCCTCATTTCGACATTAGGAAGGCTGCCAAATGTTTTCGGCAAGTCAGGGGACCTTTTTCTGATATAAATTTGAAGTATTTTTGTAATTTTTGAACCTCAAAAATCTACTTTTTCCAAATGTGCGTTTAGCTATTTTTACACTTGGAAAATGATGCAAAGTCAATTAAATTCCCTTTTTTAGTAATTTTTAGATATTTTATGAGATATTTTTGTGCCTTGGGCTTTGCAAAGCCTCAAGGACAAGTTTAGATATTTTGATTAGGCCAATGAGGATGGAAGTTGAACCATGAGGTTTTCCTCACTTGAGCCTATTTATTCCACAAGCTCTCATTGTAAACAAGATTGAACTTGAGAAGAGAAGCAATATATGGTCATATGAGCTTTGGAAGAAATACTTGTGTTATGCTTTTGGTTTGCCTCTTGGATGTTCTTGGATGAATGATGAAGGATTGTTGATGGATTCCATGACTTGGTAGAATGGTATAGTGTCTCTTGCTTTGTTGTTGTCTTCTAGTTTTCATTCATGATACATGTTTCTTGCTTGCTATAGATCATTAGAGAACAAATTTGAAATATGCCCATGGAGGCACCTCAAATTTCCTGAATCTTCATAGCTTTCATGTTTTCTTCTTCCTTAGTTGCATTAAAGAATTCTTAACTGCTCTTTAACAACTTGAGGATATTGTTGCTTGTTTCATTCATGGTTTTATACATGCTAAGAAGGACTTACGGTATGCCTTGCTTACCTATGGCTAGCTATAGTTCCATCCATGAAATTTCTCTTTGACTAATTAGATTATCATTTTGTTTGAACCAAGGAGGCCTAGTTTCGATCTAGCCCTTTGCCTAAAACTATGCAAATCTTGTTGTTCAAAGTGCCCAATAACTTGAAGCGTTGTGTTTAGGCGTTCTGGCATAGTAAGTTAAGTTGTTTGTCTTTCTTAAGTGTTTTCCCCAAAGTTTGATAGTCATTTCCCAAAGTTAGAGGGTCTTATACTTCTATGCATGGCTTGAATGTTTATTTCTATGTATTGATTAGCTTGTAGTTACATTTTGCATGATTAATGGTTTTCCCTACCATGTTTATGTTATCTATTGAACTAGTTATGCTTGAAACTCTTTGTTGTTCACAAACTTGATCTCCATTTACTCCATTTTTCCCAAAGATCCTTTCTACCTTGAATCAAATCGGGCCTTCAACAACCTTGTATCGTCATCTAATAACTTTCTTGACCTTTTGACCCCATAGCCCAGTTAATCTAACATCTTGTTATCTATTTTATATCTTTGATCAGTTTCATCCATCACGACTTAAAACTAAAAAACTGCTTAATAACCCAAGCCTCGTCAAAACATAATAAGTAAACACACATATATCCCTTACACATATAGAGAGAGCCCTCTCTGAGTCCAGGAAGGCTAGGTCCTTGGGCTCCAAAGCTTGGTTTGATGTTACACTGTCATTTGGCTTGCCAATCAGCCAAATCACGGGACCCTAACACGGCCGAGGACGGAAGAGAAGGGTAAGAGACCGTAGACTCAAGGAACACGACTTTAACCATGGGTTGAATGTGGGGAAACTCAGGAAAATTATGGGTGGCGTGACTGACGACTTCACACAAGGTGCAAGGCTTTGCGGGCGGAGGAGGAGCTGGGTCAGTCGGGGTGGCCTTGTCTTTGGATTCCCCCTTGTGAGCTTTGCCTTTCTTTCTTGGATCTGTAACCACAGGGGTAGGGTCCTGGGGAGGTGCAGGGGGCACGGTAGCGACGGAGGAAGCGAGGGGGACCGGTTGAACCGGTGTCAAAGCAAGATAGGGTTTGGGGTGACCAGGAGGGGTAGCGGCTGGAGGGTCAAGGTACCAGACGGGTATAACTAGGGTCAGGTTAGGGAGAGAGAGGGTGGCCATGACGGGGACCGAATAGACTCCGGGAGGGGGAGCCAGGAACGGTATCTGACTAGCGGGATAATGACCAGGAGGAACGACTCCGAGATGGTTAAGGCCTGGGGGAACCGATCCAGGGGGATAAAGGGGTTCAGGGATACCAGCTGTAGGAGAAGGGCCAGAAGGAGGAGGTTTGGCTGGTAGAGATGAAGGGCTAGGAGTGGGTTGCGGTGGGCGAGGTTGAGTCTGAGGTTGCTGACTAGCCGAAGCGGGTCGCTTAAGGGCAGCCCGAGATGATTGCATCATGCAAACATTCGACAAGCTGGGATCAGAGATAGGAGGAGGGGGGAGACCAGGAAAAGTTCCAAGCAGGGAGGAATCTTTGTAGATGCCAGAGGAGACACTGGTCAAGGAATCGACGGTTTGCTTATTGGCTACAGAAGAGATGGTTGTCTCAGGGGAGGTCTGAGACTTTGGCTCATGATAGGTCAACTGGTCGATGGTGACTATCTTCCCATTGTGAGGAAAAGACATCTTGCGAAAAACCGCGGATGGGACAACAAACATGGCATAGGTGTAGCTTCACCCCAATAGAATGTTGTAGTCTAGAGGGGCGTCGATGACTTCGACGTCAACGCAAAAAGTCTTACCGGCAAGGGTGATAGGACAATTACGAAAAAGGCCGATGGGCTGAGAGGCGTGGCCGTCCCACGCTCGAAGGGTGATCGTGGAAGGGGCCAAGTTAGGAGATTCGAGTTGCTTCCAAACCGAAGCGGACATCACACTGGTGGATTCCCCCTCATCAATTATACATCGAGAAAAGTTGGCATTCTGGATTTTGACTGGGATTTGGAAGGCGACAGAAGCAGGAAGAGGAGGATGCTCTGATTGATGGGCATCGAAAACAATCATTTGGTCATCAGTAGGATCTACAGCACCCACGGCAGATAGCAGAGCCTTCTTTTGGGAAGGGCACGATTGGAGGAGTTCTAATGTGGAAATGGCAGCAGGGGATTGCTCCAAATCATCTACTATGCTATACGAATGAGCAGCTCGACCAGAAGCAGCATTTCGACATAATGGTCCCTTAGGAATCTTGGTATGAACCTCAACTTTGGGTTAAGGGATATGTAAGGGGAAATTGGATGTCGAAAGAGGCTCTATAGAACCTGAAGAAGGGGACTCGGGGGCAGACTGAGTGGGAGGCTTGGAGTACTAGCGAGACCGAGTTTGAAGGTGAAGGTCAACGATTGGGGATGGATCAGAGTTCATCATGAGGATCTGGTAATCAGAGGAACCAGAAATGGAAGGTGGAGTGGCGACTTGTCCGTAAGGTGGTTGGGTAGCCACGAATCCTTGCTGAGGGAAAGGATCAGTAAACACAGCTGGCTGAGTAGTGGCCACATTAGGGGGAGCATGAGGGGAGGCATGTTGTCTGCGCAATGTGGCTTGAGACTCCCACATCTGCCGCATCTGTGGTAAGAGGGGACAATCGTGGGTGTAATGACCATAAACACTAGAAAACGAACAAGGCTTATTTGTGTGAAGAGGGCTGTCCGGCTTGGGTTGAGTGCCCTGTTGCTGGTTAGTGGTGTTAGGGTCAATACCTTGAGGATTGGGCCCACGAGTACCAGGGGCAGATTGGTTTGAATTTCCTCTTCGCCTTCTTTGAGAAGAAGGGGGATTAGTCGTGCCTTGCTGTGCAAATACATGCCCTGGAGGGGGCTGTAGGTGCTATTTCGGGGTTGGAGGAGGCAAGGGAGACGGAAGCGCATATGCTGGAGGAGCTGGTGCACCAGGCTGTGGATAAGGGTAATGGTTAGGTTGGGCAAAAGGATGAGGCATGCCGTATCCTGGATACATGCTACCTAGAGGGGGAAAAGTGCTAGAGGTGCTGGCCCCTCCCTGAGGGAGACCATAGCCCATAGAAGGTTGAGCATACGGATCTGAAAGGGCTCCAATGATACCGTTGGTGGAATGAGATGCCCTCGGGGCATTAGCGCCTCCGGGCCTGGGGAGGTCAGGAAGGATGGTATAAACATAACCAGACTGAGCGTAGATCAGGTCATATTTCAAGGCTATTTGAAGGGCGGCTTCTTCGGTTTGAGGGAAATGGGAGGCGACATCTTTGCCAATGGGGGCTAAGAGAGTGCGAAGGAACCAGTCCATATAAACCCGATCTTCGAAGGGGGGAGCTCAACATAAGCTTCATCTTCATCACCATTCCTAGACATGAGTGGAAAGGCGGGTCGAAGAGGTTTTCTTGAAAGAGGTCAAAAGCTCCGTACCAGTATCATATCGGAGAGGGAGTTGGAAATAAGATAAAAAGGCTTGGGAAATGGTCGCAAAGGTGGTATGGGAAGAGGTGGCTTGGTCAACATACCATTTAGAAGCTTTGCCGGTAAGCGTGCGTTGGAACAACCGAAGACGGATGGAATCATCGGTAATGGAATTGGAGGAACACCACATGTGGAAAGATCAGACATGGTTGGTTGGATCTTCTCCAGCAAGGCCTTCGAACTTAGGGATGTCAGAGGGGAGATTGGTTGGCATAGCAGGCCAACCAACATCGTGGCTGATAGGGTCATTGATCAACTGATTGAAATCGAGGAGGCTGAGGCCTGCGATGTACGGTAGCAAGGGTGCAGCCGAGGTAGTTCCTATGGCAGTTTCGCTAGTAGTAGTTCCGGCATTAGGGCCGGGATTACCGCTAGCGTTAGGCCCTGGACCGGACATAGTGAAGGTGACAAGGGGAGAACAAGAAGTAAAAGGAGAACCCAATGAGTCAGAAGAGGAATCGGAATGCGGACTCGGAGGAGGACTGGCTCGACGACGGCGGGATGGAGCAGGTCGACTGACCGGAAACTGAGGGTGAAGGCTAAGAAGTCTCCGGGATGCGCGCCTTGGGGGCGCAATGATGACAACACAAACACGGCACGAGGGGAAGAAGAACGACCGACAAAGGCAGGGAGGTGCAGAATCAAGTGATTACAATGTCGAAACAAGGGCAAAAAGGTGCAGTGTCAATTGATTTTAAAGTCTTTGCCTGGTGGTGTAAACCAGGCTCTTCTTCGCTTAGGGTGAGTGTGTGGCGTGCGTTAATTTTAATTTTTAAACCCTTTTCGTTTTGAGAGAAAGAGAAAAAGTGTGTTGCGTAACTGAAAATAATGCTGCAAAAACAGTATATAATGCTGAAATAACAGAAAATTAACAGCTACTATTGCATCGATTCAACCCAAAAAGGCGGGTCTCTCAAAAATAATCTAAGAGAGGGAAAAAAACTAGTCAAAACACACTAAAAAGAGGCCAATAGATCTAGGGTCGAAAGGGACAGGGATCTAAAGGGAAAAGCTGCTGGAAAGAGGTGCAGATCACAGCCAAGAGGCAGAGGCAAGGTGGCTGGAAAAAAGGAGGAAATCAGCAAAAAGCAGAAGGGGCAAGGAGGAGGCCCTAAAAGTAGATCCAAAACAAATATTCAGGAGGTGATTTGAAAGGGAGAAGAGTTGATTAGAAGAGGTCTGAAAAGGAGGGAGCAGATCTGGAAAAAAGGGGGGCTGAAACTTTGAAAAAACAGACCGAAACAGATAAAAACTCTTCCACCAAAAGTGGAGGGTACTGAAGCCCTAGGGGACTATGTTCCCACTTAGATGAGAAAAAAAGATCAGAAACAGGTCGAAACGGGCTGAGATAGAGGCTGGAAAACCCTGACAGAAGCTTCAGAAAAACCCAGAAAAATTGCAGAAAAACAGCAGAAAAAATGGCAGGTCTCGGGTTCTGACCTGTTTTATGTGCAGGTCACAGAAAATGGGCTGAAAAGTGCGACCTCTTTATCTTCTCTGATACACTTTGACCTCTGTCTATCGTTTTATCCTGACTTATGGTAGTAAATAATCAAAAATTCATCCAAGGATAATATTTACAAAAGTTCCAACATCTCATCCCACCATTGAACTTCTGGTATACTGGTCCTTTGAAGCTTTCTGAGAGTTTCATCAGCCTCAGTATATCTGTAGAAAGTAGGCCAAAATCCTGAGGAATCTCCTATGAAAATTTTAGATCAAGGTGTGCAATATTTTTGGATATATGATCTGTGGAATTCAGTGTTTTTGCAAGCTCCTGAAATTCATCTAAAAGAAGTGACCTTGGGAAAATTGTCATAACTCTCTCTCTGAGTATTGGATTGGAATTATGTAAAAAGTGGCAAATACTGCATGGACTGTAGTGTTTTCTCTATAAATCTCAAAGCCAAATGAAGAAACAGTGACACGTGGCACGTCGTACAAGTTCGCTCTACTGAAACAGTCTATAATTAAGGCATTGTGAGAGATTGGGCATAAATCTCTCTGGAAGAATCCAAATTGGGTCACACCCGTGGCATTGGAAATATGACTTAGAGGACTACTATAGGACCAAAAATCACATATCGAGGATCTGAAATAACAGAGATACACCAGTTTCAATATCGAGCTCCTAGAAGGCAAGAAAAAGCTAGATCATGTTTTTTCAAGGGCTGCAAAGGACCAAACTTTGTAGGGCAGCAAAGCAAACCAAGGTGTAACAGAGGGTAGTGTTAGACTCCTATACCAATAGGTGTCATTTTTCATGATTGTCTTGATTGAACTATGCAATATGTTCAAACCTTTTTCTTGTGCAAAGGTGTTCCATATTCTTAAAAAATCAAAAAATTTAAAAAAATGTAAAGAGGGTATATCCTAAAAGAAAAATCAAAGGGTAAAAAGAATAAAATGGTCAAAAAAGTGAAAGAAATTAACCCCACCAAAAGAAAGGCCAAGGAAAGTGTGCAAGTCTAAATGCCACTACTTTTTGCTCTGATGTAATAAGCAATTGTGTGCAGCTTGTCAAACTTTTGCCACAATTTATGAAGAGTCAAACTGTTTAAACTTGACTCATTCATTTTTCAATTTCATGTTGTAGAATAGTGAATAAATATCTGACCAAACAGTTTAATCTTGGCAGATAAGTAGATAGGTAGAGATAATAAAAGGTGCTCAACAGTTTAATCTGAGCCCTTGGATGTAATAAGGGTAGAATTAGATAGATTTGCCATGTAAAAGAAAAAGAAGATTGATAAGGGTTTGCTAGTCCAAATGCACCCTAATAAAGAAGAGAAAATGGTAGTGTAAAATAGATAGGGTAGGTAGATGGTGTTGCAAAGTTTCATATGATGAACGATGGTGCTAAATGTGTTGGATCTTTAACTTTCATCACAAGTACTGAAGCAAGAAATGCACTGGAAAATTCATAGAAAGCAAAGTCAAAATCATTAACTTCCCACATCACTTTTTCCCTAAGATTTTTACTAATTTCCCTAAAAGTGCTAAGGTATTTGGAGATTAAAGGGGTTCAAGGCATTTCCTTGACTTTTGGAAGGACCGGACCCTGGGCCTAATGATCAAAAAGACCTAAGTATTTGAGATTATTTGTCATTATAATCATTCACTTTTAACCTTTTCCTACGTCAAATCTTATTTTACTTAGGAAAATCATGCCATATTTCATAAATAATCCCTCAAAATCACTTGCTATTCTATGTTTAAGTGTTGAAATTGATATTATGTAATTTACTTCAGAAATATTCACTTTCTTAGTTATAGTTAAGTATTTTGAGTTTACCTTGTCCTTTGTCATGTTAACTTCTGATTTATTTATTAAATCCCTAGTGAAAAGACCTTATCCTATAGTACATAACTCCTTTTACATAAATATCCCAAAAACCCCTCTTATTATAAGTTTTGGCCAAAGTTTATTTAATCCCCTTTGTTAAGTAAAAACCCCCAATAAGAAAATCCTTTGGCTTAAAATATACCCATATAAAATATTTCCCTACCCTTATGGTTGATAAATAACATTTATTTATTACCATATATTAAAAATATATGAAAAAAGGTTTTTAAACATATAGTTTTATGTGTTTAGAAACGAAAAATAATGAACCCGAAAGTTTTAATTCAAACAAAAACTTCAAAAGTCCCCTGAGCAACCGTGGCCTATTCCCTTGGTATTTTAATTTCCCCCAGACACTTTAACCATGGTTAAAAAACCCTTGACCCTGCCGTAACCGTGTATAAACTATGGGGTTAATTAATCACCAGGATTAATTAATAACCATTCATTCTGCCAATCAAACGCCCCTCGGGATATTTAATTAAGTTAATCATGTTTTAATCCACTGTCGGGCCCGAGCATTAAACTCCGCCAATTCCACGTCCTGTTCACCGTCAGATCACCCCCCCCGAAGATCCACGGCCTAGGATCGTTCTGTTGGCCGTCTCGCGTCCGAAAGATAACGAGCGGGGGCACGGTGGTTTTGGAATAGTACTCCGACCACGTGTCAGTCGACTAATGGAATCGCTGCCTCCCCGTTAAATACCGCCATCACCCGAAAGCGGTGCGGAAATTACCGCTTATCGCTTACTGCCCAGTCTCAGTGACGTATGCCCCCGTACCAGATGACATCATCCTCAGAAAAATAAAATTCCCATTGACTTTGTAAATAAAACAAAAACCCGTGTTTTTCTGTCATTTTCACTACTGAAAGCGACTGCGTCCTCCTCTGAAGAATTTGAAAATTCCGCTGATTGAGACGCCACCAACCAAATTGCCGAACACCATTGTTAAACCAGTGCCCAAGCATCCATCCGCCATCGACCAGTACCTGTAAAGTTCAAAATTCTCCATCAAAAAGGTATTTATTTGATTTTCTTGCCGAAACTCTCTGAAAAATCCACTTTCCTGTGTTAAAAATTCACACCAGAGTCTGAAAAAGGATTAATATCGGTTTATTCTAGTTCCTATAACTAAAATCAAAGCTCCCAGAATCAAATTTGCGCCAGGTCTGTGAAGAAAACCCCGAAACTTCCATTTTGAATACACAAGAACCAAAATGGAAGCTCCGGCAGTGCTGAATGTAACCCCATTGAATGCCCCTCACAGAGAGTTAGAATAATTGCCATTAGTGGATAAAGTCTTTCAAATTAAAGACTTAGTTTTCGATGAAAATCCCCTTCGAAGTTATTGTCACTGCAGAGACGATTATTCGAAAGGTTTGGATGTCATTGGGTTGTGGGAATCCAATTTCCCGAGATATCTTATCCCCTCAGTCTATATTTTCCTAGAAATTATCCACTACTGTGACTCCAACTATGATTCAACTCAAAGGGCAGTGTTGTCCCCTGACCAGAGTATTATTTTCCCCATCACTCCTCAAGCTATCAATTCAATGCTCCATTTTGAACCTGATCAAGATCTTACTCCTTTGTCCATGGAAGAACTACTTGAAAAGTCTACCCAACTGTCCCCAGATAAATTGAAATGCATTTGCCAGACTTTTATGTTACCTGAACATCAACCTAAGGGGTCTCCTCCATATGGTTTTGCTTATTTTAATAATTTAGGCAAACTCATCCTCAATATGATATCGTTTGTCATGGGTTTCAATACAAGTGAATACGTTGATGAAATAACCCTGGTATTGCTGTCTATCTTTACTCTTGGGCAACCTCCTGCAGTAAAATATGATTTTGCATCTTTCATTGCCAATAAAATCCATGACCAGTTCATGAGGCTAGATAATGAGAAAGTGTTTAAATATTCCTCAGTCATTTACCATCTCATCATCTATTATCAATCAGAGAAGTTTCCTTTTCCTGTCAAAAAGCTTGATGCCAAGGAAAACCCTAGATCAGTTATATTTTGATCTGCCATAACTCACTCTTCCTATAATTCTCCCTATTCTTATGTTGAGTTCATCGATATTTTTGTATATCCTGCAACTACCTTGTTGACAGGAATTCCCCCTCCAAGGCTCAGTAATGAGATTAAGAATACTTTGCAGCTTTCAAGGACATATAAAGTTGAGGACTGGTATTTATACCAAAATCATTCAGTCATCAGAATATATGGATGTGAATTGTATCCATTCAGGTTGCCAAAATATGTGCCTATGAGAATTTTTGCCTTAGAATATTTTAGGAAAATGAATAATTCTGATATGATTCATTTTTGTAGTGTAAAAAAGAAAGCCCAACTCAGGATCAAAAGTCAATTAGGTCCCTTCATATGCAATTCTAGGGACGCTGAGCGAGAAGTAGAAGATATACTACAAAACTGTTGCAAGTTACCAAGAAGTTTTCGTTGGGTTCCTTATGATCCATTCAATTTTATCTGTGATAAAAGAATGAAGAAAAAATCATCCCCATACTTTCACCACAGGATTCCTGAAATAGAACAATATGCTAATCAAGATGAGTGGGTGGAAGGAACACTAGTTGAGCAAGATAATGAAGAAGACAATGTAAACAAAATTATGAAAGATCTTGAGAAAAGGTTGACCTAGAATCTTTTGGTCAAGTGCAGGTACCTCACATTGGCACTTCTTCAGTAGGAAATCTCCAACAGGGATTACAGGAAGAGAGTCCATCAATTGCAGTAGAGTCTAAAGGAAAAGGGAAAGAACCTGAAATACAGGTCATTGAAACTTTCATCATGGCAGAGAAACCTCAAACCTCCAGGGCACCAGATCAAACACAGGTTTCTCCTACTCAAGTAAATCATCCTGAAGTTTCAGAATTTCAAACTCCATCCAATATGGAAATAGGCAAGAAAAGACAGGCTCTAGATCCTACTCCTCCCAAAGAATCCTAAGAGCTACATCAAGCTAAAAAGCAGAAACTCAATCCACTCCCAGAAGTGGAAACTATAGATGAAATAATTGATGATGAAAGAGAAGATAGTCAACTAACTGGCACAGTCAGTGAAACACACACAGGCCACAAAGGAAAAGAATTGCAAAAACAGCTGAGTACTGAAGTATCTTCTTTTAAGCCACCAAAAACAGATGCAGGTGATATAAAAAGAACTTTCATTAATATAAAGGCAAAGAATGATCCATTGAGAATGCAGGTATATGATCAGTATCTGAGAATGGCTCCACACAATCAGGAAAGATTAATGTCAGCATTTGACATTCAACATGGCAAAATGACGATGAGCCATTTCAAATCCAAGGTGCCAAAACCCACAACAACATCTGATTATATTATGACCAATTTTGAGGTCCTGGCAAAAGATATTCATCCCTTGGACCAGATAGAGTTACATAGACAAACTGGGGAAATTATATACTCCACCCTTACTGATAAGGCCATGACAGCCCTTAGGCTGCGAGATTCTTTAAAAAATACAAACACACAGTTGCAAATTGAGAAGGCTTCTTCTCAGACAAAATATAACAGAATAAAGTCTCTGGAAGATCTAATCATCAGTTTGGGTCACAATCCCAAAGATATCAAAAGCATTGAGGCACTAATTGAAAAGAAAGATGATGATATTGCTGCACTGAGAAAGCAGCTGAAATTGCCAGCCTCAAGGCATCCCCAGACTCAAGAAGTTTTGAAGGAAAATTCACAGGAATAAATGATGGAGTTGCTCTTGAAAATGAATGAGCAATTGAGTGAAACAGAGAAAGAATTAGAACAGGCATTAAGAGAAAAACAGGATATCATGCAAACATCTGCAACAGAGATCACTACAGGTACTACAACAGCAGATCAACAAACATAGTCAGCACAAGTAAACACTTCTTGTTTAAGTTCTGATGAATTGGTAAAACAAATGGAAAGTTTAAAACTCAGAGTCACATAACTTCAAACCACAAAATTGCAGCTAGTAAATCTGGAGCAGAAATATGATATGTCTAAAAAGACTGTTGTTGATAATACCAGGGAAATTAAAAGGCTGGAAAAATTGGTTAAGGCTTTAGAAAAAGATCTTTCATTAGAAAAGCCTTTGAGAGAAATAAACGAAATTCTTTGGGATAATATAATTGAGACAATAAAAAGTATTTGGTCCTTTGTTCAAATGATCTTTGAACAAAATGACTTGATCAAAGTAGCTCAGGAAGAAATAGACAAAACAAGAGATGAATTAAGGGGCAGACCTGAGCAAGCCAATCAACTTATACAGTTTTTGAACACCCAGACTAAGCAACAGCTTGCAGAGCTAGGAATTGATGACATGACAGGCACTATTTTAGAAATAAAAAGAGTTTTTACCAAAAGAACTCTTATGCAAAATTTGGAAAGGAAATGCTCAGAAATTAATGCTTTCAAAGGAAAGTTTCAGGTTTTATTGGACAATGGGTTACCCAGTCCTATGCTCTCAGAGGACAAGATAATGGACCTAGAAACCTATGTTAATAAAATAGATATACATGCTCATAACACAACTGCTCATTCTATCAGTTCGTCAGAAGCAACATTGCCAACAGGAAGGAATCTCTACGACAGGTTAAAGAATTTGTTTCATCTTGAGCAGGAAATAAAGTATTTGTTCCCTAATCAGCCCACTTTTTACAGATACATAGAGGCTGATGAAACATTAAGAAAACTTAAAAGAACCATAATAGCTGAAGATCAATGGTGGGAAGACTTATTGGAAATTTTGTAAAATTTATCTTCAGGTAGAGAATTTCGTCTTTTTACCATCATGTAAAGGATAAATAATGAGCACAGGTTAAAGAGTATCAGTTGGATAGTTGAAAGAGTATCAGTAGAAACGAAGAGTATCAGACAAGTAAAAGAATTACTCGAAGGGACAACATCGAGCCCTATTATAGCACCTGCCTCCAACACATCCACAAAAGGAGGAAACATCACACCAACAATTACTTTTTGTCCTATCCACGAGACCATTTGTCTCCTTTTTATTGTAACTTATTCATTAGTCACCCTAGATTATTGGCTAGGTTAGTGTGAGATATTTTCAATCATTTTTTGTATAAATAAACCCTCAAAGAGAGTATTGAGGGTGGATTCTACTACTTCGCTGTGACATTGATGTTTTTGGAATAAAAGCGTTTTGGAGAAATTTATTTGTGGCTTGCTGGATGACAATTTGAAGCTCAGGATTTTTTGCATGTTTCATGTGTCTGACTGCAGTTCAATATCTCTTTCTATCCTATGTCTTAAGTTTTATATTTGTTTATAATATCATTGTGTCCATTTCTGAATACTTGACATAAAAGAATAACTCAGAATTTACTTAATTGTACTCTGAGTTCAGTTGTGATTATTCTAAATGTTTTCCTCTAAATTAGTTATAAGCAATGAATTCTTAATTGCTCTTGCTTCGCTAATTTAAAAATTTTGATTACTATAGTAAAGAATTCTTCACTGCTCTTTATTTGTAATCATTTCATTTCTTTCTTTTGAACATGGTGAAAGATTCTTAACTGCCTTTCATCCCTTCAAACCCATTCCATTCACTTTAAATTTTAAGGATTGTTCTCTATTTGGCTATCTTGCCCTGCAAAGCCATCTTGTGTGTAGAATAGAAATCCAGTAAAGCCATCCTTTGACCCCATAGCCAAATGGACTGAAAATCTTCAACCTTGCCCTTAGTTGGCGGATTCCACCATTCAAACAAAAAATCAAAATTCTTGGACTTATAACTAGCCTAAAAATTTCTAAGAACAAAGATAAATTATAAAGAGAGAGTCCTCTCTGGATGCAGATTGGCTAGATTCTGCATCTGAAGGTTGGTTTGTGGTTACCTCGGGTATACTTTCCTTTTCCACAACTTCAAGGAAAACCTGAGTGATAACATAGTGGTGACCATACTGGGGATCTGAATCATTTTATTGTTAATATTGTTCACTTATAAGCTATAGACAGAGTCTGAAGATCAACCAGGTAACCTTTGAAATGCTTTTGCCCTGCAACTGCATAGTAAATAAATGTTGCTTCAGTCTATCTCTGATTTAGCTTATACACTGAACCTTAGTTTCAAATGTTTAATCAGACTCTCTAGTTTAATAAATCTTTGAGAAAATTTTAAATCACAAATTGTTATTTCTTGAAGAATTTGTAGAAGTTGTATTTTCATTTCAATTAAAACCAAAAATCCAAAAGCATATATCATCTAGGAAAACTAGCTTCAGAAAGGATTCGTCACACTAGGTCAAATCTTGACCCCAATCCACCACCGATATTTGAAAATCCGAATCTGATTCCTAGGATTCTTAGAAGACAAGGAAGTCAAGAAAGTTCTGAAAGAGGAAGTCAAGAGAGTTCTGGTAGTTCTAGATCTCTTTCTAGATCACAATCTTGTCCCGTGAAAATTATATATTTTGATGAAATTACTTTTGATGAGTGATTTGAAACATTCTTATTTGTAAATTTTTCTGAAACTGAATTATCAAGATTAGTTCCAGATCCATTGTTTTTTGAAGATTTGCAATTCAGATTTGTTTCATATCACCTTGACAGACATTTACAAAACTCCATTTCATCTGAACAGACCTTTGAAGAAAGTTCAAACATTTCTGTAATTACTGAAGCTTCCCCAAGTTCAGTTACTTTTCCTCAAGCTTTTCAAACACCAGTCACCCCTTCTACTCCTCCATCCAGACCACCACCACCTATTATTCCATTACCCCTTCCAATGGCCAATAGATATGCTCCTTTACAGTTGCCAGCCAACCCTGTGGCTTTGCCCCAAGATTATCAAAGTAAGATCACACCTTTTGATGGCTCAGGTACTTACACAGCTCAACAACATACCAACAGGATGACTGATTACTTTGAATTCTATGAAATTGACACTGATGATGTCCGAATGAGAATTTTTGTTCAGAGTCTTACTGGGGAAGTTAGGACATGGTTTAGGGCCCTTGCTCCAAACAGTATTGCTGATTTACCAGCTTTGTATAGGGCATTTTTGAATAGATGGGAGAAGAAGAAAGACCCTCTTCAGATCCTATCAGAATTTGAAAAATTAAGGAGAAGACCTAATGAAACAGTGCAAGATTACATAATAAGATTCAACGAAGCATATAACGCTGTTCCCCAGAACCTCAGACCCCCTCCTGACTCAGTATTGGTTAAATTCCTGGATGGTTTTGACTCTGACATAGCCTATTCACTCATGGAAAGAGCCCCCCAAACCCTAGAGGAAATGCAAAGCATAGTGGTTAGTATGGAAGCAAACCATATAGAAAAACGAGCTAGAGCTAGGGCCGAAAGAAGAATGCCTATGAATGAAGAACCTTCAGCTTTTGAAAGAAAATTGGATGCAATCATTAAAGGTATGGAAATATTGGGAGATAGAGTGGAGACAATCGAAAGAAAGTCTACTGGTGATAAACAAAATGTTGTGAGAAACCCAAACTTTAGAAGAAATCAGAACCAAAATATTGGGAAAAATGTCCCTGACCAAAATATCAGGCCACCTTTCCAAGAAAATTTTGTTGAAGGTTCAACTTCTGAAGAACCTACAAAGGATGTGGAAATAAACAATGTAACTGAGGACAAAAGTGAACCAGAAGTTTTCCTATCTCAGGATGATCAAGAGAATCACATCCTTGAAACATTCCAAACTCATTCAGGAGAAACTTTTGATTTTAAGGAAGGCTATGACACAACAATTTATGAGGTTCATAAACAATACAATTTGAGAAGCAGAAGGATTGATGTGCCAGAAAATAGCAAACAGAAAGTTGTAAAACAAAATGTCAAAGGTAAAATCCCTCCTGTACAAAACATTCCGCCTGTACAAATTTTGTCTAGGACAACTCCTAACCCCTCAAATCCAATAATTGAAGATGTGTTTGATAACCAACCAAACAATAAACAACAATCTAATACTTTTCCTCCTGTAGGAAATGTGGAAGAAACAGTAGAAGTTAGTTCAGAAATACCTTCAAATCAAAATTCCACTCATGAAAAAGAGAAAAATGTTGAAGACCCAAAAAATAGAGAAAACCCAACTGTGCAAAACACTAAAGCTCAAATAGAAAAACCTTTCAATTTAGAGGCTGAAATAGGCAAACTAAAGATAGCTGTTCCTTTATCAGAACTGGCTAAACATGATGTCTATAGAAGTCAAATCAGCAAATCCCTTAACATTAACATTACTGGAATGGATGATTCAATAAATATTCTTGATGATCAACCTAAACTATTTTTTGGCCCCGAAGTAAATGGAAAACCAGAAAGTGGAGGAACTCCTCCATTTTATGTGAGCCTGAACGTTCATGACAAAATACTCCACAATGCTATGCTTGATTCTGGAGCATCCCACAATTTGATGCCAAAAGCTGTAATGGAAAGATTAAATTTAGACATTACCAGACAGTATAAAGATTTATTTTCTTTTGATTCTAGTCAGGTAAAATGTTTAGGTTTGATTAAAGATTTGTGTGTTAATTTGGTGCAATACCCTGCGAAGTCTGTTTTGATGGACATAGTAGTGGCTGATATTCCTCCTAAATATGGTATGTGGCTTTCTAGATCCTGGGGTGCTAAACTTGGAGGATCTATTCAACTAGACATGTCATATGCCACTATTTCAGTATTTGGTCAACCTAAAAGATTATATAGAGAAACCTTCATGAAGTACTTGGTGAGTAGCCATGAGAAACCTGAAAACTTCCCTGTCTATTCAGTACATTCTGATATGGATTCCTTCATCCTTTATAATGCTGAAATGGACCTTCCAACTGAACTAGAAGCACCAGAAAAAGAATCTACAAATAAAACTATTGTTAAAATTGAAGAGATTTCTGAAAACCAAGAAACACCAGACAACCAAGAAATACCAGAAAAAGCTAAACAAATAACTCCTGTTAAGAAACATGTTAAAACAATTGATGAAGATTATGAACATGAAATTCTGTGGCATTTAGAATTTGATGGCTCAGTAAACAAGTTAGGAGCAGGGGCTGGAATTTGGTTACATAATGTTGAAAATGATCATGCTGAAGGTCATTCTTATAGATTGAATTTTAAATTGACTAACAACATGGCTGAGTACGAAGCCCTTTTGCTAGGGCTTAAACATGTCAAAAAGTTAGGAGCAATTAGGGTATCAATCATAGGAGACTCTGAATTAATTATCCAAAAGATTAATGGTGAATGCTCAACCAAAGATCCCAGATTGAAACAATATAGAGAAACAATTGTGGAAATTCTCAACACTTTCCTACAAGCTCAACTTGCCAAGATTCCCAGGAAACAAAATTTGCATGCTCACAGTCTTGCAATGTTCGCTAGCACATGTAAGTTGCCTTTCGGACCTAATCATCAGTTCACAGCTGAGATTAGACATAGACCTTCTATATCGGACAATCTAATGAATTGGGAAGTATTTGTAAATAACAATTAGATCAATAGTTTTTTGACACTAGAAAATGAGTTTTCTAATAGTAATATAGATGAGGACATAACAATCAATGAATCTGATCAAGAAAAAGAACAAAAAATAGATATTTCAAGAGAGACTACAATTCACATGCTTCACCCAACCACATTCACAGAAAAAGATATGCAGGGTTTGATACAAATGGAATTCGACGAGATCATAGAAGATGAAACTGAAATCATTAATCTGAAAGATAATCATTTACCCAAAGGATTAAATCCTTTGGAAGATCTTTTTGACTCAAATGACATTCCATTTAGACCCAAAATGGAACCTGTTAAGGCTGATATTGAAGAATGTAACTTAGGAACCCCAGAAGATCCCAAAATGGTTAAATTATCCAAATCTCTACCAGAAGATCAAAAGGTTAAATATGTTGAACTCTTAAAGGAATTCCAGGACGTTTTTGCCTGAAGTTATGAAGATATTAAATCATATGATACATCCATAATTCAACACACTATACCTTTGAAACCAGATCAAAAACCTTTCAAACAGAAACTTAGAAGAATAAATCTTGTTTTATTACCTTCAATCGAAAAGGAAATTAAAAGAATGTATGAAGCAGGAATTATAGCTCCTATTAGGTTCTCAGAATGGGTTTCTAATCTAGTACCAACATGGAAAAAGACTGGAGAAATTAGACTGTGTGTTGATTTAAGAAATTTGAATAAAGTTTCTTTAAAAGATAACTATCCTTTGCCTAAAATGGACCATATCTTACAAAGGGTAGTAGGATCTTCTAGGATATCTCTACTGGATGGATTTTCAGGGTATAACCAGATTCTAATTCATCCTGATGATCAAGATAAAACATCATTTACAACACCATGGGGTACTTTTAAATATGTCAAGATGCCATTTGGACTCAAGAATGCAGGAGCTACATTTCAGAGAGAAATGGACATTGCTTTTGCTAAAGAAATACATGATTTTCTGGTAATTTATCTAGATGATTTAACATTTTTTTCCAAAACAGATCAGCAACATTTAAATCATCTAAAGCAAGTATTTATAAAGTGCAGAAAATATGGTATTTCCTTAAATCCTAAAAAGTCATTGTTTGGTTTGGAAGAAGGAAAGCTCCTAGGTCACATTATTTCTAAAGATGGTATTTGAATTGACCCTGAAAGAATACAAGCAATTTTGCAGATACCTCATCCCAGAAATATAAAAGAACTTCAAGCTTTCATAGGAAATATTAATGTTAGGTCCCTATATCACTAGTATAGCCCCTTATTATTGTTAGTGTAAACCCCTTATTGTTATTATTGTACCCTTGTAACCCCCATTTTGTTATTATTGTGCCCTTAAATTATTATTGTTAGGTCGGCTAGGATTACATTGTGGCCCACTAGGATTACATTATGGCCCCATGGACTCCTATATATAGAAAGGAGGTTTGTGAATTGTATCATCCAAGAATTGTTCATTTATGTAATGTATTGGAGGTTGCCCCCTTGAAGTGGCTCATTTCTAAGGCGTTTATATCTCTTTTCTTCTCTTTTTGGAGCTGGTTACACAACATTTGGTATCAGAGCTTTGGATTCTAGGGTTTCGCTGCTCCAAACAGGTCATCGTGGCATTTTCGCTATAATTTTTTTTCTACGAAGTTTCAGAAGCTGAAATTTTTAGGGTGCGAAGCTGAAATCCCGAGGAATATTTTCTAAAACTTTCAGAGCTTGGTTCGCAATATTTTCGGAGATATGATCTGTGGAAGTCAGGTATTTTTTCAGGCTCCTAAACAGGTCATCGTGGCATTTGCACTATAAATTATTTTCTACGAAGGTTCAGAATCTGAAATTCATATGGTGCGAAGCTCAAATCCTGAGGAAATTCATAAAAAAATTTCAGAGCTTGGTTCACAATATTTTTGGAGATATGATCTGTGGAAGGTAGTGCTTTTTCAGGCTCCTGAATTTCATCTTAAAGAGGTGATCGTGGGAAACGTTCAATAACTCTCTCTCTGGAGATTGGATTGGAGTGACGTCAAAAGTGGTCACAATTACACGGCCTGTAGTTTCTTGGCTATCAATTTCAGAGACAAAGGACAAAACAGTGACACGTGGCAAGTCGTACAAGTTCGCTCTACTGAACCAGTCCAGAATTAGGTCATTGTGGAAGATTGGACACAACTTTGTCTTGGAGAATCCAAATCAGGTCAGACCTGTGGCATTTGAAAGAAGCTTTAGAGGGCTACTACAGGGCTGAATTTCAGATATTGAATATTTTCAATTACAGAGATAATTCAATTTCAATAGCGAGCTCCTAAAAACTAGTAAAAGGTGTGTATTTTTTTTTTCCGAATTGCATAAGTCTTGTTTGAAGAATCAAGTCGAATTGATTCCAAGGGCAGCTTGTAGAATAGATATCAATATTGGATTCTAAAATGGCCCCTAAAAAAAATTCAACACCCATTAAGCCTTCAGAAGGCTCTACTATGACTCATGAAGATGAAGAATTGCAACATGATCTATCAAAATTACAAGAGCAAGTGCAACAAATTTCACTCTCGCAAAAAGCAACAAAAAATGAAATGGAAGTTTTGAAGAAAGGCGTGGAAGTGAAGATGGACGGTTTGAATAAAGGCATGGAAGCTAAGATGGAAGGCATGGAATTGAAGATGGACGGTTTGAAGAAAGGCGTGGAAGCTAAAATGGATGGCGTGGAAGCTAAGATGGATGACATGAAGAGTGATATAAAAGCATACATGGAAGGCTTGATGACAAGCTTAAAGCCAGAAATGATTCCTAATGGTGGAAATATAGGAGAAGAACCTCATGATGAGAACAAAATAAATGTTAATCATGATTTCATAAACTCGAATGTTGGCGGGAAGAACCACCATATTCCAAAAATGGATATGAAGAAGTTTGATGGGAAAGGATCCGGTAACATGGATACTACGGATGGAGCAATATTTTGATCTCCATAACGTGAAAAACACACAAAAGGTACGTATTGCAACTTTACATTTAGAACAAAATACATTCGTATGGTATCAATGGCTTTGCTCCCATAAAAAAAATTGTCACTTGGTCAATTTTTACGGAGGAAATGATAGCACATTATGAGGATACAAAGAGAAACACCTTCTTTACCCAATTGATAAATCTCAAACAAAAAGGGTTTAGTGGGGCAGCACATTGAGGACTTCCAAAAATTGAATATAAGGGTAATCGATATTCCGGAGGGACACAAGATTGATCTCTTCCTAGGCACTTTAAAGGATAACATCCAACATGAAGTTCGCGTTTTGGAACCTCGATTCATTGGAGAAGGCATTCAGAGTTGGCAAGAAAAAGTTGAATGTAAAATTATGGCGACAAGGAAGCCTACCACTCAATTCTATAAAGAAGGAAGTGTTGCTACGCCTAGATTTCCACAACCTACAAGGTTGACACCACAACAATTGGAAGAAAAAAAGAGCAAAAGGGCTTTGCTACGAGCTTGTGATAGCAAATACACTAAAGGTCATAAGTGTGCTTTGAGAAGAAAATATTTTACATAGACTGTGAAGAAGAAGAAGAAAATGAACAAGAAGACGATATACACCAGGGAACCACCCCTAGAAGAGGAAGAAATGAATCCGACCATATCGTGTAATGCACTCGGGCAGGGAATTACCACTCCTCAAACTCTCAAGATAGAAGGACATATAAAGAAGAAAAGGGTAATAGTGTTGATTGATTCAGGGTAGCACCCATAATTTTATTCATTATAAGGTAGCCAAGGAATTAAATTGTTTCCTATACCCCAGACACCGAATGTCAAGTGATGGTTGCAAATGGAGGAACTATAAATTGCTCCGGGAAAATGCCATAATAGCAAAGCTAACCATGGGGGGAATATGTATTGACTAGTCCAATGCTTGCCATTCCTATGGGAGGTGCCGATGTTTTACTAGGAGTACAATGGTTACAATCTTTGGGGATCGGTAGCTTTTTAATTTTCAAGAACTTTTCTTGAAATTTTTTTTCGAAGGAAAGGAAGTTGAATTACGGGGTATTGTGGGGAAGCCAGGAAGGATAATAAGCTCTAATGTCATGACAAAGCTTCTAAAGAAAGAACAACGAGGCGTAATTGCACAATTATGCTCACTAGAAGTTCCAACATCAAAATCATCTATTTACGTAGATCTCCAACAAGTCTTGGACAATCATTCCAAGGTGTTTGAAACTCCCAAAGGACTCCCACCTATTCGTGATCATGATCATGCTATTCATTTGATTCCGGGAAGTGTTCCTCCAAACATCGGGCCTTATAGATATCCTTACTTCCAAAAGAGCGAAATTGAACGTATGATTGCGTAAATGTTAGAGGCGGGTATAATTCAACCTAATCAAAGTTATCTCTCTGATCCTGTAGTATTGGTACACAAGAAGGATGGATCATGGCGAATGTGTCCGGATTATAGGGAGCTCAATAAGCTCACCATTAAAGACAAATTTTCCATTCCTACGATTGATGAATTATTGGATGAATTACATGGAGCAATTTATTTTACCAAGTTGGATCTTCGTTCAGGATATCATCAAATTAGAATGAAGACTGAAGATATTCCAAAAACGACATTTCGAACTCATGAGGGTCATTATGAATTTTTGGTCATGCCTTTTGGCCTTACCAATGCACCTTCTACATTTCAAGGGTTGATGAATTCCATTTTCAAACCCTTCCTTAGAAAATTTGTGCTGGTATTTTTTGATGATATACTAATCTATAGCAAGTCTTGGAAGGATCATGTTGAACATGTTGACGGGGTGCTCAAACTATTGCAGGAGAAACAATTATATGCAAAAATATCCAAATGTTTCTTTGGAGTACAAGAGGTGGAATATCTGGGTCATATTGTATCTCACGAGGGTGTTAAACTAGACCCTAACAAAATTAAAGCCATTAAGGAATGGAAAGTCCCCACAACCATAAAGAAGTTGCGAGGATTTCTCGGGTTAACAGGGTATTATCACTAGTTTGTTAAGAATTATGGGAGAATAGCAGCACCTCTAACAACATTATTGAAGAAAGATGCATTTTCATGGACTCCTGAAGCAACTAAGGCCTTTGAACATCTTAAAGAGGCAATGTGCCTAGCACCGGTCTTAGCTACGCCAGACTTCACAAAAACCTTTATTGTGGAATGTGATGCCTCAGGAAATGGAATTGGTGTTGTTTTAATGCGGGAAGGAAGACCCATTGCTTTTGAAATTCGTCCAATCAAAGGAAAGTATTTACAGAAACCTATTTATGAGAAGGAAATGTTAGCAATACTGCATGCACTAAAGAAATGGCGAACTTACCTAATGGGAAGACACTTCAAGGTAAAAGCTGATCATGATAGTCTTAAACACTTTTTGGAACAAAGACTATCGTCAGAAGAACAGCAAAAATGGGTCACAAAGATGTTGGGTTACGACTTTGAAATAATCTACAAAAAAGGAAAGATGAATGTTGTTGCAGATGCACTCTCAAGAAAGAATGAAGAGGTGGAAGCATTGCTTTGTGCCATTTCTATTATCCAACCAGATTGGATAACTGAAGCAAGAGATGAATGAAAGAAGGACAAAGATGTATGGATATTCATTCAAAAGTTGCAGCAAGATCCTAGTACATCTGATACATTTAGTTGGAAAAATGATTCCTTATGGTACAAAGATCGCTTATATCTTTGTAAGAATTCCCAACTAAAACAAAAGATTCTTATGGAATTGCACACTTCTCCTTTAGGAGGACACTCAGGATTTTTAAAAACTTACCACGGGGTGAAGAAAGAATTTTTTTGGGATGGCCTTAAATCTGATATTCAAAAGTTTGTGGCGGAATGTTTGGTTTGCCAGCAGAATAAAGTGGAAACAATTAAGACCCCAAGACTTCTACAACCTTTATCCATTCCAAGCCAACGTTGGGAGGAGATTTCAATGGATTTTATCACAGGTTTACCTAAGTCTGAAGGAAAGAATGTCATCATGGTGGTAGTTGATATACTTACCAAGTATGCACACTTTTGTGCATTATCTCATCCATTTAAAGCAAGTACAGTTGCTACTACATTTATGGACAGAATTCAAAAGCTACATGGAAGCCCAAGGGTTATTGTGAGCGACGGAGATCCCATTTTTACTAGAAACTTTTGGACAGAGTTATTTTTTTGTTTGGGTACTCAATTAGCTCATAGCTCATATTATCATCCTCAATCTTATGGTCAAACTGAGATAGTAAATAAATGTTTGGAAGAATATCTTCGTTGTTTTGTATCTGATAAACAAACACAATGGGTCAAGTGGTTACCTCTTGCTGAATGGTGGTATAACACTTCCTTCCATACTGCAGCAAAAATGACCCCATTTATGGCACTTTATGGATATCATCCACCATCCATCACATCATCTTTAAGGGAAAATTCGAAGGTTCAAGCGGTGGAAGATCACATCGAGCATCAGCAAGAAGTTCTCCAACTCTTAAAGGATAACCTGAATTTGGCACAAAATCGAATGAAACAACGGGCATATCAACATCGCAGCGAGAGAAGTTTTGATGTAGGAGATTGGGTATTTTTACGGCTACAACCATACAAACAAATGTCCCTCAAGCAAGCTAAGAAGGATAATAAATTATCGCCAAAGTACTATGGTCCTTACAAGGTGTTGCGAAAGATTGGTACTATGGCATACAAATTGGAGCTTCCTGCTTCTTCGCGAGTACATCCAGTTTTCCATGTTTCATGCTTAAAGAAGGTTATAGGTGAAAATCTTCCGGTTCAAACAATATTGCCAAAACTTGATGAGGAAGGAAAAATCATATTGGAATCTAAAGCAGTCATGGACAAGAACTCGACAGCTACGGAATCGATCAATTTCAGAGTATCTCATCAAGTGGAAGAACTTACCCACTGAAGATTCTACATGGGAGGATGAGAATTTTATACAGAAGCACCCGGAGCTACTCAAGTGTTGAGGACAACACTTTTTTGAAGGAGAGGGGCATGTTGGGTCCCTATATCACTAGTATAGTCCCTTATTATTGTTAGTGTAACCCCCTTATTGTTATTATTGTACCCTTGTAACCCCCATTTTGTTATTATTGTGCCCTTAAATTATTATTGTTAGGTCGGCTAGGATTACATTGTGGCCCACTAGGATTACATTATGGCCCCATGGACTCCTATATATAGAAAGGAGGTTTTGTGAATTGTATCATCCAATAATTGTTCATTTATGTAATGTATTGGAGGTTGCCCCCTCGAAGTGGCTCATTTCTAAGGCGTTGATATCTCTTTTCTTGTCTTTTTGGAGCTGGTTACACAACAATTAATTTCTTGAGAAGGTTTATTTCCAGTTTAGCTGAATTACTTAGATTACTTACTAACATGCTTAAAAAAGATTCAAGCATTGACTGGACTGTAGAAGCCAAGCAATCATTTGAAGAAATCAAAATGGCTTTAACTAGGACACCAGTTCTTACCAGTCCAAAGTTTGATAGAGATTTCATTATTTTTTCGTTTGCTTCTGAATATACAATTGCAGCTATTTTACTACAAAAGGATGATCAGGGATGTGAAAAACAAATTGCCTTTTTCAGTAAAGCACTTAGGGATGCATCTTTGAAATACAATATCATGGAGAAACAGGCTTTTGCACTGGTAAAAGCACTTAAAGATTTCAGAGTTTATATATTATATTCTCATGTGATAGCTTATGTGCCTAGTGCTGTAGTTAAAGACATCTTGACTCAAGATGGTATTGAAGGAAAAAGAGGTAAGTGGATAGCTACCATTTTAGAATATGATATCGAAATTAAACCAACTAAACTCATCAAAGGTCAAGGTTTGGCTCAAATCATGACTGAAACTAATTGCCAAGCCTTAGACATTAACGAACTGGATGACGAACAGGAGATGGCGACTCCACACATTAGTAAAAATTTCTTAGATTCACCCTGGTACACTAATATCATTCATGTTTTATTAAACCTGCAAGCTCCTCCAGGGTTTTCCAGAACGAAAAGAAGATTTTTGAAAATGACATCTTTAAAATATTGTATTTTAGATGTCACTCTATTTTGGAAAAATCATGAAGGAATCTTATTAAATTGTCTATTGAAAGATGAAGCTGACAAGGCACTTAATTAATTTCATGCAGGGGATTGTGGAGGACATCTCTATTGGAAGTCAACTGCAGATAAGATCTTAAGGGCTGGTTTTTACTAGCCAACCTTGTTTTCAGATGTTAAGAAATTTGTAACAACTTGTCATAAATGTCAGATCTTTGAGGGTAAAAGAAAGTTGTTACCTTTACCATTAAGACCAATTTCCACAGAAAAACCCTTTCAACAATGGGGATTAGATTTTATTGGAGAAATTCATCCCTCTTCTTCTGGGAAACACAGATGGATTCTTACTGCCACAGATTACTTTACTAAATGGATTGAAGCTATCCCATGCAGACAAGCCAATGATTCTGTAATTATAGGGTTTTTAGAAACAAATATACTTTCCAGATTTTGCTGTCCAGAGAAAATTATAACAGATAATGCTGCTGCATTTAAGTCTAAGAAAATTATTAATTTCTGCACTAAATATCACATAACTTTAGGCCATTCAACAGCCTATTACCCTCAGGGTAATGTACTGGCAGAATCTTCCAATAAAAGCCTTATTAATATCATTAAAAAATTATTGGAAGAAAATAAAAATAATTAGCATAAGAAACTTACCAATGCATTGTGGGCAGACAGACTTACAACTAAGAAATCAATTGGGACCAGTCCATATGAATTAGTTTATGGCATTGAGGCAAGATTCCCATCATCTTTAGGAATTCCTGTTATGAAGTTACTTCAGGAGGCTCAAGTGGAACCAAATGATATTCAGAGAAGAATTAACCAAACAATTCACTTGCAGCAAACCGGAGAAGAAGTGTATCAACGATCCCAAGTCTTGCAGGAAAAGTTAAAGAAAATGTTTGACAAAAGAACTAAAGCAGAAGATTTTCAACTAGGAGACAAAGTTCTAAGATGGGATTCCAGGAGGGAAGATAAAGGGAAACATGGGAAATTTGATTTCTTATGGAAAGGGCCTTACATCATTCATGCCTTACAGGGGAACAACACATACTTTTTAAAGAACTTGGACAATTCAGAAGCTGAGGAAGGACCAGTCAATGGTCGAATGCTGAAGCACTATTTTGATCCTATTTACTAGGATATTCTGATTTTTTCTAACTTGTACATAATATATCCTTTTCCAATGCATCAGTTTTGATTGGATGGTGACTTCTTGGAGTTGAAGCCCGAAGTGAAGGCCCTAAGCTTTAAAAGTTTCACTATCATATATATAATAAAGCTACCAGAAGAAGGAGATTACATGGTTCAGTTTGAAAACATTTTGAGGCATATGACCTGTTGTTCTTGACTTTTCACAAGGAAAAGCCATCCCCAAGTGGAGCCAATGTTAGACTCCTATACCAATAGGTGTCATTTTTCATGATTGTCTTGATTGAACTATGCAATATGTTCAAACCTTTTTCTTGTGCAAAGGTGTTCCATATTCTTAAAAAATCAAAAAATTTAAAAAAATGTAAAGAGGGTATACCCTAAAAGAAAAATCAAAGGGTAAAAAGAATAAAATGGTCAAAAAAGTGAAAGAAATGAACCCCACCAAAAGAAAGGCCAAGGAAGTGTGCAAGTCTAAATGCCACTACTTTTTGCTCTGATGTAATAAGCAATTGTGTGCAGCTTGTCAAACTTTTGCCACAATTTATGAAGAGTCAAACTGTTTAAACTTGACTCATTCATTTTTCAATTTCATGTTGTAGAATAGAGAATAAATATCTGACCAAACAGTTTAATCTTGGCAGATAAGTAGATAGGTAGAGATAATAAAAGGTGCTCAACAATTTAATCTGAGCCCTTGGATGTAATAAGGGTAGAATTAGATAGATTTGCCATGTAAAAGAAAAAGAAGATTGATAAGGGTTTGCTAGTCCAAATGCACCCTAATAAAGAAGAGAAAATGGTAGTGTAAAATAGATAGGGTAGGTAGATGGTGTTGCAAAGTTTCATATGATGAATGATGGTGCTAAATGTGTTGGATCTTTAACTTTCATCACAAGTACTGAAGCAAGAAATTCACTGGAAAATTCAAAGAAAGAAAAGTCAAAATCATTAACTTCCCACATCACTTTTTCCCTAAGATTTTTACTAATTTCCCTAAAAGTGCTAAGGTATTTGGAGATTAAAGGGGCTCAAGGCATTTCCTTGACTTTTGGAGGGACCGGATCCTCGACCTAATGATCAAAAAGACCTAAGTATTTGAGATTATTTGTCATTATAATCATTCACTTTTAACCTTTTCCTAAGTCAAATCTTATTTTACTTAGAAAAATCATGCCATATTTCATAAATAATCCCTCAAAATCACTTGCTATTCTATGTTTAAGTGTTGAAATTGATATGATGTAATTTACTTCAGAAATCTTCACATTCTTAGTTATAGTTAAGTATTTTGAGTTTACCTTGTCCTTTGTCATGTTAACTTCTGATTTATTTATTAAATCCCTAGTGAAAAGACCTTATCCTATAGTACATAACTCCTTTTACATAAATATCCCAAAAACCCCTCTTATTATAAGTTTTGGCCAAAGTTTATTTAATCCCCTTTGTTAAATAAAAACCCCCAATAAGAAAACCCTTTGGCTTAAAATATACCCATATAAAATATTTCCCTACCCTTATGGTTGATAAATAACATTTATTTATTACCATATATTAAAAATATATGAAAAAAAGTTTTTAAACATATAGTTTTATGTGTTTAGAAACGAAAAATAATGAACCTGAAAGTTTTAATTCAAACAAAAACTTCGAAAGTCCCCCGAGCAACCGTGGCCTATTCCCTTGGTATTTTAATTTCCCCCCGACACTTTAACCATGGTTAAAAAACCCTTGACCCTGTCGTAACCGTGTATAAACTATGGGGTTAATTAATCACCAGGATTAATTAATAACCATTCATTCTGCCAATCAAATGCCCCCTGGGATATTTAATTAAGTTAATCATGTTTTAATCCACTGTCGGGCCCGCGCATTAAACTCCGCCAATTCCACGTCCCGTCCACCGTCAGATCGCCCCCCCGAAGATCCACGGCCCAGGATCATTCCGCTGGTCGTCTCGCGTCCGAAAGATAACGAGCGGGGGCACGGTGGTTTTGGAATAGTACTCCGACCACGTGTCAGTCGACTAATGGAATCGCTGCCTCCTCGTTAAATACCGCCATCGCCCGAAAGCGGTGCGGAAATTACCTCTTACCGCTTACCGCCCAGTCTCAGTGACGTATGCCCCCGTACTAGATGACGTCATCCTCGAAAAAATAAAAATTCCCATTGACTTTGTAAATAAAACAAAAACCCGTGTTTTTCTGTCATTTTCACTGCTGAAAGCGACTGCGTCCTCCTCTGAAGAATTTGAAAATTTCGCTGATTGAGATGCCGCCAACCAAATTTCCGAACGCCACTGATAAACCAGTGCCCAAGCATCCATCCGCCATTGACCAGTACTTGTAAATTTCAAACTTCTCCATCAAACAGGTATTTATTCGATTTTCTTGCCGAAACTCTCTGAAAAATCCACTTTCCTGTGTTAAAAATTCACGCCAGAGTCTAAAAAAGGATTAATATCGGTTTATTCTAGTTCCTATAACTAAAATCAAAGCTCCCAGAATAAAATTTGCGCCCGGTCTGTGAAGAGAACCCCGAAACTTCCATTTTGAATACACAAGAACCAAAATGGAAGCTCCGGCAGCCCTGAATGTAACCCCATTGAATGCCCCTCACAGAGAGTTAGAATACTTACCATTAGTGGATAAAGACTTTCAAATTAAAGACTTAGTTTTCGATGAAAATCCCCTTCAAAGTTATTGTCGCTGCAGAGACGATTATTCGAAAGGTTTGGATGTCATTGGGTTGTGGGAATCCAATTTCCCGAGATATCTTATCCCCTCAGTCTATATTTTCCCAGAAATTATCCACTACTGTCACTCCAACTATGATTCAACTCAAAGGGCAGTGTTGTCTCCTGACCAGAGTATCCTTTTCCCCATCACTCCTCAAGCTATCAATACAATGCTCCATTTTGAACCTGATCAAGATCTTACTCCTTTGTCCATGGAAGAACTACTTGAAAAGTCTACCCAACTGTCCCCAGAAAAATTGAAATGCATTTGCCAGACTTTTATGTTACCTGAACATCAACCTAAGGGGCCTCCTCCCTATGGTTTTGCTTATTTTAATAATTTAGGCAAACTCATCCTCAATATGATATCCTTTGTCATGGGTTTCAATACAAGTGAATATGTTGATGAAATAACCCTGGTATTGTTGTCTATCTTTACTCCTAGGCAACCTCCTGCAGTAAAATATGACTTTGCATCTTTCATTGCCAATAAAATCCATGACCAGTTCATGAGGCTAGATAATGAGAAAGTGTTTAAATATTCCTCAGTCATTTACCATCTCATCATCTATTATCAATCAGAGAAGTTTCCTTTTCCTGTCAAAAAGCTTGATGCCAAGGGAAACCCTAGATCAGTTATATTTTGGTCTGCCATAACTCACTCTTCCTATAATTCTCCCTATTCTTATGCTGAGTTCATAGATATTTTTGTATATCTTGCAACTACCTTGTTGACAGGAATTCCCCCTCCAAGGCTCAGTAATGAGATTAAGAAGACTTTGCAGCTTTCAAGGACATATAAATTTGGGGACTGGTATTTATACCAAAATCATTCCGTCATCAGAATATATGGATGTTAATTGTATCCATTCAGGTTGCCAAAATATGTGCCTATGATACTTTTTGCCTTAGAATATTTCAGTCAAATGAATAATTCTTATATGATTCATTTTTGTAGTGTAAAAAAGAAAGCCCAACTGAGGATCAAAATTCAATTAGGTCCCTTCATATGAAATTCTAGGGACGCTGAGTGAGAAGCAGAAGATATACTACAAAATCGTTGCAAGTTACCAAGGAGTTTTCGTTGGGTTCCTTATGATCCATTCGGTTTTATCTGTGATAAAAGAATGAAGAACAAATCATCCCTATACTTTCACCACGGGATTCCTGAAATAGAACAATATGCTAATCAAGATGAGTGGGTGGAAGGAACACTAGTTGAGCAAGATAATGAAGAAGACAATGTAAACAAAATTATGAAAGATCTTGAAAAAAAGTTTGACCTAGAATCTTTTGGTCAAGTGCAGGTACCTCACATTGGCACTTCTTCAGCAGGAAATCTCCAATAGGGATTACAGGAAGAGAGTCCATCAATTGCAGTAGAGTCTAAAGGCAAAGGGAAAGAACCTGAAATACAGGTCATTGAAACTTTCATCATGGCAGAGAAACCTCAAACCTCCAGGGCACCAAATCAAACACAGGTTTCTCCTACTCAAGTAAATCATCCTGAAGTTTCAGAATTGCAAACTCCATCTAATATGGAAATAGGCAAGAAAAGACAGGCTCCAGATCCTACTCCTCCCAAATAATCCTCAGAGCTACATCAAGCTAAAAAGCAGAAACTCAATCCACTCCCAGAAGTGGAAACTATAGATGAAATAATTGATGATGAAAGAGAAGATAGTCAACTAACTGGCACAGTTAGTGAAACACACATAGGCCACAAAGGAAAAGAATTGCAAAAACAGCTGAGTACTGAAGTATCTTCTTTTAAGCCACCAAAAACAGATGCAGGTGATATAAAAAGAACTTTCATTAATATAAAGGCAAAGAATGATCCATTGAGAATGCAGGTATATGATCAGTATCTGAGAATGGCTCCACACAATCAGGAAAGATTAATGTCAGCAGTTGACATTCAACAAGGAAAAATGATGATGAGCCATTTCAAATCCAAGGTGCCAAAACCCACAACAACATCTGATTATATTAGGACCAATTTTGAGGTCCTGGAAAAAGACATTCATCCTTTGGACCAGATAGAGTTACATAGACAAACTGGGGAAATGATATACTCCACCCTTACTGATAAGGCCATGATAGCCCTCAGGCTACGAGATTCTTTAAAAAATACAAACACACAGTTGCAAATTGAGAAGGCTTCTTCTCAGGCAAAAGATAACAGAATAAATTCTCTGGAAGATATAATCATCAGTTTGGGTCACAATCCCAAAGATATCAAAAGCATTGAGGCACTAATTAAAAAGAAAGATGATGATATTGCTGCACTGAGAAAGCAACTGAAATTGCCAGCCTCAAGGCATCCCCAGACTCAAGAAGTTTTGAAGGAAAATTCACAGGAAGAAATGATGGAGTTGCTCTTGAAAATGACTGAGCAATTGAGTGAAACAGAGAAAGAATTGGAACAGGCATTAAGAGAAAAACAAGATATCATGCAAACATCTGCAATAGAGATCACTACAGGTACTACAACAGCAAATCAACAAACAGAGTCAGCACAGGTAAACACTTCTGGTTTAAGTTCTGATGAATTGGTAAAACAAATGGAAAGTTTAAAACTCAAAGTCACAGAACTTCAAACCACAAAATTGCAGTTAGTAAATCTGGAGCAGAAATATGATATGTCTAAAAAGACTATTGCTGATAATACCAGGGAAATTAAAAGGCTGGAAAAATTGGTTAAGGCTTTAGAAAAAGATATTTCATTAGAAAAGCCTTTGAGAGAAATAAACGAAATTCTTTGGGATAATATAATTGAGACAATAAAAAGTATTTGGTCCTTTGTTCAAACGATCTTTGAACAAAATGACTTGATCAAAGTAGCTCAGGAAGAAATAGACAAAACAAGAGATGAATTAAGGGGCAGACCTGAGCAAGCTAGTCAACTTATACAGTTTTTGAACACCCAGACTAAGCAACAGCTTGCAGAGCTAGGAATTAATGACAGGACAAGCACTATTTTAGAAATAAAAAGAGTTTTTACCAAAAGAACTCTTATGCAAAATTTGGAAAGGAAATGCTCAGATATTCTGGAAGAAATTAATGCTTTCAAAGGAAGCTTTCAGGTTTTATTGGACAATGGTTTACCCAGTCCTATGCTCTCAGAGGACAAGATAATGGACCTAGAAACCTATGTTAATAAAATAGATATACATGCTCATAACACAACTACTCATTCTATCAGTTCGTCAGAAGCAACATTGCCAACAGGAAGGAATCTCTACGACAGGTTAAAGAATTTGTTTCATCTTGAGCAGGAAATAAAGTATTTGTTCCCTAATCAGCCCACTTTTTACAGATACACAGAGGCTGATGAAACATTAAGAAAACTTAAAAGAACCATAATAGCTGAAGATCAATGGTGGGAAGACTTATTGGAAATTTTGTAAAATTTATCTTCGGGTAGAGAATTTCATCTTTTTACCATCATGTAAAGGATAAATAATGAGCACAGGTTAAAGAGTATCAGTTGGACAGTTGAAAGAGTATCAGTAGAAACGAAGAGTATCAGACAAGTAAAATAATTACTCGAAGGGACAACATCGAGCCATATTATAGCACCTGCCTCCAGCACATCCACAAAAGGAGGAAACAGCACACCAGCAATTACTTTTTGTCCTATCCACGAGACCATTTGTCTCCTTTTTATTGTAACTTATTCATTAGTCACCCTAGATTATTGGCTAGGTTAGTGTGAGATATTTTCAATCATTTTTTGTATAAATAAACCCTCAAAGAGAGTATTGAGGGTGGATTCTACTACTTCGCTGTGACATTGATGTTTTTGGAATAAAAGCGTTTTAGAGAAATTTATTTGTGGCTTGCTGGATGACAATTTGAAGCTCAGGATTTTTTGCAGGATTCATGTGTCTGACTGTAGTTCAATAAGTCTTTCTATCCTATGTCTTAAGTTTTATATTTGTTTATAATATCATTGTGTCCATTTCTGAATACTTGACATAAAAGAATATCTCATAATTTACTTAATTGTACTCTGAGTTCAGTTGTGATTATTCTAAATGTTTTCCTCTAAATTAGTTATAAGCAACGAATTCTTAATTGCTCTTGCTTCGCTAATTTAAACATTTTGATTACTATAGTAAAGAATTCTTCACTGCTCTTTATTTGTAATCATTTCATTTCTTTCTTTTGAACATGGTGAAAGATTCTTAACTGCCTTTCATCCCTTCAAACCCATTCCATCCACTTTAAATTTTAAGGATTTTTCTCTGTTTGGCTATCTTGCCATGCAAAGCCATCTTGTGTGTAGAATAGAAATCTAGTAAAGCCATCCTTTGACTCCATAGCCCAATGGACTGAAAATCTTCAACCTTTCCCTTAGTTGGCGGATTCCACCATTCAAACAAAAAATCAAAATTCTTGGACTTATAACTAGCCTAAAACTTTCTAAGAACAAAGATAGATTATAAAGAGAGAGCCCTCTCTGGATGCAGATTGGCTAGATTTTGCATTTGAAGGTTGGTTTGTGGTTACCTCGGGTATACTTTCCTTTTCCACAACTTCAAGGAGAACCTGAGTGATAACAGGTAGCATGACAAGAGTAGCAACCAAGGTACATAACAACAGCAAGAAGTTCATCACATGAAGTCTTCAAGTGGGCAGCACTGCATACAATCATTGTAAAGTTATCATTGTACTAAGTAATTGTAAATACATTATTGTAAAAATTATACTAGTGTCTATCTGCCAAGAGTTCAAAAGGCAGTGTCAGGTGGTCTAGGATCATCATTAGGTGGTTGTGTCATAGTTGGGGTTATGTTCTAGGGTGTCGTCTTCTTCTACATCATTCTATATCATTGTAAAGTGGACCATTTTCCCTGGTACAGGAATCCATTCTTCTTTTATTCTTCTACATGGTGGTAGGGTGGTGCTAGGGTGAGTTGTAGCTCATTGGGTGTTGGGGCATCCATTCAATTGAATACTGAAGAATCTTGGGCATTGGAGCATCCATCCAGTGGGAGCTGGAGAAGAATTATTTTTTATATTCTAGGAAGTTGGAGCTTTATTTTCAATTGGAGTTGAATATTAAAGAATTATTAGAAAAGCATTAGGTGGTTTTTGTCCCAGAGTAGGTTTCCACCTTAAAAATTGTGTGCATTTGTGCTCCTTTTGTTTACTACTATCATTGTACATACACTGATAACAATTGAAGATTAAATAATGCTCTAATTGAAAGGAATACTAATTCACCCCCCCTCTCAGTATTTCCAACAATTGGTATCAGAGCTTGGTTCCTTCAATAGCAGTTTAACAGCTGGAAGGAGGTAATGGAGCATACCAATAATGGTGTACCTCTATTGAATGAAAATAATTATGCACTCTGTAAAGGAATAATGGAGGTCTATCTCTTGGTGCAAGGTTACGAAGTATGGGACACTGTTCAAAATGGATTTACATCAACCGTGGATGAACTAGGTAAGAAGAATTTGGTAAATGATGCAGAAGCAAAGAATATTATTGTAAGTGGACTTATTGAATCTACTTATCATAAGGTGTTGGGTTGTAAAACTGCCAAAAATGTATGGGACAAGCTTGAGAATATATATGCAGGTGACTCAAATTTCAAAGAAGCAAAGCTTCAAATCTATAGAGCAAAATTTGAGCAACTGAGAATGAAAGAAGGCTGCAACATTACTGCATACTTCCAATATGTTGATGAAATAACCAATACTCTGGAATGATTGGGAGAGCCAGTTGACAAGAATACTATTACATGAAAGATTATTAGAATGTTATTAGGGAGATTCAACCCAAAGGTATCGGTCTTAGAATATAGTGCAAATCTGGAAAAACTCAGCAAAGAGGAATTACATGGAGTTCTCATAGCATATGAAATGAGACTTGATGAAGAAGAGGGTACTTCGAATCTAGAAATTGCATTCATTCCATCTAATAAAACCAATAAGGACAAACAACCTTCCATTGAAATGACATGCACCTGCAAGTGTGAAGAAAAGGGAGATGATGGAGAAGGTCTTTCAGATGAAGAATATGCTTACTTTACGAGAAAACTAAAAATTGGTAAGGGAAAATTCAAAGGTAAACTTCCATTGATATGTTTCTGTTGTGGTGAGGTTGGGAATTTCATAGCAAAATGTCTGAACAAAAGTGATGGTAACTCAAAATGAAAGAAAGGCTTTAAGAAATTCAACAAGCAAGGCAAAAAGAAAGGATCCAAAAGGAACTTTCTCTCTAAAGAAGATAGCTCATCATCCGATGAATAAAGTGACAGCAAAGAAGAAGCCAATGAGAAAGTATTGTTTATGGCCAAGCACAATAAAAAACAGGTATCAAACAATGAATAAGAAGGGTTGACAATAGAAGAATTTTCTGAGGAGGAAATCAGGCTTATAAAAGAGCTCAAGGCTGAGAAGATCCATTCTAATACTCTTGAAGAGCAAGTTCAAGGTCTCAAAATTGAATTTGAAGAACACAAATGTATTGAAGAGTCAATTCAAAAGAAGTTGGAAGAAAGCAACCAAGAAAGGGAAGCATTAGAAGTTGAAGTAGTCTCGCTGCATAAGGAAGTGAAGAAGGGAAAAATTGTCCAAAACTATGCCAACAGCTCTAGGGCATTGGAAGAACTCATCAACAATCAACGATCTTACAATGACATAATTGGCCTTGGTTACAAAGAAGAAGAAGCAGGACCTTCTACAAAAAAATACAATGAACCTATGAGATCTGACATGCATGTAGACTTCATTGGACAAGATTCGCAAGCACATCCTTGGAAGACGATTCCTCGACAAAGATTTACATCCAGGTACCAACATATTTTTCATGGCTATTTCTATTCATGTGGAAAATTTGGTCATAAAGCTGTAGAATGTCACAAGTACCCTAGGAAACCAATACAATTCTAGGAGATCCTTCAAATATGAACCTCCCAGGGCTTAACGAAACATCAATAGATTTGAACATTTAATAAATAGTATGGAATGTTACAAATGTCAGAACTTTGGACACATAGCCAAAGACTGCAAACTTGAAAATCCTCCAGAAGAATCTTCGAAGCCACAGAATGAACGAACATGTAAGAAGAAGAAGAATGATAATTGTGCTCTCACTCTCAAGGCTCAAAACAACAAAGATGTGTGGTATGTTGACAGTGGTTGCTCAACACATATGACTGGAGATAGAAGGAAATTTGTATCTCTGAAAGAGAAGAAGGATGGAACCGTATCCTTTAGAAATGATGGATCTTAAAATGTTATAGGATCAGGTACTGTCACTCTCGGAAGCAAATATGTTATAGCCAAGAATGTTCTATTGGTTAAAAACATGAATCACAATCTGATCAGTGTTGGAAAAATGTGTGATCAAGGACACACAATGCTATTCAACTCCACAAAATGTGAAATCAGGAAAGGCAGGTATGGTAAAATTGTGGCTATAGCAAGTCAAGCTCCAAACGACATATATGTTCTAGATGAATCAACTTAAGCATGTCTACTAGCTAAAGAATATGAAAGTTGGTTATGGCACAAACGAATGGGTCACATAAGCTTTGACAATCTTGTTAGGATAAGAAAAAAGGAGGCAGTATGAGAAATGAAAAAAATCTCAAAACCTTCCAACACACTATGTGAGGCCTGTTGGCATGGAAAGCAGACAAAAGTCCAATTTAAAACAAAAGAACACTTTGCATTACATCCATTGGAATTGATACATACTGATCTATGTGGTCCTGTGAGAGAAAAAGGCTTATATGGAGAATTATATTTCATGTCAATGATAGATGACTATACCAGGATGACAGCCGTCAGTTTCCTAAAGAAAAAATCTTAAGCATTTGAGTGCTTTAAGATCTACAAGGAGTTGGTCGAAAATGAAACTGATTTGAAAATAAAGTGTCTAAGATCAAATAATGGTGGAGAATTCACTTCCAAATTATTTCAGCAATACTATGACGAAAATGGAATAAAAAGACAATTTTCAACAGCACGAACACCTCAACAAAATGGAGTTGCTAAAAGAAAGAACAGAACCGTACAGGAAATGGGTAGAAAAATGTTGAAGGACTCAAAATTGGATGAAATTTTTTAGATTCAAGCAATTGATACGACAGTCTTCATTATCAACCGAAGTCTTCTCAAAAATAATTGCAACAAGACCCCATATGAATTATGGAAAGGAAAACCAGCTAATGTAAAATATTTCATAATCTTCGGAAGCAAATGTTATATCAAAAGAGAAGATCAAAATTTGGGTAAGTTTGAATCACGTGTTGATGAAGGTATCTTTGTTGGTTACTCACGCAAAAGAAAGGCCTATAAATGTTATAAAATAAGACAAAAACAGATAGTGGAGAGAATAAATGTTACATTTGACGAAGATGGTGTTCTAGCGAATAATTATGAGGATCTAGAATCTTTGAAACTTGAGACAGAGGTTGAAAAAGACACAGATAAAATTCTAGAACAAGAAGAAACTATCAACGAGGAAGAAGAGGATAATGATCATCAAGATATACCAAAACAACAACAAGAAGCTCCAAGGAGAACAAAAGAATGGATTCAAAAGAACCATCCATAAAATCAAATCGTTGGTGACATAAGTGAAGGTCGACAACTTCGTTCATCACAACAAGCTCACGTTGCTTTTCTAGCAACCTTTGAGCCTAGTAGTTTTGAGGAAGCCAGCCATAATGAACATTGGGTAGCTGCTATGAATGAAGAATTGGATCAAATTGAGAATAATAACACCTGGGAATTAGTTCCACGACCAAAACATAAAAATATCATTGGGACTAAATGGGTGTTCAGGAACAAATTGAATGAAGATGGACATGCTACTAGAAACAAAGCAATATTGGTTTGCAAAGGCTATGCACAAGTGGGAGGAATTGATTTTGATGAAACATTTGCACCAATTGCCAGAATGGAAGCCATCCGAATGTTTCTCGCCTATGCATGTTCAAGAAAAATCAAAGTCTACCAAATGGATGTTAAGTCAACATTTCTGAATGGAGAATTAGAAGAAGAAGTTTACATCAAACAACTTGAAGGTTTTCTACTATCAGAAAAAGAAGACTATGTTTGCATGTTAAATAAGGCTCTACATGGTCTCAAGCAGGCTCCCAGAGCATGGTATGCTCATCTTGATGGATATCTACATCAACAAGGGTTCAAGAAAGATACTGTTGATAAGAATCTTTATGTACAAATATATAAAGATAATTTAACAATCGTTGAGGTATATGTGGATGATATAATATTTGGTAGCAATGATGATCGAATAAGTAAGAATTTTTCTACAAAGATGCAAAGTGAGTTCAAGATGTCTTTACTTGGTGAGCTAACATACTTCTTAGGGCTTCAAATATCTCAGCAAGAGAAAGGAATATTTATATGTCAAGCCAAGTACATCAAGGAAATGCTCAAGAAATTCAAAATGGAAGATTGAAAACTTGTCCTTACTCCGATGGTAACTGGTTGCAAATTGAGAATAGATGACTCATCTAAGGATGTGGATCAGAGGTTGCACAGATCTATGATTGGTAGTCTTATATATGTAACAGCCTCCTGGCCAGATGTTATGCAAGCAGTTGGACAAGTAGTAAGGTTCCAAGCAGCACCAAAAGAATCACATATTATTGCCGTCAAAATAATTCTTCGATATCTAAAGGGAACATAATAATATCGCTTATGGTATCCCAAGGGTTAAAATCTCATTATTCAAGCCTTTACAGATGCAGATTGGGCAGGAAGTGTTGATGATCGTAAGAGTACTAGTGGAGCAGCATTCTATCTAGGTGGTTGTCTCGTATCATGGTTGAGCAAAAAGCAAACCTCAATCTCGTTATCTACAGTGGAAGCAGAATACATTGTAGTAGCATCATGTTGTACTCAAGTCCTTTGGATGAAACAAACTTTGCAAGATCTTCAAGTACAATTCAGTGAGCCTATTCCCATATTCTGTGACAGCACTAGTGCCATCAGCATCTCCAATAATCCTTTCATGCATTCAAAAACAAAACGCATTTCGATCAAATATCATTTTGTTAGAGAACAAGTCACTTAAAATAATATCAAACTTGAGTATGTTGGTACAAAAGAACAAATTGCTGATATATTCACTAAACCTTTACCTCGTGAAGCATTTGAATATCTTCGCCAGAAGCTTGGGATTCTCCTAAGTTCTCATTAGATTATAGGTCCGCAGGACGGTTGTGTGTCAGGGGGAGTGGAAGTGTGTATAGGTCCGTAGGATGGTTGTGTGTTAGGGTGAGTTACCGTTTGCCATTGATGTCAAAGGGGGAGAGAATGTTTTAGGAAGAGGTTTCATGATCGCAGGGGGAGTACTTGTGTTGACATCAATGCCAAAGGGGGAGATTGTTGATCAGTGGTTGTTATTGACGCCAAACCAAGCAGCACCAGGGGATAACCCAATATTGCACGGGAATTTTTACCCACCAAATTAATATATTATGGTTCAAGAATTCTTTTGATGGTTTCTACTTTTCGATATGTTTCCGTTGATATATGGCATGCCATGTAATTCTTCACGGTTTGAGAGATATTCATGTTTGAAGTTTATACCCCCAGTTAGTGGGCTAAAACCCCATAGGGTTGCGGAATGGGTCATTGAAAATTCATAATTAATATTTTTTAAGATCCTAAAATCTCTCCCAAGTTCACTTGTTGAAGCCCCTCTCAACCTAAGAATTTATATAAATTGGGATCCTCATATCCTCCTTATGCAAGGGATTTCATCATCTGAAACAGGTCATCGTGGCATTTGTGCTCTAAATTTTTTTCTACGAAAGTTCAGAATCTGAAATTTTTATGAGGCGAAGCTAAAATCCTAAGGAATCTCCTATGAAAATTTCAGATCAAGGTGCGCAATATTTTTGGATATATGATCTGTGGAAGTTAGTGTTTTTGCAAGCTCTTGAAATTCATCTCAAAGAAGTGACCTTGGGAAAATAGTCATAACTCTCTCTCTGAGTATCAGATTGGAATTATGTAAAAAGTTGTAGATATTTCACAGAATGTAGTTTTCGTTCTATAAATTTCAGAGCCAACTGAGGAAACAGTGACACGTGGCATGCCATAGAAGTTCGCTCTACTGAAACAATCCATAATTAGGGAATTGTGAGAGATTGGGCATAACTCTCACTTGAAGAATCCAAATTGGTTCAAACTTGTGGCATTGGAAACACGACTCAGAGGAATACTATAGAAATGAAAATCACATATTGGGGATATGAAATAACAAAGATACACCAGTTTCAATATCGAGCTCTTAGAAGGCAAGAAAAAGCTAGATCATGTTTTGTCAAGGGCTGCAAAGGACCAGACTTTCTAGGGCAACAAAGCAAAGCGAGGTGCAATAGTGGGTAGCATGAAAAGAGTAGAAACGAAGGTAAATAAAAACAGCAAGAATTTCATCACATGAAGTCTTCAAGTGGGAAGCATTGCATACAGTCATTGTAAAGGTATCATTGTACTAAGTCATTGTAAATACATTATTGTAAAAATTGTACTAGTGTCTATTTGTCAAGAGTTGAAGAGGCAGTGTCGGGTGGTCTAGGATCATCATTAGGTGGTTGTGTCATAGTTGGGGTTATGTTCTAGTGTGTCTTCTTCTTCTATATCATTCTATATAATTGTAAAGTGGACCATTTTCCCTGGTATGGGAGTCCATTCTTCTTTTATTCTTCTACAGGGTGGTAGGGTGGTTCTAGGGTGAGTTGTAGCTCATTGGGTGTTGGGGCATCCGTTCAGTTGAATACTGAAGAATCTTAGGCATTGGAGCATCCATCCAGTGGGATATGGAGAAGAATGCTTTTCTATATTCTAGGAAGTTGGAGCTTTATTTTCAATTGGAGTTGAATATTAAATAATTATTAGAAAAGCATTAGGTGGTTTTTGTCCCGGAGTGGGTTTCAACCTTAAAAAATGTGTGCATTTGTGTTCCTTTTGTTTACTGCAATCATTGTACATACACTGATAATAATTGAACATTAACTAATTCTATAATTGAAAGGAATACTGATTCACCCCCCCTCTCAGTATTTCCAACAACTTGAGATGACTTTGGGTCGAAGCCCTGGGACCCTCTCGAAGAATAATGTCAGCAAGATTGTACCATACTCAAAATTTTTGGTCTTTGCTTTTCGGATTGAAGTAAACTATTTTTTCATATTTCTTAGCAATTCTGTGCACCAATCAAAGAGATGAATCAGAAATTCTACTGCTATGCTCATTTGTGTCCGTGAAGTTTGATGCAGAGAGGTAGATCCTACTACTCTGCCAATGGTAAAGAGAAGGATCTTCATGTATAAATCCTTCAGATCTCTGATAGGAATATGAGTTCCTACATTTTGTGCATCCTCTACACAATGGAATTGGACATAATCCTCTATGGTCAGCCCTCCACCAGGCTTTCTGTGTAAGTCTACTAGGTCTCCTCTCCAAGATAGTCCAGTGATGAAGTATATATCTTCCACTTCTATGCGTAGTGGTATCTGATCAATTATGAAACAGTCTTCTTCCAGCTCCCAATGATCAACAAAAAATTGAAGCAAATTTACATTACTTTTCATATTGGGTATTTTGAAAATTTTGAGCAATCCACAATTTCGGAGAACATCTAGGGAAGTTTGATCTTCCATCACCTCATTGCCAATTGCACTATGCACACACTCTCTCCAACTGATGGACATCCTGAGAAAAATCATTAAATGGTTGATTAGAATCAAATTTAAAGTTTTTCTCTACGCATACGCAACCTCGCTTGTACACAATCGTGTATGATACGCAGGTCCGTCCACATGAACCCGCGTATGCACAGAGGGTTTCATCAAAAAAATCTCCTTTCTACGGTCAAATTTCCAAAATTTTGCCTTAAACAGGAATGAAATTTATGAAAAGGATGAGTTTAGAGCTTACTTTATTGATTTGGCGTGATTTGATGGCTGATTGCTCCGGATTTGAGAAAAGGAATTTTTGGCCCAAAAGCTCCTTCTCCAGTTCTGCAATGTGAAAATGATCCAAATGTGAGTCAAATGGTGTATTTATGCCCAGAATTTGAAATTTTTTTGCAATTTTTCATTGTGCTTATTTTTCAAATTTGATTAAGGCTGTCTAACTATTTGGCTTGTAAGTGTTGGGCAAGGTATTTTTTAGGTACATATTGTTGAATTCAAGACTTTCCTAGTTTTCCTTCAAATCCATGACCATTTACCTATCATGGCAGGTATCTGATTTCGAACTGGCATATAGGTTAGGGAATCCAATTTCCATTGCATTCTGAATACTAGCCTCCATTTTGATCACTTTCCATAGGGTCAATCCCATCATGTCATCAGTACTTAACCCATTTCACTCGCCGATTTTTTAATCATGACTTGGTGGTAGAGCCTTCCTTTACATGGGATTCCTAGTTAGTTCCTTGCTAGAATTTGTCGCCCATGCTGCAATTCTTGTAGGCCCGGGAGTCCTCTTTAGTCTTGCCATGCCTTATGCGTTGAAGCTTCATTCTTCTTCTTCTTCGCTATCATTTTTCTAGCCTTTACCCTAGAGGCTCCTTTATATTGTCGAGTTGTATTACTGTGTTGCATATTGACTACTTGTTTATCTTGGCTTTTAGCCGGCTTCCTATGGACTCGTGTTTAAGCCATATTTTGACCATGTCTTTTTGTACAAGTTAACCATGCAATCACTTAGCTTCTGCAACTTGACACCTTTACCCATGGATGGAACATTCCTATGAGTGTCACTTACCAGTTTTCACCACCTTGCATTGAGCATATGATTGGTCATTTCCCAGGAACTAGTGCATCTGTGTCACAACACTCGTTCTATCCATTGTACTATAGCATTCTTTTATTCTTTTTCAGGCTTTGAATATGAAAAATACAAAAAAAAAAAAAATTTGAAAAAGAGCGAGAACAGGATATTACTTCCATATTTGATGGCAGCTACAGTGTCAATTATGTCGCTCTTGGAAAAAGCACAAAAAGATAAATATTTTCTCCATTTGGGATGGTTTTAGTTTTTGACTTAGGAGAATCCATAACCTTGTTTCATGATTCAATACTCTCCTGGTTTTTTATCTCTTCCAATCATATGGAGGGTTTGTTTATGCCTCCTCCATGAAAAACTTATACAAAGTTATCATTTGCTGCCATAGTCAAACATGAGTCGTGATTTTGTTCAAGGGAAGTTAACTTGAGTCAATCTTTCTGTACTATCTCTTGACTCATTTTCCAGTCAGCCTTCCCGGTATTGTCAGTATATTGTTTTATCACATCAGATATTTGGTCCTTTCCTCGTGCTGGTTTAATAAGGTCTCCACTGACTTCTTGTCGGCGGGTTGTGTCTTATCGACTACAACATATTGCTCTGAGAGTAAACCTAGAGCTGCACCCTGGCCCTATTTACATCATTGATAGGTGACCTTGTACTCAGCATTTGATCATCATCATGGGTCTTTGACTGAGTTTTTTCCCTTGTGTTCGACATCATCTTACATTATCACACCTGGGATTCGTGCAGTACCTTGATTTCCATTTGACCATATCAGTGGATATCTTGCTTCTTTTTTAGCTTTCATTATTGGTTGGTTCAAAGGGTTTATGCCGTGTGCTAGCTTCATCTTGTGCATGCCAAAAATGTACTTCGGGTTGGTTACTTCACTCTAATTCATCTGATTACTTCCAAAGCTTGGCCTGTGGGTTACACTCATGCTGGACTAATGTGGGATGCCTTAATGCCTTCCTTCCAGTAGATCTTTTCCCATCGACTCCGAATCATTGCTCTTGGAATAAGGTCTAGAGTCCTTTTGTCAGTACCTTACGGTTTGCAGTCATCAGTGCTAGACTCTTCGCTATCGACAGTGAGGATACATCATTTCATCCTAATTGGTAGATTATTTCAAGTGTTCGACTTCAACTCAATCATTCTCACTTGCTAGATTGTACTGGGGCACCTTGACACTCATTATCATTATCGGTGGGTTGTCTCGCATTTGTTAACATTATACATCAATGATCGATAATCAAATGATTTCTCACATGGTCGACTTTAGCTCATTTATTCCCATGTGTAGAATTGTGCCAGGGTGATCGGTGAAGACCTCGGGTTTGCATCAGCATGCTTTGGTTCACTTTGAGAGCTCCTTCATTTTTTTGCTAGTGACACCATCCACCCTTATATTTTGCAGTTTCACCACAACAACATCTTATATGTTGGCTCCTGAGTTACGTGTTGTACCATTTGTTCCACCACTTATGATTTGGTACTTGGAGATTTAGTTGTGACTTTTGTATCTGTTGCAACATCATTGATCAGTCTTCTATATGTGATACTTGGACTTGATTTCGACTTGTACTTCTGGGCAATGATCAAATAATTCATTATGTACTTTACATTTTCAGCTATACTTGTATACATATTGGATCCACTCTATACTTCATATGCAGACATGCTTTTCTTTCATTGAGCATAGGTATGCCTGTCGTAGATATGAGCTATCTTTCTGATCTCTCTCACTGGTTTTTTGGCAGGCTGAAATCTGGTGAAGTCCTCTCTAGTCCTCGCAAGGTTCTTTCTATGCAAATAATACATTTCGGCCATCATGTACCCCTTATGACCTCATATATTAGGGGGCATATGTTATAGCATCATTTATCACCATCATATACTTGATGAGCATTGGCCTTGGGCAACCCTTTCCTTCAGACATGGAAATATTTCTAAAAAAATAGTATCTTAAAACCCATACGTGACTTTGCCTAGAATTTTCTGCATATATACTCAGGTCCATACATAGAGAATCATGTATTTCATTTTAAACATTAAAAAATATATATTTTCCCTATTTTAGAGGTGGGGTTTATGGTTTTTCCAGTAACGTAACCACCCCAGCCCATGGCCTAACTCTTCCCAACAGTAAAAAATAATTTGAGGGAGTATAAAAGCCCCTCAAGGGAATGGCCTAAGGGGGGTGGAGAGAGAGAAATATAGATATTCTACGTTGTTGGAGCCCTATCCAAGTCTGATATATTCTGGTGCCTCCTGCACTTCCCAGATATTTGCAGGAAACCCTTATTTCTTTGAGATGCTCACCATCCTATGTGACATCCATTGTGCACTATTCTTGGAAGAAATCTCGAGAGGCTAGGGCTGGACGGATCCAGAGGATGGTATGCTCGAAGGCCATGGCAGATTTCAGGTGATCTCTCCACGTTTTTTTTTGTACATGTCATTAATAACATAAGTACCATCTTGTTCCTGATGATTACGTGTCCATAATCTTTTATACATGTGTAATGATCGTAAATTTTTCATTTAATATTGTTTTTATGAGGTTATGCATGCTTTTCACTAACATCTAGAACATATATATGTTGTACAACTAGGATTTTGTGTTCGTTCTTTGTTGATTTATAGATTATGGAGCACAAAGTGTTCCAGGTGGTTTGCACCCCGCATGATCTACTTCAACCGAGGGATATCCGGGTAAGGTCTACAACCTGTAGATTCTAGTTATTAGCATAAAATTTGGTTAAGTGAGTCCTTCTTGTAATGACATGTCCCTGATCTGTGAAGGTTCATCAACCCAAGACCTTTAGGGTAACATTTCCTGAAACACCAACTCATAAGGTGAAGTACCAATTGACCTTTTAGTGCACACTCTATCAACCCACAGAGCATAATTCATCTTCAGATACCATGAATTTTTAGTTTCCTACAAGACCTTCTTAATAATCCTCACAATGCTTTTGTTAGAAGATTCAGCAAGATTATTACCTTGTGAATAATATGCAGTAGAATGTCAAAGTGTAATGTGATATTGATGACAAAAACTGACCAGCCTCTTGGATTTGAATGCCTATGCATTTTCAGTGGTAATCTTCATAGTACAACCAAATCTAGACAATATGTTATTCTCCAAAAATGAAATGATAACTAAATCATTTGCTTGCCTAGTTGGGATTGCTTCAATCCACTTGGTGAAATAATCAGTTGTTGTTAGGATCCAGCGATGTTGACCTGAAGATGATGGATGAATCTCACCAATAAAATCTAACCCCACTGCTGGAATGGTGTCTCAACATAAATAGGCATCAAGGGTAAAGGAACAATATTTTTCTTACCATAAAAAATCTGACATTCTTGGTAGGAAACAATCTTTTTGTAGACATCTTTGAACATAGTAGGCCAGTAGTACCCTGCTCCGAGAATATTATTTGTTGTGGCTTTCCAATAATGATGACCTCTAAAATCTCCTTTTTGAAACTCCTCAATCACTTTTTCTACCTCCTCTTCCAACAATCAATTCAAAATAATGCCATGAGTATCTTTCCAATAAAGATTTTTATGAATGATGCAGTAACTCAGGCATTTTAGTTTCACAAACCTTGCTTTAGATTTTGTCAATTCAGCAGGAGCCTTATGATTATGTAAAAAAAACAATGTCTTTGTACGAGTCAGAAAGGATGTACTTCTCTTCAATGGGAATCATCTCTTCATTTTCATATGATAATTCTGAAATTTCTGCAATTAAATTCATATCAAGACAGTCAAAATTTGACTATGCCATCAGCTTTGCTAGCCCCTTACCTTTCACCATTCTTTTAGGTCTTATTTCTATATCATACTGTAGCAAGTTAGCTGTCCACTTCCCTCTCTTACCATCAAGATCAGATTGAGTCAAGATGTCCTTCAAAACAACATTAGGAACAAATGATATGACATGAGAATGTAGAATATAAAATCTGAAATATTTGATGGATTTGACCAAAGCATAGGCCTGTTTCTCTAGAATATTGTACTTCAGTTCTGAATTAGCTAAGGTCCTGCTAAAAAATGAAATAGGATGCTCAGTACCTTGTTTTCCTTTCTGTAGCAAAACTCCAACAATTGTATTTTCCAATGCAAATGTAAAAACCAGAAATTCCTTTGAAAAATATGGGCTAATCAACACTGGTGCTTGAGTGAGTGCCTTATTGATCTCCTCAAATGAATGATTTTCTTCTACTGTCAATTTGATGTCATCTCCTTTCTTTAGCATCTTGGTTATGTCTTTAACAATCTTAGAAAAGTTAGGAATAAACCTTCTCACAAAATTCACCCTTCCAAGGAAAGATTGAATTTCCTTCCTGCTTCTAGGTAGATCCACTTTCTAAATGAAATTTACCCTACTTGGATCAATATTAATCCAATATTTAGATATAATATTCCCAAGTAACTTCCCTAAAGTCAGAGAAAAAATGCTTTTAGTGGGATTGAGAGAAATTCCAAACCTTCTACACTTCAACAAAATCTTGTCCAGATGCTTCAAGTGGTCTTCTTCTCTCCTTAAGAATACTGTTATGTCATCCAGATAGACAACCACCAACTTATCCTTCTCCTCAGAAAATTCAACGTCCATTTATCTTTGAAAAATCACTCCTACATTTATTAGACCAAAGGGCATCTTAGCGTACATAAATGTGCCCCATGGTGTGGTAAAGACAATTTTCTCCTAATCTTCTGGGTACACTAGTATCTGATTATATCCTAAAAAACCATCCAACATAGAAATCCTTTGGGAACCAACAATGTTCTGCAAAATTTGGTCCATCTTTGGGAGAGGGTAGTTGTCCTTCAGAGAAGCTTTGTTCAAGTTTCTAAAGTCAATGCAGATTATGATTTCTCCACTCTTTTTTCTGACTGGAACCAAGTTTCCAAGCCATTTTGAGAATTTGATTGGAGCAATAATTTTGGCATCAAAGAGCTTCTTGATTTCCTTCTCAATTAGAGACATGAGAAGTGGATTAATCCTCCTCATTTTCTGTTTGAAACGCTTTTCATTTTCTTTAATAGGAATGGTATGTTGAATAATAATAGGATCATATTTCTTCAAATCAGCATAACTCCATGCAAAAACATCTATGAACCTCTTCATCATCTCAATATACTTATGTTTCATATCTACAGAAAGAAACTTAGAAAGTTTAATCATTTTTGGCATTGTTACTCTACCAAGGTTACAAATCTCTACCTCTTCATCATCAGGTTGTATCCTAGGAGACTTGAACACATCATTCTGGTCAAAAAGCTTTTCAAGTGGGATGAAACCTTTGGGTATATAATTATTCTTCCACTGTAACACTTCAGAATTCCCCTTTGTTTCAGCAAGCATGTTTTGGTGATCTACTTGTGTGCTTTCAAACTCCTCTTTCAGTTCTATAAAGTTTGTGAATTGCTGGTCATCCTCAAAAACTTGCCAATGAATTATGTTGTCGAGGATATTAGGCCTATGGTGAAATTCAACCTCATATATTTTAGTGGAATGTGCAGGAATAATAAACAGACTTGCAGAGACAGCTAGGGAATCAGCTACTGAGCTTTTATCCCTAGTCTTCACAATAAAGGAATATTCTTGAAAATTCTCTAACATCTCCATGATCAAATTTATGTATGCTCTCATTCTAACATCCATGTTTTTATATACGCCCTCAACTTTTTTAATAACTAATTTAGAATCTCCACAAATAGAAATATTTTGGGCACCCAATATTTTCAAAATTTCTAAACCCAAAAATAGAGATTAATACTCAGACGTGTTATTTGTACAATCAAAGTTTAGTTTGAAATAAAAGAACTTACTTTCATCCTCTGGATTTGTGATCCAAATTCCTGCTCCATGCCCCTCTCTTCCTGCTGATCCATCAAAGTGTAACAACCACCAACCTTCTGCCTTTTCTTCATTGTCTTACTGATTTTATGCTTCCTAAATTTCTACTTTCTTTTCATCTTCTGCTTCATCATTCAATTCATTGAAAAGTATAGCAGATCCTAATTCAATATAAACAACATAGATTGGGAAATTTTGAGGTTTGTCCTTACTAATTACCATATAAGACATCCTTGTTTCTATGTATAATATTCTTTTCTCACCAAAAACAGGAATGGTGGCATAAGTCGAGTCCATCTAGATGGTGCCTTTGATCTTTGCTGTCCATGATCTATATAGCAGCATGCCAAACTTGGGTGGAATGTTTTCTACCACAATTTCTAATACCACTGTCTTGGAAGGGACTTGTTTGAGGCCAACAACAACATCCTTTATTAAACCAATGCATTTAACTCTTTTTGAATCAAAAGAAAACAAATCGTTATATGGCCTAGTGATTTCTAATCCCATCCTTTCCATGATCACTTTAGGCATGAGGTTATGAGAGGCCCCTGAATCCAACATGGCATTGTGTAATGTCATGTCATGAATACTAAGACTGACATAGAAAGGGTTACATCTTCATTCTGCTCATCTTCCAATCTTGGTCCCAAGTAAATGGTTGGATGATCTTCTTGAACATTAAGGATGTCAGCAGCTCCTAGTTGGGAATTCAAAATTTTTACAATTTTACTTCTATATTCATTCACCTTAAGAATTTATCCAAAAGGGACTAGTGTTATAAAATTATATATTACAGAGCAATGCAACACATAAAATATGCGGAAAACATAAACACACAAAACACATAAAAGCAGAGAGACACAAATATACATGGTTCACCCAGTTTGGGCTACGTCCACCCCGAACAACCAGTCCTTCCCTTCTATTATCTAGCAAAATGAAGAGACATAACCGACAATAGATCCATTGTAATATACTTTGTTCTCTCTCACAATATCCCTATCTGTTTCTCACTCTGATAATACACATACAATACACAGCCGCAATAAAAATACCCTCATACAAGCGAGGGGTTGCCTTCTAGGGAAAAAAAAACTAAAATAAGCATAACTTCTACTGTCAGATCATCTGCCTAATGAACGGCCCTAATTGACTAGAAATTGCTATACTTTTACAAGGAATTTTTACATATGTTTTTAGCTTCGGGGGCATTGCCCCTGAAACCCCCCGCCAAGGGGGGGGGGGGGGGGGGTCCATAAAGTCATAGCCATCCCCCCTTGGACCCCCCAGGGAGCATTTAATTACGGGCGGCATTGCCACCCTGTTAAGGTACAGGGGTCCAATGTTGTGATACAAAATAAAAAAGATAATCAGGATCCACACCCAACAACTGGGATTTTTATCTTGGAGATCTCATTCTCCAAACTGAAAATAGAAGCAATTTTTTCAGTATCTTTGATAGGAGGAGGAGGTGGTGGTTTTTTTCTAACTTCAGCAGCTTTGGGGACATCTTTCTTGGGCCATGTTTCGTTTGCAGTAATAGGAACATTTCTGTTTCTGAGGTTGTATTGTTTCTGCATCTCAAAGATTGCATGTTAATATCCTTTAACATAATTAGATGGTTCCTCACTCTTGTTTACATCATGATATGACTCATCATTCTCTTCCTTAGTAAAAAATATTCTATACATGTCTTCATCTAGAAAATTAATGGATTCTTCTGGAATCTTAGGTTGATCTTCTTCATCAACCAAATTTTGCTGAAAAGGAGGCCTTACTGGAGGGTCAAGCTAATTTCTACTTTCCCTTGGTCTTTGTTGGTTTTTAGGTCTTATGAAATAATGATTTCTAAACTATAGTTCATGTTGTGTAGGAGGTGCAGAAGCATTTCCAAGAGCAAGCCTATCCATCAGTTTTTCCATTGTCTTCATCATTGAGTCAAAATTTTCATCTGAGGTGGAAGGATTATATTCTTCTTTCAGTTTTGTTTTTCCCATCTTGGATTTCCTGGCTGCTATCATATTGACCTCTACCTTCACAACATCATTTTTCATTTCAGCTAGTGAAGGGGATTCTCTTTCTCTGAGCAGGATAGAAAAGTAATATTCAAATGCCTCAGCATAGCGCATTTGAGCTAATCCTAGTGGAGGCTTAAGACGAGCAAGGATGGAGTCATAAACTTTGTTAAATATCTTGGAGAAATTTTGGACAATCTCATCAAAATCTCTTTTCAAACTATTGTACTCAGTGAGGTCTTGCACAGGGTTGGTTCTATTTCCCCACTTTCTCAAGAAGCCATCTTCAAATTCATTCTAATTATGTAGGCTTCCTGGTGTAAGGGATTTGAACCAATTTCTGACCTCACCAGTAAAGCTCTGAGAAAATAATCTCATCTTGACATCGTCATGGTCAACCTCCTCCTTGTCTATGAAGTCATTGAATTGGTCTACATTCTCTTTAGTTGTAATCTCTTCATCACTTCCCCAAGTTTTGATTCTAGCAGAATATTTGCTAGGAAGGGCATTAAGGACAGCTAGAAGAACAAGAGGGGCATACCTAGCAGGTGCAGCAGTAGGTGGAGGTGGCACATTTCCTACCATGATGACTGGAACTGTGGTAGATTTAGGGAGAACATTAGTAGAGGAAGAGGAACTGTTAGGAGGTGGGTTGGTTGGTCCTTGTTGTCCATTTACAATTGAACTCGGTTAGGTAGAGAGACACCAGTTTTTATTCTTAGAAAAAATTAAAATGGGTCTAGTTCCTTCAACCTATCCAAAGATTCCCTCTCTACCAATAACTCTGATGTGGCTACTTCCCAAAACTCTTCTTTATCCTTTTGGGTCACTAAGGATGAGGTATCAATACCTCTTCTATGTAGGTCTAAGACAATTTCAGTCAATTCTTTTTCATTTTCAAACCTAAACAAGACTTCCTCAATTTTATAATCAAAATTTTTATCTTCAAGACTTCTTAAAACTTTAGAGGACAAGGCTTTTTTGTGTAATGGAGTACCTGATTGTGCCTAACTGCCTTGAATGCCTCTGGAAATTATGTTTGGATTATCCACAATTGTAGGTGGATATGGGTCAGGATTACTCCTCGTATACATCCTTTTTGAAGCCACCTTTGAACATGAATTTTGAATGGAGTCACCAAGGTAGTTGCAGCCTTAAACAGATCCTGAGCTCCTACTACCTTCAAGAGATCAGCTTCAAAATTTTGGGAAAAGTATATCTTTAGGCTCCCGGCAGATGCACCAAAATGTTATCACAAAATTGCACTTGATTGGCTGCTGATCAGACAACTCTATGTAATGGTTTCAAAACAGCTTTTGACTGAAGCTTAGCCTCTTTAGTTTGAGAGGGCTCTCTCAAGGGGTTTTATGATATTTGATTATGATAGTACTAGATGGCTAAATATATTTGAAAATTAACTTGCTTTTTATGTATGTAGGTTCAAAAGAATGTAGGCTTGCTACCATTGGGCTTATGGAGTCAAAAATCAGTAGTTTCAGTGGCAAGGTTTCTTGACATGGAAGCTGAGGCAGTTAGGGGTCTTTAACAAAGGCAATTCACTCATAAAACATAAGAAAACATAATCATTTCATTACTAAAGGAAGTCAGAGCATAGAGTTATGAATTTTGAGTAATATAAATGAAATCTACTACAAGTGGTAAAACATAAGATGTAGATCAATAAGACATTAAAAACCCCATGATAATCTCAGGTCTATCAAGAAGAAATTCACTTTGTATTACTGATATAAGTCAAGATACATAAAGCAGCAGTTTTGCGCAAAAAATCTCCACCCCTCACTACTTCAATACTTTGTCTTTAAATAGACATTCTTACAACAAGGATGATCTGCCAGGTGGCTAGATTCATCGAGTTCTCCTATGACACATCATATAATTGAAAAGCGTGACTTGTAACAAGAAACTGACAACTATACCTTAAAAAAGACATCTCCTAATAAGATTCTAACTCCTATTTATTACATATTCTACATTATCTTTGTGAAACAGTTACATGTCAGTTACAGAATAAGCATCACATGCTCGAAAGATACATGATAGGCTCATTTCCACTTTACATATTTAATACTCTCCTAGACATGTGGAACAAAACCCTATTTTCAGGAGTGCATAACCTTTATCTTCAACGAGAGCATTAGCTGATCACCTATCTCCACAACACTTCTATTGAGTCATAAATATTTGATTTTAAGGTTTCTTGACATGTTGGAGGATTCCAGCGATCCAAAACTGCCATCAAGATTCCCCAAAACCTTCAAAAATAGCTCGCTACAAAAATATGACAGTTTCATAGCGAACTTTGGTAGCGTTGAAAAAGTAGCTTATGCACTCAAAAACTCTACTCCTTTGCTGTTACATGGTGTCAATCATGCCATGACACATCACCACCATCAAAATCCCTTCTTGAAAATTGAAAAAGTGACTTTAGAGGAAAAAATTTTGCTACATGTTTTTTCGTAGCATTTTCCTAGCTTTAAGCCTAGGAAATGCCACGAAATTGTGTAAAAGTGCGAAAATTATAGATTTCAAAAATGTCTCCAAAAAGTGACCTCCAACTGAAAAAAATTGATCTTCTCCATGTAATGAACCTTCTAAAATAGATTCAAACTCAACTTAAGGCTTTTGTGGTGTTTCCTCTTCATTTATGATCAATTGAGCTATGGGCTCCTCAACCACAGTCATCTTCAAACCTTTCTTCTCTAGCTCTTCATGAATCAGTTCTAATTGCTCTTGAAGATCTTTGAATTGGTCCTTTAGTGTCCTATTCTTAGATTGCAAATACAGGTTCATTTTTCCAATGTTTTTGACCTCTCCTCTCAATGGCTGAGTCCACTTGATCAACTTCTATGTATTGTCCAAGGTCTTTGACACACTTATGACCTGTTCTTCCCAAATTTCTTTCATTTCTCAGTCCACTTCATCAACTTCTATGTATTGTCCAAGGTCTTTGACACACTTATGACTTGTTCTTCCCAAATTTCTTTCATTTCTCAAACTGCACCTTCTGAACCTTGTGCCTCCTTGCCTCCTTCTTCAAGACTAGTATTTCATCATTTGCCAGCTTCAACTGCTCCTTAAGGACTTCAACTTCTGACTTCTCATTTATTTTCTCTTTTCCCTTCTTTTGTTTGCTGACTAATTCTTCTTTTGCAAGTGAGGAGAGGTCAATGATGCTTGGTGGTGGCTGAACAGTGTCAGTTATCATTTGAGCCTCTTTGCTGCTTTATAACACTTTTCTTTCATGTCTTGTCATTGATTTTCTAGTTAGAAACATGAATCCTGCATCGTCACCTGCAAACTCTAACTTCTTAGCTATTTTTCCTTTCTTGAACTTCCTTCCTCCCTCATTTATGTCTTCATCTTGGCCAATGGGATTTTTTTCAATATCAATGGCCTGCAAGATGTCTTCTAAGTTACCGTTAGCCACTATTTGGCTCCTTGTAACTCTCTTGCTACCATGTTTTCTCACTGTTGGCTTTTGTTTTACAGGTGTAGCTTTGGGTGTATCAACCTTCTGCAAAGGCTCTGTCTCCATGATCACTAGCTCTAACTGCTCTGCCACTGAAGGTGATGGGATATCTCTAGGTTTGGTAGTTCTTTTGGGAGTGATAGTATCTACTTTAAAACCACTTATGAATAGAAAAGAAGACCAATCTCTACCTAATATTTTTAAGTCCTCTAACACCAGCAACTTCATCAAACCATGATGAAAAAGAGAGGTTTCGTTTCCTTCAGATTTAACTTGAACTTTTTCTAGAATTTTAGTTAAGCTTTTGTATAAGTAAAAAGGTAAATCAAGAGACCTCTTACCCACAAAATGTAGCAGAATCCTAAGGTGGTAGAAATAAACCATGTGGTACCTCCCATCATAGGTGAACTACTTCTGAATGATCAAGAACAACTTTGAGTGTTTTCCTTCATATAACTCCTTGGGATAGCATTTGTAAGATCAATTTCATTATGCTATGTCTTGATGAATTCCTTACAGTCCTCCATGGTGAACTTGATGCCTTTGAACCATTGCTCTCCTCCTCTAGGGATTCCTGTTGCTACTGCAATGGTTTCTAGTGATACTATGAGATTTAACATTCCCACCTTTGAAGCTGATCTAGTAAAGCTCTTAGCAAACTCCTTTGAAACCTGCAAATTGCACCCTTGCAGCCTTTGGCAGAATTGTAAACACCATGTTATTCTAAACACTTCCAATGCAGTGGGGTATTAATTTAACAAATTCATGTCCATTGGCTCATATCTGAGGCAATGACCACCTTTATTGGTCTTCTTCTTCACAGCCATGGTGATTTTATACCTTCTCTGTCTCGCTTGATTATTGACACCTGCAACTTTTGAAAATGCCAACAACCAGCTTGGCTTGGTGAAACAGCTCTCCAAAACTCAATAGCATGCAAAGATGAAGAAGAGAATGAAAAAGAATAAATTGGATAATGTTTTAAAGTTTCGATGACAACTCGCCCTTTAATTATGCCTCATACATGCTAAAAATAGTAATAATGACCTCAGACATGACCTTTGCACCTTGATTTAACCCTAACTGACTTGAATGACATCCACCCTAACACTTCTAATCATGGACTGACACCTTGCACCAGATTTGACAAGATATATAGAAATACCCTTTTTCGCAGCATGGTTAGTTCATTTCCTGGCAGTTTCACTACAAAACTATTAGGCAGTTTCGCAGCGAAAACTTCCTTTTTACAGTGTAAATCACTACGAAAACAGGAAAAACTGGCTAAAGTGACCTTTCTGAATTCAAAAGCTTGGGAAATGAAATATGTCTGCAAATGATGACTGATGGGACCTGATATGACTTGAATGGAGGTGGATTTGAACCTTAGAATAGGTTAAGATGAAAAAATTTAAATTTTTCTATGACCATACCTTTCACAAATGAACTCTAAGACCATGTCAAATAATGTTTTTCTTTTTTTGAGTGATAACATAATCAATGATGAATCAGAAGTTTTAAACCTCAAAGGCAACATTTTTCCTAAGGGATTATCCCCACTAGAATACACCTTTGACTTCAGTGATGTAGCTAGAAAACCTAAAATGGAGCCTCTAAGTTCAGATATAGAGGAATGAAACATAGGAACAAAGGAAAATCCCAAGCTTATTAAGATATCTAAAACATTACCTCCGGCTGAAAAGTTGAAGTACATTAGCTTGTTTAAAGAGTTCCAAGACATCTTTAAGACCTCAAGTCTTATGATACCAGCATTATCCAGCATAAGATACAAATTAAAGAAAATCAGAAGCCTTTTAAACAAAATCTAAGGAGAATTGACCTTGTTATTATGACATTAATAGAGAAAGAAGTTAAAAGGATGTATGATTCTCAAATCATAGGACCCATCAGATATTAGGATTGGGTCTCTAATTTATTTCCCACTAGAAAGAAAAAAGGAGAAATCAGACTCTGTGTTGATTTCAGAAACTTGAACAAAGTATCACTGAAGGATAACTATCCCCTCCATAAAATGGACCACATTATCTAGAGGGTAGTATGGTCATCCATAATTTAATAACTTGATGGATTTTTTGGATACAGCCAAATCCTAGTCCAACCTGAAGATCAAGCTAAGACTACATTCACCACTCCCTGGGGAACTTTCATGTACTTGAAAATGCCCTTTTGATTGATGAATGTTGGAGCAACATTCCAAAGAGCCATGGACATTATCTTTGCAAAATAAATCCATGAATTTTTAGTCATTTACCTAGATTATATCATATTATTTTCCAAATCAGATAATGAACATCTAGATCATCTAAGAAGAGTATTCATAAAATGCAGAAAGTTTGGGATATCCTTAAATCCTAAAAAGTCACCTTTTGGATTAGAAGAAGGAAAAATCCTGGGACACATTGTTTAAAAAGAGGGCATTAGAATTGATCCAGGTAGAATAGAAGAAATACTAAATATCAGTCATCCTAGAAACATTAAAGAGTTACAAGCATTTTTAGGAAAAATAAATTTTCTTAGAAGATTCATCTCTAACTTAGCAGAACTACTTAGAAATTTAAACAACATGTTAAAAAAGGATTCAATACTTAAATGGACAGTAGAGGCTAAGAAGTATTTTGAATTAGTTAAAGAATCCCTTACTAAAACACCTGTCCTCATAAGTCCTAATTTTAACAAAGATTTCATAATTTTTTCATTTTCTTTAGAATGCACCATTGCAGCAATATTGTTGCAAAAGAACGATGAAGGTTATGAACAACCCATTGCTTTCTTCAGTAAAACTTTGAGAGATGCAACACTAAAGTATAATATCATGGAAAAAAAAGATCTCGCTTTAGTGAAAACCAAAAATATTTCAGAGTATACATTCTATACTCTCACATAATAGCATATGTTCCAAACTCAGTTGTAAAGGACATTCTAACTCAAAATGGGCCTGATGGAAAGAGAGGAAAATGGATTTCCACAATACTAGAATATGACATTGAGATCAAGCCTACAAAATTAATCAAAAGCCAAGGTTTAGCCAAACTCATGGCTGAATCGAACGAAGAGATGTCGACTCCACAAATCAGTGAATCTTTCATAGATTCACCCTGTTATGCATACCTTACATTTGTTTTACTCAACTTACAAGCTCCTACTAGTTTATCTAGAACTAAAAGTAGATTCTTGAAAATGAAAGAAATGAAATATTGTATCTTAGATTATGTTTTATTTTGGAAAGATCATGGTGGCAGCCTGTTAAATTGTTTATTAAAAGATGAAGTTGACAAAGTCATGCAGGAATTTCATGCAGGAGATTATGGAGGAAACCTATACTAGAAAACAACTGCTGACACAATTTTGAGGGCAGGTTTTTACTGGCCCACCCATTTTGCATATGTCTAAAAGTATGTGACATCCTGTCACAAATGTAAAATAGTTGAAGGGAAGAAGAAACTCTTACCATTACCCCTCAAACCTATCTTAGTATAAATGTCATTTCAACAATGGGTTTTTCACTTCATTGGTGAAATTCACCCACCCTCCTCTACCCCACATAAATGGATATTGAAAACCACTGATTAATTTACTAAATGGATAGAAGCCATCCCTTCTAGAAAAGCCACAGACTCTGTCATTATTTCATTTCTTGAGAACAACATCCTTTCTAGATTTGGATGCCCACAAAATCTCATCACTGATAATGTTGCTGCCTTCAAATCCAAGAAAATGATAGATTTTTGTAACCGATACCATATCACCCTAGGCCATTCCACTGCCTATTACCCTCAAGGTAATGGATTATCACAATTATAAAAAAAATCCTAATCAATATCATCAAAAAGTTACTAAAGGATAACAAGAAAACTTGGAATAAAAAGTTGGCGAATGCCTTATGGGAAGATAGACTAACTACAAAGAAATCTATTGGTACATCTCCCTATCAATTAGTATATGGGATGGATTTTGTTTTTCCATATTCATTAGGAGTGCCAGTAATGAAAATGATTCAAGAGCTGCAAGTAGAACCAAATGACATCCAAAGGAGGATAAACCAAACAATTCATTTGCAGCAAACCAGGGAAGAATTTTATATCAAAGCCCAAGTAATTCAAGACAAAATCAAGAATATATTTGATAAGAAAACTAAATTAGATGATTTCTTCACAGGTGATCAAGTACTAAAATGGAATTCCAGAAGGGAAGACAAAGGAAAACATGGGAAATTTTATTTTCTCTGGAAAGGCCCATACATTATTTATGGTTACAGAGGCAACAATGCATTTTTCTTGAATTAATTAGATGGAACAAATCTACCAGGTGGACCAGTCAATGGTCAAATGTTGAAGCACTATTTTTCACCAAAATAACCAGTAGTTCATTTGAGTGTATTTTACTCATTGTAAATATCATAGCAAAGTTTAGATCGAAGTGGATTATTATCTTGCAAAGTTGAAGCCATAAGAAGGCCCTAAGATTTAACAGATATACCATCATATATTTGAATAAAGGAGATCACAAAAAGTAGTTCCAAGCAACACAAAGCCACAATTCTAAGGCCACTAATAATAAATTTCTTGAAATCTCACCAGGAGATGCCATCCCCAAGTGGAGCCATTGTTAAGGTCCTATAATAATAGGGATCATAATTTTGAATTGGCTATGTTAAGTCTTGTAATATTGTACATACCTTTGCATTTCTGCAAATGTTTTCCCATACCAAAAAATGAAAAGAGGGTATGTCCTAAAAGAATAGTCAAAGGACCAAAAGAAAGAAAGATATAAAAATATATAAAATATGAACCCCACAAAAATAAACAAAAAATAAATTCTGAAAGTGTTGCACATTCAAATGCCACTACTCTTATATTACCTTATTTTTGCAAATAAAATTGTGTGTAGCTTGTCCAAAATGCCACAATTCATGATGATAATGCAATCTAATCTTGATCATTCATGCCTTTAAATTTTATGTCATGATAGTTAGTGAATAAAGATCTGACCAAACCATTTAATATTGGCAGATCAGTAGTTGGGTAGAGAATAAAAATGAGTTCATAAGTTTAATCTGAGCCATTGGAAGATATAAGGTTAGAAATAAGTTAGTTTTCTTATTAAAAGAAGATAAAAGGACCAGCAAGCTCAAAGGCACCCAATAAAGGAAATAAAAAATGTTAGGATAAATAACGAGTAGGTAGAATACTTTTCAAAAGTTATAGAAAGCATCATTTGGTTTATCTCTTATCACTAATATCTTTCTAACCCTTCCCCTTGCTAAAATCCCTCTTCCCTTCTAAAATCCCTTTCCCCTTGATAAAATCCATTTCCCCTTTTTCTAAAAAAAAACCCTTTTCCCCTTTGAAAAACAGTCTTTTCCCCTTGACTAACTTTATGTTTTCATAAACCAACAAAACCCTCTTTTTCATAGTTTAAAGCACTATATATTAATCGGTCCCCAGTTTGCTTTAAATTAACCTTCCCACTTAATATGTTTCATAAACCCCTATTTAATTTTACAAAATCCACATATATATTCCCCAACCCACTTTATTTTAAACCCTCTACCTATCAATTACCCGACCCCACCTCACTTTGAAAGCCCACAACTTCACTAGCCGTCTGATCACCTCCAATCAAATATAACGACCTCCGAACCCTTTCACACTCCCTGCTGTTTGAAGTTTAAAAAAGAGGGTGGGGGTGCGAAACTGGTGGTTTTATACACCCGATCCCATGCCATGCGACGTTACTATGTTTTATCGCACTCCCCCATTCCCAAACCACCTAACTACTTCCAAGGTGTGAGATAAACCACTCGTGCCAAGAAATAAACTTCCAAGTTAAAAAATAATAAAATCCCACCCTATTCTGTCATTTTCCTATTTTTTGTTGATTTGCGAAAGATACCAAACACCATTCCCAAAAAAATTGAAGCCTTGCTGCAGTTTGAACCCCTTCCACGACTAAAGTGTCATTACTCCGGATAACTCTCAGTACCCGACACCATAAAATAATATTATTAATTCAGTAATTGAACCAAATTGATGGCTTCCCAAAGCGTCCAAACTGTAAACCCTTTGAAAAAAACCCTTATTAGATGTCTACCACACTCCTTTGGCCAATAAATACTTTAAAATAAATGACACTATCAATAATAGCAACCTTTTAGAGCTCCATTGTTGGAGCCATGACAAATTTGTTGATTAGGCAGATGATATTCATCTGTGGGAGTCTAACTTGCTAAAGTACAAATTTCCACAGACATACTAGTTCCATGAAGTCATCAGACTGTGCCAACTCAGCTATTTGCCAAATGAAGGAGCCATAGTCACCCCTGAACAAGAAATCCTAATTACAATCGCTGCTCAATCTATTAACCAAATGTCGCAGATTCCATCAAAACTAGAGGGTGTGCCTTTATCCATTGAAGCCCTCATTGAGCTTTACCTAAAGCTATATTTTCCTAAGAGGTTTCAAATATTTCCAACTTTCCTCCCTTAATGAGTAGAAACCCCTAAAAACAACCCCCCATACTCTGCTACCATGTTTTCAAAATGAACCAAAACAATTGTGATCATGATGTCTTGTATTTTAGGATATTTCATTGATGAGTGGGTATATGAATCCATCATTGGTTTTCTCTCTACCTTTTACACAGGCCAACCACAATCTATACTTTTCAGCTTTGCCCAATTCCTGGCAGATACTATGCATGATAAATTGATCAAACTACTAGAAGGAGTGTTCAAATACTCCTCAATTTTATTACATTTTTTAATATATTTTCAATCAGAAAGGTTTGGAGTTAACCTACAAAAACTGGAATTGGAGGGTAATCCTCAGTCTGTAATATTTTGGACATCCTTGATCAGAAATGATTCCACTGAATTTATTTTCAAAGAATTTATTGATTCTTTTGTGTACCCAATAGTTAATATGCTTATCAATAGCATTTAGCCCATAGTCAGTGATGAAATAAAAAAGGTTCTACAGTTATCTAATCAGAGCAAGACAGGAGACTGGTATTTATACCAGAATCACACATAGATCAGAGTATATGGAAGCCAATTAGTCCCTTTCAAGCTTCCCAAATACCTCCCAATGAGGATATTTTCTATAGAGTACATCAAGCAGATCTTGAATTGTGATTAGATAAATTTCCTTTCAGCCAAAAAGAAAAATCAGTTTAAGATAAAAAACCAACTAGGACCTTTTATATGAAACAGTAGGAATGTTGGAAAGGAAGCAGAAAGATGCTTACAAGAGTTAAATTTCAGTAGCAGTTTCAAATGGCCATATGACACCTTGGGTGTCATAAGTATATTGATAATTAAGTTTAAACTCACCCCTTTCATCCATGAATCTAAGCCTAAAATTGAGAAATATTCCAACCAGCTAGAGTGGTTGGAAAACACTCTACAGGAGGTGGAGAAGCAACTTGATACTAGTTCCATCTTTCTTATTCCAGCCCCACAGGATAAAAATTCAAAAAGGGCTAGAGAAGAAGGCTCTTTTTCAACAGAAGTTACATCTGATAATAAATTCAAGCTTATGTACATAAATAAAACAAAGCTAAATCCAGTGATAGAGCATGATGAAGCCATTGAAACATATATTGTTATCAGGGATGATGCACCTACAACACATTCAGGAGAAACACCTCTGCCATCAACTTCCAGTGCACAAATCATTCAAAAGAAAAACAGTATAGAGATTTCATCATCCAAAAAGCCAGTTGAGAAAGAAAAAGATATCATGGAGAAATATAAAGATATTAAAATCAAGAATGAAGCATTGAAGGCTGTTACATATGCACAATACTGGAAGTAATCTCCCAGTTATCATAACAGGTTGCTTTTAGCTTTTCACTTTAAAACAAGGAAAATGCAGATGAAATTCCTACAGTGAAAGGTACATGCCCCCAAAACTTCTGAAGATTATAAAAAGATATCCTTTGAAGTTTCTTCCAAGGATGTGCATCCAATTGACCAGATTGAATTTCACAAACAGGCACGAGAGATGATATATTCAACCATGACACATAAAGATCTAAGTGTCCAGAAGTTGCAGAACTCTCTAGCAAATTTAAGGTCACAATTACAGCTAGAGAGAGCATCATCACAAGCAAAAGAAAACAGGATTAAATCACTATAATATTTGGTAATTGAAGTTGGTTATAATCCAAAAGACATCAAAGCAGTAGAAGAGCTTATCAAGAAGAAAAATGCAAACATAACTGCACTAAAGAAACAATTAAAATTACCAACTACTGAACATCCACAAACCAAGGAGGTTTTGGAGACAGATAATCAAAAGGATAAATGATGAATTTAATAATTCAGTTGACAGCTAAGCTAAAGGAAATGGAGACAGAAATGGATAAACTTGTGCAGGAAAAACAAGCCAATATGGAAGAAGTTCCCATTACTGTTATTCCTATAGCATCTACATCAGCACCTGTGTCTACATCAGCACCAGTATCTACATCAGCAACAACAGAAACAATACCAACAACCCATCCCATTGATGAGGCCAGCAAATTGATCAAAGCAATGGAATATATGTCCAGTCAAACTACAGATATCAATAAGCTCAAGGAACAAGTAAAGAGCATAGAATATGGAAAGAAGTTGGCAGAAGTAATGCATCAAGTAGAAGTACAGAAAGAAAATAGATTGATTGACATAATCCACAAGCTAGAAAAAGAGTTATCACTAAAAGAGCCTTTAGCCCATGAAAAACAACAATTGTGGGCCAATATCATTAACTGAGTTAATGATATTTGGCCTTATATACAGATTATATTTGATCATAATGACTTGGTGAAGGAAGATGGTGATGCAATTCGGAAAGTTAAATTCAATCTTGGAAAGAAACCAGAGGAAGCATCTGGAATAATCAAATTCCTGAATTCAAAAAACAAATATGAATTGGAAGAGCTCGGGATATCTGACAGGAAAAAGACTATCTTAGAGGGGAAGAAAGTAATTTCCAAAAGAAATTTGATGATACAGCTTGAAGAGAAATGTCAAACTATGGGACTCACAGTGAACAGGTTTATGAACAAGTTTGATGTATTGAGACAGAAAGGTCTGCCTAATCCTTTGGTAATAAATATTAAACTCATGAGACATGAATATTATGATAATAAGATGAGGGAAGTAGCCAAAGAAACTTCCAATAGTTCCTCAATGAAGGGCGTTCCCATAGGCAAGGTACTTTCACAGACTCGTGAAAACTTCTTTTACCTACAACATGAGGTAAATCACCTATTTGTAAATAAGCCTATGCTTGCGAAATATACAGAGGTAGATGAGATTTACCGTAAGATGATGAAAATCAAACTCCCATATGAAGAAACGTGGGAAAAATGGTATGATTTACTTTAAAGGAAAAAATAACACATAGGTGAAAGAACACACAAATGAAAGAAGATAGATGCAAGAAAGAAATAGACAACAACAATCAAAGAAATCAGGGCAAGATATTAGTTAGTTAGAAGGTGTCACTATCTTTTTGCATAAAGATATTTTAGTTTCCTAGAATAAATCCTAGTTAGTTGACAGGATGTTTTTGTAAAAAATTGTATAAATACTTCATAATTCGAAGTATCAAGGGTCGGTCAAGTGTGGACTTCTGAACATTTTGTTAGCTGACTGATCTCTTGCCTGCGGGCTATTGTACCAATTTCCAGTAGACAGACTGAACAAGTTATAAAGAAACTTCTTTACAGGATTCATGTGATGAGCTATCTCAGTGAAGTATAAATTTCAATTGTTCATGTTCTCTTTCTAATTATTCCATAAACTTATATGTGTTCGGAATTTGAATGTTATAACAAGATTTTTACTGGAGAATTTGTTTAAATGTTACACTTTTCTTTTAACTGTTATACATTTCTATGTTTTCTTCTGATATCTGGTTTAGAGAATTCTTAATTTCCCTCTGATACTGATTGACTCCTTCATCCTTCTTCATTATCTGGTTTAAGGAATTCTTAATTTCTCCTTGATCCCGATTGAAAAATCACTTCACCATTCATCCTTGAGATCTGAGTTTGCTCAATTTTCTTGCCTTGTAACAATTTCCTTATAATTTGATTCAGTTCTGTTTCAAAGCACATTGACTCCATAGCCCAATGTAAAGTTGATAAGCACGTATTCATCTAAATCATTAATTCCACCAACCTACGAAAACCAATCAAAAACCAACCCAACCAAGCATACATAACTAGCCTAAAATCCGTTGATTAAACAAACTTAAGTCATTAAGGGAGAGCCCTCTCTGATTTTATGAAGGCTAGATCATAAGCTCCAAAAGTGGTTTGTAGTTACCTCTGATATTTCTTTTTAACGCAAGAACAACCTTTCAAAATTTCAGAGTGATAGCAAGCCCAACACTCTGGCCTCTCAGGCATCAGTGCCCTTGCCTCCTGTGCCTTCTCAACCTCTACAACAACAACCATCACCTCCTCAAGGTCAAGTGTATGCTCAGCAAAGCATGACTAATACCCCTAATTCGAATAAAAATAATAATGGAAAAGGAAACCAAAACCAACAAGTGCAGGTAACCAGGGTCTCGAAGGTAATCAACTGAATGCACACCAAGGGAACCAGGCTAACAATTCAAGCCATCAACATGGAAATCATCCCAAGCCAAACATGACCCTCCATACGAACAAGCCTTGTTCATGTTGTGGTGTACATGGCCATTATACTCATGATTTTTCCCTTTTACCCTAGAATCACTAGTTGTGGGAATCCCAAACAACGTCCAGAGGACAGCAACCCACCACGTCACTTCCTCCAAACACTGCGCCAGCTCAACCAAATGTGTTCACTAATCCTTTCCCTCAATAAGGATATGTTGCTGCCCAACAACCTCAAGGTCAGGCTTCTCCTCAACCTCAATATTCTAGAACCCCTAATGACCATATTCTCATGACGAACTCTGACGAGATCAATACTGTTGATGTCAATCTTTAGACCTAGTCGCACCATTATGACAAGCAACCCGCTACGTCTGCAACCAAGTCCCAAAACAAAGTCTCCAGAGAGTCCATTCTGACACCAAATGTTCCCTTACAAATCACTCAGCCTAAGGTAGAGGTCATTCCCAAGATAGCTAAAGGGCCATTACACCAAAATGTTGCTTCTGTCAAAGCCACCCACACCTAAAAAATAGTATATGACTTCGTCGAGTCTCCTGCCACCATTTCAACATTGGAAGTCCTCCAGACATTCCCATCATAATGAAAAGCTCTAATATCTACTTTGGGCATTGTAGATCCTTCAGATGATCGTTTGATCGTCTTTGATGTTGACAAGTCAAAACACCCCCCTTTACCCTCATTCATTTCCTTCCAAATACCATTCAAGATCCATAATTTCCATGTTCAAATGTATCATTTACAAGGGCACATCCACCTGTGTCATGTCCACCCATGTTTCAGAGAAACTCGGATCCCCCGATCTATCCCTAATGGAGTCGCCATTTGTTAGTGTAAAATATTATCTCTGGTGTACGAAAACATCCAATTTTAGTTATGCATGATGAATATACCTAACAAAAAAAATGGTTTCTTAACCCTCTAGATCTATAATAGACAGTTAGAAAAAACCTCGCAAAAACCTAGATCTATGCAGTAAAAGTAGCTAAACAATAAAAATAAATAGTAATTGATGTAGAGTTAACTCCAAGGATCGAACAAACAAGAAAATATTAAAAGAATGATTCTATATTATGTAACACCTGATGAAGGAAACAAGTAATGTTAATAGTCCCCTTCATTGGGATGGCTTCTTGGTTGTTCTCAATGCTTCAGGTTCATAAGTTTCTCTCTCTCAATGGTATAGAAAACCAAAAGCATGTGTTGAACTCAAGTGGGATCTCAAATGGAAAAAGAAAATAATAGCGACAATGAGAATGATCGAAGTGAATAATGAATGGAAAACCCTCCTTTTCGTAACAAAATATTGAGTTATCCTCGATAATGGTGAATAATAAAATATTATTAACCAAGATATAGATCTAACCGCTTGGAATATTTTATTATATTTTATTGGAGGGAAAAGGTATTTTAATTGGTTAAATATATTTATTTAAAAATAATAAACAAATAAATGATTTATTTGTCATTTCAAGAATGTGGTTAAATAATAATAAATAAATATTGATTTTTTTAATTATTCCTATGTGATTTAGTCAAATTTAACAAGGAATAATAACTAAATAATGATTTAATTAATTCTTGATAGAGAAAAATAATATGAATAATGATTTATCTATTTATTTCTGATAATTGGGTTAAATATGACAAGGTATATTTTTTAAACAATGGTTTAATTAATTATTCCTAGAGGAAAACCAAATAAATAAGGATTTATTTAATTATTCCTCATGGGGTTTCTTGTTTTAACCATAAATAATTTAATAAAATATGGTTTATTAAAATATTTCTTATAATGAAATCAATTTTATTATGGTAAAATTGGTCTTACATGGTGTACTTCGATCCATCTAATTAGAAATTTTTAGATGACCAATTTTTCGTGATAAAAATGTTAACCAATGGTACCATACCTTGCCACCTACTTCCATTCATTCCCTTTGTCATTTCCTCGAAGAGCTTCATCTAGCCTTTGGTAGGTATAATCGTCGAAATTTTTGTATAAGAATCAATCTCTTAAGAATGAAGCCTAATGAATTAGTTGTGGATTTTTCTAATCAATTCCTTCACCTTTGCTAAGAAATTCTAGAAGATGATCTGAATTGTGATTTCTTGAAACAAGAGTTTGAGAGTTTGATTCTTATCTCTTTACATAGTGGACCTAAACCGCTTGATTTTCCTTCTCCCCCAACTCTTGTGAATCATGAGACACTCCTAATTTCAAAGGAGGAACCTACTATTACATTTTTTTGTTGTCCTCCTCCTTTTCCAATTCCAATGATGGTGCCTCCTTCTGATGATAATAATGTTGGGATATATGCTAATCAAATTCCTAATCTATCTTCTCATTCTTCTTCAGATTTCCATCACTCAAATTGAGTGGAGGAAATTTTAGAATGGCTCATGAAGCCCACGGTCAAGAATAACTACTCCAGTCTGCAAGGCAATGTTACTATTCATAACTCTAGTCTCAAATATGATATGGATTTATGTTATGCTCTATCATCTACAGGCCATGACTCTTTTTGCCATGATCCGCCTGAGCAATCTATTCCACTAGATAGTTTTTCACACCCTCTTGATTCTCGTGCTATTAGTTAAAATTGTGATGATATACAAGGCAGTCACATTACACGAGATAGGAAAAAAAAGGTGAAGAGGCTTTCAATATTGCTTCTATTTTCCAAAATCCTACATGTAAATATGATGTGCTTCCATTATTGGATGGTTTTCAATCTACTAATGTCAGTAATGAATCAAATGTAATCAATTATTTCGATCAATCCATAGCCTCGGGTAGCGATCGTTCCAATGATGTTGACTCTGTTGATGTATGCAATTATGAATTCCCAAGCATATCAAATGGTGTTTTAGTTTCTCCTGAAGAATTTACTTTAGATCCATAATCTCATCGGTCAAAGAAGATGTGCTCATCAAAACATCCCCTCCCTTGTGTTCCATAGTTTTTGATGCTTCTACTTGTGACAGAGATAATACATGATCTTAAGGTCCTTCATCTGATGAGTTATCTTCTCAATTGGCACAAGGTGGTGAGATCATCCAAGATGCAAATGAAAACAATGAAATTGTTGAGTACTCTTCCCATCCCTCATTTCATCTTATCTTGCAATAAGACAACTCTTCAAATCAGTTTTCTTACGAAATTTACTTGATTAATTCATCTTTGAATTTATGATGAGAATAATATTTCGACTTGATTAATATAATTGTTGAAGTTAGAAAATATGGTAAAATTAGTGACAGAGATAGTTTTCGTTCAGTGAGCAGTGGCCTTATTGAAGCCAGTGGTAGAAATTATCCTCAAACCATGCATGATCTCTTTCAAGCTTCAAAATGAGATTTTATAATCCTAGAAAGTTCAGGGACCTACCAGGGAGTCAAGGCACTTCAATTTCCATTTATGGTTATGTTAGGATCTTGTGACTTTGGTAAGCCCCCCGAAATAAGTCAAATATGGTTCCTCTCACACAATCCTTCTCTTTACATGGTTTCACTCGATATAAATCTCTTTCCGAAATATGTTTGGTATTTTGTGTGTAATATTTCAACCTTTTGAGATTTTAGTTCTGACCAGATTCAAAAATATTTTCAATTTTATTCATCCTCATGAAAATATCTCGCGTCAAACTCAGGATTGTAATGTGTATCTCTCATAGAGTCATAGAATTACAAATTTTATCATTCCAAGGACTATCTTTGGTCAAAGGAATCATTCCTATCGAATTCATTCCTTAATAGTTAGCTCCTGGTTCTTCTTGTGAATGTTATATTGCAAGTATATCCCTTCATCACACTTGAAACCCTCTGGAGTAATAAATAATTTGAGATTTATCAAGAAAATCAATATCTTCTCCATTCACCATGTCTTGACTGGTTTCATGTATTTGTTGTGTTGGAATCCCTTTTTAATTCCTTTCATGATTATGATGCTTGCATAGTTTTCCACCAGTTATAGGAAAATTGTTGGTCACATCTAGATTACGAGGAACTTGGTCCAATTATTTAGAGCATTCACGGAGTTGTCCAAATTTATTTATCTTTGTTAATTACAAACTAGTAATTTTTAATATTCCAAAATTTGCACACAGCAATTTGGATTATTAGATTTTGCTGCTTTCACCTAGGAGAGGAATAAATGGGTAAGGAGGCCCGTGAAAAATAAAAATATGAATATTTTCCACCTTAATAAGGAAGGGGATCACCTTAGGAGCTGGATTTTACACTTTCAGGTGTGAACAAGGGAAAAATAGATGTGGACATAGTCAAGTTTTACTAAGTCAACATGCATTCTTGAGGAGGAAGAGATCACCCAAGTAAACTAGCTCAATGTGAACAAGGATCGGCCTAGACACAAATATGAGAACTGGATTGAAGAACCCTTAGTGTGAAAAGAGGCATTTCATGTGGATTAGTCCCAGTTGACCAAGTCAACAGCACTGCTACAAAGGGGAGGAAAGCCAACAAGGACAACGCAGTTTTGAAGGAGGAATCTTCACTAGGAAGTCACCTCAACAATGTGAGGGGTCCGAGGTGAGGAGGCTCACCAAAGATAAAAAGGAGGGCATAGAATCAAGGAGATCATTGATTATTTAGCTATCTTTGGTCTTTTGACTACTTGCATGCTTCAGCTGTTTAGCTGTGGCTGCAACACTGCTTAGTGCAAAGAATTCTCGTGTAGGAATTCCATCCCATTCTTGGATCAGCTTGCTTAAGGGATCTAAAGGAGGGTTTTGAGCTTCAATTACATCATCTAGCTTAGGTAAAAACAGCCATTAACATCTACAGTTTAGTTACCTTCATAAACTACGTCTTTTTATGCAGGGGGCAACAACAAGGTTGCACCCGTAGATTTTGTGCTAGTCTTTGAGGAGGAGGTGTTTATTTCCCCCCGACAGATCTAATAAAGAGGTCCTAGGGAAATTTTCTATATTATTCTGCTATTTTATGTTATATTCAGCCATGATTAATACATATTTGCAATAAATTGTGTTATTTTCTGCAATGCTGCTTTTTGTACATGTATATTGTCGGAAACCCTTGCCGGGTGTCTTATTCTTTGTGTAAAAGAGGTTAAACCTCCATTTCTCTTCTATTTGATTAATATAATCTCTAGATCAGTATTATTCCATTATTTTCTGTAGAAAACCTAATGGGAATTACGCTCTCACAGTCTTCATAAATTCTGTTGTAGAGGAGTCATGGGATCAGGGTGTTTTTAAGCTATCTTGAGCTGGCGAGATCTGTTTAGTGTAGCTAGATTCATTTGCTTCACCTCCAATTCTGCAAGTGGGTTTTATATTTTCTAAAATAAGGTATCCAAGTCCAATTATCCAATTTTATTATGTTATTTTTTGAAGACAGTTGTTTTATGCCCTATATCACTGCATTTCCCCACTTGGGAAGGAGGATATAGGCCATATTATTGCTGAGGTTCTTACATCTACTGGTGAGATGTTATTTTAAATATAATGAGCTGATCTATATTTCCATGCTCATGATCTACTGAAGCTCCAACCTTGGAATATCTTAAGATATTCAGTTTGTTGTAGAAAATCCCAATTTTTGGATATTACAGTGGTATCGAAGCTGCCATCTTGGCTCAGCTTGTGGATTTCAGATCCAATAAAAAGATAAGAAGAAGAGGAGAACAAAATTATGGAGAGGATGAGGTTACTCTCATCAATTTTCAGATCTAAGAAGAAATAAGAGAAATGAATTGACACTCCAAGAGGTTTTCAAGGAGGAGAAAGCTGCAGTGAAACCTATAGAAGGGTTCAAAGGAGAAAAGAAGACCCCAACACTTCCTATTCTCATATAGGAAGTGGACAGCAAGAAGGCCACTTAGAACATGAGATCCTAAGTGCATGTTTGGCGGAGTACAAGTGCCAACCTAGGGCTTCCAAAGAGACCCTAGATCTTCCTCAGCTTATCCAACTGAGAGAAGGGAGAAGGCCATGCAGCAAAAAAATGATAAGCGGCAATAGATTCCTATTGTCTACCTTTGATGTATCACCCTTATGCACATCAAAATCTTGGGTGATGAAGTTAGAAGCATTTTTCCTACTACATCCAGTAGTTGAGAAAGAGGCTGTGGAGATCTCAGCGCTGCACTTGGAGGGAGAAGCAAGATCTTGGTTTGACAGTAGGAGATCAAAGGAGGAGGAGTCCTCTTCTCCACTTGAGGGACCTAGTATTAACGTTGTCACACTCATGGAGGAGCGGCCACCTACATCAGTAGTTAAGGTAGCCATTACATTGGAGGGAGGAGCCCTTGCAGCCCTACAAGAGGTTCCCTCATCTCACCAAGGTATGGGAAGATTTCCACTTTTATCTATTGCAACAAATCCCTCTAAAAATTGTGGAAATTTGTCTTCATATGACCTAGGGTCAAACATTATTGCTGAGATAGAGCAGCGGAATTGCACTGCGCTGCAAGCTTGAATGGTTCAAGGGAAAGATGAACCATCATTCTCATGTATCATTGTTGAGTTTAACAAAACCCTTGAGGTTGGAGTGTAATCTTTTGGAGGATGTCATGAACTATGTCTACCATACAAAAGAACATAGATTCATCTTTGAGATGGGATATGAGGTAGAAACTATATCATTGGAGAAACTATCAGCGCTGCAAAACAATAGCAGTGAGGAGGCTTTGCCTTTATCACAATGGGATCTTGATGGATTCAATATGGTTATGGACATGAGATCTTCACTAAGGGATCTCCAAGAGAATGCATTCCAGCACTTCATGACATGCAAAGAAGAGGAACTGGTTGTGAAGCATGGTAGCCCACATTGGAAGAATGCCAAGATGAAGCTTGATGGGAGGCATCCACACTTGGATGAATGGAGGTGGATAGAGGGCAAGAGGTTGGTGAGCCACTTGCAGATCTATGACACAGGGCAGCAAGAAGCAAAGTTGCGTTGGCTACTCTTGAGAGAGTTTGGCCATCATGATGCATATCCTTTTCTGAAGGGTATGAGGAGGGAAGACACTTGGCAGGACACTAACATCATATGGCAGCTTAGGTGTTGGATGTATCATGTTGATTTGATCCTCTTCACATCAATCAACATATTTTCACCTCATGATTTGTATGATGGAGGTGTGTGAGGGCATCAAGAATCATTATTGTTGTGGCTTCCCTTGGGAGAGTATGGGAAGAAATTTCCCCATACTTTTCATGATATTTCCAGAGAGAAGGAAGGCACATTCATGGTGCAAGGAGGCTACCCTTCAGCATTGGAGGATTATGAGGGCCTTCCATGTAGGAAGAATATCTTCTCACATAGAAGCATGATGGTGGTTGGCTTCGGCATATGGAATGACAAAGGGGGGAGTCATGGAGCCTTATTACTAAGGCCTACAGCGCTGTCACATGGGAGTGTGTTCTTATTGATGGAGTGTTCCAAGGAGTCTAGGTATCCCTTCTTCTTGTAGATTTTTATGAGGAGATCCTCATGGGGGAACTTATACATGGACCTCACTTTTAGCCTACTCACCATGCATGGTAAGAAATACATGTATGTACTTGTTGATTACTCTATTGAGTATTTCTATTTTCTCACCATATCTAAACAGTGCATTGCTCCACAAGAGAGCAAGATTATTCATGGGTTTCGTGGTCACTTTAGGGCCAAATTTTTTAAGGTTGATAACCCATTTCCAAATGAATTTTGGCAAGTGTATTGTTTTTTTGTTTCCACATGACTTTGGGCAAGTGTATTGTTTTTTTGTTTATGTACATCTGGTATATAGTGTTGCTTGCTATCTTATAGTAGATACGCAAACATATACAGCTGGTAGCTCATTGGAAAACAACTTGCCACATGATTTTCTAAATCAGCAGTTGGAAATACTGCGCTGTATCCACCAAGGAGACCATGTGTATCATCCTCATTTGCACATAACCTTTAGCAACTTTCTGATTCGGATGACATATGGTAATAATGTTCCATTCACTTTGAATGTAATGGTTTGGGCCAGCATGATCCATAGTTTTGGAGAGGGGATCTTTGAGGATTCAATCTTTATATTGCCACTTGAGGGCAACTTGTTTGTAGCCCATGATCAACATGAACTCTACACTTATCATGAGTGGAGAGGAAGACAACATGGGATAGGCTATCCTGTCTACCATGTTAAAATTTTCAGCCCACCTATTCTACATGAGCCCAAGGTGGAAGAGATCCTTCATGAGTTTCCATCTGGGAGGGTGACTCATTTTGTTTGGTTGATAGCTTAGGGAGGGGATATTTAAATGGGGATGATGAATCCAAATATATATCAGCCCTCATTCCTCAATAGGACCTTCAAATAGCCCATTGTTGCCTCCATGGATGTTTCACTGTCACATGATGTCAGCGATTTGGAATGTTCACCAGTGGACAACGTATACACTTGGGAGGGGCAACTTGGAGATGTGTTGATGGAACAACACCTTGATACTTGGGGGAGTCTTATCATATGAGGATGATACAGGGGGAGAAGAGAAGGTTCTTCAGTCCTATATTTTCAGTTGCTTGAGGACAAGAAACATTTGAGAGGGGAGGACTGTAATATTCCAAAATTTGCACACAACAATTTGGAATATTAGATTTTTCTACTTTCACCTAGAAGAGGAATAAATGGGTAAGGAGGCCCATGAAAAATAAAAATATGAATAATTTCCACCTTAATAAGGAAGGGGATCACCTTAGGAGTTGGATTTTACACTTTCAGGTCTGAACAAGGGCAAAATATATGTGGACATATTCAAGTTTGACTAATTCAACATGCTTTCTTGAGGAGGAAGAGATCACCCAAGTAAACTAGCTCAATTTAAACAAGGATCGGCCTAGACACACATATGAGAACTGGATTGAAGACCCCTTAGTGTGAAAAGAGGCATTGCAGGTGGATTAGTACCAGTTGACCAAGTCAACAGCGCTGCTACAAGGGGGAGGAAAGCCAACAAGGACAACGCAGTTTTGAAGGAGGAATCTGTTATCACCTAATTTCGACCTTAGGCTAAAGGAAGGAAAATCAAGGTAACCTTAAACCACGCTCACCCTTGTAGCTAGCCCTACAAGGTCAGGAGAGGGCTCTCTCTGTGAAAAGATATTCAATGAAGTGTAACAACAAACTAATTTTAGGCTAGGTATAGTGATGGGAAATGTTTTAAATGAATTTTTCAGGGTTGTATGGAACAAATGGGACAGTTTGAAACTGGGGAATTAATAAAGATATGCAGCTCTGATTTGTGGGATCCATGTGGTATAAGTTTTAGCATTTGTTCTATCTTTTTTGCTCATATGTCAAATTGTTTATGTGTGCCATTCGTTCATAAACATCTTTGGTTGAATGCTTTCAAGATGGATAGGTAGAATTCATTATTAATGCTCTGCCTTGGGAAATAATTCAATATTTTGTGATTTCTTCTGTTTGAAATTATCCATCTTTTATGCCCTTTTCAACTCCTCACCAGTCTTACCATCCCATCATTATTTAAACTTAATTACTAAAATTTCCTGCCTACCTTGCCCCATGAAATACCCTGTATCTATAGTTTAATTCCCAGTTTCAAACTGTCCCATTTGTTCCATACAACCTTGAAAAAATCATTTAAAACATTTCCCATCACTATACCTAGCCTAAAATTAGTTTGTTCTTACACTTCATTGAATATCTTTTCATGGAGAGAGCCCTCTCCTGACCTTCTAGGGCTAGCTACAAGGCTGAGCATGGTTTAAGGTTACCCTGATTTGCCTTCCTTCAGTCTAAGGTCCACATTAGGTGATAACATTTCTGGCGACCATACTGGGGACACATTTAACAACAAAGATTGATCACCCCAGTAATATTTTCCTTGTAACTTTATGGACTCTGGATGATGATGTTCAAAGTTTGCTAGGCTGAAATAAAATTTTGTAAAGTAGAAATTTGACCACACTGGCTTCAAGAAGATACACAAGGGCCAATCCAGATCCAAATCCTCCCCTTGTGTTCAAAAATCCTAATCTCATTCCAAGAATAGTCAGAAGACAAGAAGGATCACTAAGTCCTAGACCAATTTTCAGATCTCATACTTGGCCCAATGAGTGGTTGTTTGTAGAAGATCTTTCTTTTGATGAGTGTTTTGAGCTTTCTTTGTTCAGAAGTAAATCTGAAACTACACTTGATGACACAGTTTCAGATCCATAATTTCTTGTAGATCTTGAAGTTCAAAGGGAAACTACTTCAATTGATGATTATATTTTGAATTCCCCTCAGTCATCTATCATTGTAACCAATATCCCTGAGCCTTCAAAGTCATTAGGAACAAAATTTTCTCTTAATTCATCAACATTCCCATCAGTCAATTCTCAGCATTCATCCCCTCCATCAACACCTCCCTTAAATTCTAGTAGCACAAACACTATTGTAAATCCATCTCGAGTCATGGCTGCCCAGTATGCACCCCTGGTTTTACCTCAGAATCTGAATGATATGCCTTCTGATTATCAAAGTAAAATTCCTATCTTTGATGCCATTCAGAGCATCATAGCCCAACAGCATGTTGATAAGATGAATGACTTTTTTTATCTTCATGAGGTAGAGGCAGAGAATGTAACCACAAGGTTGTTTTTGCAAAGTTTTGGAGGTGAAGTTAGAAAGTGGTTCAGAGCCTTGCCAGCATGCTCTATCTACACTTTGCAGAGTTGCATACACAGTTCTTAGACCGGTGGGAGGTAAAGAAAAACCCACTCCAAATTTTGTTTGAATATGAAAATATTAAGATAAATGTGGGTGAAACTGTACAGGATTATTGTCTAATATTTAATGTTGTATATAATGCTATTCCGGCTAATCTTAAACCCCCTGTGGGATTAGCCTTCGTCAATTTTCCAGATGGTTTCGATGTTGATATGGCATATCAGCTACGAGAAAGAGATCCTACCACACTCGAAGACATGCATAAGATAGTTGTGAGCGTAGAGGCAAATCTACTGGCCAGAAGAGCTCGGGCAAAGGCTGAGAAGAGAGTAACTATGAAAGAAGAAGCATCTCCTTCGGACAACAAGATGGATACTTTGATCCGAACAGTGAAAAAGATGGTTGATCGGTTGTTAATTCCAGACAGGCCTGAAGCACAAATCAGTATCCGCAATTCATAATTAAGCAAAGAGAACAGAGAGCGCGGGACCAAGCACCACCTCAACAACAGATCATAACCCCATTGCAGCAAAATTACGTTCAGGGAATAGAAACAGATGATGATGATGATCCTGTGATTGAAGCCAATCATTTCTTCACTACAGATGGTTCTCCCATCTTTCTCATAGAAGATGAAGAATACATAGCGATTGCAGACATTCAAAAAGATGAAGATTTCATATTAGCTAATGACACAGTGTTAGAAGAAGAGTCTGATGACTACCAAAGAGGATACATGAAATCTTTTTTGGCCCAACAGAAGAAGTATTCTTTGAGGAACAGAGATGTCCCAATTAGTCCCATTCAGAAGAGAAAAGAGCTCCAATTGAAAAATGATTCTTCAAATACTTAGAAAAAATGGAAAGAGCCTGCTGATCCTTCCCCCAGCAAGACATCTTCAGCGATTAACACTGCAAATGAAAAGAACCAGTAGAGCGTAACAAAGGAGAAAGTAGAGAAGAGAGATCCTCCCATCAAAGAGGTAGAAAAATTTTCTTCTTTAAATTTAGAAAATGAAATTTCTAAGCTAAAGGTGTCCATGCCCTTGACTGAGTTGCTGAAAAATAACACTTATAAACATCAGGTGTCTAGAATTCTGCAAATAGACTCTGTCTCAGATATGGTAAATTTTGAAGATGATTACCTTGAACTCATCTTTGGTCCAGCCATAGAAGATCAGTCAGAAGAAATCCCTTTTACCTAAGTCTTAGATTGCATGAGTTCATTTTACATAATGCTATGTTGGACTCTGGAGCCTCACATAATTTGATGCCCAAAGCCATTATGGAGAATTTGGGACTTGATATTACCCTTAAATACCATGACCTATATTCCTTTGACTCTGGTAGGTTCCATTGTATTGGTCTTATCAAATACTTGGTAGTATCTTTAGATCAAATCCCAGCCAATAATGTTTTGATGGATGTAGTTGTGGTCGATGTTCCACCACGATTTGGAATGCTTATATCCAGGTCTTGGGGTGCAAAACTTAAAGGAACCATGCAACTTGACTTCTCTTATGCCACCATTCTCGTGTTTGGTTAGTTGAGAAAACTATATAGGGAAAATAAAATGAAATACATGATCACTAGCAAAGAGAAGCCAGTTAATCATCCCATTAATGTAGTCCACACAGATTTAGAGTCTTTTGTATTATATTCAGATGGTGGTTTGAATGATGAAAATGTTCAGTTGGTAGAAGTAGATGAGATACCAAAAATTTCAGAAAATTTTAGGGAAGTCCTCAAACAGGAAAAGGATAAAGTAGCGAGCACTCCTGAGAGTCCTACCTGTCAGCAGCCAAAAGACAGTGAACAACATAAAGATGCATAAATCAGTCAAGATAAAGTAGAGAAAGAAGAAAATTTTCAGCATCTAGAAGGAGAAGAGGAAGGCCTATGGAGCATGGACTTTAATGGGGCTGTTGGTAAGGACGGTGCTGGTATTGGAATATGGATTTGAAGCCCTATTTTCTAGCCTGAAAAAGTTCCTAGTAATGTTAGAGTATGTGCTTACAAGTTGGCTTTTGACTGCTCTAACAATGAAGCAGAGTATGAAGCTTTAATTGCAGGTTTGAAAATTTTGAAGAAATTGAATGCAAAAAGGATTTCTGTCTATGGAGATTCAGAGTTGATAATCAAACAGGTCAAAGGAGAATATCAAGAAAAACATCCACACTTGAGGGCTTACAGAAACGCGGTCCTAGACATCTTGAGGACATTTTCTGAGTACACTTTGACAACAATACCCAGGATGCAAAATATTATTGCTGATTCTCTTGCCACTACAACAAGCAATTTGAAAATTCCAGTGAACTCCAGCAACAAATTTGAAATTTATTTCAAACATAGGCCTATTGTTCCGGACAATTTAAGGTATTGGCAAGTGTTTTGGGATGACAATGAAATTAATGCTTTTTTGTAGAGTGAAGGAAAATTCAAGGATACTCCCATAGAGGGTGATTATGAGGTTGATGATCAAGAAATTGAAGCAAATCAGATGGACATATTGCAGCTAAAGGACAATGTAATTCCTAGAGGTCTCATACCTTTAGAGGAAATTTTTGATTAGGATGATGTTGCAAAGAAACCAAGCTTGGTACCTATTGAGAAAGGAGTTGAAGATGTTAATCTTGGAACGGATGACAAGCCCAAGCTTGTAAAGTTATCAAAGGCATTGACCCCTGAGGTAAAGGAACAATATGTTAAATTGCATTCTGAATTTTCTGATGTGTTTTCATGGGATTATTCAGATTTGAAGGTGTATGACAAAAACATAATTCAGCATACTATTCCCATTAAGCCCGATCAGAAGCCATTTAGATAGAAGTTGAGAAGACTCAACCCAAAGCTACTCCCATCCATTGAAAAAGAGGTAAACAGATTGTACAAAGCTGGTATCATAGTTCCAATTAGATTTTCTAATTGGATTTCAAATTTGGTCCCGGTACGTAAAAAGACAGGAGAGATAAGGTTATGCATAGATTTTCAGAATCTGAATAAAGCATCTTTAAAAGATAACTATCCACTTCCGAAGATGGACCATATTCTGCAAAGAGTAGTTGGAGCATGAAGAATGTCACTACTCGATGGCTACTCAGGCTATAATCAGATCTTGGTGCATGAGAAAGACCAAGACAAAACTGCTTTCACAACACCCTGGGGAACTTTCTAGTATGCCAAAATTCCATTTGGACTGAAGAACTCTGGGGCTACTTTCCAGTTAGCGATGGACATTGCTTTTGCCAATGAAAAGGATGTTTTTCTAGTTGTTTATTTGGATGATTTGACAGTGTTTTCTGGTTCTGATGTTGAACATTTGCACCATTTGAGGGTTGTGTTTCAGCGATGCAGAAAGTTTGGGATTTCTCTCAATCCAAAGAAAATTATGTTTGCTATGGATGAAGGCAAGCTGCTAGGTCATATCATCTCTAAAGATGGTATTTGCATTGATCCATCTAGAGTAGAGGCAATTCGGCGCATAGACCTTCCACGGAACAAAAAGGAGATTCAAGCATTCAATGGTAAGATGAACTTCTTGCGTAGATTTATACCCAATTTGGTTGAACATTTAAGAGAAATGACTAATATGTTGAAGAAGGATAGCACTGTCAAATGGAGTGAGGAGGCTATCAAGTCCTTTAATATGGTAAAGTTTTCTTTTTCCAATGCCCCAGTCCTGATTGGTCCTGATTACACTCAAGATTTCATTATTTTTTCATTTTCATCGGAGCATACTATGGCTGCGGTTTTGATGCAAAAGAGAGATCAAATTGAAAAGCCAATTTCATTTTTTAGTAGGACTATTAGAGATGTTGCCTTGCGGTATAATATTATTGAGAAACAAGCGTTGGCTCTTACAAAGGCATTGAAGGATTTTAGATTTTAGATTCTATATTCTGCATTCACATACTATAGCATATGTTCCTAATGTAGCAGTAAAGGATGTGTTGATGTAAACTAATCCAGAAGGTCGAAGAGGTAAGTGGCTAGCAACAATGTTGGAATATTATTTGGAGATCAAGCCCACAAATTCGATCAAAGGACAAGGCTTGGCAAAGCTAATGGCCCAATTAAACCTGCGTTCTTTGGATATAAACCTCATAACAGCAATGTCAGAAGATGAAGATGAAGGTTTTCTTGTTCCAATTTCAGACATTTTTCTACAATCCCCATGGTATTCAGATATTGTTTATGTTCTTCAGCATCTTTCACCACCTCTAGGAATGTCTAAAAGAAAAGGTAGATCGCTGAAACTTAAGTCTGCTAAATACTATATTTTAAACAGTTCTCTTTATTGGAAAGATCCAGGAGGTATTCTACTCAACTGTTGGGTTGAAGAAGAAGCTCAGAAGGTAATGCATGACTTTCACAAAGGTGATTGTGGTGGTCATTTGTTTTGGAAAACTACAACTAACAAGGTGTTGAGAGCAGGATATTACTGGCCCACTTTATTTTTAGATTTGTATAAAACAATGATGAACTATCATGAGTGTCAAGTTTTTCAAGGAAAAAGGAAATTTCTTCCTCTTCCTTTGAAACCAGTTGCAGTAAATGCTCCCTTTCAGCAGTGGGGACTTGGTTTCATAGGAGAAATCCTTCCCACATCATCAGCACAACATCGATGGATCTTGATAGGTACAGATTACTTCACTAAATGGATTGAGGCCATTCCAGCAAGGCATGCAACTGATACGGTAATTATTCAATTTTTACAGTCAAATATCTTATCTTGTTTTGGCTGCCCTCACAAAATTATAACAGATAACGCAGCAGCATCCAAATCTAAGAACATGGTGGATTTCTACGACAAATATACTATTGTGTTGGGCCATTCAACAACGTACTACCCACAAGGCAACGGCCTGGAAAAATTGTCGAATAATTCTCTGATAAACATAATCAAGAAGATGTTGGAGGCAAAAAAAATAAACTGGAATCGAAAGCTCATCAACGCGTTATGGGGAGATAGAGTCTGTAGTAAGAAATCCATAGGTATGTCACCCTTTGAATTGGTTTATGGTACTGATGTTGTCTTCCCTACATCGCTTACAGTTCTGGTCATGAGATTATTGCAAGAGGTTGGTAGTGAAGAAGATGATAATCAACGAAGGATCAATCAGATGATCCACCTTCAGCAAACAAGAGAGGAAGTGTCTCAGAACGCTAGTCAGTTGTAGGAGAAGATAAAGAAGATCTATGACCATAAGACCAAAGCAGAAAATTTTCAGTTGGACGATGTGGTGTTGCGATGGGATGCACGAAATGAGGACAAAGGGAAGCATGGTAAGTTCGAGAACCTGTGGAAAGGACCATACAATATTTCAGCATACAGGGGAAAGAATCTTTTCTTGCTCTTAGATTTGGATGGCCAAGATTTCCTTGTAGGAGCAGTGAATGGTAGGCTTTTAAAGCACTAACACTATTGAAGATAATGGATCAGAAACTATGTCACAAATCATTGTATATACCATGTTATTTTTGGTCAGATTTCAAGTACACTGTCATTGAAAGTTTGGGGCCCGAGTTGAAGGCCATAAAACTTAAATGATATGTGTAAATTTTGGTTTTAATATAGTTTTTAGTCTTAGTATTGAGTTAGAGTCAGTCTGCATTGTGTCGTTTTTCAGTATTTTTGACTCCATGCCCAATGGATAAGGCTACTTGGTCCATGATGTTCTTGGCACCTCCAAAGAGCTACCATCCCCATTGGAGCCAATGTTAGTGTCAGTCTAGTCATACTGCCATCAGTGATCAAAATTACTCTTTTGCATTTGCATATTAGGAGTCTCATACCATAAATTTTCACCATTCCATTAGGTCATGAATTCATTGATGGTAGTGGTTTTTCATCAGTTTTTCCTCATGTGAAACTTGATGATTCTCCTCTCTATGGTCTTTATTCATCATTCACTTTCACTCCCAAATCCATATTATTAGGTCATAGGGTTGGTATCATTAGGTTCTAGGGTCTCACCATGGTCAAATTAATGAGTAAAGTGTCAATAAATATTAGCAAGGTCATGAGGAAGTAAAATAAACTCAAAGTCACAGCATCTGGGAAAAATCAAAGAAATTTTCTATTGAGCTTGATGTAATTTTCGCCTCAAAATCATGTTTTGAGGTGAAAACATGATACTTTTCTTTTATTATCATTTATTATGTAATTATATATCTTCATATGGAATAACTTACACTTCAGAGGCTGTTATCTCCACAAATCCACCCCCTGCCTTTCAGAGGAGCTTTCCACAGCATTTTCAGTATCAAATCATGTTCTAAGTATGTCAATCAGAAAGAGCCTGGAAAGAGCTTTCCAATGGTATATTATACTCTCAAAACTGACTCCTGGATTGAAATTTATGCCTAAGTGAATAAAGCTCCCCTATAGCCCAACCCTTCCCCTTTCCCCATTTCTTCCTTAAACTTTATTTCATAAAAGTTTAATGTTTTTCTTTATAAAATCCCTTTTTCCCTATCCGATTGCATAATTTCATTACACAAATTCCTTTGACCCATAAAGTCCGATGCGATTAAGTAACCCCTTTTCCCTCATTTTCCCTTAAACTTTATAATAAAATTTTAAAGTTTTTTTTATTATAAATCCCCTCTTCCAATTGTAATCACACTATACAAAGTGCACATCCCGATCGACCCTTCTGATTAAAAAAACTTCGATGCGATTGATCTCATCCAATCACATCCGGACCGTTGATCTGATCAATGATCTGATGGCCCACAAGTCATCGCTCCGTCGCAATCACATTCCTCGCCACTATGTGTTAAACCCTTCTCACCTCTGATTGATCCTGCTCGATTACTTCCCAACTGTTGATCTCCTTAAAGATCCGATGGTCCATATGTAATCGCATCGCATCTCTGCAGTTTCCCCGCGCCCATAAAAGTTCCGATGTGATTGACTCCCGATGCACCTCCCTTGATTGCGTTTGCACCATCGATCTGCCTTTCCAATCCGATGGCCCACAGCCAATTGCACCATCGCAATCGGCCATTTCTGCTGTTCTAAACTCCCGCTCCGTTCGCCTCCTGATTTCCGATTGCGATTACTCTCCCAAGTCCCACCATTAAACCTTCCGCCCCGCTTCATGAAAAAGGGTTTTTCCTTTTGTAAAGTGTGAAAATTCATTTTAAAAATATTTCTTAAAGTGTTCTATCACATCGCAAATCTTTAAATCCGTTACTCTGCTATGCGTTAACCCCGTTCCCCATCCGATTGCGATTGCAATTCCCCTTTGGGCCCCACTTAAATCTTCCGCCCTTTTCAATGGAAAATGGGTTCTTCCCTATGTAAAGTCCATATTTCATTCATTTCGGTTTTATAAATACTTCCTCCCCAATCGCAATCGGTGAAATCCCTTTGTGTAATACACCCACCCTGAGCCCCAATTGCGATTGCGCTTTACTCCCCGGTCCCACCAAAAGCCCCCACTCTTTTCATTGAAAAATTGCTTTTTCCTTTGTAAAAACATAAAACTCAATTTATATAAGTTTTCAAAGGATTTCTTCCATTTCTCATTTCATCACCCTTTGTTCAATCGCATCGCAAGTTTTGTCATGAGTTAACATTTCAATATGCCCACTCCTCTCCCCCTTTGATCCCCGATTGTGATTGCGATTGCCCCCTTCCCCTTACACACTAATCGCAATCACAAGTTTCATTTGCATCTCTCCCTTGTGTGATACTCATTTCCCTCTTCCGATTGTGATTACGATTCGGGCCCGCCTCCTTTCCTTTCCCTCTTTTTCGTTCAAATGGGTCTTTTATTCACTAAGTGGCATAATTTCATTTTTTGATTAGTTCCAAAAGGAATTTTCTTCCAAAGTTAGTTTTCTTCAAAGGATAAAAAAAGGAAACAGTCAAAGGCCGAGAAGCTAATTATGAAGCACATAGAATCATTCCAGTTTGTCTCCTCCTCTATTTAAAGAAAATGTAACAGTGAATCTCCAGATGGTCAAAAATGTGTTGTTGTTCCTTCTTTTCAGGAGCAGATCGTTGATCTTTTTCCATGTTCGGATTCTAGTGAAACAACTCCCTCTTTCTGTGGATCTATTTCCTCATAATTCTGGTCTATTTAATGTAATTTCAGCCACTTGTAAGCAGTCAGTAAGTAAGGGAACAATGTGGAAATCAAGGAGGATGCTCTGCACTCCATTGTAACAGTTTGACAGGGAATTAATAAAGATATGCAGCTCTGATTTGTGGGATCCATGTGGTATGAGTTTTAGCATTTGTTCTCTCTTTTGTGTTCATATGTAAAATTGTTTATGTGTACCATTCATTCATAAACATCTCTAGTTGAATGCTTTCAAGATAGATAGGTAGAATCCATTATTAATGCTCTACCTTGGGAAATCATTCAATATTATGTGATTTATTCTGTTTGAAAAGGATCCATATTTTATGCCCTTTTCAGCTCCTCACCAGTCTTACCATCCCATCATTATTTAAACTTAATTGCTAAAATTTCCTGCCTACCTTGCCCCATGAAATACCCTGTATCTTTGGTTTAATTCCCCAGTTTCAAACAGTCCCATTTGTTCCACACAACCCTGAAAAATTCATTTAAAACATTTCCCATCACTATACCTAGCCTAAAATCAGTTTGTTGTTACACTTCATTGAATATATTTTCACGGAGAGAGCCCTCTCCTGACCTTGTAGGGCTAGCTACAAGGCTGAGTGTGGTTTAAGGTTAACCTGATTTGCCTTCCTTCAGCCTAAGGTCCAAATTAGGTGATAATAGAAGCTTCACTAGGAAGTCACCTCAACAATGTGTGGGGTCTGGGGTGAGGAGGCTCACCAAAGATAAAAAGGAGGGCATAGCATCAAGGAGATCATTGAGTATTCAACTATCTTTGGTATTTCGACTACTTGCATGCTTCAGCTATTTATCTATGGTTGTAGCACTGCTTAGTGCAAAGAATTTCTGTGCGGGAATTCCATCCCATTCTTGGATCAGCTTGCTTAAGGGATCTCAAGGAGGGTTTTGAGCTTCAATTCCACCATCTGGCTTAGGGAAAAAAACCATTAACATCTGAAGTACAGTTACCTTTAGAAACTGCATCTTTTATGCAGGGGCAGCAGCAGCAGGGTTGCACCCTTAGATTTTGTGCTAGTCTTTGAGGAGGAGGTGTTTATTTTCCTCCGGCATATCTAATAAAGAGGGCCTAGGGCCATTTTCTGTATTATTCAGATATTTTATGTTATATTCAGCCATTATTAATACATATTTGCAGTAAACTGTGTTATTTTCTGTAGTGCTGCTTTTTTTACATGTATATTTCCGGAAACCCTTGCTGGGTGTCTCATTCTTTGTGTAAAAGAGGTTAAACCTCCATTTCTCTACTATTTTATTAATATAATCTCCAGATCAGTCTTATTCCATCATTTTCTGTAGAAACACTCATGAGAATTATGCTCTCACAGTCTTCAGAAATTATGTTGTGGAGGAGACATGGGATCAGGGTGTTTTGTTTTTAAGCTATCTTGAGCTAGGGAGATCTGTTTAGTGTAGCTAGATTCATTTGTTTCACCTCCAATTCTGCAAGGGTTGTATATTGTATAAAATAAGGTATACAAGTCCCAATATCCACTTTTATTGCATTATTTGCTGAAGATATATGTTTTATGCCCTATTATAGGCCATATTCTGGCTAAGGTTCTTACATCTACTGGTGAGATGTTATTTTACATCTAATGAGCTGCTCTATATTTCCATGCTCATGAACTGTTGAAGCTCCAACCTTGGAATATCTTAAGATATTCCATTTGTTGTAGAAAATCCCAATTTTGGGATATTACATAATTTGATGTTTTAATCAAGCCATATGATCATTATTCTATGTATGATTATTTTCATTCAACTTATCATTCTTCCATTAGCCAATCCAATGAGATTTGTTTTGCATCCTTTGATCTTCATCACTTAACATCTCTGTTACGGGAAAAGCTACCCTAAGGCCTGGGTTGAAAGACCTAATAGAGCAGAGGGCATGTAACCACAAGAAGCACTCTAATTATGAGTTTTAATGCTAGAACTATAAAAAGGATGATAAAAAACCTTAACCGTGGGTCCTTTGTTTGATTTCAATCCCACAGGGTGCAAACCCTCTGCTACTCCTTGTGATCCAGAACCTAAAAATCAATCTAAATAGAGCACAAAAACTAGTTGAACATCATATATATCCTAGATGTTAGCATGTTAGCATATATAATCTCATAAAGATGACATGAAATAAAAAATATTATTCAACATGTATAAGAGACATATAACACAAAAGACATCAAGAACATGCCACAACTTCTTGTATTGATAACACGAATAGAAAATAGTGGAGAAATCACCTGAAATCTGCCAAGGCTTTGAGTGAAACCGTCCTCTGGATCTGTCCAGCCCTAGCCTCACAAAACTCCTTCCATAAAGGGTGCACAAAGGATTTCACATAAAATGGGAAGTGATCATCACAAGGAAACAAGGGTTTCTTGGACCTGGGAAGTGCAAAAGGCACATGGAAATATCATACTTGATTAGGGCTCTAACAGGCTATAATATCAATAGCATTCTCTCTCTCTTGTTAGGCCATTCCCTTGAGGTGTGTTTATAATCCTCAATTTTTTTTCTTCAGTTGGGGAATAGTTAGGCCATGGGTTGGGGTAGTTAAGTTATAGGAAAAATCGTAAACCTCATCTCTTTATATATTTTTACGTAGCTTAGCTATGGATTGACTCGCATGTGCACATGGAAAAAAATGCACAGAGTCGCGTATGGATTTTAAAATACTATTTTTTAGAAGTGAGATCAAGTATGAATGGAAGGGTTGCCCAATGCCAATGTATAAGTCATCAAGTACATAGAGGTGCTAAATGATGTTATAACAATCTCACTTTTCAGATACTTGTCAAGAAGTTGAGGCACATCGACCTTTGATGATGGTTATGTCAAGTCATCATTGTCTCAACATGACTACTAAATCTGATCAGATATATTTTCCCCAACACAATTCCCATCGTAATCGCATGCCTATAATTGAAAAATAATATTTTCTAAGATTTCGGGGTTTTCAAGAGGGTCATCATGAATTTTACAATCCAATCATCAAATGTTTGGAATAGTCTTATATGGAGAGCTCCATCACAAATAACAAGTTTTGATTTTTCCGTATGCCTCCTAAGGATTTCGGTGTGGATGGAGACACATTCGCAAGAAGCTTCAAAGATTGGTTGAATAATGGTTTTTATCAAAGAGGTAAAAACATAAACTGGTTAGAAGTGGTGGCTATGGCCTATCTTTCTGTTGATAGGAAATACCTTCAAATTTTTGTGCAAGCTATTCAAATTCTTATCTTTTATGTCGCACATTAATTTATATTTGTTTTAATTGTTTGCATATTTTTGGATGCAGGTCGAGAAAGGTTATGGTGGTTGCATTGGAAATTCCATTATACATGACCCCGGCCTTTTAGCTGGTTAGGTTAGGAGTAGGTCTAGTTGAATTTTATTTTACCTACATGTCCATCCTACATTCATTCCCTATAGTTCTTCTTGTGTTTTCTAGTTTTGGTTTCCCATCGTGTTTTTCTTTGGTCATTTTCTGTCTTTTCTTCTAGTTTTATTTCCTTTTTGTGTGTTGTGTTTCCTATGATTTCTATGAGCTTGTGCATGAATATGCTCTTTTGGCATGAAAGGCAATGTGGATAAATTATAAGCGAGTCTTGTGACACTTAAACATTTGGTTAGCCTTTGGTCCATCTTGCTTGTGTTGGTTATGTGTTTTGGTCGACGAAGTTCCGATGGAAAATACAATCTATCTATAAGGAGAGTTTTGGACAAACCATGAACTCATGTACATTGATAAATTGTGTGCCGATATGCGGTTCTTTATGTTTTAGTGTTTCATGCTTATCCAATCAATAGAAAAGGATAAGGGGAAAATATAAACGAGAAAAACTAAATCATAGGTCTCTATATGCTTCTTTGAAGGAAAAACCTCTTCTTCTCCCAATAATTCAAGATCCCTCTTCCTCCCAAAATAAATAAGTGCCAATGCACAGTCCTCTTTAAATAAATAAATAAAGGTGAAAGAAGATAATGGCTTCCTTTACAGAGAGGTGAAGCAAGAAACTTCATCGGGGTATTGTTAAGGCTCGTTGGAAGTAGAGCAATGTCTTTTTTCCTATAGTGACTCTGTCGAGTTACTATCTAGGCCTACTCGCAGCGAAGCAATACAAAAGATAAAAAAATTAACTCTAAAAATCTTAAACTCACAAGTTTAACCACCCTTACCAACTTGATTCATTTTGATAATGTAGAATTTTATGTTGAGTTGAATCGAGAGAGCATGATGGGGACTATCTGTTCATGGGGTAAGTGGGGAAATGGCAGAAACCTGCACGATGAATCAACACCCCCCGAAGAACCAAGGCCCTGCACGAAAAAGGTTAACTAAGATAGAGAAGCTGGAGATTCTACTAGTGTGTCTCCAAGTGTTGTATTTGCTACAACACCCTCCAAAATGTTTTCTTATAACAAATTTTGGAGCCTTCCTTGGTCTTGTTCATCATCATCACAAATTTTAAAATTCATTTTATTTGTTATCTTACGATATTGTGTTTCCTTTCACAAGTTTGGAGAAGTTTTGTCTTTTGGAATGTTGGCTATTGATTTGTGTGTATGATCATGCTTTGTTAGTTCAAGGAGGTCACCTTTTGTGCAAATAAGTTTTTATAATCTTTTAAGTACCCATCGAACTCATTTCTAAAGTTTTGAGCACTGTCACACAAGTATTGTCACGGTCGTCGCAAAGTGTACCTTTGGGGTCACACTTGTCATAACGAATTGTAAAGTTGTCGCATGAAGGGAAATGCTTTTTTTATTTATTTCATGGATGATATATTTTGATTTAGTAATCAAATTATTATAAGTGTGCGATCACATTCAAAGTTTCATCATCATTCACACAGATCTCACCGATCCTGCACTTAGCCATTTTCAGAAATACTTCCCTACCAAGAAACCTATATTCACCCAGCCTTACCTAAGCTATACACTATGTAGCATTAGTCCTATATCTATGACCTTGCTACTTGCAACTGTGTAATTTGCAGTTCTTGCCTCTAAGGACTGCCACACTGCATAGTTTCTGTGACCAAACCCTGATTGTGACCTCCTGAATTGCGCAGTCATGACCCCAAGCCTAGATTAAACTACGCACTTCGTAACTAAAAGCCTCAGTCTCATTCCTTGAGCCTTGAACTGCTCAAATTCATAGTAGCCTAACCTCCCTTGACTCCTAGAACTGCGCAGTAAGCTCTCTGAGTGTCCATCTCCTCAGCCTATCTCACTGGATCTAGAAACTACGCAATATTGTTCCTCATCAGTACATGAACTGCACACTACATATTATAAAGGCTCAAGGCTTCATTAGCCATGCATGAACTATGAAACTACGCAGTCACTAAGCCTCTCTTCCTAGCCTGTCACCTGTTCTCAGCTCATTTTATGGATTAGAATGTATCATCTTAGGTTAGGGGTTTTCATATTGATGTTTCCTCTTCGTGAGTGAATTGTAGGAATAGGTAAACTATAATGTCATGGAAAGATGATGAATAATGAGAATAAGGAGGGAATCATGCTCAAAGACACTCTTGCGGTTGATCTTACAAGCTGATCTATTAGGAGAAAGAGAAAGGACACTAGTTTGTGACAACTATCCAAGAATTGAGATCATTAAAGACCCCTTATCACTAAGGCATGTGGAGGTGAAAAGGAAATATCCTTAATGAAGACACTCAACACTTAGCAACAACAGTGGCATGATATTGCCACATCACCAAGGATTCAATGTCAGCAATTTCATGTCATGTCATGTCATGAGTGGTCATATGGCACATCACTAGTGCATGCCATGTATATTGTATTCAAAATGTATTGTAACATGGAAGTATAAAAGGAATCACATGGAATGTAAAGAGTCATGTAAGTTTAAAATTCATAAGAAATCAAACAATAATCATGGTAGTAAAAGAGTGACCCTTGGTTATATATCATTCCATCATTGTATGAGCAAAGGAATTTTCACCTTGGCTCCACCAGCAAGGACTTTGAGAGATAAGCTACTTCTTTTGTGGAGCAAGGAGTGGCTCCAACTCTCCACTACTGGAGCTAGTGATGTTCATTGTACATATGTGTCTAGGAAATTTTACTTAATAATGTAAGCCTTCAAGGCCAACATGTTCTTCATGCATGAATTATGAATGTTTGTAATACTATTCTGTGAATATTTGTATTTCGTGTTTTCTTTCACATGTACTAAGGTAATTGAACTATTTTGGTTATTTTAGTGCTTCTATTATTGAGAATGTGTTGTAATGGTTGTTATTATTGTCCCATCATTGTGGAATATTCTGCAAGATATTAGATATACCTTTCTCATTCATTTGTTGTAATGATTTCCGCATCCCTTGTGGACTATTCTGTTGGATGTTAGACGGATCCTTCAGTTCATGTGTGTATATTCTTGGGTGGTAATATTAACTTTATATTATAGGCTCACTTCTCTCTCTCCCCTGTGGTACAAGAAACTTGACACACATATGATCAAACACTCACCAAGAACACCCCATTTATTTTTTAATGCGCATGTGCACTCCTCTCTCTTGCTAACAGTTAGGATTATGGAAATATGTAACAATACATGGAAACTAGGCCGATATTCCACGTAGGGCTCCTACTCCAAACGGTGTGAGGTCTAAATGGTACTTGACATCAGGGAGACCCCTTGGTTGATGGATTTCCAGCATCTTCAATAGAAGGAAGAGATAAGAAGTTCCAAAGAAGAAAATGGCTGAATTAGCCAATCACAAGAGAGACTTGCTAGGGCACATGGGAAACAAGCAGAAATTGATACAATTATCCTTCAAAGCTTGCCATAGTTGTAGAGAAAAATATCGCTTAGAATTGGTCATGGACAAGAGGATAGAACTAATGGATCATATGGTAGCAGGTCACATGGTGGGAATATATTAGATAGAGATGACATGGTTAGATATGGCATATTCTTGGATACACCTGATAAACAAGGCAATGGAGATGGGATTTACTTTGGTTCTAGTTCAGACATGTATCATGGTCATCATTGTTATCATCCATACAGAAGGAATGAGAGAGGATATTTTCCAGATGAGTTCAAGAAAGAAAAGTAACCTAACTTTGATGGAGAAATGAATAAGTCAAAGGATGCAAAAGCATGATTTCTTGGGATGAATAATTTCTTCGGATTGCATGATTACTCTGTAATAACTCTAGTAATTCTAAAGTTGTGAGATTTTTTGTTTTTAGTCAAAGAATACTAGAGGTAACCACAAACCTACTTCAAACTCTAGGATCTAGCCTTCCTAGGGTTCAGAGAGGGCTCTCTCTTTAAAATTTATCTTTGTTTGATTTGTAAATGTTAGGCTAGTTATGAATGGGCAGTTTTGGTTTGGTTTTAATTGATTTGGTGGGAAAAATCAATTGAAGATATGGATAGTGGGAAATCTACTTGTCCATTGAGCTATGGAGTCTAAATCTACCTTCATTATTGATCTGTCCTTCATTCTGATTATTAGGAGCTGATTCATTTATGATCATTGTTGCAGTATCTACATTAGTTTTTGGTGCACCTGTATCATCTATATCAATTGTCACCTTCTCTTTACTAACTAAGCTTAGCTTGGGCCTTTTGTTGTAGATTATCTTGAATTTAGTCTCAGTTGTAGTTTCTGCAACATATGCTCCTTCTTCCCTGATTATTTTGGTGGATGTCTCTGGTTTTTTGGAAATTTCCAAAGTGTGACTAGTATCCCTTTGGTTCATTACATCTATTAAGGTGTTTTCAACCCACTCAATCTGATTAGCAAACTTCTCTATTTCTGGTTTGATTCATGGATAAAGGGTGTTAATTTACATTTAACCCTTAGTTTACTCAAGATCCCTTGTGGATCATAATTCCATGGGAAACTTTGTTAAAATTTGAATTCCAATAATTGTTTAGTTACCTCTTTCTCTGCATCCCTGTGATTGCATATGAATGGCCCTATCTGATTCTTTAACTTGAATTGGGTTTTCTTCTTAGCTGCCATGAAATTAATAGAATCAGAATTAAGGATCTTCCCGATATACTCTAAGGCAAAGATCCGCATTGAAACATGCTTGGGAAACTTGTAAGGTAACAAGCTTGACCCAAATACCCTGATTTAAGTATGCTTCTCATATGGGTACCAATCACCAACCTTACTCTGTTATGAAAACTGCAAAATATTTTTCATTTCCTCATTAATTCTTGGCTGCTCTGCTTTGGTCAAAATTGTTATTACTGGATGCAAAAATAACTCTGAAAAGTCTGAATATGTGAAATCTGTGCGTTCTTTTCTGAGCAATGTAGTCCAAAAAATGACAGATAGAGGATTTCCCTCTATGTCAAGTTTTTTTAAAGTAACTGGAAATTTTTCTGATTGAAAATATAGAAACATATGGAAAAGGAAGGAAGTATATCTGAATACTCCTTCAATTGGAAAATTGGTCAGCTGATAATGGATGTTGTCTGCAATGAAACTAGCATAGTAAAAAATTACTGATGGAGGTTGCCCTGGGGTAAAGGTGGATAGGAACCCCAAGATGGATTCATCAGTATGCTCATCAGTAAAATATCCAAGGATGAAGGAGAGCATGGAGATTATATGTCTAGAACCTTCTGGGAATTTGTCAGTAGAATATGGGGGATTTATCTTTGGAATTTCTACATGTGAGGGCATGAATGTCTGAAAAGTCATGAATTTCTTGGGAAAATCTAGGCTAATATACAGCTAGGTTAAGGCCTCTATGGATAGAGGGACTGCTTGGGGATCATGCTAAAGTTGTAACATTTGGTTGATATATTGAGTAGTGATAGTGAAAAGTATTTCTTTATCAGCATTTATTATGGCTCTTTGATCAAGTACATAATATTTCTGACATAATCTGATAATTTCTTGGCCTGGGTGAGTTAATGGAACCACATATTTGGGCAAATGAGATTCCCAAATATGGATTTCTTCTTCCTTTTCTAGAGATTTTTCAAAACACCAGTTATGGATATCTATCAAGTTAAATTCCACAATAGGATCAGCTATCTTGTAATCGATATCAGCTAGAGGGATGTGTTCAACATCAACAATAGGTGGTTGAAGAGGATTTACCACTATGACAGTCTTAGAAGTGAGAGCAGGGGTTGATTTAGGTATTTTGGAACCCTCGGGTTTGCTTGTACTCTGCTTTTTAGGCATTTTTGGGCTACTTCTGCAAGTTTAAACAATTTTCAGAAGTAATTTAATTTAGCATAGAATATTTTGGAATAATTTGGTGAAGGATGGCTTTTTCTTTGGGCTTTCTTTCCAAATAGGTCTGTGAAATAATTTTATAGGTTTTTGACTGGTTTAAAACATAAAAACAAGGGTTTCCTGAGTACTTGACTGAGAAATAGGGCTTCAAGGTACCTGCAGAGGTTTCCTAGCTTATTTCAGAGTTTGAAATAGATCTTTAAACTGTGAAAACTCTCCAAATCACTCCAAAATAGCTCACAGTAGAGAAACAAGGTTTCTGGGAAAAATTTGCTAGAGTTTGGCTTTTTTTTGGGATTTTTTGGCATTTTATTAATCAATTTCTAAAACTTTGGGACTGTTTGTTCTTTAAAAGGTCTTTAAATTGATTGCAAGTTCAAATTTTTTTAGAAAAATATGTGTTGTAATGCAGGTATATGATCTTCATAATGGTTTCTAAGCTTCCAGATCAGTTAATGGCTTCAGTGAATTTTTTGGAGCAATGTGCAGCTCCTCAGCAGTCTTTAAAGGTTACCAGGTAAATCTTGGAGGTTTAGGGCGTAAAAATGGTGGAAAATGGCTTAAAAAAGAGTGTTTTACAATCGAGGAGGTTGTGCAGAGGGTTTAGGTTTAAAGCACAAGAAGATAGATGAATGAAATGCATTTACAAAGGTTTATTATGCATTTTTGTTGTATTAATATGGCATTGAATGAAGGTCACATCAGGAAGGAGGAGCGGTTTAGGGATTCAAATGGATATAAAACCAGTGGTTATCGCGCAACAACTGCGTGGTAAGTAGTTTTAGACTCAACCCATGCGATCCAGTAAGGAAAGGCCATGTGGAGGAGAGAGGTTAATAGGAAACCACCCATTTCGTGCAGCTTTGGCGTTTGGGTGGTCGCGCATCTTTTTCATGTGATATCAGATCTGTGCCATCGGATTTGGAGTTCATGAGCGAATGACTGAGATTAGCTTTGGAGTTGCAATGGATTAGGGGTGGGGCCGAGGTGTGTTATGCGGTGGGATAAAACATTATAAAAAATGCACTTGAACAAGGTTTTTAAACCTTAGGCCTTGTATAATATGTGGCGAGTAGGGTAATGTTTTTATTTTAATTTTTTTTTAATAAAACATTTGCAATGGATCAATCAGGGTATAGGCAAGGATCAACATTTTTATTTAAAACATTTTTGAAATTTTTTAATAAAACATATGGGGGAGTCGGTTTATTATATTATATAGTTTTAAACCTTTTGAATAGTTTAAAGACTATAGGGGCAAGATATTTCAATAAATATAGGATTAGACCAAAGGGTTTATAGGCGGGGTTTTTTATTTTATGCATGTGGGGATAATAAACTATGGTCTAAACATTAAAATAGTGGGTTTGGGGGGGTTAATTTAAACATAAGGGTTTTAATATATATGGGAGGGTAAATTAGGGATTTAATAAAAATAGGTTAAAAGTTAATATGAAAAGGGTAGTGAAATGGAAATAAAACACATATTATCTCTAAGTAGTGTAAAAATAAAGCATTGCCCATTTTTTATATTACTTCACTAAAACTTAGGATAAATGTATTTTGAGGGTTTTATGAATGCTTTTGAAGGGATTGAAGTTAATTATTTTAGGGTTACAAGTTTACTAAGTAAAAATGTGTCTTTACTTAGAAAAAGGGGGTTTTAATGTATGAATGAAGGGTGAATGATGATAAATGTGGGTTTAACATAAGAACTCAATATTTTTTAACTAACCAGTCATTGAGCCTTGGGTCTGGTCCCAAAAAAAGTCAGAGAAATGCTCTGAGCCTGTTTGACTGATAGTTTAGAATACTGAATACTTATAGGGGAGGGGAAATTAGTGGCTTTTCCTGATGATGATTTATTACATGCTTACTCAATTGATTTCTACCTACCCGGCTTTATTTCTAATATTTTTTTCTTCATTTTGTAGGTGCATTTAGGCTTGCAACCTTAGAACATTTTTCTTTCAAAGCATAAAACTATCTAATTCTACCTTATTTTATCCAAGGGCTCAAATTAAATTTTTGAGCTCCTCATTATTCTCTACCTATCTACTGATTTTTCAAGCTTAAACTATTTGAAAAATCTTTTATTCTCTATCTAAAACATGAAATTGAAAACATGAAAAGTTAAGATTAAACAATTTAACTTATCATGGATTATGACATTTATTAAGACTCTGCACATAATCATTATTTTTGCAGTAAAAGTAAAAGTTGTGGCATTTGGACTTGCTCACTTTCAGGTCTTATTTTTATCTCCTTTTTCTTTTGGGGTTTATATTTTTCTAATTCCTTTTATCTTTATTTTAGGACTTTTTACCCTCTTTTTGGTTTTTTATTATTTTTCATTTTTTCAAAATATGGGAAAACAACTTGCAAAAAGCAAGGTATGTACATATTTACAAGACTATCAAAGTCAATTCAAAATTTTATGAACCCTGTTATTATAGGACCGTAACGATGGCTCCACATGAGGATGACATTTCCTGGTGAAATATCAAGAACTCTGAGACTAGTAGCCTTTGGAATTTGGTTGTGATGATCCTGTAAATGTCTCATGAGATCTGCAATTTATTCATACTTATGATATTTACCTCTCAAAGCTTAGGGCCTTCTCTCCGAGCTTCAACTTTGTTAAGAAAACATCCAATCCAATCTAAACTCTGCAATGTATATGTAAAATGATCAAAGTGAATAAAAACTAACTATTTTTTAACTCAGATGAATAGTTGTGCTTCAGCATCCTGCCATTAACTAGTCCTTCTTGCAGATCTGTTACATCTAATTCTTTCAAAAAGAAAGCATTATTACCTCTATATCCATAAATCACATAAGGTCCTTTCCATAGAAAATCAAATTTTTCATGTTTCCCTTTGTCTTCTCTTCTGGAATCCCACTTTAACACTTTATCTCCTATGTAGAAATCATCATCTTTATTATTTTTATCAAACAATTTCTTGATTTTATCCTGAATGACTTGAGATTTGATATAAACTTCTTCCCTTGTTTGCTACAAGTGAATAGTTGGTTAATCCTTCTCTGAATATCATTAGTTTCAACCTGTAATTCTTGGATAATCTTCATCACTGGCACTCCTAAGGAGGATGGAAAAACAACATCCATTCCATAAACAAGCTGGTAAGGAGATGTACCAATGGATTTTTTAGTAGTAAGTCTATATGCCCATAAGGCATTGACTAACTTCTTGTCCCAAGATTTCTTGTTATCTTCCAATAATTTTTTAATTATATTCACAAGACTTTTATTTGAGGATTCAACTAGGCCATTACCTTGAGGGTAATATGCAGTAGAGTGGCCTTGGTAATATGGTATTTGTGACAAAAATCAATTATCTTTTTGGATTTTAATGTTGTTGCATTATCAGTAATTATCTTTTGGGGACATCCAAATCTAGAACGAATATTATTTTCTAGGAAGGAAATAATGACTGTATCAGTGACTTGTCTGAAGGGTATGGCTTCAATCCACTTTGTGAAATAATTAGTGGCAATTAAAATCCACTTATGTTGGCCTAAAGATGGAGGGTGAATTTCACCAATGAATTCTAAACCCCATCGTTGAAATGGAATCTGAGTTGAAATAGGCTTTAAAGGTAGGGGTGAAAAATTTTTCTTGCCTTAAAAAATTTGGCACTTGTGACAAGAGGTCACAAAATTTTTGACATCAGCAAGCAAGGTAGGCCAGTAAAAACCAGCACTCAGAATCTTGTCTGTAGTAGTTTTCCAGTATAAATTCCCTCCACAGTCGCCTACATGAAATTATTCAAGTATTTTGTCAGCTTCTTCCTTTAGTAAACAATTCAATAAAATCCCACTATGATCTCTCCAAAATAGTACATTATCTAAGATACAAAATCTTACTGCTTTAAGTTTTAGAAATCTAGCTTTAGTTCTTGAAAATCCAGGAGGAGCAAGTAATTTTGATACTACAAAGATGATATCTGAATACCAAGGTGAATCTAAGAAGGCTTCACTGATCATTGGAGTCACCATCTCTTCCTAGTCATAAACCTGAGCAATAAAATTTATATCTAGGGCATTACAGTTAGATTCGGCCATAAGTCTGGCTAATCCTTGACCTTTGATGAGTTTTGTGGGTTTAATATCTATGTCATATTCTAGGATAGTGGCAATCCACTTACCTCTTCTTCCATCAGGACCATCTTGAGTAAGAATGTCTTTTACTACAGAATTTGGGACATAGGAAATTATGTGAGAATAGATAATATAAACTCTGAAGTATTTAATAGCCTTCACCAAAGCTAAGGCTTGTTTCTCCATTATGTTATAATTCAAAGGGGAATCTCTAAGGGTCTTACTAAATAAATCTATGGGTTGTTCAAATCCTTGGTCATTTTTCTGCAATAGAACTGCAACAATGGTATGTTCTGAAGCAAATGAAAAAATTATGAAATATTTCTTAAAATCAAGACTTATTAGGACTGGAGCTTTAGTCAATGCCTGTTTGATTGATTCAAATGATTGTTTTGCCTCAACATTCCATTTAAGAACTGAGTCTTTCTTAAGCATGTTTTTTAGTTCTCTAATTATCTCACCTAAATTTGATATGAATCTTCTTAAAAGAATAATCTTACCTAGGAAAGCTTGTAACTCTTTGACATTTCTAGGTGGAATGATGTTTAGAATTGCTTCTATCCTAGCAGGATATATTATGATTCCTTCTTTAGAGATTATATGTCCAAGTAACTTGCCTTCTTCTAATCCAAAAATAATTTTCTTGGGATTTAAAGAGATGCCAAATTTCCTAAATTTAATGAAAACTTCTCTCAAATGATCCAAATGTTCATTATCAATTTTTGAAAACACTGTAATGTCATCTAAATAAATTACCAAGAAATCATGTATTTCCTTTGCAAAAGATATGTCTGTAGCTCTTTGAAAGGTTGCGCCTACATTCATTAGACCAAAAGGCATTTTTACATACATAAAAGTGCCCCAAGGAGCGGTGAAAGTTGTTTTAGCTCGATCTTCTTCTTGGACTAGGATCTAGTTATATCCTGAAAAAACCATCTAACAAAGAAATTCTAGAAGATCCAACTACCCTTTGTAATATGTGATCCATTTTAGGTAAAGGGTAATTATCCTTTGAGGATACTTTGTTAAGATTTATAAAGTCAACACATAATCTAATCTCTCCTGTTTTCTTTCTTGTTGGAACTATGTTGGAAACCCAATCAGAATATCTAATTGGTGCAATAATATGAGCATCATACATTCTTTTAACTTCTTTTTCTATCAAAGGTAATAGTACAGGGTTAATTCTTCTCAACTTTTGTTTGAATGGCTTTTGATCTTCTTTTATTGGAATTTTATGTTGGATTATGTTGGTATCATAAGATTTGAGATCTTCATAACTCCAAGAAAAAACGTCTTGATACTCCTTTAAAAGAGCAATATATTTCTCTTTTTCTTGTTATGGTAAAATTTTAGAAAGTTTTATTATTTTTGGTTTTAACTCTATACCAATGTTGCATTCTTCTCTGTCAGACCTTACTGGCTCCATTTTTTGTTTTCTAGCTACATCATTGGAGTCAAAAAGATCTTCTAAGGGAGTTAAAGCTTTGGGTAAGAAATTATCCTTAAGATTCAATATGTCAAATTCATCATCAACAATTTCTTCAATCTCTACTTTTTCTAAGTTGTCTATGTCAAATTGACTAAATCTAGTTGGTTTTTCAAACTTTACTGTATTTACATCTAAGTTATTGAAATACATTTCACAATCCAAATATTTATCTATAGTACAATCTGTGTCTATCTTACAGTTATGAAATTCACCTTTGTTGTTCATAAACTTGTAAATTTGTTCATCTTGAGAAAAAATCTGCCAATACTTAAGATTATCTAGAATTATTGGCCTATGCTTGACTTTAGCAATATATTTGTGATTAGGTTGGAATGGTAAATTGCATGTACTAGCAAAGGTAGCTAGACAGTGAGCTTGTATATTTTGTTTTCTAGGTATAGCAGCAAATTTACATTCCAATAAATCATCAGTTAAATCTACCACAGTTTCTCTGTATCGGCTTAGTCTAGGATTGTAAATAGAATATAATCCATTTATTTGTTTAATGATCAACTCTGAATCTCCCATGATTAATATTATTTTCCCTCCTGAGTTCCTAATGATTTGAAGTCCTAGAATTAAGGCTTCATACTCAGCCATGTTATTAGTACATTTGAAATTAAGCCTGAAAGCATGGCCTTCTGAGTGATTAGTTTCCATGTTTGTTATCCAAACTCCTGCTCCTGCTCCCAATTTGTTCACTGAACCATCAAAGTCTAAATTCCATAATTATTCATGAAATATATTATCATTGTTTGGTGTTTTCTTTTTCTCTATTAGTTCAGTTTGGATCTCATTAGTTACAGAGTTACACAGGATAAAAGAATCAAGGTCAGTTGGTGTAGAATAAATTGGGTAATTTATAGATCTTTTAGCACTACTGACCATATAATTCATCAATGTTACCCTATATATCTTTTTAGGTTGACCAAACATTGATATAGTAGCATAAGACATGTCCAATTGTAGAGATCCCTGTAACTTTTCTCCCCATGAGCGAGAAAGTAACATTCCATATTTAGGTGGGATATCAGCTACCACAATGTCGATTAATATACTCTCACCAGGATACTGAACTAATGTTACACACAAATCTTTGATTAATCCTAAGCATTTAACTTTACTCAAATCAAATGAAAACAAATATTTGTAAGGCCTTGTTATTTCCAAATTCAGAGTTTCCATTATGGCTTTGGGCATCAAATTATGGGAAGCTCCTGAATCTAGCATAGTGTTATGTAGAATTTAATCATGAATGGTAAGACTAACATAAAATGGAGGGACTGCTCCATCTGCATGTTTTCCATTCATAGCTGGGCCAAAGATCAACTCTGGTTGATCATCATTCAAATTAATAGTATCTTCACTATCATTCATATTCATTGTTTCAGTGATAGTTGATTTCTATAAGTCATGTTTTACGAATTATGTTAAAGGAATTGGTATTTTCAACTTTGCAATTTCATTTTGAATATTAAATGAAGGTTGAGACTTACTAATTTGAATTAATTCTTCTTTGGTAACTGTAGTTTGGTTTGGTCTATCTTGGGTTTCTACAGTTGTGTTTTTATTTTCAATTGGTTTGACATTCTCCGTCCGAGTTTCCTGAGTTTTACTGCTCCTAATTTTCTTTTCAGGTATTGTTTGTGAAGCAATAGAAGTTTTTTCAGATTTAGAACATTCAACAGGTGTTTTTGAAGTATCAATTTTTGGATCTGCTGATTTAGGATCAGCAGAGGGTTTTTTAGGATCTAAATTTGCTGATTTAACATAATTAGAAGCTTTTGCAGCAATATATTTTTGGGAATCTTTTGAATATTGAGCAACTTGATCAGTAATACCAACAATTTTAGGACTTGATGCTTTTTTAGGGCTAGAGATTTCTGGGGAAGAATTGGAGCTTTTCTTATTTTCCCTTGGCAGAATTTGTAGAACTTTTGTTTTTGGAGCTTCTACAGTTTTCTTATTCTGATTTTGGGAAGTTTTTGGGGTAGAATACTCATTGTTTTTCTTATTTATAAGGTTATATTTACTGTGTATTTCATTTATGGCAAATTCATAACCCTATTTATAATCAAAGGATTCACTGGAATCTAATTTGAGTTGTTGGAGCTCAAATAATTCTTGATCTTCCTGAGTGAGGAAAATAGTATTATTTTCATCTATTCCCATTAGATGATTGATTGAATCCTCATCTTCATCATTATTCTAAGAAATTTCAGCATAGTTCTCTTGGAATGGGGGCCTTATTGTCTGGTTTGGTGCTGTTTCATTTGCTTTTCCTTGGTTTTTGTTTTTTCTAAAATTGGGATTTATGATTTGTTGTTGATTATCCCATTGTGGTCTTCTTTCTATATTATCTTGTCTATCCATCATCCTTTCTAAGGTTTTAGCTAACATGTCTATTTTTGCATCTGAATTTGAATTTTCTTCTTTAATAGTCACTCTTATTTCATTCCTGAGTCTAGCTTTTTTGGCTAAAATGTTTATTTATACACTAACAACATCTATTTGAATTTTTTCTAAGGTGTTTGCATCTCTTTCCCTTAATTGATAAGCCACATTTGAATCAAATCCATCAGGGAATTGGAGCAGAACAGAATAAGGAGTAGGTTTAAGATTTTCAGGGATGGAATTATAGACGCTATTATACCTAGTGCAGTAATCCTGAACTGACTCATTTGGGGCTCTTTTCATTGCATCAAATTCAGATAATATCTGGAGGGGGTTCTTTTTATTTTCCCATTTATTTAAAAACAGTCTATAAATTGCAGCTAAATCGGCTACACTACCTACAGCAAGATCCTTAAACCACTTCTTAACTTCTCCTGTCAGAGTTTGTGAAAATGACCTCATTTGAACATTTGAGTCATCAATTTCATAAATTTCAAAGAAGTTTGTCATTTTAGTTATGTGTTGCTGAGTAGTGTAAAATGCAGTGCCATCAAACTGTGGTATTTTATTCTGATAGTCTTGAGGCATATCATGAAGTTGCTGTGGTAAGACAAGGGGAGCATACCTAGGAGCCATAGCTTGAATTTTAGCTTGGCTAGGAGGTAAAGTAGAAGAGCTTGGTGCACTGGAAGTGATAGCTGAAGAACTAAAACTGTATTTGAGGTGCTGGGAAATGAAACTGGAATATGTGTGGAACTACTAGAGAATGAGAATGATGTGTTTGCAAAATAAGAAGGTAATCTAGTGAATATAGTGGATGAAGTGGATGGTGGAAATAGTATTCTATGCTGTAAAGGCAGTCTAGGGATAAATGAATCTATGGATGAATTGGTAGTGGTATCTATATATGATGTAACAACATACAGAGATGAATCTTTAGCTGGTATTATTGTGGTGTGTAATTGAGAAACTGGAGGTCTGTTTGCATAGGTTAAAAATTGAGCTAATTAAATAGCTTCATCAATATCCTTGAGAATAGTAACATTAATTTCTTCAATTTTAGTCTGATCTTGAACTTTCTTTGATTTAGAATTTACTAAAATATTTTTCTGTTTTGCTTTCGAGAATGAAATAAAAACAGGGTTTACAATAGCAGTTATCAAATCACTTTCAGATTTACTTCTAAATAAAGAATGCTCGAATTTCAAATCAAAATCAATGTCTTGCAGACTTACTAACTCCTTTGGTAATGAATTGACTCTTATTAATGATACTTTAGCTTCTAAATTCTCTAACTGTTTTTTCTTTTTTCCAATTCGGTCTGGGTTATCTACTATGACAAAAGGCTTAGGATCCGGGTTAGACCTAGTATAGTAGGTTTTCCTAGAAGCCAGAATTACAATGTTTCAATACCCACAACTTATAAAAGTAATCTTAAAGTAAAAGGATGAAAAAATTAATATTCCTTCAAGACTAGTTTTATGATTGAGGATTGGTTAATTCCCCAGTATGGTCGCCAATATTGTTATCACTCTAGTAATTCTAAAGTTGTGAGATTTTTGGTTTTTAGTCAAAGAATACTAGAGGTAACCACAAACCTACTTCAAACTCTAGGATCTAGCCTTCCTAGGGTTCATATATGGCTCTCTCTTTAAAATTTATCTTTGTTTGATTTGTAAATGTTAGGCTAATCATGAATGGGCAATTTTGGTTTGGTTTTAATTGATTTGGTGGGAAAAATGACTTGAAGGTATGGATAGTGGGAAATCTACTTTTCCATTGGGCTATGGATTCTAAATCAAGCTAACAGAACTTGGATCAAGGCCAAAAGGTCAAATGTATTTAGGGCAAGATAGATAACCCTTGGAGATCTTAGAAAATGGTTTTTTGTGAGGTGAAATGATCGGGATAAAGGGCACTTAAGAATCCTTTGATCTGGAAAATGGAAGTAGAAGGCAGAGGTCAAACGAGTGAGAGAGAAATTAAGAATTCTCTACACTGGAAATCAGAGGAAAACATAAAAATGATAACTAGTTAAAAACAGGGTGCTTTTAACAAATCCTGTAGTAATACTCCTAGTTATACATTCAAATTTAGAATAAACATAGATGGATACATGTAACTAAGAAAGAAAATAGTGACAAGTAAGGAAATACTTCACTCCAGATAGCTCATCACAGGAATCCTGAATTATGATGCCAATTGAATTGATCCAGCCTGCTACTTGAAATTCGAAACACAAAAGCCTTCAATGTCCAACAAAAATGACTATAGAAATCTTCAGAAATTTATTCCACACAAAATACTTCTAAAGTTGAAGTATTTATACATAATGTTTTACAAAATATTCTAGAAAACTTCTAGGAATTAAATTAGGAAAATAAAATATCTTTACAACAATAATAGAGATAGTTGCTTAACAAATCAGCAAGTTGTCCTATTTTATCCAAAAGAAATAGAAACTGCTTTGATGATAAGAAGTTGTTGGCTACCTAGGTGTCCTCCTTGCTGGCTTTTAGATATTTTTGGAATCTGACCTACCTTGTATGATACTCTTTCTCTGATACTCTTGATTAACTTATACTCTTTAACCTTTAGTCAAACTGTATACTGCTGTAAAATATGTTTTGACAGTAAAATCAGTAAATAGATTTTTCTTCTTTCATTTGGTTGTCTTATATTCTTCATAATAAATATGTGAGTGCTTTCCAATCCTCATATTTAGGAATTTGTATGTTTTTTAGTTTCCTAAAGTTCTCATCAGCATCAGTATATCTAGCAAAGGTTGGCTTAATGATAAATAAATGTTTGATCTCATGCTGCAAGTAAAATAAGTCTTCAAATTTCTTCAATAAGACTTTACCTGTTGGAATTCTCTATCCTTGTGGATTATTTACCTATTCCTTAGAAAATTATCTTATCTTTTTATCATAATCATTCAGGGGCATCAGCTTGTCATTAATAACCATGATGTCAGGGAGTCCTTTTTTCCTCAAATTTGTGAACTTGACCATGAATCTAGTTATGGCAGTATTCATACTTTCACATTTTTCTTCAAGTTGCCTGATAAAATTTCTCTTTGTAGTGACTTTCCTAATTTCTAGGATAGTTTCTATCCTGTCATTTATTTTGATGTCTTCCAACTCCTGTCTATTCTTTCTGTTAAGGAAAGTGATCGGCCCTAAAGCTTGCTCTGGTTTATCAGCCAATTCACTTTGTGTCTTTTGAATTTCTGATTTTGCTACTAGTAATAACTCCCTTTGTTCAAAAATTACCTGAATTGAAGGCCATACATCATGGATGGCTTCAATGAAATTATTCCAAAGGTAGTTTTTGATGTATGATATTTTCTCTGTTAAGGTTAACTCATCTTGCAATTTATTTAGCTGTTCATTTAATCTGATGGCCTTTTGCTCATGTGTTTTGGCATTAATCTGAGCTAATTTATTTGAAATGTCAAGATTTTCCACCATTTTAGTCAACGTGTTAATCTCATTTGTATTTAAAGACATGTGCTCCATGGCTTTCGCTAGTTTACTGGCCTCATCTGTAAGCTGTAATGTTGTTGAAGATGACTCAATAGCTGATGTAGTGGATGAAATCACTGGCACTGCAGTTTCCAGTGGAGCTTTTGGTGCCAACTCTTCAGCTAGAGTTGAAGGCACAATGGTAGTGACCATGGGAATAACTATAGGTGCTTCTGGTTCTTTTACTGTTTCCTTTTCTTGGACAGGTTTGTCCATCTAAATTTCCATGTTTTTAATCTAGGCTGTCAACTGTAAGATGATATTCATCATGTCATCTTTTTCATTTTGTTCCTGTATGATCTCTTTTGTTTGAGTGTGTTTACTTTGAGGAAGCTTGAGCTGTTTCCTCAAAGCTGCTATATCTTCATTTTTCTTTTTTAACAATAACTCTGCTGCTTTGATATTAATTTCCATGTTTTTAATCTAGGCTGTCACCTGTAAGATGATATTAATCATGTCATCTTTTTCATTTTGTTCCTGTATGATCTCTTTTGTTTGAGTGTGTTCACTTTGAGGAAACTTGAGCTGTTTCCTCAAAGCTGCTATGTCTTCATTTTTCTTTTTTAACAATAACTATGCTACTTTGATATAAGCAAGGTCATATCCCACCTGCAAAACTAATTCTTCTAGGGCTTTTATACTTAGATCCTTGGCATACAATGAAGCTTTATCCATCTTCATTTGATCTTGCATGTTTTTTTTTTTTTTTTTTTTCTCGTTTAGACTAATCCTAATCTTTCCATTTTTTCTCCTCCCATCCCACCCACGGGTTTCGAACCGGTGACCTTACAGAATGGAGTGCCTTAACAGTGCACCCCATCACCGACAGTTCTACACCACGTGGGCTAATTTGATCTTGCATGTTGATGATAGTGTTCTCAAGCTTTTGAACGCTCATGGCCTTTGTTGTAACTATGGAATATAACATCTTTGAGCTTTGCCTATTCTATCTAATCTAGTTCATGGATACTGTCAGTAGATACTTCAAGATCCAATTTTTTATAATCAGTAACTGTCTTTGGCACTGGTACTGTGGGTTGCAAGAATTACATGATCAGTTTTTTGTTTGAATAATCAGAGGCTGATAGAAATCTGTTTTTATTACCTGGTTTTTGCTTCAAAAACTAAGAATAAACTTCAGTTTTGATTTCTTCATTCTTCAGTTTGATATGTTTATATTTCTCTTTAATATCCAAGTCTTTTTCCTCAATTGTTTGTGAGGAAGAAGCTTCCATGTTTTTTTGTCTCTCCATTAGTTGTGTACCTTCATTATTAACCTGTTCTTCATTTTGATTATTAGGAGCTGATTCATTTATGATGACTGTTGCAGTATCTACATTAGTTTCTGGTGCACGTGTATCATCTATATCAATTGTCACGTTCTCTTTACTAACTGAGCTTAGCTTGGGCCTTTTGTTGTAGATTATCTTGAATTTAGTCTCAGCTGTAGTTTCTGTAACATATGCTCCTTCTTCCCTGATTCTTTTGGTGGATGTCTCTGCCTGTTTGGAAATTTCCAAAGTGTGACTAGTATCCCTTTGGTTCACTGCATCTATTAAGGTGTTTTCAACCCACTCAATCTGATTATAAAACTTCTCTATTTCTAGTTTTAATTCATGGATAAAGGGTGTTAATTTACATTTGACCCTTAGTTTACTCAAGATCCCTTGTGGATTATAATTCCATGGGAAAATTTGTTCAAATCTGAATTCCAACAATTGTTTAGTGACATCTTTCTCTACATCCCTGTGATTGCATATGAATGGCCCTATTTGATTCTTTAATTTGAATTGGGTTTTCTTCTTAGCTATCATGAAATTAATAGAATCAGAATTAAGGATATGTCTGATATACTCTAAGGCAAAGATCCTCATTGAAACCTTCTTGGGCAACTTGTAAGGTAACAAGTTTGACCCAAATACCCTGAGTTCAATATGCTTCTCATATAGGTACCAATCACCAACCTTACTCTGTTCTGACAACTCCAAAAACTTTTTCATTTCCTCATTAATTTTTGGCTACTCTACTTTGGTCAAAATTGTTATTACTGGATGCAAAAATAACTCTGAAAAGTCTGAATATGTGAAATTTGTGCACTCTTTTCTGAGCAACGTAGTCCAAAAAATGACAGATAGAGGATTTCCTTCTATGTCAAGTTTTTGTAAATTAACTGAAAAATTGTCTGACTGAAAATATAGAAAGCTGTAACATTTGGTTGATAGTTTGAGTAGTTATAGTGAAAAGTATTTCTTTATTAGCATTTATTATGGCTCTTTGATCAGGTACATAATATTTCTGACATAATATGATAATTTCTTGGCCTGGGTGAGTTAATGGAACCACATATTTGGGCGAATGAGATTCCCAAATATGGATTTCTTCTTCCTTTTCTAGATATTTTTCAAAACACTAGTTATGGATATCTATCAAGTTAAATTCCACAATAAGACCAGCTATCTTGTAATCAGTATCAGCTAGGGGGATGTGTTCAACATCAACAACAGGTGGTTGAAGAGGATTTACCACTATGGTAGTCTTGGAAGTGAGAGCAGGGGTTGATTTAGGTATTTTGGAACCCTCGGGTTTGCTTGTACTCTGCTGTTTAGGCATTTTTGGGCTACTTCTGCAAGTTTAAACAATTTGCAGAATTAATTTACTTTAGTAGAGGATCTTTTCAAAAAATTTGGCTAAGGATGGCTTTTTATTTGGGCTTTCTTTCCAAATTGGTCTATGAAAGCGTTTTAGAGCATTTTGACTGGTTTAAAATAGAAAAACAACGGTTTCTTGAGTACTTGACTAAGAAATAGGGCTTCAGGGTACCTGCAGAGGTTTTCTAGCTTATTTCAGAGTTTGAAATAGATCTTTGAACTGTGAAAACTCTCCAAATTTCTCCAAAATAGCTCACAGCAGAGAAACAGGGTCTCTGGGAAAAATTTGCCATAGTTTGGCTTGTTTTTGGGACTTTTTGGCATTTTATTAATCAATTTCTAAAACTCTTGGACTATTTGTTCTTTAAAAGGTCTTTAAATTGATTGCAAGTTCAAATTTTTTTAGAAAAATACCTGTTGTAATGCAGGTATTTGATCTTCGTAATGGTTTCTGAGGTTACAACTAAGTTAATGGCTTCAGTGATTTGTTTGGAGCAATGCGCAACTCCTCAGTAGTCTTCAAAGGTTTACTGGGTAAATCTTGGAGGTTTAGGGCGTAAAAATGGTGGAAAATGTCTTAAAAAAGAGTGTTTTATAGTCGGGGAGGTTGTGCAGAGGGTTTAGGTTTAAAGCGCAAGAAGATAGATGAATGAAATGCATTTACAAAGGTTTATTATGCATTTTGGTTCTATTATCTAGCATTGAATGTAGTTCGCATCAGGCGAGAGGAGAAGTTTTTGGATTTCAATGGATATAAAACTAGTGGTTATCGCACAAAAACTGGGTGGTATGTGGTTTTAGACTCAACCCACGTGATCCAGTAAGGAAAGGCCACGTGGAGGAGAGAGGTTCATGGGAAACCACCCATTTCACATAGCTTTGGCGTTTGGGTGGTCATGCATCTTTTTCACGCGATATCAGATCTATGCCATCGAATTTGGAGTTCATGAGTGAACGACCGAGATTAGCTTGGGAGTTGCACTAGATTAGAGGTGGGGCTGGGGTGTGTTATGCGACAGGATAAAAAATTATAACAAAGGTGCTTGAAAATTTTTTTAAACCTTAGGCCTTGTGTAGTATGTGGCGGGTAGGGTAATGTTTTTATTTTAAATGTTTTTTAATAAAACATTTGCAATGGGTCAATCAGGGTATAGGCGGGGATCAACATTTTTATTTAAAAAAATTGTGAAATGTTTTAATAAAACATATGCGGGAGCCGGTTTATTATATTATATAGTTTTAAACCTTTTGAATAGTTTAAAGACTATAGGGGCGGGATATTTCAATAACGATAGGTTTAGCCCAAAGGGTTTATAGGCAAAGTTTTTTATTTTATGCATGAGGGGATAATAAACTATGGTCTAAACTTTAAAATAGTGGGTTTTGGGGGGTTAATTTAAGCATAAGGGTTTTAATATATACGGGAGGGTAAATTAGGGATTTAATAAAAATAGGTTAAAATTTAATATGAGAAGGGTAGTGAAATGGAAATAAAACACATATTATCTCTAAGTAAAGTGTAAAAATAAAGCATTTCCCATTTTTTATATTACTTCACTAAAACTTAGGATAAATGTATTTTGAGGGTTTTATGAATGCTTTTGAAGGGATTGAAGTTAATTATTTTAGGGTTACAATTTTACTAAGTAAAAATGTGTCTTTACTTAGAAAAAAGGGGTTTTAATGTATGAATGAAGGGTGAATGATGATAAATGTGGGTTTAACATAAGAACTCAATACTTTTTTAACTAACCAATCATCGAGCCTTGGGTCTGGTCCCAAAAAAAGTCAGAGAAATTCTCTGGGCCTGTTAGACTAATAGTTTAGAATACTGAATACTTATAGGGGAGGGGAAATTAGTGATTTTTCTCGATGATGCTTTATTACATGTTTTCTCAACTGCTTTCTACCTACCCAGCTTTATTTCTAACATAAAAGCTATCTTGTAGGTGCATTTAGGCTTGCAATCTTAGAACATTTTTCTTTCAAAGCATAAAACTATCTAAGTCTACCTTATTTCATCCAAGGGCTCAGATTAAGCTGTTGAGATCCTCATTATTCTCTACCTATCTACTGTTTTTTCAAGCTTAAACTCTTTGACAAATCTTTTATTCTCTATCTAAAAAATGAAATTAAAAACATGAAAATTTAAGATTAAACAGTTTAACTTATCATGGATTATGACATTTATTGACACTCTGCACATAATCATTATTTTTGCAGTAAAAGTAAAAGTAGTGGCATTTGGACTTGCTCACTTTCACGTCTTATTTTTATCTTTTTTTTCTTTAGGGTTTTATATTTTTCTAAGTCCTTTGATATTTCTTTTAGGACTTTTTACCCTCTTTTTGGTTTTTTATTATTTTTCATTTTTTCAAAATATGGGAAAACAACTTGTAGAAAGCAAGGTATGTACATATTTACAAGACTATCAAAGTCAATTCAAAATTTTATGAACCCTATTATTATAGGACCCTAACATACTCAACGAACATGAAGCAAAGAACCGAAACATTTTGTCTTAAAGGTAAAGCAATAATTTGGTGGGAAGATGTAAACAATTTTAGGGGTATTCATGAAGAGGAGTTGACTTGGAGTGAGATTGATAGACTATTCAGGAAGAAGTATTTATCAAAGAGATACTATGACAACAAGGAAAAATAATTATACGAGGTAAAGATGGGATCTATGACCAATGAGGAGTATACTAGCATATTATTTGAGTTATTGAGGTATGTGCCTTATCTGGAGGAGGATAAAGTGAATATTCAGAGATTCATCAGTCAGTTTCTGGTAGCATTCAAAGACAACATTGAGTTCAAAGAGCCTAGATTATTGGAGGAAGACATCAGGAAGCTAAATCATTTTTATGAGAAATCAAAGAACATATATATGACTAAGTAGAACTGGAAAGGTAATGATAGGAATAAATTAAAATGGGATAAGAAGCGAACAGGGCCTCATCACATAGGTAACAAAGAGAATGAAACACTGCCTAAGAAGTACAATGCTTTGGATAGGGGATATGGATTTCAATATGAGGAGAAAAAAAAGGGTGTATATTCGAAGCATTATAGTGTTGGACTTGTGGAAAGGATCATTTCAGGTGAGATTGTCCATGACATAATGGTGGTAGACCGCAGATCTACAATGTTGAGGAGGCACAGATAGTGGGGGATGTTGGATAGAGTATTCCTCATATTTATGCAATGTTGGATAACAGGAAGGATTATCATCAAACATCCATTATTGAGATGGACTGTAAGCTTTGGGATCGAGTTTTTTCTATTTTGATTGAACTTGGATCTAATTATAGTTATGTTAATCCTAACCTGGTGGATAAGTGTGATTTGAATAAATAAGTGCATGCAGAATCTTGGTTAGTACAGTTGGCTACAAGTAAAAACAAAAGGGTTAATCATTGGGTATGATATTTTTCATTTGAGTTGAATGGTAGGCCTACCTCAACACATTTGAATGTATTAATGTTGGGATCATATAGTATTCTATTGGGTATGGACTAGTTGTATCTTCATAGGACTAAGTTAGAATTCTATGATAAGGATATTGGGTGGTTGGATGACAATGGTGAAAAAATATTCTTACAAGGTAAGAAGAAGTAAACCTCAGCTAGAATGGTGACAACTATGCAGGAATAGCGTAGTCGTAGGAAAGGGTGTGTGTTATTCGTAGTGCATATTTCTAGTGACAAATGTAAGGAAGTTGAGGATTCTGATGTTTTGAGCAGGTACCCAATTATACAACAGTTTCAGGATGTGTTCTCGACAAATACTTCAAAGTTTCCTCCTCATAGAGAAGTGGAAATTTTTCTATTGAGTTGGTACCAAGGGAAGCACCAACATCAAAGGCACTGTATAGGATGATAACTCCATAGTTAGAAGAGTTGAAGTTGCAGTTGAAGGAAATCCTTGAAAATTGATACATTAGGCCAAGTGTGTCACCGTGGGGCGCACCGATATTTTTTGTGAATAAAAATTATGGTAATATTAGGTTATGCATTGATTAAAACCAATAGAACAAGGTAAATATCAACAACAGGTATCTGTTGTCGAGGATTGATGACTTGTTTGATAAATTGAAGGGATAAGAAATATTCTTGAAGATTTATTTTCTATCAAGATACCATCAAGTACACATTAAATAAGAGGATATTAGCAAGACAAATTTGAAGATTAGGTATGCGCATTATGAGTTTGTCGTAGTTCCTTTCAATTTTACTAATGTTCTAGCTACTTTTATGTGCTTGCTGAATAATGTATTTACACCTTATCTAGACAAGTTTTTTATTGCATTCATTGATTATATATTGGTATATTCTAAGAATTAGGAAGAACATGAAAAACAACTAGAAAGAGTATTACGATTTCTAAGAGAGTATCAATTGTATGCTAAGCTCAGTAAATGTAGTTTCTTTTAGACATAGGTACATTACTTGGGACATGTGATTTCCAAGGAAGGCATAGCAGTGGAGCCAGAAAAGATAAGAGACATCATGGAATGGGAAGCTCCTAGGAATGTGGATGAGGTAAGATCATTCATGGGGTTAGCAGGGTATTACAGGCGGTTCATTAGGAACGTCTCATGGATTGCTTATCCTGTTATATCGTTGAAAAGGAAAGGTAAGAAATTTGAAAGGACAGAGGAATCTGCAGTCATTTTTGAATAATTGAAGCAGTTGTTGAAAAATTATCTAGTTCTAAGGATCGCAGATCATGGCAAAGAGTTTGTGGTATGTACATATTCTTGCAAGAGAGGACTTGGTGGAGTCCTTATGCAGGAGGGACAAGTGTTATGCTAAGAATCAAGGAAACTAAATGAGCACGAGCAGAAATATCTGACATATGATCTTGAGTTGGAAGAGATCATCCATGCATTGAATATGTGAAGCCATTATCTTCTTGGCATGAGGTTCATACTGATGAGTAATCATAGTGGATTAAGGTATCTATTTGACCAAACAAATATGAATTCCAAGAAATATAGATGGTTGGGCATGATCAATGAGTTCGACTTTGAGACCTTATACATTAAAGGTAAAGAGAAGAGGGTTGCAGATGCTCTTAGCAGAAGGATATAGGTGGATCATATACAATCTATGAGCTCCTATGGGATAGATTTACAGGATTGGATCCTATAGACAGGACAACATGATGAAAGGTACATGGAGCTTATGCACAAGTTACAGCAGGGTACAAGTGATCATGATGTGGACTATCATCTTACGATAGATGGTTTGGTCAGATTTAGGGACATGATTTATGTGACGTGTTATTGTTTTGTAATTTATGAGATTGTGAGAATAAACACAAAGGAGAGCATCAAAACCACTTTGGAAGTTGGGATATAGCCCTGCCAGCTTCAGAGAGGGATCTCTTAGTATAATTTAACTTTGTTTTTAGTGAATATTAGGTTAGTTATGACTGTACTTGGATGTTTGCTTGATTTTGATTGGTTTGGTCGATTAAATTTTTATATTCCCATTGGGAAATGGAGTAAAAAATATAAATTGGATATTGCATCAATACTTAAAAGAGTTATCACAAGAAAATCTAGGTTGTGTTTACTGGATCTTTTAGATTTTGAATGAATTATGAAAGTGAAGAAGTATTGAATTCAGTAGAGATTGAAAAGATAAGTATTCTTCAATCTAACTTCAGTAGAAAACATATAAATTGCTAACAGCCAGAATAACGCATTATAATTTACATGTCTTATCCATCACAGTTTCTCTTATACAATTAAGAGTTTCAAATTTACAAAGAAAGTAAAAAAAAATGAAATAACATATTTACAGTAGAATAATTTCACTAGTAAATACACCACATGAATCCTATAATAATTCCCTATATTATTGTTGCTCCAACAAAATGTGGAAATTTATAATGCTTAGTAGGAAAAATATATTCAACAAGCAATCTATAATACTTAAAACAGTGAAGTATTTATACTAAATATTACAAAGCTAATTACATCAACATTGTCTCAATAGACAGTGTATTATTAGCCAAAATTGAATAATAAACTCTAACTGTGACAATAAATATGCTTGATGGAGGTGATCTAGAATGCTGGCACTATTTTAGAGGAAAAAATTGCTAAGTGGACCTATTTGTGAGGTTGTGATGGCTGTTGTGATGGCTAATGTGCTAGTTGAAGCCGACTATTCTCAATTACCTTATAGTCCTGTAATTCAAACAGTTTCTCCCATCGATCTTCATCTGGGATAGTTAACTTGATTACATTTAAGTAAATCTCATCCACTTCAGTATATATGGAAAAATTAGGTTTTACCACGAAGATATGGTTTACCTCATGCTAAATGAAAATTTCATTTCTCATCACTTCCAAGAATGCTCTACCTATCATGGTGCCTTTGATGTTGGAGAATTTGGTAGTGTCCTTGGTAATTTCCTTCAACTTCATTACATAGTCTTCACGAGTTATCAACTTATCATTAATCACAAACAAATAAGCAAGACACCTTTGTGTTAAAGGCTCTAACTTGTTGAAAGACCTGTTCACTTCTATCTCTAAACTATTGCATTTATCTTCTAGCTGAACAATCAGATTCTTATTAGTAAGAATCTTCTTCACTTCTAAAATGGTCTCTGTTCTATCATCTACTCCCAAGTCATCTAACTCATATCTATTCTTGGATCTGAGGAACTTGATAATGCGGTTGGTTGTTGCAGGAATATCCCCAAGTTCCTCCTTGATATCTATGACAACATCATTGGCCTTTATGATTAACTCCTTTTGTTAAAAAATTATCTCGATATAAATTATCTGGATATAGGGCCAGATTTCATTAATGGATTCAATGATATCTTTCCAGATGATTTCTTTGTCTTAGCCCAATGTATGTCCAATGGATGATTTTGTCTCTGAATTCTGAAATCTCTCTATTAATTTATGAGCTCTCTGTGCTTCTTCTACATGATAAATTTCACTTCTTGATCTCTGGTCTTGCAACATTTTGAATTGATTTTGCAACTTCTTGAATTCCTCTGTCTGGATAGACAGATTCTCCACTACCTTTGTCAACTGTTTTCACCATATGTTGTCTGTTTTGTAGAAGTTGTAATTGTGGGGATGGATGTAAGAGGTACCACCTCCAAAGGAACCTTGGAAAGTTTTGCAGCCTGCTCCCTCTATTTAATCATATTTTCCATTTATGTCTCTATTTGTCTCAATTGTGAATTTTTCTCCATGATGAGCTTCATCATATCAGAATTTTGAGACTCTATTTCTTCAATGTATTTAGTGAGAGGGTCTTCTATGGCTGACAAATTCAGATGTTTCCTTAATGATGCTATGTCAGCATTCTTCTTCTTTATTATCTCCTCTACATATTTTATGTTGGAAGGATCATATCCTACTTTGACCACTAAGTCTTCCAAAGACTTAATTCGTGTATCCTTGGCTAGAGAAGGGATTTTCTCCATTTTTTGATGTCAATGAATGTTGGCCAAGGAAACCTACACTTAGAAAGACTCATTACTGTGTTAGCCAATGTAGAGGAGATCATTTCACCTTTTTGATTATGCATCTCCATTTGATCAATGGGATGAATATTTTTGAAGTGAAACTCAAAATAAGTCTTCTTGTAATCAGTTGTTGTCTTTGGTTGTGAAATTTGTGCTTCAAGAAAGGCCATTTGCATTTCGCCTTTCTTAGAGTCAAATGCTGACAACATCATACTCTAAGAACTAGAAGTCTGGTTCCAGAATTGCCTTTATGTGCTATTCTTTAGGATTTCATTCTTCAATTTTATTTCCCTGAATGTATCAAAAATTTCCTTCTCTTTCTCCCATGAGAAAACCTTATTTTTCTTAATAGCTTGTTGTTGATCCTATGAAGCTGAAGAAGCAGTAGAAAAGAGGGTGGTTTGGCCACCAACTTGAGAAGATGTAGGTGTCTCTTTAGTGATTGTAGCAACCTCTAGTTCTAAGTCTTTATTTGGATTGAATTTAGGATTAAGTTTGGTCCTTTTCATGTATATTATCTTAAACTCCTTACCGGAAGTGTCCGTCACTGAAGGTGACTCTTCTTCTCTCTACCTTTTTCCCGCTTTCTCCTGTGGGACAAGCGTATGTGATGTTGATGTCGAGACTAGCTGCTCCTCAGATTCTTGCAAAGTGTTCTCAGCCCACTCTAACTGGTTTATGTACTTATTGATATTTAGCCCATGGGTATGTATATAAGGAGTAGTCTTGTTTTCTACCCTTAACATTGAAATGGTTCCTAAAGGATCATAGGACCAGGTAAAGCTAAGACTGAACTTCATTTCCTTCAAGATCTTGTCTGTCTCCTCCCCTGCTGACCTACTGATGCAAATAAACGGGACTATCTTTTTTTTAATCCTAAACTATTATTGCTTCTTTACTAATACAAAGTGGAATTCATCAGCATTCAACATCTGCCTAATGTACTCTAAAGAAAAAAACTTCATTAGGAGGAATTTTGGAAGCTTGTAAGGAGCAAGCTCACAACAATAAACTCTCAACTCTGTGTAGTTTTGGTATAAATACTAGTCACCTGTCTTTGTTTGATATTATAGATGTATAATCCTTTTGATGGCTTCACTAACTTTTGGTTCAGTTGTACTGCTAAGAAGGCTCATTGCTGGATGTAAAAACAGTTCAATGAATTTTTTGTATGAATACTCCTTCTGCACTTTCATTACTAATGTGGTCCAGAAGATAACTAACTGTTGATTTCCATTTTCATCCAATTTCTGCATAGAAAACTTAAACTTGTCTGCGTGGAAATATAGAAATGTGTACACTAGAATAGAGGAATATTTAAACACCTCTTCTATTTTGAATTTGACAAATTGGTCATGAATTCTATCTACTAGGAATTGGCTAAAATTGAAAATGATAGATGGTTTTACATCTATGGAAAAAATGGAGAGGAATCCTATGATTGGCTCATCTATCCACTAGTCAGAATAGTAGCCAAGGAGGTATGAAATTAGTGTGATAATTTTCTTGGCTCTGTCAGGGAAGATGGACGAAGAGTATGGAGGGTTATTTTTAGGCAACTGAGTATCTTCTGCTAGAAAAATTTCAAAGGTTTTGGCCCTTTTGGAAAACTCTAATTTATGATACAATTCATTAAGGGCTTCTAGGGAGAAGGGGGTACCATTTTATACAGAGGGGGCCTACATAATTTGGTCGATGGGCTATGCTGACATGGTGAAAAGGATTTCACATGTGGGGGAAATTATGGCTCTTTGACTGGGTATATAGCAAGCTTGGCACCGCCAGATGAATTCAGGGGCACTATGAGTATGGGGGGAGATATAATGTGGTAAGTTTGACTCCCATAATCCAATGTCATCCGACTTATCTATATATTTGTCCTCTAACCATCAATACATCTTGAATAGTTCAAATTCACAAAGAGTTTCATGAATTTTGTAGTCTCTGTTAGCTATAGGGGCATGGTCTAGATCAACGGGAGGATGGATCAATGGGTTAAATGTCTCCTCCTGGATTTTCTTCATAGGAGGCATAATTCAATTTTTTTCAGAGAATTGAAAGGGTTCGGAAAGGAATAGGTTTACCGGGACTGTGTAAATTTTTGGATTGGTCAAAGAAGGCACAATAGATGCAATGCTAAGATTGATAATGACCTGATGAATTGATACAAAGTTGTGTAAACATGTCATAAAAATGGAGACTGCAGAGAAAAGATAATGGTATAGATTAAATAGGTTTAGAATGCATGGTTTTATAGACAGCTGGATTATTCCGTTGATTATGGCGCGGATCCATTATATTAACGGTTAATTATTTAATTAAATGCATTAACAGATGGTTTTCCACAGGAAGGGATGTAATTGGCAATGGGCATATGTGAGTTGGCGCGACAAGACTGGTCGGTGCAATGGATAGGTGGGCAGTTCTAGTATTGCGAGAGTAAGAAGTTTTCCGAGGGGGTATGAGGTGATAATTGGTATGAGCGGAGGGGGGTACGAAATGCAGAGGAGTTGCCACGTCACTATGGGCCCGAAAGATGAAATATAATTTTTGGATCCCCACCCCCCCCCCCCCCCCCCGCGGCAGTAAATCTCAGATGGGGGGGGGGCGGGGGGGGGCAAGCTGAAAATAGATGTGGACCATTGGATCGGGAGTAGAGGAGATGATAGGCGGATATATGAGTGGAGTTTAAAGTGATGTGACTTGATGGATTGTCGGGTAGTAGCATTTTTAATGAGAATAAAAACTTAGGATATATGGTAATATGCCAGGATTTTCATTTATGCGCCCAAATAATTAGAGTTAGGATAAAGTAATACTATCCCTTTTCCCTTTTATATGCATAAATACATTTGAAAACCAAAACTTGGGATAACCAATTTAATTCTTTTCAAGGCTCCTAAAACACTTCTACCTACCCATTGAATTTAATTTCTTTTGCTAAACTAACATTTTTTCTTCTTTCTTCTAAGCGTGCATTTAAGCTAGCAAACTCACATCACTTTTTTTTAATGAAAAAACTAACCTACTCTATCACTTATTTCTCCTATTGATTCAGATTAAGCAGTTGAATCAATTTAATTTTCTACCTAACTACTAATTTTCCAATATTAAGTTGTTTGGAAAATCTTTATTTTCTAACCTAATTGAAAAAAAATTACAGTTGTTCAATCATGATTAAGTTGTATGATTTGAAAACAAATCTAGTCATTGTGGCATTTTAAGACAAGTTGCACACAACCTTATTTGATGATGACATAAAGAAAACTAATACATCAACAATAGCATTTGAATTTGCAGCACTTTAATTATTATTTTCTTATTTTTCTTTTGTGGGGCTCTTATTTTCTTTTATTCCTTTCAAATTTCTTTCTTTTTTCTTTTTCTCTGTATTCATTTTTTGACATACCCTCTTTTCATTTTTATTTTATGTATTCTCTTTTGGAAATAATTTTCATTTTGAAAAATATTTACAATATAAACTCACAAATACAACATACTCAATCACCTTGAGATCCTATAAATTATACGACCCTAACAGTGGCTCCAGCTGGGGATGGCACTTCTCCATGTGAAGTGTCAAGAAAATATGATAAGAAGCCTTGAGTATCTGATGTCTGTAATGTCTACATCAGATTTATTTTGTTGTTAAACTAGTTTTGGTAGCTTATAAATCAAGGCTTAGGGCCTTATCTATGGGCTTCAACTTCAGTTAATAAGTTACCCAATAAAAGTAAAATAAAGACTATGATATTTACATTGATGGAAAAGTAGTACTTCAACATCCTTCCATTGACAGGACCACCAGGTATCTCTGCTCCATCTAGGTCCTTGAGAAAGAATGCATTATGTCCTCTGAAAGCATAAATGATGTATGGCCTTTTCCAAAGGTTATCAAAATTCCCAAGTTTATCTTTGTCCTCTCTCTAGGAATCCCATCTCAAAACTTTGTCCCCAATATTGAAGTCATCAGCTTTAGTCCTTCTATCAAAACTATTTTTGACATTTTCCCAAATAACTTGGGCTTTGTTGTAGACTTCCTCCCTAGATTGCTACAACTGATAGTCTGATTAATCCTCCTCTGTGTATCATTAGTCTCAACCTGTAATTATTGAATTATCTTCATGACTAGAACTCCTAAAGAGGATGGAAAAAAAACATCCATTCCATAGACCAATTGGTATGGTGACATGCCAATTGACTTCTTTGTAGTAAGTCGGTCAGCCCAAAGTGCATTAACTAACTTCTTGTTCCAAGACTTCTTGTTGTCATCTAACAACTTTTTAATGATATACCGAGCTCTTATTTGAAGATTCAGCGAACCCATTACCCTGAGGGTAATAAGTTGTTGAATGTCCCAAAGTAATGTGGTATTTGTTGCAAAATTCAATCATTTTCTTAGATTTAAAGGTTGCAACATTATCAGTAATAAGTTTTCTAGGACAGCCAAATCTAGATAGGATATTGGTTTCAAGGAATTTAACAATGATAACATCAGTGGCTAATCTGGAAGGTGTGGCTTCAATCCACTTAGTAAAATAGTCAGTGGCTATGAGAATCCACTTATGTTGGGTAGAGGAAAGAGGATGAATTTCACCAATGAAATTCAATCCTAACTGTTACAAGGGACTTTCAACAGATATAGGCTTTAAGGGAAGGGGTAAAACCTTTCTTTTCCTTCAAATATTTGACATTTGTGGCATGAGGTTACCTGTCTGTGAACATCAGGGAAGAGAATAGGCCAGTAAAAACCAGCTCTAAGTATTTTATTGGCAGTTGTTTTCCAGTATAGATTTCCACCCCAATATCCTTCATGGAATTCTTGCATGGTTTTTTCTGCATCATCCTTTAATAAACACTTTAGTAAAATACCACCAAAATCTTTCCAAAATAAAAATTTTCTATGATGCGAAACTTTACTTCTTTTAATTTAAAAAATATAGCTTTTTTTGTGTAACCAGGAGGAGCATTTAAATTAAATAAAACATGAATGAGGTTTTCATACCAGGGTGAGTTCAGAAAAGCCTCATCAATATGTGGAGTCACATGTTCCTCTTGATCATCTAAAGAAGCAACAAAGTTAATGCCTAATGCATGAAAATTTTACTCAAACATCAATTTGGCTAGTCCTTGACCTTTGATAAGCTTGGTGGATTTTATTTTGTAAGTCATACTCAAGAATGATATCAATCCATTTACCTCTTTTCCATCAGGTCCATTCTGGGTTAAAATGTCCTTAACAAATGAATTGGGTACATAAGCAATTATATGGGAATGCAAAATGTATACTCTGAAATCCTTAATTTCTTTTATCAAGGAAAAGGCCTATTTTTCAATAATTTTGTATTTCAAAGATGCATATATTAAAGCTTTACTGAAATATGCAATGGTATTTTCAAATCCTTCATCATTTTTCTGTAATAAAACAACTGCAACAGTATGTTCAGAAGAAAAAGAAAAGATTGTGAAATCTTTAGTAAAAACTGAACTTCTTAATAATGGTGCTTTTGTTAATGCTTGTTTAACTTGATCAAAGGATTGTCTAGCCTCTATGCTCCGTATAATCTCTTAATATTTTTTCAGTATATTAGTGATATTTCTAAGAATTTCTGCAAAGTTAGAAATGAATCTTATTAGAAAATTAATATTTCCAATAAATGACTGAAGCTCTTTAATGTTCCTGGGGTGGTTGTTTTTTAATATAGCTTCAATCCTATTAGGATCAATTCTAATACCATATTTAGAAATGATATGACCCACAAGCTTTCCTTCTTCTAGGCCAAAAGGAGTTTTCTTGGATTTAATGATAGTCCAAACCTTACGCATTTCAAACACTCTTCTTAGATGTAGTAAATGTTCCTCATCTATTTTTGAATAGACAATAATATCATCTAGATAAATCACAATAAATATTCCAATTTCATCAGCAAAGACAATATCCATTTCTCTTTGAAATGTGGCACCAAAATTCATTAATCCAAAGGGCATCTTCACATACATGAAGGTACCCCATGGAGTAGTGAAAGTTGTTTTATCTTGATCATCACGATGTACCAAGACTTGATTGTAGGATGAGAAACCATCTAATAAAGAAATCTTACTAGACCCAACTAATTTCTATAATATATGATCCATTTTTTTTAAGGGGTAATTGTCCTTTAAGGGGACCTTATTGATATTTCTAAAGTCTATGCATAGCCTGATATCTCCTGTTTTCTTCCTAGTAGGCACTATATTAGATACCCATTTTGAGTAGCTAAGAGGAATTATGATTTTAGCATCATAAATCTTTTTAATTTCCTTTTTAATCAGAGGCATTAAGATTGGATTTATTATTCTAATCTTTTGTTTGAATGGCTTATGATATTCCTTAATGGGGATTTTATGTTGTATAATGTTGGTATCATATGCTTTGAAATCTTCATAACTCCATGCAAAGACATCAATGAATTCTTTAAATAAAGCTATGCATTTCTTTTTTTTTAGCAGCAGGCAGTGATTTTGACAACTTTATCATTTTAGGATCATGTTCATTGCCTATATTACATTCTTCTACATCTTCCCCTGTGGGTTCTATTTTTGGATTTTTTGCTACATCATTAAAATCAAAAATTTCTTCTAGTGGAACTAGACCTCTAGGTAAAACATTGTCTTTTAGCAGAAGTATCTCAAACTCTTCTTTTTCTAGATATATCTCATGAAATTATAATTTATTTACAAGTGTGTCTATATGAGTATTCACATTTGAATCATCTAAATTCTCTTATACATTATAATGTACAACTATTTGATTTTCTACTTCACACTCTAAATATATGCTACTTTCCTCATATTCATCCTTTGATTGCAGAAAGTTTTCAATTTGCTTGTCATTTCCAAACACCTGCCAATACCTCATATTATCTGGCACAGCTGGACAGTGCTTTACTTCCACTGTATATTGTCTATTGGGATGAGGCATTTTTCATGTGCTAGCTAAAAAATCCAGACCATTAGCAAGGATATTTTGATTCCTAGGAATAACAGCAAGGTCATATTCTACAAAATTTTCTAGAAAATCGAGCACAACATTTATGTATGCTCTTAGTCTATGATGTTTTGCAGAATATTCTCCTTTAATCTATTTTATAATCATTTCATAATCTCCATGAACAAAAATTCTTTTAGCACCTAATTTTTTCAATAATTGCAATCCTAAAAGAAGTGTTTCATATTCTTCTATGTTGTTGGTCCATCGAAAATTCAGTTTATATGAATGATCTTCTGCGTGGTTATTTCCTGTATTAGAGACCCACACTCCTGCTCCTGAACCTTCTCTGCTATAAGAACCATCAAAAATCACGTTCCAAAAAGGTTCAGGTTCAGTGTTTAGTTTCACATTTTGCATTTCATTTTCATGTGTTTCACAAATGTCATTTTCAGCATTGGTGATGTGAGCATCAATATCTCCATCATTGTAAAGAATGAAGGAGTCTAAATTGGAGTGAACAGAGTAAAGGGGATAGTTACGCGGTTTCTCTTGACTACTCACCATGTATTTCATTAAAGTTTCCCTATATAGTATTCTCTGCTGACCAAATACTGGCATGGTAGCATATGTCATTTCCATTTGTAGGGTCCCTTGTAATTTTTCTCCCAATGCGCGTGACAACAACATGTCATACTTAGGGGGTATATCTGCAACCACTATGTCCATTACTAAACTCTTAGCTGGGATTTGAGCTAAAGTGACACATGGATCCTTAATAAGACCTAGACATCATACTTTGCTAGAATCAAATGAGTATAAGTATTTATAAGGCCTAGTAATGTCAAGACCAAGTTTTTCCATAATAGCTTTGGGCTTCAAACTGTGGGAAGCACCAGAATCTAACATAGAATTATGGAGAATTTTATCATGAACATTTAAGCTAACATAGAATGGAGGAAATCCTCCTTCATGTGGTTTTCCATCAACTTCTGGCCCATATAAGAGTTCAGGTTGATCATCATTTAAATTTACAGTATATGTGTTTTCCCCTATGTTTAAAGCTTTCATAACCTCAGATCGATATATGTTTTTGTTCATTAATTATGTCAAGGGGATATGAATTTTCAATTTTTCTAATTCATTCTCAATATTAAATTATGTTTGAAACTTATTAAAGCTCAGAAAATCATATTTATGAGCAATTTATTTTGATATGTGTTCCTTTTGTTGACTAGTAGTTGGGATATTAGTTTGAGTATTTTTGGAGTTATTTTCAACTATATTTTTGGCAGGAACTTCTACTGTCTTTTTTCCAGAACTATCAACAGTTTTCTTGGTGCCATTCTATGGGTTTTTCTTTATAACAACATCAAAAATTTTCTTGACAAGATTTTTAGAGTTCTTTTTGTTTTGGGTATCTGAAGTCTTCTTACTTATGAGGTTATATTGTTTATGTAATTCCATAATGGCATTTTCAAATCCCTGTTTATAGTCATCTGATTCTTCTGAATCAAGTTTAGTATGGGAGAGTTGAAAAAGCTCTTGTTCTTCTTAGCTGAGAAAAAAAGTTTCACCATCATTAATACCCATCAAATTAATTTGGTTTTCCTCTACTTATTCTGCTATTTCTCCATCATCGTCAGTGTAGTTCTCCTGAAATGGAGGTCTAATTTGTTGATTTGGGCCTCGTTGTTCTCTCTGTTTGATTTGGGAAGGATTTCTTCTAGGATTTTGGTTACGATTTTGAGGTGCAGGATGATTTTCTCTAAAATAAACCCTTTCATTTAGAGTTATCCTTTCCATCATCCTCTCCATGGTTCTAACTAATGAATCAAGTTTGGCATCAGTAGAAGAAGTTGAAGTTTCTTCTCTCATAGTCACTCTTATTTCAGTTCTCATCCTAGCCCTCTTTGCTAACAAATAGGCTTCTACACTTACAACATTTCTTTGCATTTCCTCTAATGTTGAGGAATTTCTTTCTCTATGCTAGTAAGACATGCCTGCATGTAATATTCCCAATTAGCTACTGCTAGTTGGAATATTATATGTTTCTCTATTTTGCAGCTTAGAAGAATAAATGGGCTAGGGAGACCCTTAAATCTCTTTAGTAGGAATAAAACATTCCCAATGTGAATGGGCATCAGTTTAGATAGGCAAAATAAAACCACCTTTGGTGTGAAATGGGGCAATGCAAGTGGACTAGATCTATGTTGACCAAATCAACAGCGCTGCCAAAAGAGAAGGTAGAGCTAATGGGAACAATGCAGTTTTGATGGAGGACTCTTTGCAAGGAAGTAACCTCATGAATGAGTGGGGTCATGTGTGAGAAGGCTCACCAAGAATAAAAAGGAAGGGTTGGCAGCCATGAGAGGCATTGAGAATATTTTTTATGTTTGGGTCTTATGACTTCTTGCTACTTCATTTGTTTAGCTAGGTTTTCTAAACTGTTTAGTGCAAGGGATTCTCATGCAGGAGTTCCACACTCTTTCTTGGAGAACTTGTTGAAGGGATTTGAGGGGAGAATTCTGGGTTACATTTCCACTATCAGACTTTGGGTCAAGCAGTCACTAACATCTACAGCGCAGTCTCTTGCAGAAACTGCGTCATTTCTCAGGGTATTGCTGTGGGAGGGTTAAACCCCTTGATTTTGAGCTAGTTTCCTAGGGAAAGGGGAAATCCCTCTCCCGAAAAGCTAGTAAGGAGGATTTTTAGTAATTTTATGTATTATTCAGCCACATCTATGTAGAGCTATAGTTGCACTGCGTGATTTTAGATCTAGATCTATAGATCTACCATTTTTCACTTATGCTTTCATGAAACCCTTGCCGGGTTATCTTCATATTGTATAAAAGGGGCTAGATCTCCATTTTCTCAGCTCTTTGAATAATATAAATCCATATCTATTATTTCCCATCTTATTGTTGCAGAAACCCTCATGAAATAACGTTGTCACATGCTTCAGAAATTCTGTTTGGTATAAGTCATGGGGTTTGGGGAGATCTGTTTAACATAGCTAGAGGGATTTATTTCTAATCCCCTTCTATATGTGAGGGTTATAATGCATAAAATAAGGGATACAAGTTCTGTTTCTCAATTTTATAGCGTAATTTTCTGAAAACAACATTTTTACTGTCTATATTGCTGAATTTCCTAAGAAGGAATATTACAGGAAGCTCTGTTCTTGGATCATCTTGTGGGGAAAATATATCTACATACATGGAGGAGAAAGAGATCCCAAATCTTCTTCTTCAAACTATGCAGAACATTTCCAAATATATCAAGGAGATGAGGCAGAAGGAATCTCCTAGAGGGTTTCACCATGCATAAAGAACTGATACATCACATTTTTGGGAATAATCAGAAGCAAAACCTTCTTCAAAATGCTCTACTATGCCCACATTCCTATCTGAGGAAGGTGAAGAAGAAACCCTTGCTGATTATTTTGTGGAATATGAATCACAATACAGAAGGTTCAAAGAACACTTGAGGTTTCAGGAGTTCTGTCAAATCAAGGGTGGAAGAAGAACTTTTCATCACCAAAAGAAGGGAGGGTTTGTGCAGGGCTCAGATCTACAGTGCAGCTTGGGAAGGTTCTTTTTTCCCTCATATGATGGGTCACCCAAGCGCACAGCCAAGGCTTGGGTAGAGAAGTTGGATACTTATTTTCAACTCAACAGAGTTTCTGAAATAGAAGATATCAAATTAGCAGCGCTGCACCTGGAAGAGGACGCTCATGAATGGTGGTTCCATGGGTTATCTACACTTGGGCATGCTCATATCACTTCATATTCAAATTTCACCAGGAGAATGGTAGAGATATTTGATCCAAGGGATCCGGAGGCTCACTTTATTTAGCTAAACAAGCTCAAAAAAATAGAAGATCTAGAAATTTATATTTCTGAATATTTGAAGCTTTCAGGGATGGTATCCAACCTCACTACGAGTAGGAAGGTATGCATGTTTATTTATGAGATATTTGAACCATTGCATGGGTTGGTGAAATCTACTAAACCTACTACATGCCAAGAAGTTGTGGAGAAGGCTAGAGATTTCAACACACTTTGCCCAAAACTAAAGCACTATTTCAGCAGGAAATTTCTTCATGGCCAAAGGAGAATCAAGGGAGGACACCTCTTGATAATAATCAGAAGAAATTAAGAAAGAAAAAACTTTTCTTCACTTTTCAAGAGCCATGGGTGCAAAACCACCAATGTGTTGAAGGGAAAGCACATTGCATTGAGATATTTTCTGATGAGGAGGAGAAGACCAACGTTGTACCACCCACAGAAGATGCAGTAAAAACCTTTTCTCCAAAGGGAGGAGCTCTTGCAGCGTTAAGAGGGGTTCCAAAATATCTAACTTTGAGGGTTAGAGGTACTATTATGGGGCAAAGAGTATCAGTATTGGTAGACATTGGAGCTACTCATAACTTTATTTATACACAATTGGTACAAAGGAGGGGCATTCACATGGAAGACTTTGATGGTTTCTCAGTTTTGGTTCCAGGAGCCAGAACCATGCAGTGTGCCAAATATGTTCTAGCATTATCCATCACCATGGGAACTTACACACTGACAGACCACTTCTTTGTGGTTGATATTCTAGACACCAATGTTATATTGGGTGTCCAGTGGTTAATCACCCTAGGGAGAGTTACCACTGATTGGGAAACCTTAGAGATGGAATGGACATAAAAAGGGAATGGAAAGCATCATAAAATCAAAGGCATACACACTTACCCACCTCAGATTATTTTAGCCCATAGGATGGAAGTAGATTTATTGAGAGGAGACATAGAATGGGCAGTATAACTGCATTTGTCTTAAGCTAGGGGCAAGGATTCACTAGTACATCCAGATCTACAATCTCTCTTGGACCGATACTCTACAGTATTTGGAGATATCCCACCAAGGAGGCCTCCTAACTAAGGATTTGAGCATACTATTCAGTTGGAGCAAGGGATCCAAGCAGTGATTACCACCCCTTATAGACACCCCAAAGCTTATAGGGATGAGATTGAAAAAGCCATTCAGGAGCTTTTATCTCTAGGACACATTCAGCCTAGAACTAGTCCTTTTACCTCTTCAGTAGTCTTGGTAAAGAAGAAGGATGGCATATTGAGGATGTGTATTGATTATAGAGCATTAAATAAGAAGACCATGAAGAATAGATACCCAATTCCCAGGATCGATGAGCTTATGGATGAGCTAAGAGGATCCAAATATTTCTCCAAGGTTGATTTGAGATCTGGGTATCATCAAATCAAGGTGAGGGATCAGGATATCCCCAAGATAGCGTTCAGGTGTCACTATGGGAATTTTGAGCTCTTAGTAATGCCTTTTGGATTGACCAATGCTCCATCAACATTCCAATCCTGCATGAACCACATCTTCCATGGTCATCTGAGGAAGTTTGTATTGGTCTTCTTTGATGACATTCTTATTTACAACCGCACATGGGAGGAACATTTACAACATATTGAGGTAGTGTTACACATAATTAAGGAGTAGCAGTTCTATGCTAAGCTCTCCAAATGTGATTTTGGGCTAACAGATATGCTTTATTTAGGCCACATCATTGGAGTTGATGGAGTAAGAGTACATGAAGAAAAGATCCGTGCTATTGGAGATTGTCCTGAACCAAGGAATGTCACGGAGCTTCGGGGATTTGTAGGCATATGTACATATTACCGAAAGTTTGTAAAAGGGTTCTCTCAACTAGCAGCACCACTTACAGATCTAAGAAGGGGGATTTTAGTTGGACACCTACAATGCAGAGAGCTTTTGATAAGCTCAAAGAGGTAATGAGTAGCTGCCCAGTGTTGGTCCTACCAGATTTTACTCAACCTTTTGTGTTGGAATGTGATGCATCAGGGGAGGGTATTGGAGAAGTTTTGATGCAAGGAGGGCACCCTGTATCTTTTGACAGCCGGAAGCTTTTACCACATGAGAGGATATACCCCATATATGATAAAGAGATGTTGGCTATCATGCATGCTTTAGCCAAATTCCAAAAATATTTGGTGGGGAATAAATTCTGGGTGAAGAATGATCATAATAGTCTTTGATTCTTTCTTGAGCAAAAGCAGCTCCAGGAGAGACAGAAAAATTGGGTAAGTAAAATCCAAGCAAATGACTTTGACATAGAGTATGTCAAGGAGATGAGTAATGTAGTGGCAGATGCTCTATCCAGGAGGCCAGCAATGTTGTCCTTAAGGGGCATAGATGTAGATTGGAAGGCTCAATTTTTGGTTGAATACTCCAAAGACAACTTTGCATGTGAGATACTAGATGCGGTGGCATCTGATGAGAGGTATAGAGTAATGGATGAGAAATATTACTAGGATTGGGTCTTCTTGACTATAAATTCTAAACTCAAGGAGAAGGTTTTGCAAGCATCACATGCTTCCCCACTTGCAGAGCATCAAGGATTCACAAAAACTTATGGGGCTATATGGGAGAGATTCTCATGGAAGGGTCTCAAGGAGGATGTACTCCAACACATCAAGGAGTGCATAGTTTTCCAACAAAACAAGGGAGAACACAACCATCCCGTAGGATTATTGCAGCCACTTCCCATTCCGAATGGAAAATGGGAAATCATCTCCATAGACTTCATCACCGGTATTCCTACAGTTCAGGGTAAGGATTGTATCTTTGTAGTTGTTGATCGACTAACAAAGTATTCACATTTATTTTCCATTTCTGCATGATATACTACTTCACAGGTAGTTGAGCTTTTCTTCAGGGATGTGTTTAGACTCCATGGTGTTCCAAAGACCATAGTCAGTGATCGGGATAGTTGCTTCATGGGTGGATTTTGGCAAGAACGTTTCTGGTTAGTGGGTCCTAAATTGACACCAAGTACTAGCTATCACCCAAAAACTGATGGACAGACTAAAATAGTGAACAAGTGGTTGGAAGGCTACTTGAGGAACTATGTTTCAGGCCAATATAGGGCATGGCTGCATTGCTCCATTTGTGGGAGTATTTTTATAACACAACTTATCATATGTCCATTGGTATGACTCCATTTAGAGCTCTCTATAGATATGATGAACTTTCATTTTTTGATGTCATGTTTGGAGAAAGCAAGGCTACTAGAGCGAAGGAGTGGATTCAAGAAAGTCAAGACATACTCTGAGCCCTCAAGTACAACATTGCTATTGCACAAAACCAACAGAAAATATATGCAGCCCGTGGTCGGGTAGAGAGACAGTTTGAGGTAGATTATTTGGTATATCTTCATCTTTAGCCTTATAGACAATCTACACTCAAAGAGAAGGGGGCTGAGAAGCTAAAACCACGATTCTATGGGCCAAACAAGGTGATCTGTTGTGTTGGGGAAGTAGCATATGAGTTGGAGCTTCCTAAGGGGAGCAAGATCCATAACATTATTAATGTCTCATGCCTTAGGAAGGTCATTGGACAACATGTAGTTTCCAACATGGATCTCCCACCTATTGATGATGAAGGCCATCTAGTTTTGCAACCAGAGGCAATCATGGATACTCGGGAGAGACAGCTAAGGAGTAGGGTGATGAAAGAATATCCGATTCGATGGAGGAATATTCCTGATGAGGATGTCACTTGGGAAGGAGAGAAGATTTTGCAGCATCCTTCTTTGTTGTTGCTTGAGGACAAGAAAATTTTGGGAGGGGAGGACTGTAATATTCCGAATTAGCTACTGCTAGTTGGAATATTATATGTTGCTCTATTTTGCATCTTATAATAATAAATGGGGTAGGGAGACCCTTAAATCTCTTTAGTAGGAATAAAACATTCCCAATGTGAATGGGGATTAGTTTAGATAGGAAAAATAAAGCCACCTTTGGTGTGAAAAGGGGAAATGCACGTGGACTAGATCTATGTTGACCAAATCAACAACGTTTCCAGAAGAGAAGGTAGAGCTAATGGGAACAACACAGTTTTGATGGAGGACTCTTTGCAAGTAACCTCATGAATGAGTGGGGTCAAGGGTGAGAAGGCTCACCAAGAATAAAAAGGAAGGGATGGAATCCATGAGAGGCATTCAGAATATTTTCTATGTTTGGGTCTTATGACTTCTTACATACTTCAGCTGTTTAGCTGGGTTTGCTGCACTATTTAGTGCAAGGGATTCTCATGCGGGAGTTCCACGCTCTTTCTTGGAGAGCTTGTTAAAGGGATATGAGGGGAGAATTCTAGGCTAAATTTACACTATTAGACTTTGGGTCAAGTAGTCACCAACTTCTACAACACATTCTCTTGTAGAAACTGCATCATTTCTCAGGGTATTGCTGTGGGAGGGTTAAACCCCTTGATCTTGAGCTTGTTTCCTATGGAAAGGGGCAATCCCTCTCCCGGAAAGCTAGTAAGGAGGATTTTCAGTAATTTTATGTATTATTTAGCCACATGTATGCATATTTATAGTTGGACTACGTGATTTTAGATCTAGATATGTAGATCTACCATTTTGTGCTTATGCTTTCATGAAACCCTTGCCGAGTTATCTTCATATTGTATAAAACGGGCAAGATCTCCATTTTCTCAGCTCTTTGAATAATATAACTCTAGATCTGTTATTTCCCATCTTACTGTTGCAAAAACCCTAATGAAATAACACTGTCACATGCTTCAGAAATTTTGTTTGATATAAGTCATGGGGTTTGGGTGTTTTTGAACTATATTGGGTTGGGGAGATTTGTTTAACATAGCTAGAGGGATTTTTTTATGATCCCCTTCTATATGTGAGGGTTATAATGCATAAACTAAGGGATCCAAGTTATGTTTCTCAAATTTATAGCGTAATTTTCTGAAAACAATGTTTTTACTGTCTATATTGTTGAATTTCCTAAGAAGGAATATTACACTGCATCAAAGCCATGTGGTAATTTTAATAAGGATAAGCCTTCTGGTTGTTTTATGTTGGAAATAATTTCATTTATATACTTTTAAATCTAGTGCAATAATCCTGAACACTTTCCCCTAATGCCCTCCTAATTCTTTCATACTCAAATAAAATATGACGAGGGTTCTTTTTGACTTCCCATATATTAAGGAATGTCTGATGGAATGCAGGAATATCATTTATGTTAGTAGGAGGCAAGGATTTAAACCATTTTCTCACTTCTCCAGTGATACTTTGTGCAAATAACCTCAATTTAACATTTTTATCATCTACTTCCTCGAGGTCAAAGCTATCGTTCATCCTATATATATGTTGTTGGGAAGTGATAGGTCCAGTTCCATCAAATTGCGGAATCTTAGTCTGGTAGTCCTGTGGCATATTTTTCGAAGGAGCTTGAAGATCAAGGGGAGAATATTTGGTTGCCATTATAGGGATATGAGGATGAAAAATAAGTGGATTAATCACAGGGGTTTGTTGGATGAGAGGTTGGGGTTGAATAAGTGGTGGAGGTTCAATCTAATGTAGAGGTTGAACTTGAAATTGAGGTTTTGGTGAACATGAAGTTTTTATTGTGGTTGAGGATTGGGGAGAAGATGGGATTTGAGTGGCTTGATGAGAAAATACAGGAGTAGTAGTGGAATCTACAAAAGGAGTTGGGCTAGATGACCTAGGATGCATAGATTGTGATGATGTGGTTGAAGCTGCAAATGAAGTCAGGGAAGAGATTTCAACAAACTGTTGGACATAAGCTTCATGAACATAAAGGTCAAGACCCAAGACTAGACTTTGTAACTTATCAGAATCTTGGATAACTTGAAGGTCAATACCAGGCTCGACAGATTTTACGTCAACAGAATGATGTCTTAAAGTAGCTTGATCTACCACTATTTGATATACCTAGTTGGTTGAATTAGTTATAAACAAACTATGTTCAAAAGGTAAGTCAAACTCAATGTCTTATAATGTAACAAATTATTTTGGGAGTGAATCTGTTGTATGGGGAGGACTACTACTTCCTTGGCTCTCTGCTATGTTTTTTATTCTTAGCAGTTTCTTAGGGCCATAAATAATAACTGCAGGCCTGGGATCTGGATATGATCTAGTGCAATTTATTTTAGGAGTGAGAGTTATGATCTAAGGCACACACACACACTTATTATATACAAAATGAAAAGGAAACAATCTCTCGAAATATTCCTATCATATACTTGTTTGAACCAGGGTAATGAATTTGAATGAAATTACAATATTTTTCAAATTGTCCCTAGTATGGTCGCCACTATGTTATCATTTTGTAATTTATGAGATTGTGAGAATAAACACAGAGGAAAACATCAAAACCACTTTGGAAGCTCGAATCTAGCCCTACCAGCTTCATAGAGGGATCTCTCTGTATAATTTAACTTTGTTTTTAGTGAATATTAGGCTAGTTATGACTATACTTGGTTGTTTGTTTGATTTTGATAGGTTTGGTTGATTATATTTCTATATTCCCATTGGGCAGTGGAGTCAAAAATATAAAAATGGATACTGTATCAATACTTAAAAGAGTTATCACAGGGAAAGCTAGGTTGTGTCTACTGGATATTTTAGATTTTGAATGAATTATGAAAGTGAAGAAGTATTGAATTCAAGAGAGATTGAAAAGCAATTAAGCATTCTTCAATCTGACTTCAGTGGAAAACATATAAATTGCTAACAGCTAGAATAAGGTGTTCTAACTAACATGTCTTATCCATCATAGTTTCTACTATACAATTAAGAGTTTTAGATTTATAAATAAAGGAAAAAAAAATGAAATAACATAGTTACAGTAGAATAATTTCACCAATAAATACACCACATGAATCCTGTAATAAGTCCCTATATTATTGATGCTCCAGCAAAACGTGGAAAGTTACAATGCTCAGTAGGAAAAATATATTCAATAACCAACCTGGAATACTTCGATTAGTGAATTATTTCTACTCAATATTACAAAAGTAATTACATCAACGTTGTCTCAACAGACATTGTATTGTTAGCCAAAATTGAATAATAAACTCTAACTGTGACAAAAAATAGGCTCGATGGAGGTGATATGGAACGTTGACACTATTTTAGAGGAAACAATTGTTGAGTGGACCTATTTGTGAGGCTGTGATGGATTTTGTGTTGGTTGATGTGTTGGATGAAGCTAACTACTCTCAATTACCTTTAAGTCATGTAATTCACATAGTTTATCCCATCGATCTTCATTTGGGATAGTTAACTTGATTACCTTTCGGTAAATCTCATCCACTTCAGTATATCTTATAAAAGTAGGTTTTACCACAAAGATGTGGTTTACCTCATGTTGAATGAAAAGGTAATTTCTCATCGCTTCCAAGAATTATATACCTGTCATGTGCCTTTGATATTGGAGAATTTGGTAGTGTCCTTGGAAATTTCCTTCAACTTCATTACATAGTCTTCATGATTTATCAACTTATCATTAATCACAAAAAAAGAAGGCAAACCCTTCTGTGTTAAAGACTTAACCTGTTGAAAAATATGTTCACTTCTATCTCTAAACTATGGCATTTCTCTTCCAGCTGAACAATCAGATTCTTCTTAGTAAGAATCTTCTTCACTTCTAAAATGGTCTCTGTTATATCATCTACTCCCAACTCATCTAACTCATATCTATTCTTGGAGTTCAGGAACTTGATAATGTTGTTGGTTGTTGCAGGCATATCCCCAAGTTCCTCCTTGATATCTATGATAACATCATTGGCCTTTATGATTAACTCATTTTGTTCAAAAATAATCTGGATATAGGGCTAGATTTCATATCTGTCCAAATGATTTATTTGACTAGGCACAATGTATGTCCAATGGATGATTCTCTCTCTGACTTCTGCTATCTCTCTATTAATTTTTGAGCTCTTTGTGCTTCTTCTACATGAGAAACTTCACTTCTTGATCTCTAGTCTTGCAACAGTTTGACTTGATCTTGCAAATTCTTGATTTCCTCTGTCTAGATAGACAGATTCTCCACTACCTTTGTCAACTGTTCTACACCATCTATTATCTGTGTTGTAGAAGTTGTAGCTGTGGGTATGGTTGTAAGAGGTCCAGCCTCCAAAGGAACCATGGAAAGTTTCACAGCCTAATCCCTCTAATCATATTTTCCATTTATGTCTCCATTTGTCTCAATTGTTCACTTTTCTCCATGATGAGCTTCATCATATCAGACTTTTGAGACTATGTTTCTTCAATGTCTTTGGTGAGAGGGTCTTTTGTGGCTAACAACTTCAGGTGTTTCCTTAATGATGCTATGTCAACATTCTTATTCTTTATTATCTCCTCTGAAGATTTTATGTTGGAAGGATCATATCCTACTCTAACCACTTAGTCTTCCAAAGACTTAATTCTATTATCCTTGGCCAGAGAAGAGATTTTCTCCATTTTTAGTTGTGACTGAATGTTGGGCAAGGAAACCTACAACATAGAAAGACTCATTGTTGTGTTATTCAATGTAGAGGAAATAATTTCACCTATTTTCTTGTGCATCTCCATTTGATAAATGGGATGAATGTTTTTGATGTCAAAATCAAAAAAAGTCTTCTTGTAATCAACCATTGTCTTTGGTTGTGAAATTTGTGCTTCAATAAAGGCCATTTTCATTTTACCTTTCTCATAGTCAAATGCTAATAGCAACCTACCCTGAGAACTAGAAGTCTGCGTCCAGAATTGACTGTATGTGCTATTCTTTAGGATTTCATTCTTCAATTTTATTTCCCCAAATGTATCAAAAATTGTCTTCTCTTTCTCCCTTGAGACAACCTTAGTTGTGTGAATAGCCTTTTGTTGGTCCCATGAATCTGAAGAAGTAGTAGGAGAGAGGGTGGTTTGGCCATCAACTTGAGAAGATGTAGGTGTATCTTTAGTGATTGTAACAACCTCGTGTTCTGAGTATTTATTTGGATTGACTTTAGGATTAATTTTGGTCCTTTTCATGTATATTATCTTGAACTCCTTATTGGTATTGTCAGTCACTGAAGGTGACTCTTATTCTCTCTACCTTTTTCCTGCTTTCTCCTGTGGGACAGGAGTCTATGATGTTGATGTTTAGACTAGCTAATCCTCATCTTATTAAAAAGTGTTCTCATCCCACTCCAACTGGTTCATGTACTTCTCTATTTCTGGCCTATGGGTATGTATATAAGGAGTAGTCTTGGTTTCTACCCTTAACTTTGAAATGGTTCCTAAATGATCATAGGACCAGGTAAAGCTAATAATGAACTTCATTTCCTTCAAGATGTTTTCTTCTTCCTCCCTTGTTGACCTACTATTGCAAATAAACAGGTCGATCTGTGTTTTAATCCTAAACTGTGATTTCTTCTTTGATGATACAAATTGGACTTCATCAACATTCAACATCTTCTTGATGTACTCTAAAGAAAAAATCCTCATTGGGAGGAATTTTGGAAGCTTGTAAGGAGCAAGCTCACAACCATAAACTCTCAAATCTGTGTAGTTCTGGTATAAATACCAGCCACCTATCTTTGTTTGATCTGATAGATGTATAATCCTTTTGATGTCTTCGCAAACTCTTGGTTCAGTTGTACTGATAAGAAGGATCATTGTTGTATGTACAAATTATTCAATGAACTATTTGTATGAATACTCCTTCTGCTCTTTCATTACTAATGTGGTTCAGAAGATAACTGACTACCGATTTCCATCTTCATCCAATTTCTGCATAGAAAACCTAAACTTGTCTACCTGGAAATATAGAAACATGTACACTAGAATAGAGGAGTATTTAAACACCTCTTCTGTATGGAATTTGACAAATTGTTCATGAATACTATATGCTAGGAATTGGCTGAAATTGAAAATGATAGATGGTTTTGCATATGTGGAAAAAATGGAGAGGAATCCTATGATTGGCTCATATATCTACTAGTCAGAATAGTAGCCAAGCAGGTATGAAATGACTGCGATAATTTTCTTGGCTCTATTAGGGAAGATGGAGGAAGAGTATGGAGGGTTATTTTTATGCATCTGAGTATCTTCTACTTGAAAATTTTCAAAGGTTTTGGCCCTTTTGGAAAAATCTAATTTCTGATACAATTCATTAAGGGATTCTAGGAAGAAGGGGGTACCATTTTCTATAGAGGGGGACTGCATCATTTGGTCGATGGATGTGCAAAGGATTTCACGTGTGGGGGGAATTATGGCTCTTTGAATGGGTATATAGCAAGCTTGACACCGTCAGATGAATTCAGGGGCACTGTGAGTATGGGGTAAATTATAATGTAGTAAGTTTTACTCCCACAGTCCAATGTCATCTGACTTATCTATGTATTTGTCCTCTAACCAAAAATACATCTCGAATAGTTCAAATTCACAGATAATTTCATGAATTTTGTAGTCTCTGTTATCTAGAGGGACATGGTCTAGATCAACAGGAGGATGGATCAATGGGTTAAATGGTTCCTCCTGGCTTTTCTTCTCAAGAGGCATAATTCATTTTTTTTCAGAGAATTGAAAGGGTTCAGAAAGGAATAAGTTTACTAGGACTGTGTAAAGCTTTGGATTGGTCAAATAAGGCGCAATAGATGCAGTGCTAAGATTGATAATGACCTGATGAATCGATCTTGAGCTCTATAAACCTGTCATAAGAATGGAGACTACAGAGAAAAGAGCATTGTAAAGATTAAACAAGTTTAGAATGCATGGTTTTATAGACAATTGGATTCTTCAATTAATTATGGCACGGATCCATTATATTAAAAATTACTTATTTAATTAAATGAATTAACTAAAGGTTTTCTATGGGAAGTGATGTAATTGGAAACGAGCATATGTGAACTGGTGCAACAAGACTGGTGAGCGAAACAGATAGGTGGGTGTTTTTGGTATTGCGAGAGTAAGTAGTTTTCGGGGGGGGGGGGGTATGAGGGGGTAAGTGGTATGAGTGGAGGGGGGTGTGAAAAGTGGAGGAGTCGCCATTTCATTCTGGGCCCAAAAGTTGAAACAATTTTTTGGACCGCCCCCCCCCCCCCCCTCGACGGTAAAGCTCTAATGGAGAGGGGCAACCAAAAACGGATGTGGACTGTTGGATCGAGAGCAGAGGAGATGATGGGAAAATATATGAGTGTAGTTTAAAGTGATGTGACTTGATTGATTGCTGGGTAGTGGCATGTTTAATGAAAATATAAACTTAGGATATATAGTAATGTGCCAAGATTTTCATTTATGCGCCCAAATACTTAGAGTTAGGATAAATTAACATTATCTATTTTCCCTTTTATATGCATAAATACATTTGAAAGTAAAAAATTAGGATAACCAATTTAATTCTTTTCAAGGCTCCTAAAACACTTCTACCTACCCATTGAATTTAATTTATTTTGCTAAACTAACATTTGTTCTTCTTTATTCTAAGGGTGCACTTAAGCTAGCAAACCCATATCACTTTTTTTTATGAAAAATCTAACCTACTCTATCACTTATTTCTCATATTGATTCAGATTAAGCAGTTGAAACAATTTCATTTTCTACCTAACTACTGATTTTCCAAGATTAAATTGTTTGGAAAACCTTTATTTTCTAACCTAATTGAAAAAAATTCACAATTGTTCAATCATGATTAAGTTGTATGATTTGAACAAAAATCTAGTCATTGTGGCATTTTAAGACAAGTTGCACACAACCTTATTTGATGATGACATAAAGAAAACTAATCTATCAGCAATAGCATTTGAATTTGTAGCACTTTCAATGCTATTTTCCTAATTTTCTTTTGTGGGGTTCTTATTTTCTTTTATTCTTTTCAACTTTCGTTCTTTTTGTCTTTTTCTCTATATTCATTTTTTGACATACCCTCCTTTCAATTTTCTTTTATGTATTATTTTTTGGAAATCATTTGCATTTTGAAAATTATTTACAATGCATTAAAGAACTTTTGAGGTCTAAAATGGGCCTCCTAAGAAAAATGTACAACCAAAATAAATTTTATAAAAAACAATAGGTTTCAAGATGATGATGTCAACCATGGGGGATGATTCACCATTTTGAAGTAAAAAAGTAACAAGATTAAAACATAATAAAATAATAAAATTACTTTTTCAACTTGTATTTTCAACATATCTCCCCAAGATTTTATTCAACGTTTGAGCAGGAGTACTCGTTGGATGCAAAATTTAATTCTTCATCCAAGGAGTACCCATGTTGCATACATTCGATGGATCCTACTACACGAAAAATGAGAAATACATGAAAAAAGTGATTGCTATTACGTTTTTTCATGTATTTCTCATTTTTTGTGTAGCAGAGTCCATAAAAATTATGAAACATGGGTACTCCTTGGATGAGGAATCAAATTATGCATCCAACGAGTGTTCCTGCTCGAAATTTGGGTAAACCCGTAGGGAGATAAGTTGAAAATACGAGTTGAAAAGTAGTTTTTTCTTTTTTCCTTCTAAAATTTGATGATGTAATCTAATGTTATTTTATTATTTCCCCTATTATTTTATAGTTTCCTTAGGAGTCCCATTTTAGACCTCAAAATTTCCCTAATGTAAACTCACAAATACAACATACTCAATCACCTTGAGATCCTATAAATTATAGGACCCTAACATGCCGAACAATAGTGACCTCAAGAATATTATCTTAAGGGAATTTCATGCTAAGACGTATTTAGGTCACCCATGGGGGCTTCACTCAATAAACCTCTAACATATCACATGTGATCATAGCATATTGAAAAATACCCTTAATTTGAGTACATACTGGAAAATACCTCTAAAAATCACATTATTGAACCCCCTACCAATATAAACCCAATACACCTTCCCAATTTAAAAAGCCCCTACTTTCACTATATATTGTAGGTATCCATTTTTTCATTAACATTTTTTACACGCCTTTATATTTTTTCATTAACTTTGAGCTCCATTTTTTATACCTGCCAACTTAAAAACACTTTACCCCCTATATATTGACCAATATATTATGTCTTTTTTCCTTCATTATATATCCCCCAATATGAACCCACATGCTATGGTATTTCTCCTGCAGTTAAGCCAGCATTAGGTCACTCAGGATATCAAAATACGCTGATGGAAGTGAAACAATTTTATTATTGGTTGACTATGAAGAGGGAAGTGAAAAATTTTGTGGCTAGATGTTTGGATTTTCAGTAGATGAAAGTAGAGTGTAAGCATCCAAGTGGGTTACTTCAGCCTATTATGATTGTAGAGTGGAAATGGGAGGTCATTTCCATGGATTTCATTACATGTTTGCTGAGGACATCTAGACAACATGATTTTATCATGGTTGTGGTGGAAAAGTAGAAAAAGGAAGCGCACTTCATTCCAGTAAAATATACTTATTTAGATAACGAAGTAGTACAGGTCTTCATTAGAGATGTAGTGAGGTTTCATGGTATCCTGAAGAATATTGTGTTAGACAAGGATTTTAAGTTCACTTCTAGGTTCTAGAAAGAGTTATTTGCAGGTTTGGGTATCGAGTTGGCCTTCAACACAATTTATCATCCACAGACATATGGACATACAGAGAGGGTCAACCATATTTTGGAGGAAATTTTGAGGATGTATGTGATGCATTAGCAATGAAAGTGGGATGAGTATCTACCTTTGATTGAGTTTTATTACAACAATGGGTATCAGAAGTCTCTAAGAATGAGTCTGTTTGACGCACTCTATGGGTGGAGTTATAATAATCCTATCAATTGGAGTGATACATTTAACAGAGTATTGATTGGACCAGACATGTTGGCAGAGATGGAACAGGAAATGTAAGTAATCAAGAGGAATATGAAGGCAGCATGGGATAGACATAAACGTTATGCATATAATAACATGTTTTTTAAGCAGTTTCAAGTTGGGGAACAAGTGTACTTTGGATCAAGCCTAAGAATAGCTCGTTGAGGATTGGATCATGTGCCAAGATGGAACCTGAGTATTGTGGACCTTTCGAGATACTTGAAAGGATTGGACCAGTATCCTATTGACTTGCACTACCTCCGACAGTGAAAGTTCATGATGTTTCCCATATTTCATTGCTTAAGAAGTATTTAAAGATGTTGATCATGTGTTTCATTGATTTGTATTATAGGTGGAGCCAGAAAGAGAATTCCAGCCGAAACCTCAGTGCATTTTGCAGCAAAAGATGCACATGCTCCAAGATCGAGAAATCAAGCAGGTTAAAGTGCAGTGGAAGCACTTTGGGCCTGATGAAGCTACATGAGAGATGGTTGACTAGATGAGGGTTATGCATCCTTCTCTTCTCATTGGTTGAGCGGATTTTTTTGCCATATGTTTTGGTACATGTGTATATATGTATATGGGTGTAAATACTGCCATGAGATGTGTTATAAATCTCCAATAAGCGGTATGGTTGTCGTGTCATTATGGTTGTCATGTTGTTATGTTTCTCATGTTGGTTTTCTTCTCAACGGGATGCATTAGAGGAAATTCCAACCTAAAAGTGGCCTCCTAAGGAAAAATAATAAAATAACAGTTAAAATAATAAAATAAGAGTTATGAAGAGGGAAAACAAGAAAGCAACTTTTTTTAGTTGTATTTTCGTCTTATCTCCATATAGGCTTACTCAAATTTCAAGTTTAGAGACTCATTAGATCCAGAATTAAATTCTGCATACAATTATTACCCATTATGCATACTTTTGAGATGACTCACATTGATAAAAAATACAGATACATTAAAAAAATGTGTTAAAACACACTTTTTAAATGTATCTGCAATTTTTATCAAGGCGGATCTTCTCAAAATTATGCATAATGGGTACCCATTGGATGTGGAATTTATTCCACATCTAATGAGTGTCTAAACTTGAAATTTGAGTAACCCTATAAGGAGATAAGCCAAAAATACAATTAAAATAGTTTTTCTTCTTTTCCTTCCAAAATATTTACATGTACCTATTTTTAAATTTAAAGCATTTTGATTGGTTTACAAATTATGACATGGAAATTACATGAAAATTTCATGGGCTATTTTAGGCTGAATTTTCCTCTAATGATCCTTGTAATTATGGAAACGAGCTAAGTTATAAAGCTCCATAGGTAGTATGTTTTTATTTTCAGTAGTATTCTTATTTGTAGGTGTCATTGAACACCAAGAAGAGTGTTCCCCCAAGGGGGAGCGTTTTGTAACGAACCTGGTCAAACATCAATGTAATAAAGTTAATAAAGGAAAAATGATAACCAAGGTGACAGGACACGTATTCCAAGCTGAATTTTGGGAAAAAAAACATAGTGATGGGGATCAATTGTGATTGATTAATGGCTATGGAAATTTACAAAGAAAATGACAAAGGCTTTGGAAAGGCATGAGGAATTTATTGGAATTTTATTTATGAAAATAATGAAAAATATAAGAAGATGAAGGTCAAAGGTAAAAGGTTACATGTGAGGAGGAAAATGAAGAAAATAGAGGCCTCATTAATAAAATGAGTTATGAGTATCAATTGGTACCCTTTTTTCAGTTCAGTTTTAGAGCTCTCATTCTATTCTCTCGCTCATAATCTTGGAAACTTAGATTTTTATTGGAGAACTCTTGGAGTAGTCTGGCATACTTGGGATTTGGTGCAATAAGGCAAAGGAAAAGCAGGAAAGCACAAGAGGATATCGGGATGAACAACTACAATGGATTTTTCTTGTAGGTTCCAAGTTGCATGTACGATTTTCTTGCTAGTTTTTGCATGAATGGCACATGAATCTAGTTTTTTGGTTATGATATGTCATTGGCATGGAGGATTATTTGGATTGATAGATTTTTTTCCTAGCCTTTCCATTTCTTGGATAGCCATGGTGTTGTGGGTTTCTTTCCTTTTTTTTCTAGTTGGTTCTCATGTTCCTTATGGTTGTGGGTTGAGTTACTAGTTCAAGAAAGCTTTGGTTGGAAAAATGCACTAGAAGCCCTGTAACATCTTGGGTTGAGCTACTAGTCATGTAAGCCTTGGTCAGAAAAATGCTCTAGAAGCCTTTAGTTGGTTGAGTTATTAGCCTTGGAATCCCTGGCTAGACAAACGCTCTGGAATCCCAATAACAATTGTGGGTTGAGTTACTAGTCTTGGAAAACCTGCTTGGAACAAATGCTCTAGAGCCCTAGAAAGCTTGGGTAGAGATCGATCTGGTGATGATAAGTGACGTCCAGTCATGAGGTGGAATCACTGGTTGAGGTTTGAGGTGGTTTGGCCTATGGAAGCCTTGGTTTGTTTTTTTTTTTTAATTGTTCCATTCGATCCCACATTCATGCTTGGAATATGGCACAGGGGTGATTGGCTGAAAGAAATATTTGGTTCAACCCAACATATGGTTAGGTGGTACATGGGATTCCTAGACCCAGTTGCATTTTTCTTAGGTTAATAAGAGGTATTTCCCTCTTGTATTTGATTGGTAAATTCACTTGTTACTATGTGGTTTTATAGTTGTTATACCCTTGCTATTTATGTTTTTTATATGCTTGTTATGAATATGTTTTATGATATACTTGATCTAAGGATCTTATCATGTTTTGATTAGAAAATGCATGAACAATGAATATATGACGTAATATATGGTAACACATCTATTTTGATAAGGCATCAATGCCTCTTAACGATTCTCAGATAAGTATGAGAACCATATGCTCAGATATGTTGTTATGACCTATAGATTACATATTCGTGACATGTTTGATGAAATTATTTTCTTGGATAGTGGGGTTTATATCAAGTACTTGTACTAATGATTACATTAGTAGCCTTATTCTATTATTGTTTATCATTTCTGAAAGTTTCATGAAGTTCTGGGTAGTGGCCTGAGATCTAGCCCTCAAAACGTGGTTCAAAATCCTAGGTCACTCACTCAAAACTACCTGAAAAAGTCCACAGTTGTTTTCATTTCGTGTTGTGGGAGAAAATGGATGGCCTCAGTCGCATGCATGGCTTGTCATGGGAGCAACTAAGGGTCCATATTAGTAAAATTTCAAATTGTCTCAGGGGTTGGGAACCTGCAAGGGTTGGTTGGCTCCTAAAGGTTATGTAGGATGTGTGGAAGGTTAGATTGGTCTTGTCATGTTGGTTCCACTTCCTTAATTATACTTGGACATTTTAATCATATCGTAACACTTCGTCACATGTTTACCCCGGTGGACTAATTAGCTTGGGTAAATTTCGGAGGAAGGGGGCTACAAGTATCATCATCAAATATGTTACTGGGTAGGTGGTCTCAATCAGCTGAGTGAGACATCAAATATTTTTGACCACCTACTTGTAGAGTAATTTGTGAAAAATTCAAGGATTTTCAAAATTTATAACATAACTAAAGTATTTATGATTGTACTATAAAAACAAAAATTGGAAATTATAAGCATTTAGACTCAATTTTCTAAGGAAGTAACAGGAGTTGGATCTCTAACACTTGATCTTTTATAGCATTACTACAAAGGTTGCTATATGTCTCTATTATGTTGTTAGTATGAATCTTAATAGCAAGTGTATGAAAAATCTCACTTTAGTTGTGCATAACCAACAACCCTAACATCAAATATAGTTGCCAATTTCTTTAGATCTGCAATTAGTTGACCAAGATAAATGTTGCAAAATTTAGATCTATGTAGAAAAAGACATTAAGCAGTAAATAAAAGCAAGAGCTTCTCCATGCATCCAATAGAAAAGACAAGAATAATTTAAAGAATTTTTGTATTTTTTTGACACCTGGGAAGGGAACATAGAAAGAGGTTACCAGTCCCCCTCAATGGGATGGGCTCTTGTAAGTCCTCAGCACTTCAGATCTAAAATCTCTCTCTCTTGAAGGTGTAGAAAATATGGCAATGATGGAGGATCAAAGTCAGACCAAAATTATAGATCCAGAGTGATCTTTAGGCAACAAAAGGTAGTGAATGAATGGATAAACCCTTCTGTTTATAACAAAATATTGAGTTAGTATAGATACTGGTGCATAGTTAAAATATTATTAACCAAATCAAGATCCAACTTTTATGGAATATTTTATTATATTTGTTGGAGGGAAAAAGAATTTGACTTTGGTCAAATCCCTTTATTTGTAAATAATAAATAAATTAATGACTTATTTATTATTTTAAGGATGTGTTTCAGTTATAATTAAATAAATAATGATTTATTCAATTATTTATAAATGATTTATTCAAAATTAACAAGGAAAATTATTTAAACAAGGTTTAAATAATTATTCCTAGAAAGTAATAAGAAAAATAATGATTTATCTAATTAATTTCCTTGTTTTGGGTTAAATGTGACCAGGAATATTAATTAAACTAATGTTTAACTAATTATTCCTTGAGGAAAATCAAACAAATGTGGATTTATTTTATATTTCCTCATGGGGTTTCCTGTTTAGACCATAAACAACTTAATAAATGTGGTTTTCTAAGTTATTTTTCATAGTGAAAGCAATTTTACTTAGGGTAAAATTGGTCTTACATGGTGTACTTTGGTCCATATAATAGTAATAGGTTAGATGACCAAAAAATGGTGTAACAGATTGCCCCCCATTGTGTGATTGTTAGGAGCTAATCGTATGACCGAAGTACATTGTAAAAACTCAATCACTAGACACTGAAGGGGAAGTCAGAGAGAGAGAAATATAAGGTAGACCAAAGCACTAGAGGACTAGACCCTGAGGAGGCGAGACTTACAAGTGAGAAAAGTCTCTTTTATGAGTGAGTACATGTGCTATAGGTGGCAGGGGAGGCATACCTATGCCCTCCGAGACAAAGTACAAAGAATAATGTGTCCAGTAAACAAGGGACTGAACTATATAGTACATGTTGGCATAAACATGAGCCAGGTAAAAACATGATAATGAATCTGACATACATATTGTGCATGGGATAATAGCCAGGAATTATACAATAATATCTCAATACATGAGATATAAGTACTACCAAAGTGCCTCTGTAAATAGGAAAGGGCTATGAAAATCTGACTAATACATGCAAACTAAAAGGCATTGCAAGCAGCTGAGGCCGACAACATCAAATATATGGAGCTACATCGAAGGCTGTAATGAAGAGGTCATCTGGGCATGTGGGGGGCTACCTAAAGGGCCACCCCCTCATGAGGTCTGAAACATCTCACACACACCTGGGAATCATCGGTACAATCTGGTGCATCATTGAACCATCAATTATACGGATCTCGATCATGATGTAAGGAGATGGGGCTCAGAAACAATCAAGTCAAAGGGCAATAAGGAGTCCCATTTTTCTGATCCGAGGCACTGAACAAGAGTGGAAGCTGGAACCAAGGTACACCACCCTCTAGACCTGTCTTCTGGAATGAATGATCTGATGTCGAAAAAAGGAGGTCCGCCAAAAGTGAGGCAATAAGGGATCCTCAACTAAGGCATGAGAGAAAATAGTAAAGCGACTGATAGACTGACACTAGGGATGATGATGAAATGGGGGGTAATGAGTAGCGGATGGACGACTTCTCTTGTTAGAGCATAAAAGGGCATGGATGACCTGGCAGTGACTGACACAATATCAAAGGGGATAGGGGACAGTAGGACTGAAGCCCATAATGTGCGACACGATAGACGAACCAAGAAATGAAGGATGAAGGAATATATTGGGATATAAAGGGACTCGGGATAGACTCCATGAATGTGATGATGACTCAACTTGGATGCTCTAAACAAGGGCGACTCGATGATGCTGCCACACAGAAAAGTTCCAGTGGATACCATGAAAACATGAGTACAAGATGGTTACTCATGACGAAATTTGACACGAGCATGGACAAGTATGGAGGCAAAGTGGTGCCCCAAGTACAAGTGTTGTAAGTGAATAAATTTGATTTTTAGGAGTGGTGAAGTGATGCTTCTTGGACAAAATGTGTCCTGGTGAAGTATCAAATCACAAAAAACTAACAGATACCCATTTGAGAGCTCGGTTGGAGCTTTCCAATAGTACAGGCGGTTTGTCAAACTACACTATGGTTTGGCCACAATAGGCAAAAGAAAAATCAGGGGTTTCTCGTTTAATAAGGCATTTTCCCTCCAAAATACTCATTTGCAAGTGTAGCTGTGGTGAATGTAGAGATGAGAGAAGACCCTAAATCTTGCAATGATCGTAGTAGACAAATCGACCGTTGGAATCGAGATCCGTCAGTTGAAGGTAAGAGGCCAAACCCTACTCTTTCATTTCAGTGGATTGAAAGTTCAATTTAGGTGCCCAGATCTCAAGAACAGACCTCTACTCCTCTTCGCAATCAGGTCGCACTTTTTGGGGCAATATCTGCGACCTGCGTAGCAGGTTTTGGGTAGAAAAGTGTGACCTGTACCATGATTTTTCCTAAAAAGTGTGACTTGTTAGAGAGGGGTTTTTTGTGCTATTTTTTGGCTGAGAGCTAGATTTTTATGGTTGAATGCAGTCTTTCCTTTCTGTACACTAAAAAAGATGATGGTTTTGTGCAGATATGGCAGAGTTGCGGATCAACTGGAGAGAGAGATACCTGGACACATTACGGTCGGAGATCCGAGAGGATCATGGTGTCCGCAGTGCGTTGGCCAGGTTTGGGATTCTAAAGTTTGTGGAGAACCCTTTGATGAGAGCTGGAGAGCCCTTGCTAACCCAGATTGTCAATTATTGGGATTCGGACCATGAGGTATTTATAGTGCAGGGGCACCAGATCAAGTTGACGGTCCAGGATATATATTTTCTGACTGGTCTCCCACCACTTGAGATGGTGGGGAATACTCAGCCAGTGTTACCGTGAGGGCAAAACATCATGGAGTTTGTATAGTTCCATTTTCCACCACGTCTTCAATTCAAGGGGACATGGATACTGATCGGGGATCTAGAGAGGTTAGAGACCCATGCTGTGGCCGCAGCAGTGTTTCGGATCTTGGGCAACCAGGTACTCCACCACATCACTAGAGAGAAGATGATGCTTTTTGAGAGTGTGTTGAGTGGGACCTACTATGGGTGGGCACAGATGATACTATCGTCAATGAAACGACAGTTGTCGCTATGTAAGCAGCAAGTGAACCATGACTGTGCATATGGCACAATGTTGTGCTCACTCTTCTTTGAGAAGATCCTGACACTTCAACCTCGTATCTAGCTCCAAGATGGGGGCCCGAGGGAGCCCAGGATGCGTCGATGGGGACGACTACTGTGTAGAGGAGGAGGTGGGGCAGTCAGATGGGTATTTAGACCCAAGTTCTTTGCTCATTGGGATCAAATGCCACTGTACATATGTTAGGGTCCCGTGATTTAGCAGATTGGTAGACCAAATGCAGAGGGTAACATTAGACCAGTCTTTAGAGTCCTAGGACCTAGCCTTCCTGGACTCAGAGATGGCTCTCTCTATTATGTGTGAAGGATGTAAACTTGTTCACTTTAGATGGTTGATTTTAGGCTACTTTTTAAGTGTAGGGTTTGTTTTTTTGTTTGGTTGGGTAAGATGATCAAGTAGGATAGGTGGAATGAGAGGTTATCAAACATAGGGCTATGGGGTCTATGAATTCATTAATATCTCAATAGTGAATTGAGGTACATCACAGGGAAAATCTAGCATAGTCAATGGATCTTTAGAGTTTATGTGTGAGGTGAAATGGACATTAAGTTTGGGGAAACAAGGTAGGGCAAAGGGCAGTTAAGAATCCTTTGTCAGATACCTATGAACAGGAAGGTATTAAATACTGATAACTAAAGATACTAATCATGAGATAGGGCACACCATTTACTCAATGACAATACTTAAACCAATAAACATTCAAGATACAATCCAGTGGAACAAAGGAAGCAAGAAAACTTATCTAACTTCAATGATTCTACTTTCAAGATTTGAAAACATATAAGAAGACAAATAGCTTTAATAAATGAAGAGGAACTCCTATACATCATCTATCAAACTATAAATAACTTTGAGGCAAACTGCTAAGCATGTTCAAAGGGAAAGATCGAAACAAGACCTCTTTGGCTTAACCTAACAATCGATACATAAAAGAGAGATTTCAAGAAAAAGTTTAGATAGCATCAAATAAGAAGGTCTTACCATAAATCATATTTTTAAACTAGCGTATTAATCCAATGATGAAATAAACAATCTTAGGTGGGCCTAAGGAGCAACTAATAATTCCTTAAACTAACCCAATAGAGGAAAACATAAAGACAATAGCAAACAGGAGGACTGAGGTGCCTCCAACAACATTTCTCATCCTATACTCTTCTGAGCTATTACAATATAGAAATATGGACATATGATAAACAAGAAAACATGAACAAATAAGAGATACATCACCATTAACTAAACTCATGGATCCTGCAAGCAAGCCTTCATCATCATCAATCAAGGCAAATCATCCACAAGCTCCGCAACACCAAATTTATCTTTAACCTCAAAGAACCATGTATTGCTCTCAAAACTCATCAAAATTCAAAATTTACAATGAATCCTCATGCTCTATATAACAATAAAGGACGAAAAAAACCCAATAGAGTATCTAGCAGTCTTTTGGCTAATCAAAAGTATTTCTATTGTCCATGAGGCCTTGCAAGGCCCAAGGTGCAAAAATATCTAAAATAAATATCTTTTCGGCCATTTTTAGCAAAGAAATTGACCTTTAAGCTTTGACAAGCCTCCTAAAACTTACCAAACGCACATTTTGACTTTTCAACCACAGGAGCGTAGCACTGTGTTTTAAAATGAAATTTCATGCCAGGAGCATAGCAGAAGAACAGGAAAAATGGGTCTTCTTATAGCAGTGTTTTGAAGGCCTTCCCGATGTCAAAAAAGGCTCCATGATGGCTCGTTGGAAATATCTTGAATTATAATTTCTAGATATAACATTTTTTATTTTATTTGACCTCTAAAACCTATTCAAAATGTTAAAATTATAAGACTGGTAGGTGCACAACACATGTCTTGAAAAGTAGGCAGAATGATGAAAAATTGGGTGTTTTTTACCCTTTTGAGGGACCAAAAAAACTCCAATTGATATGAAACTTTTTGAGCATGGTATATGAGTGATGAGGAACCAAAAAATGCAACCCTTTCCTCCTAAATATGCTCTGAAAAATAGTGTAGCACCAGGTGTGTTGCGCTCCTAGCCTCAAAATTTGCAAAAAACAAAAACTTGTCAAAATTCTCCCAAATTTGGTGGATAAGTCCTTCATAGGATTTGGGAGACCTGTAGAAAATATTGAGGCAATATTCCAAGGTTTACTTGGTCTTTTCCTCTTTTAGTGTTTTGAATTTGAATGAGGGCCTCTTTGATATGCCAATGAAAAAAGGTGTGATGGTAGTCTTGTTGGTGTCTTTATCATGGTTGTGGTCTTCATTTTCATTATCATCCTTCCCACTTTATTTACTATCACTATGAATGCTCTTTTTGTTTCCTTTACTTTTCTTATCATTATTGTCACTTGTGGGGGTCACAACCTTTACTATTTTTATGACTGTCATGAATGTTTTCTTTTTCACTTATGCTTGCTTCATTATCTTTCTACATTTTTGTCACTTGCTTCATCTATATTCATGATGCCTTTTGTTTTCTGCATTATCCTCACCTTTTTCATCTTCATCCTTGTCAAACCCACTGCCCTTTTCTTCATTGTCTATCCCTGTTTCCTCTTCAATATCTGCCTCTATTTCTTCTTCAATATCTGCCTCTGTTTCTTCTTCTAATTCTGCCTTTTCATCATATGTCCCTTCTTCATTATTTGACTCACTTCCTTCTTCTTCTTCTTAATTTTTTTTCCCATTTCCTTTGTCCTCATATTCCTCTACGTTATCTACCTTATCACTGCTTTCTTGTTCTAAACTATCTTTTTCTTCATAATCTGACCCTGTCCCTTGATTTTCATCATCATCCTCTTCCTCATCATTGTCTTCCTCATGACTTGTCATTTTCTGCTTCATCATGTGTTTCTTCTTCCTCACTTGTTCCTCCTAGCAGAAGAAAAATTACAGGCACGCGGCATTGGACCAGTTGGGTGGATGAAAGCACAGTGCAGTGCAGGGCTGCACGTGTCATCAACAAGGCTGCACGCACAGTCGGAAAGGCTGTACTTGAAAGCTTAGGCTCCCTTATATTGATACTCTTTCCAATTTTTCTCTTTAATGTAGTGAAAACCCCTTTTATCTTCTCAAACCATGGAGGTCACCTTCATATATCCTTGGAAAACCTTCTACCTGTTGTCTCTTGATTTTCATTTGTTTCTTCCTCTTCATTAGGCTCACTGCATTTGTTACTGCCCTCTTCCTCATCAACGTCTTCTTTGTCTTGATTGTGATTTTCCTCTTTGTCACTACTTTCTTCTTCATCACTGCCTTATTTTTCCTCTTCCTTATCATCACTGCTTTCATCTGCCTTTGTTTTCATCATCCTTTGCATTATTTTCCTTATCACTACTTTCTTTGTCTTCTTCCTCATCCTCTTTTTCCTCACTTTCACTTTATTCTTCCTTAGGGTTTTTCACATTTTCTCTAAGTTTTACCTTTCAAAATAGTATGAGAGGGAGGCAAGGATCTAATATCTGTTATAAAAACCCTCAAGAGGTGATAGGCAGAGAAAAGGAGGAGATTTGAGTAATTTTGAGGCTTTCAATTTCTTAAAAAATATCCTTACAAGAGTGCAGTGTAGAAGCGCAGCGCAGAGTTGTCGAGTCAGGCAAGTCAAGTCAGTGCCTTGTTCCAAACGCGTAGCACCAAGGCGCAGCACCAACTCCTGAACGTGCAACACCAATTTGCAGAGGGAATTTGAAGGCCTTCTCAGTGTCGGAATGAGCTCCATGATAGCTCATTGGAAAGCGTGTTGAGTCTACCTTCCAAAACATCTTTTGTTTTTCCATTTGCTTTCCATTTACTTGTCCAAAAACATATTATCCCAACACTGGTTAAAAAAATTTAAATGATGGTGCAGAAATGAAGAGTGCTGGTGCAGACAACTTTTGGAGGCCTTCCTTAACTCCAAATTGAGCTCATGATAGCTCATTCGAAATATATTCAAGTATATTTGTCATTTGACTCATCAAAAAATTCATTTGGACACTCCATCTATGAGAAAAAATTAGGGGAATTTTGAGGTCTAAAATGGGCCTCCTAAGGAAATTATAAAATAATAGTGGAAATAATAAAATAATATTTGATTATATCATCAAATTTTAGAGGGAAAAATAAAAAACTACTTTTTCAACTCATATTTTCAACTTATATCCCAAAGTGTTTACTCAGATTTCGAGTGAGAGGACTCATTAGATGAAAAATTTAATTCCTCGTCCAAGGAGTACCCATGTTGCATACTTTCGATGGGTCCTGCTACATGAAAAATGAGAAATACTTGAAAAGCGTGATTGTAATCACGTTTTTTTATGTATTTCTCATTTTTCTTGTAGCACAGTCCATCAAAAGTATGCAACATGGGTACTCCTTAGATGAGGTATTAAATTTTTCATCCAACGAGTACTCCCACTCGAAATTTGAGTAAAACCTTTGAGAGATAAGTTGAAAATACGAGTTGAAAAAGTAGTTTTATTATTTTATTATTTTTTAATATTTGAACCCTCTTAATTAAAAAATGGTGAATCATCCCCAATGGTTGACTTCATAATCTTGAATCCTATTTGTTCTCATAAAGTTTATTCTTGTTGTACATTTTTCTTATGAGGCCCATTTTAGACCTCAAAATTCCCCTAATGCCTGATTTTCCTAAGGTCACTCCAGCACTGCAGAAATTCTCCTGGGACACCTGTATTTTTTACATTGCTCCCAAACTATGATACCTGTTTAAACACTAAAGTAAATTTATCTAATTGGGCCTATTATGGACAAAAAACTCTCTCATGTTTGTCAAATTCATCTCTTTTTGGTCAGAAACACAGTTTGAAGGAAAACTAGCCCTAGGTGTGATACATGGCTTGTCTTTCGGAAAGAATTCCTAGAAAAAGATGGAGGCATGATGTTTATGAGTTGGTATGGCTTCATGATCACTGATATGACCTACCATATGGATCTTCTTCTCTTATGCCTCTTTTCCATAGCAAACCCTAGCTTAGTTGGAAGAAAACATTAGGGTTTGGTGTAGGGAATTTAGGACTGCCTTGTAGAGGGAATGGAATGAAGGGGTTAAGAGTTTTCTAAATTCTTGGGAAAATTTTTGGAGATAGGGATAGATGTTAGGGAGTAGGAGAAAGTGGAATTTCAAGGATTGAGTGAGGGGAAGGGGTCCAAAATGGAAAAACATAGGCCTAGTCTCGAAGAGTGTCAAATTATGGCAATAGACTAGGTTTTGTAGAAAAACAATTATTTTGAGGGATAGGAGTGATGGGAAGTGTTTATGAAGGTACAATAAGGATAGGAGGAGGTGTAAGAGCATCAAGATACAAGAATTGTTGATGATTTAACCATGGAGATCATGAAACCAAGAAAAATGCCCTTAAAAACCCTAGATGGACAATGGAGGAGTTAGGCAAAACAAAATAGAGGGATGAGGCCAAAGGTGCCAAAAAATAGTGATAATGAGTGGCATGAGCCCATGATGGGTCCTTTGGGAGTAGTGAGCTGACCTTGATATGATGGGATGATGAAATAGTGAAAAATTTATCCTAAGGATAATGAAGGCAGTGAGATTTCTAGAACTCACAATGTTCATGAACTTTGTTCCTAGAAATCTAGGATAAGTATTTAGTCATCCATGAGAAGAAAAAATTACTATTGAATAACAACATAGAAGACTATCCCTATAGTGGGATGAGTTATCGTGGGGACCCAGACATTCCACTGCTGCCTGGTTGAGTATGGGGGGCCGATGGTAAGTGACAAGTTGCTAATATTTCATGTGCATTGCAAAGTTTCAGAATATTGTATATGATACTAATTCTCTCACTTTTGGTATGTAGATACAACACCATTGAAACTGTCCGAGTACATGGGATGACCTACAGTATCAATAGCTGCAGGACTTAGTGGATCGAGAGCACTGCAAAATGAGGATGCAGCGGCTCTCCTGGAGGAAATCCATCATAGATGTGAAAGGCTTCTGACCGGTGTTTCAGAGTGCGGTTTGCAAGACTTGGATGACTAGTACATAGAGCCATGTATTGGTCTACCCTCGGAATGGCGAGGTGTCATGCGGCGCATGGCGATGTTTGGATAGGGGATGTGCGATCTATGAGCTACAGGAGCAATGCCATTGGCTCGAGATCCTCCAGATAGTGATTAGTTTTAGGGGCAGGTGGTGCCCCCAGTTTTGAGTTTTTGTAACATGCTATGGAAATATCATTGTATCAGATTTAATGGACTATAAAACATGTTATACGACACATATTATGGATATGCATCGTTTTGATGATTTTATGCTATTTTTTGTGTTAAATGCGTGTGATAAGTGCCAATCTAGAATATTGGTTGCAATGCTATCTACATAGTGATTTTTTGCTCGAGGTACATGACTTACTGTAATGATTTCAAATTCACACATCGAAATATTCACTCATAAATATCTTTTAAAAAGGATAGGATTATGCACACGATAGACACCATTCAATTGCATGACAAGAAGCAGGGAATCTAAATGAACATGAAGGTGGAGGATGCGATGGGAAAGGGCATCGGCTAATAAACCTCACACTGCATCATATTCGTCCTAATTATTGGTAGCAGTACCAATGCATACACCATTCGAGAGAACAAGCGACTGTAAGGGGGTAAAAATGGCCCAACCTGTCGAGGCTAGATTCCGAGAGTAGCGACTTGCACCATCGGCATAACCCATATAAGGTGTGGATAGGGGGTCCATCTGAAAGGTGCCACAAGACAAAAAATGAGAGGATGATGAAAAATGCTAGGAACCTGAGCACAAGGTAGAAATCGAACAAAAACTACGAGAGGGAGTGCTCTTGATAGGATTTATACCACCCGCACACCGAGGGGAAGGTAGTGTGTGGGAGCTACCTTGGGCAGCTTATGCTCAGGTCGCAAAAGTCACCATAGACACAGATGGTTCCATTCTTCTTATGGGTGGGAAAGATGAAGTCAAGGGTGGACAAGGCTTCCATGATGTCATCATCACAATAGAAGATGGGGTGACTAGAGGAGTAGAGACCACATGACGTGGCGAAGCCACCTGACTCATCATCATGAAAAGAAAGGTTCACATGTACATCGTCATGGGGGGTGATGGAAGAACAAGAAGATAAGGGATCCACTGATGTTGAGCCCAGGGTGATCGTTGAAGGGAGGTCAAGAAAAATAGAAGGGGAAGTCTCAGAGGGAGCTTTCACTATGGATCTCATGAATGATGATAGGTAGAGGATGGTGGCTGTAGGCTCCGTAATCTCGACATCAGGAGGGGGAATGTCAATGGGAGCTGGTAAATCCTCAAGCTGGCCTGAAGCATACTGCGTAAGGATGGGAGAACCAGACTGGTTATGTTGAATCTCGTACTCCCGAACTACCTCCAAAGAGGCACGATAATGCGTGAGGTGGGGACAACGGTGGGTATAATGGTCACGAAGATCACACAAAGCACAGGGTTGGTTGGTGTGAATATTCTTAGGGTTCTTAGCTGTAGTTGAGGAAGAAATAGAGGCTTTAGGGACCGTAGACTCAAGGAACGCAACATTAACCATGAGCTTGAGACGAGGTAACTCGGGACAATGATGGGTGGCATGACCGACAACATCACACAAAGCACACTGGATGGTACGTTTTGGACGCTTAGAAGGGGTAGGGTTTGTTGAGGCATCCTTGTCTTTAGATGCCTTGTTGTGAGCTTTTCCCCCCTTACCCGAAGCTGTCGCAACAAGAGAAGGTTCCTGTTGAGGTGACTGAGGTATGGTAGCAGCGGGAGGGGTCATGGGGGCCATTTGGACCGGGGTCAAAGCAAGATAAGGTTTGGGTTGACCAAGCGGGGTAGCATCTGGGTGATCGATGTACCAGATAGGAATCCCCAGGGTCAGGTTAGGAAGGGATAAGGTAGCCATGACAGGTACCAAGAACACTCCATGAGGGGGAGTTAGGAACGGTATCTGGCCGAAGGGGTAATGTCTAGGCGGGACGGCTCCAAGATGGTTAAGGCCAGGAGGACCCATGCCAGGAGGGTAAATAGGCTTATGGATACTAGCTGAAGGTGAAGGGCTAGGAGGAGGGGGTCCAGAAGGCTGAGTCGAAGTGCTAGGAGCAGGTTGCAGAGGGCGGGGTTGCTGGCTAGCTGAAGCAAGCCTCTTAAGGGAAGCCCGAGATGATTGCATCATGTAAACATTTGATGAGATGGGATCAGACACAGGAGGAGGAAGACCAGGGAATGAACCAAGCAAAGAGGATTCTTTGTAGACTCCAAGTGAGACACTGGTTAAGGGGTCAACGATTTGCTTATTGGGCACCGAAGATATGATGGACTCAGGGGAGGTCTGAGACTTCGGTTCGTAATATGTCAAATGTTCAATGGTGACTATCTTTCCATTATGGGGAAAGGACATCTTGCGGTGAACCGCAGATGGTACAATAGACATCGCATAGGTGTAGGTATGACCCAATAAAAAATTTTAATCTAAGGGGGCATTAATGACTTCTATGTCAATGCAAACATTCTTGCCCGCAAGAGTAATACGACAATTGCGGAACATGCCAATGGGTTTGGAGGAGTGTTCATCCCATGATTGAAGGGTGATAGTGGAAGGGTCCAACTCAGGTGATCCGAGTTGCTTCCAAACCGAAGCGGACATCACACAGGTGTGTTAGTATGAATATTTCGTCATAAAAGACCAGTTTAGCTATGCATAAAAAATAGCCCTAACATCAATTATGGCTGCCAAACATCTTTAAATCTGCAATTAGGTGATCCAAATAATGCTGCACAACTCCAGATCTAAGTATAAAAGACATTAAGCAGATAAAGTAAAATATGGCTCCATGCATCCAATAGAAAAGACAAGAACAATGTATTTGAAAGAATTTTTATAGATATTAGAAAGGGGCACCTAAGAGGAAAACAAGAAAGGTGTTTTCCGGTTCTCCTCAATGGGATGGGTTCTTGAAAGTCCTCAGCATTTCAGATCTAAAATTCCTCTCTCTTGTTGGTGTAGAAAACCCAGACAAACATAAAACTCAATGGGAGCTCACAAGGTGAAAATGAAAAAGGTGACCAAGAGTAGATCCAGAGTGATCTAATGTAATGGAGGTGACTAATGAATGGGGAAACCCCTTCTATTTATAACAAAATATTGGGGCGTTCTAGAACTCGGTGCATGAATAAAATATTATTAATCGAATTCTAGAATCACCCTTTAGGAATATTTTATTATATTTGTTGGAGGGAAAAGGATTTTTGACTTGGGTCAATTCCTTTATTTATAAATAACAAATAAATAAATGATTTATTTATTATTTTAGGGAAATTATTGGAATATAATTAAATAAATAATGGTTTACTTAATTATTTATATGTGATTTAGTCAAATTTAACTAAGAATATTATTTAAATAACTTATTCTTAGGAAATAATTAAATAAATAAGGATTTATTTGATTAATTTCCTTTTTTTGGGTTAAATATGACCGGGAAATATAACCGAATAAGTTATTTCACGTGGTGAAAGAAATTTTACTTAGGGTAAAATTGGTCTTACATGGTGTACTTGGGTTCATCTAATGATAATAGGTTAGATGACCAAAAAAATGGTGTAACAGATTGGCCCCCAACGTACGAGTGTTAGGAGCAAATCGTATGACCGAAGTACGTTGTAAGAACTCAATCACTAGACAGCAAGAGGGAAGTGAGAGAGAGGAATATAAAGTAGTCTAATATGCTAAAGGACTAGACCCTGAGGAGATGAGACTTACAGGTGCAACAAGTCTCTAGTTTATGAAGTGGTACCAGTTCTAAAGGCGGCGGGAGAGGCATACCTATGCCCGTTGAGACAAAGTACAAAGAATAGGAAGTCCAGTAAACAAGGAACCGAACCATGAAGAATATGCTGGCGTAAATAGGAGCCAGAAAAATAGAATGATGAATCCCACATACATGTTGTGCCTAAAATAGTCGTCCGGACTTATACAATAATAGTTTAGTACATGAGTTACAAATACACCCAAATTCCCCCTACACACGGGGAAGGGCTCGCAAAATCTTACTAATACATGCAGATCGAAGAGGCGCTGCAAGCGGCTGAGGCCAATATCATCAAATGAGAGGAGCTGCATCAAGGGCTGAAATGAAGAAGTCATCCGAGCATGTGGGGGGCTACCTGCAGGGCCACCCTCTCATGAGGGTTGAGACATCCCACACACACCCGGGAATCACCAATAACTGTTGCTGCATCACTGGACCATCAAGTGTATAGATCACGATCATGCTGAAAATAGCTCGAACCAAGGTACACTGCCCCCTAGACCTAGCTTCTGGAGTAAATGAGCTGATGTCGACAGAAGTAGGTCCACCATAGGTGAGCTAATAAGGGAATCCCAACTAAGGCATAGGAGAAAATAGTAGAGCAACTAACAGATGGACAGTAATGATGATAATGAAATGAGGGATACTGAGTAGCGGATGGATGACTTCCCTTGTTAGAGCATAAGGGGCATGAATGGCTTGGCAGCAACTGACACAATATCAGGGATGATAGGGAACAATGGTACTGAAGGCCATAATGTGCAACACGAGAGAGGGACCAAGCGATGAAGGATGGAGGACTATAGTGGGATATAAGGGGGTTCGAGATAGACTCCAGGATGGATGATGACTCAACTCGGATGCTCTAAACAAAGGCGACTCGATGGTGCTACCACACAGAAAAGGTCCAATGGGGGACCATAAACACATGAGCAGAATAGGGTATCTCATGATGAAAATCTACATGAACAAAGCCCAGTAAAGAAGTAAAGTGGTGCCCCAAGTACAAGCGTTGTAAGTGAAGAATTTCGATTGGAAGGAGAGATGAAGGGACCCTTCGTGGAAAAAATGTGTCCTGGCGAAGTGTCAAAACATGAAAAAATAATAGATACACATTTGAGGGCTCGGTGACAGATTTCCAACGGTGCAAACGGTGTGTCAAACGGGGCTACGGTTTGGTCGCAGCGGGTGAAAGAAAAAACAGTGGTTTCTCTTCTAATAAGGCATTTTCCCTCCAAAATCATTCATTTTCTTGTGTTGTTGTGGTAAATGTGGAGAAGAGAGAAGGCCCTAAATCTTGCAGCAATCGTAGCGGAAAAACCGATCGTTGGAATCATGATCCGTCATTTGCAGGTAAGAGGCCTAATCCTACTCTTTGATTTTGATGGATTCAAAGTTCAGATTAGGGTCTTAAATCTCAGTAACTGCTCCTACTTCATCATTATGGTCGAGTCGCACTTTTTGGGGAAAAAACTGTGACCTGGGACACAAGTTTGGGCCTGAAAAGTGCGACCTAGCCCAGGATTTGGCCAAAAAGTGCGACCTGTTAGATAGAGGTAGTTTCAGTGCTGTTATGGGTTGAGATTCAGTTTTGATGTGAGTTAATGCAGTTTTTCTTTTTTGTAGACTAAAAAAGATGATATTTTTGTGCAGATATGGCAGATATATAGATCAAGTGGAGAGAGAGAGACCTAGGTACATTACGGATGGAAATCCAAGCAGATCAGGGTGTCCATCGTGCATTGGCTAGGTTTGGATTTTTGGAGAACCCTTTGATGAGGGCTGGGGAGCCCTTGTTGGCCCAGATTATCAGTTATTGGGATCTAGATCATGAGGCATTTATAGTGCAGGGGCACAGGATTGAGCTGACAGTCCAGGATCTGTATTTCCTGACTGGTCTCCCACCATTAGGGATGGTGGGAAATACACAGCCAGTGTTACCACGGGGGCGTAACATTATGGAGTTCGTTGAGCGACATTGTCGACTAGGTGTCCGAGTCAAAGGGACTCAGATATCCATTGGGGATCTAGAGAGGTTGGAGACCGAGGCAGTGACAGCAGTAGTGTTGCGGATCTTGGGCAGCCAGGCATTCCATCACATCACTGGAGGGAAGATGATGATTGTAGAGAGTGTGCTGAGTGGTACCTACTATGGGTGGGCCCAGATGATGTTGGTATCGGTGAAATGATAGCTGTCGCTATGTAAGCGGCAAGTGAATCATTATTGTGCCTATGGGCCGGTATTGTGCTCTCTCTTCTTTGAGAAGATCATGTCCTTACGACCTCGTGTACAGCTACCTGATGGGGGTCTGAGAGAGCCCCGGATGCATCGGTGGGGATGAATACTGTGTAGAAGAGGGGGAGGGGCGGTCGGACGGGTGTTCTGACCAGAGTTCTTCGCCCATTGGGATTAGATGCCATTGTACATAGACGACTATCCCTATAGTGGGATGAGTTATTGGGGAGATCTGGACTTGCCGCTTCCGCCTGATCGAGTATGGGGGCTCGATGGTAAGTGACAAGCAACTAATATGTTATGTGCATTTTAAATTTTGTGAATAGTATTCGTGGTACTAATACTTATACTTTTTAGAATGCAGATATAGCTTCGGTAAAACTAGCCAGATATATGGGACGACCTGCAGCAACTGGAGCTACAGGTGCAAGTGGATCAAGGACGGCACAAAACGAGGATATGGCCACTCTATTGGAGGACATCCGTCATAGATGTGAGGGGCTGCTGACTGGTGTGTCAGAGCGTGGTTGGCAGGATTTAGACGATCAGTACATAGAGTTATGTATTGGGCTACCCTCGGAATGGCGAGGTATCATGCGACGCATGGCGATGGGCGGTCAGACTGTGCATGATATACGAGATGCGGGAGCAGAGCCTTTGGCTCGGGATCCTCCAAAGAGTGATTAGATGTAGGGCAGGTGGTGCCCCCCAGTGTCTATGTAGGGGCAAGTGGTGCCCCCCATTTTTGTAGTTTTGTTTTTGTAACATGCTATGGGCATGTCCTATGTTTCAGAGTAGATGGACTCGAAAAACATATGTTATATGATATATATGATGTATATGCATTTTGTTGATGGTGTTAAATGCTATTGTCTTATGTGTGATAAATGCCAGTCTAGAACATGATTTGCGATTTGATCTACGTAGTGATTTTGACTTCTAGGTATATGGTTGAAAGTAATGAATCTAAATTCACGTATCAAAAGTTTCACTCATAAATATTGTCTAAACAGGATAGGGTTATGCACACGATAGACAACATTAAGTTATAAGACAAGAAGCAGGGAATCTAAACAAATGTGCAGATGGAGGATGTGATGAGAAAGGGCATCAGCTAAGAGACCACGTACTGCATCATATTTGGCCTGATTATTGGTGGAATTACTAATGCAGACCCCATTTGCAAGAACTAGGGTATGCAAGGGGGTAAAGATGGCCCATGCGGCTGAGGCGAGATTCCGGGAATAGCGACTTGCCCCATCGGCATATCCAATAGAAGGTGTGGACGAGAGGGCCGATGGAATAGTGTCACAAGACAAGAAATGGGAGGAAGAGCAGGAACTCATGCTACAAAGGACATCATATATACGGATGGTATCATCGTGATTATGGGAAGAAAGGGAAAGGTCGAGGAAACCACATGACGCTGCAAAGCTACCTAAATCATCAGTATGGGAAGAGAGGCGCACATATGGGTCATCAGGGGGAATGACAGAAGAACAAGTGAAAAGATGGTCAAAGCATGAAGAGCCCAAGAATGTTGCTGAAGGGGAATCAAGCAAAAACGATGGAGTGGATTCAGAGGGAATGTACTCCAAGGGTCATGTGGATGATGATAGGTATAGGAGAGGGGCAGGAGGTTCCGACATCTCAACATCAAGGGGAGGAATGTCAATGGTAGCAGGGGGATCCTCGAGCAAACCTGACGCATACTGAGCAAGGATGGGAGAGGAGGATTGATTTTGTTCAACTTCGTACTCACGAATGACCTATAAAGAGGTTCGGTAATGCGTAAGGTGAGGAAAATGGTGAGAATAATGGCCATGGACACCACATAGAGCACAGGGTTTGTTGGTGTGAAGAGTATTTGGGTTCTTGGTTGCGGAGGAGGAAGAAACAGAGGTTTCAGGGGCCGTCGATTCAGGGAACGCGACTTTAACCATGGGTTGGATACGGGGCAACTCAGGACAAGTTTGGGTGGCATGACTGATACCATCACACAAGGCACAAGGCTTGGCGGGTGGGCGGGGGTAGGCTTGGGTGCGGTGGCCTTGTCCTTGGATGCCCCTTTGCGATCTTTTCTTTTCTTTCCCGTAGTTGTCCCAACATGAGGATGGTCTTGCGGAGGGGCTAGGGGCACGGTAGAGGTGGAAGGAGCGAAGGGAATCGGTTGCACTGGTGTCACAGCGATGTATGGTTTGGGGTGGCCCGGTGGGGTCTCGGCTGGAGAAGTAAGATACCATACTGGTATTCCCACGGTTAAATTAGGGAGGGAAATGGTGGCCATGACGGGAACCGAATAGACTATAGGGGGGGACCAAGAAAAGGTATTTGAACAGTGGGGTAATGGCAAGGAGGGATGGCTCCCATATGGTGGAGACCTGAGGGAACCAACTCAGGAGGGTAGGGAGGTTCCTGAGTGTGAGAGGGAGGGGAAGGTCCAGGCGGGAGAGGGTCAGTCGACTAAGGTGAAGGGCTAGGAGCAGGGTGCGGTGGACGAGGTCGAGGTTGCTGACTAGCTGAAGTAAGCTGTGGAAGGGCAGCCTGAGATGATTGCATCATGCAAACATTCGCTAAGATGGGATCAGAGATAGGAGGGGGGGGAGGACCTAGGAAGGTTCCAAGCAAGGGGGAGTCTTTGTAAACGTCAAGGGAAACACTGGTCAAAGAATCAACAATTTTCTTATTGGTGACAGTAGAGATGGTGGACTCAGGGGAGGTTTGAGATTTTGGTTCATGATACGTCAACTGGTCAATGGTGACAATCTTTCCATTATGAGGGAAAAACATCTTGCGGTGGACTACGGATGGGACGGCAGACATGGCATAGGTGTAACTACGCCCCAAAATAATGTTGTAGTCAAGGGGGGCGTTGATAACTTCAATGTCGACGCAAATAGTCTTGCCCACAAGGGTAATAGGACAGTTACAGAATAGGCCAATGGGCTGGGAGGCATGGCCATCCCATGCACGAAGGGTGATTGTGGAAGGGGCCAACTCAGGAGATCCGAGTTGTTTCCAAACCGAAGCAGACATTACACAGGTAGATTCCCCCTCATCAATAATACACCGAGCGACATTGGCATTTTAAATTTTGACTGGGATTTGGAAAGCAATAGAAGCAAGAAGGGGGGGATGGTCTGACTGATGGGCATCAAAAACAATTAATTGGTCATCAGCAGGATCTACAGCACCCACGGTAGATAGTAGAGCCTTCTTTTGAGAAGGACACGACTGGAGGAGTTCCAGTGTTGAAATGGCAGCAGGAGATTGTACCAGATCATTTACTATGTTGTATGAATGGGCTGCCCAACCAGAGGCAGCATTTCAGTGTAATGGGCCCTTAGAAATTTTGGTATGAACCTCAGCTTTGGGCGGAGGGATTTGAAAGGGACCATTGGGTGTCGACAAAGGCTCTGTAGGTCTTGAGGATGGGGACTCGGAGACAGACGGAACGGGAGGTGTGGGGTACTGACGAGACCAAGTTTGAAGGTTAAGATCGATGATGAGAGGTTGGTCAGAGGCCATCATGAGAATCTGGTAATCAGAGGAACCAGAAGGGGAAGGTTGAGTGGTTACCAGGGCATGAGGTGATTGAGTAGCCACGAATCCTTGTTGAGGGAAAGGATTGGTAAACACAGCAGGTTGAGAAGTAGCCATATGGGGAGAGGCAGTAGGAGAGGAGTGTTGTCCCCACACGGTGGCTTGAGAATCCCACATCTGCCTCATCTATGGTAATAGGGGACAATCGTGAGTGTAATGACCATAAACACCGCAACACGAATAGGGCTTATTGGTGCGAAGCGGCCTGTCCGGCTTGGGCTGAGAGCCCTGTGGCTGGTTGGAAGTGTTAGAATCAATACTGGAAGGATTGGATCTACGATTACCAGAAGCAGATGGATTTCCTTTCCTCTTTATTTGAGAAGGAAGAGGATTAGTTGCACCCTGCTACGCAAATACTTGCCCTGGAGGGGGTAGTAAGTGCGGTTGCATGGGTAGAGAAGGCAAGGGAGTGGGAGGTCCAAATGCTGGAGGAGCTGGGACACCAGGATGTGGGTAAGGATAAGGGGTAGGATGGGCAACATTGAGGTAAGCAGGAGTGTGGGCAAAAGGAGGAGGCATGCCATATCCTGGATACATGCTGCCTGGAGAGGGAAAAGTGCCGGAGGGGCTGGCCCCGCCTAGAGGGAAACCATAGCCCAGAAGAGGTTGAGCAGAGGTATGTGACAGCGCTCCAACAATACCGTCGGCAAAATGAGATGCCTCTGAGGCATTAGGGCCACCGGCCTTGGGGAGGTCAGGAAGGACGGTATAAACATAACCAGATTGAGCATAGATAAGGTCATATTTCAAGGCTATTTGGAGGGCGGCTTCTTCGGTTTGGGGAAAATGGGGTGCGACATCTTTGCCAATGGGAGGTAAGAGAGAGCAAAGCAACTAGTCCATATAAACCCGATATTCAAAGGGGGGAGCACGACATAAGCTCCGTCTTCGTCGCCATTCCTGGAAATGAGCGGAAAGGCGAGTCGAAGAGGATTGATGAAAAGAAGTCAAGAGTTCAGTACCAGTGTCTTACCGGAGAGGGAGCTGGAAATAAGATAAAAAGGCTTGGGCAATGGTCGCAAAGGTGGTATGGGAAGAGGTAGCTTGATCAACATACCATTTAGAAGCTTCGCCAGTAAGCGTGTGTTGGAACAAACAAAGACGGATGGAGTCATCGGTGATGGAATTGGAGGAACACAACATGTGGAAAGATTGGATATGGTTGGAGGGATCTTCACTAGCAAGGCCTTCGAACTTGGGAATGTCGGAGGAGAGCTTGGTTGGCATAGCGGGCCAATTGACATCGTGGCGAATAGGATCATTGATCAGCTGATTGAAGTTGAGGAGACTGAGACCGGCCATATAAGGGAGCAACGGGGTAGTCGAGGTAGGTCCCATAGTGGTTCCATTGGAAATGGACCTTGCAGTAGAACTAGGGTTGCTGCTAGCAGTAGGTCCTGAACTAGACATGGTGAAAGTAACCGAGGGAGAACCAGGAGTAGAGGGAGAACCCGAACAATCAAAAGAAGAGTCAGAGTGCGGACTCGGAGGAGGACTTACTCGATGACGACGGGAAGGAGGAATTCGACCAACCGAAAACTGAGGGTGAAGGCCAAGAAGTCTCTGGGACAAATGCCTTGGAGGCGCAATGATGACGGGAAGAAGAAAAACCGACAAGGGCAGGGAGGTGTAAAATCAAGTCGAGACAAGGGCAGAGAGGTGCAGTGTCAATTGATTTTAAAGTCTTTGCCAGGCGATGTTAACCAGACTCTTCTTCACTTAGGGTCAGTGTGTGGCATGCATTAATTTTAATTTTTTAAACCCAGACGTTTTGAGAGTAAAAGAAAAAGTGTGTTACGTAACTGAAAATAAATCTGCAGTAAATAAGACTGAAAGAACAGAAAATTAACAGCTAACCATGCATCAATCTAACCCAAGAAGGCGGGGCACTCAAAACTAGTATATAAGAGGGAAAAGCACACTAAAAATAGGCCAATAAATCTAAGGTCAGGGGGGACGGGGATCTAAAGGAGAAATTTGCTGAAAAGAGGTGCAGATAACAACAAAGAGGCAGAGGCAAGGTTGCTACTAGAAATGAGGGGATCAGCTAAAGGTAGAAGGGACAAGGAGGCTGCACTAGAAATTAACCCAAACAAAGCTATATGAGGTGTTTTGAAAGGGAGAAGAGCTGATTTGTAGGGATCTAAAAATGAGGTATCATATCTGAAAGAACTAAGGCTGAAACTCTGGAAATTCAGACTTCTGAAACAGCGAAAAATCTCCCACAAAAATTGGAGCGTACTAGAGCCCTAAGGGGAAATATTCCCACTTATTTGAGTGAAACAGATCAGAAACAGGTCTAAACAGGCGAAGACAAAGGCTGGAAAACCCTGACAGAAGCTTCAGACAAACCCAGAAAAAGTGCTGGAAAATTTGCAGAAAAAGTGCAGGTCGCAGGTTCTGACCTGTTTTCAGTCCAAGTCGCAGGTTTGGGGCAGAAAAGTGCGACCTCAAGGCTAGGTTGCATTTTTTGGGCCAATAAGTGTGACCTGCAGATCTGGGTCTCTCGGCGGCAGATTTCAGAAAAAATTGTCGTCTCAGCTGCGGCTGATGTCGGTCACCTACGCAATAGGGCCAGAAACACACAGAAGTTAAAAATTTTGATGTTTGAAGGTTTTAGAGGCAAAAAGTACCATAAAAATAGGAGAAAAGAGAACTAAAGAGAAACCCTAGGGTCTGAAATAGCTGGATATGTAGGAATATATAAAACGACAGCGGTCGCAAAAGAAAACCCGTGTGGAGTCGCCAATTGTTAGTATGAATCTTTCGTCGTAAAAGACCACTTTAGCTACGCATAACAAATAGCCCTAACATCGATTATGGCTGCCAAACATCTTTAAACTGCAATTAGGTGATCCAAATAATGCTGCACAACTCCAGATCTATGTATAAAAGACATTAAGCAGATAAAGTAAAATATGGCTCCATGCATCCAATAGACAAGACAAGAACAATGTATTTGAAAGAATTTGTATATTATATTAGAAAGGGGCACCTGAGAGGAAAAAAATAAAGGTGTATTCTGGTTCTCCTCAATGGGATGGGTTCTTGAAAGTCCTCAGCGTTTCAGATCTAAAATTCCTCTCTCTTGTTGGTGTAGAAAACCTAGACAAACATAGAACTCAATGGGAGCTCACAAGGTAAAAATGAAAAAGGTGACCAAGAGTAGATCCAAAGTGATCTAATGCATTGGAGGTGACTAATGAATGGGGAAAACCCTTATATTTATACAAAATATTGGGGCGTTCTAGAACTCGGTGCATGAATAAAATATTATTAATCAAATTCTAGAATCACCCTTTAGGAATATTTTATTATATTTGTTGGAGGGAAAAGGATTTTTGACTTGGGTCAATTCCTTTATTTATAAATAACAAATAAATAAATGATTTATTTATTATTTTTGGGAAATGATGGGAATATAATTAAATAAATAATGGTTTATTTAATTATTTATATGTGATTTAGTCAAATTTAATAGAGTATTATTTAAATAATGATTTAAATAACATATTCTTAGGAAATAATTAAATAAATAAGGATTTATTTGAATTAATTTCCTTGTTTTGGGTTAAATATGACCGGGAAATATAAACGAATAAGTTATTTCACGTGGTGAAAGCAATTTTACTTAGGGTAAAATTGGTCTTACATGGTGTACTTGGGTTCATCTAATGATAATAGGCTAGATGACCAAAAAAATGGTGTAACAAGGTGGATGCCCCCTCATCAATGATACAACAACAAAAATTGGCATTCTAGAACTTGACGGGGATTTGGAAGGTGAAAGAAGCAGGAAGGGGAGGATGTTCTAACCAGTCGACATCAAATATGATCAAACGATCATCTGAAGGATCTGCATTGTCCATGGAAGATGGTAGAGCTTTCGTTGTGAAGGGCACGACTGGAGGAGTTCCAGCATTGAGATGACAGCAGGAGATTGCGCCAAATCATCTACTATACTATATGAATGGGCAGCTTTGCAAAAGTAGCGTTTCGGCGTAATGGTCCCTTAGGGATCTTGGTATGAACCTCTGCCTTAGGCTGAGGGATCTGTAAAGGACCATTGTTTGTCGAAAGAGGCTCTATAGAACCTGAAGAAGGGGGCTCGAGGGCAGATGTAGCGGGAGGCTTGTTGTACTGATGGGACCGAGTCTGAAGGTTGAGGTCAACAGTAATGGGTTGGTCAGAGTTCATCATGAGAATCTAGTAATTGGAGGTACCAAATGGAGGAGGTTGAGTGGCCGCCTGACCTTCAGGTGGTTGAGTAACCACAAATCCTTGCTGAGGGAAAGGATTAGTAAACATAGCTAGTTGACTAGGTGCAGCATTGGGAGGGATGGAAGGGGAGGCTTACTGTCCTCATGATGCTGCTTTAGTCTCCCACATCTGTGGCATCTGTGGTAAAAGAGGACAATCGTGGGTGTAATGACCATAGACACAGCAACATGAACAAGGCTTATTCATGTGAATAGGCTTGTCCTGCTTGGGATGAGCGCCATGTTGCTGCTTAGCAGTGTTAGGTGCATTACCTTGGGGATTATGCCTAGGATTACCGGGGGAAAATTTATTTTGAGTGCCTTTCCTCTTATTTTTGGAAGTAGGAGGATTAGTCGCGCCCTGTTGTGCATACACCTGTCCATAAGGGGGCGGTGGCTGCTGTTGCGGGGGTTGAGAAGGCAAGGGAGGCAGAGGTGCTAATGCTTGAGGAGATGGAGCACCAGGTTGTGAGTATGGATAATAAGGAGGTTGGGTAACATTGTGGTAAATAGTTTGGGCAAAAGGAGGAGGCATGTTGTATCCTGGATACATGTTACTGGGAGGGGGGAAAGTGCTGGAGGTACTGGCCCCTCCCTGAGGGAAACTATAGACCATGGGTGGTTGAGCATATGGATGAGAAAGAGCTCCAATGATACCATCGACGGCATGGGATGCCCCTGGTGTGTTCGCACCATCGGGTCTAGGGAGATCAAGTGGGACGGTATAAACATAACCAAACTGAGTATAGCTCAAGCCATATTTTATCGCAATCTAGAGAGCAGCTTATTTGTTTTGAGGGAAATGCAATGCGACATCTTTTCCTATAGCAGGAAAAAGGGATCTAAGGAACCAGTCCATGTAGACACGGTCTTCAACGATAGGGGCTCAACATAGGCTCTTTCTTCTTCACCATTGTTGGACATGCTCGGATAGGCAGGTCGCAGACGATTGACGAAAAGAAGTCAAAATTTTGGTACTAGTGTCATAACGAAGGGGAAGCTGGAAATAATACAGAAAATCCCCCGCAAGAGTCACAAAGGTGGTATGAGAGGAGGAGGCCTGATCAACATACCACTTAGAATCTTCACTAGTAAGCGTATGTTGGAACAACCGAAGATGGACAGAGTCATCGGTAATATAATTAGACGAACACCACATGTGGAAAGATCGAACATGGTTTGTAGGATCTTCTCCAACAAGACCTTCAAACTTGGGGATGTCAGAAGGGAGCTTGGTTGGCATAGCAAACCAACCAGTTTCATGGAATATAGTTTCATTGATCAACTGGTTAAAATCGGGAAGATTGAGGCCTGCCATATAGGGGAGCAACGGAGCAGCCAAGATAGTTCTTGTTGCAGTCCCACTAGTAGTATTCCCAACATTAGGGCTGGTGCTACCACTAGCGTTAGGTCATGAACCAAACATGGTGAAGGTGACAGGGGGAGAACTGGGGATGGAACCAGAAGGGGAACCCAATGAACCAGAAGAGGAGTCAGATTGTGGACTCGGTGGAGGACTAACTTGAATACTACGTGGAGGAGTAAGTCTTCCTACCAGAAACTGAGGATGAAGGCCAAGAAGTCTTCAGGATAAACGCCTTGGGGGCGTTATGATGAAATCAAAAACATGGCACAAAGGGAAGAGAGACCAAAAAGGGGAAGGAGGTTTAGGATCAACTGATTACAATGTCGAAACAAGGGTAGAGAGGTGCAGGATCAATTGATTACAATGTTATAGTCTTTTCCTGGCGGTGTTAATGAGCCTCTTCTTCACTTAGGGTGTGTGTGTGTAGTGTGTAAATTTTAATTTTTAAACCTAGAAGTTTGTAGAGAAAAATAGAAAGCGTGTTGTATAACTGTAAACAAACCTGCAGATAAAAGTATATCAAACCGAAATAATAGAAAATAAACAACTAATTATGAATTAATCTAAACCTAAGGAGGCGAGCCTCTCAACAACTAGTTTGTGGGTGGGCAAAAATATAATCAAAACACACCAAAATAGCCAAAAGATCTAAAGTCGAGAGGGACAATGATCTAAAGGTCAGATTTTCTGGAAATAGGTGCAGAATAACAACACAGAGGGGAAATTGTTGTAAATGAGGTGGCGAAAGGCTACAACCTGGAGGGAAATGGAGGGGACCCTAGAGGAAGACCCAAACAAAACTAAAAGGAGGTGTTCTCGATGGATGAATAACCAATTTGAATTGGATCTAAGGGTGAGGGATTAGATCTGAAAAATGGTTGAACAAACTAAAATTTCAGATGACCTGCTACAGCAAAAACTCTTCCACGAAAGGTGGAGGGTATTGAAGCTCTAGGGGGCTAGGGTCCCACTTTGATGAGTAAAACAGAGCAAGTACAAGTCCAAAACAAGCAGAGACATAGGTCAAACAACCCTGAACAGAGGCCCATACAAACCCAGGAAAATCTCAAAAAAAATCCTGTAAAAAGTTCAGGTCGCAATTTCTGACCTGTTTTCTACAGAGGCCGCAGGTTTTGGCCTGTTTTCTGTGCCCTGGAGGTTCAGGTCATAGTTTTTGGCCCAGAAAGTGTGACCTGCACTTCAGGCACTCTCAAGATCATGTTTCAAAAATTTTTTCGTCTCAGCTGCGGTTGATGCCTGTCACTTGTGCAATAGGTCCGAAAACACACAGAAGTTAGAATTTTTAATTTTTTAGGGTTTATAGGTTAAAAACAACATCAAGAAAAGAAAAACAAGAATCTGAAGAGAAATCCTAGGTTTTGAAGTAGTTGATCATGCAGGGATCTGAAAAACGATAGCAGTCGTAATCATAAACCCTTGTGGAGTCGTCAGTTGTTAGTATGAATCTTAATCACAAGCGTACGAAAAAATCTCACTTTAGTTGTGCATAAATAACAACCCTAACATCAAAGATGGCTGCCAATTTCTTTAGATCTGTCAAACCAGGAGGTAACTCCTCAAAACTGGAATTGTGTATTAGCTGAAGAATGTACATGCTTATATAGATGGGAGGTGAGGCTATTGGGATTCAGTTCCCAATGACTCTTGGCCTTCCTTATTTCCTAATAATAAATAATATACAAAAATACAAATGCACACCCATCCATAGGATTAGGTGTCAACATTCCCCCCTTTAATCCGAAGGGATGTTGGTGAGTCCAAGCATCGATCTGAACTTTTCAAACTTTTCTCTTCCAAGTGCTTTGGTGAAGATGTCGGCAGTTTGCTCATTTGTGGAACAATGATGTAGATGGATGGTCTTGGCCTGAACATGATGTCGAATGAGATGGTACTTTGTATTGATGTGCTTTGTTCGATCATGGAACTTTGGGTTCTTGGCCAACTTTATTGCAGAAGTGTTGTCGATCATGAGTGGAATGGAATACATCTGTTTCATCTGCAAATCTTCCAGGATTTTCCGGAGCCACACAATTTCCTTTGTTGCTTTAGCTGCTGCCACATATTCTGCCTCGGTCGTGGAATCTGCTGGAACTGACTGTTTGTGTGATCTCCATGAGACAGCTCCTGATCCAAGACTCATGGTGTAACCTGTAGTAGACACCCTTGTTTCTTTGTCGCCATCAAAGTCTGAATCAGAGTATCCGGTCAAGATGAAGTCGCCTACCTGTGTATATTTGAGTCCAAAGTCTTGAGTCCCCTTCAAGTACCTTAGTACTCTTTTTGCGGCAGACCAATGTCCTTCACAAGGTTTTTGCATGAACCTTGAGAGGATTCCAACAGCAAATGAGATGTCAGGTCTGGTGGTGGTCAGATAGATAAGACTTCCTACAAGTTGTCTATACTTAGTTGCATCCTCAAATTCCTTCCCTTCAACTGATGTGAGCTTCAAGTTTTGTTCCATTGGAGTGCCCAAGGGTTTACAATCATCCATGCCAAATTTGTTCAAGAGATCTCCAATGTACTTCTTCTGAGAAAGAAAGATGAATTTAGGATGTTGAATTACTTCAATACCCAAATAGTAATGAACATGACCCAAATCGGTCATTTCAAAACCTTTCTTCAACTCTTTCTTCATGGATGCAATATAGCTCTCATTGTTTCCTGTTATCAAAAGATCATCTACATATACCACAAGATATACAACTGTTTTCCCAACTTTCTTAACAAACAAAGTTGCATCATCAAGATCAAAGTGTTTGAAATCAAGTTTCAGAAGATGCTCGGTCAACTTCTCATACCAGGCTCGTGGTGCTTGCTTGAGGCCATACAAGGATTTCACGAGTTTGCAAACTTTGTGTTCTTGACCCTTTATCACAAATCCTTCTGGCTGGGACATATAAACTTTCTCCTTCAGATCTCCATTCAAGAACGTTGTTTTTACATCCATCTGATGGACTTTCCATCCACTCTGAGCTGCTAAGGCAAAGAGAGTCCGGATGGTGGTCCATTTTGCTGTGGGAGCAAAAGTTTCTTCATAATCAATTCCTTCCTTCTGTGCGAATCCTTTTGCCACAAGCCTGACCTTGTGCTTGTCAAGTGAGCCGTCTTCTTTGTACTTGTTCTTGTAGACCCACTTGCAGCCAATTGGTTTCATTCCCAAAGGCGGATCAACCAGCTTCCAAGTGCCATTCTTTATCAAGGCATCATACTCCTTCTGCATCGCTTCTTTCCATTCATCATGAGAAGCGGCTTCTTTGAAGGAAGTTGGTTCATGATCTGTAGAAAAACTCAATTCACAGTTATAAGCAATATCCATATCAACAGGGGAATCAGAATTATCTACATCACCTTCGATTTGTTGAGTGGAACTTCTTGTTCCTGTTTTTCCAACCTCATCAGGATGAACATTCTCCAGTGTCTTTGTCGGCCATTTGGGAGGACCTTTCTAAGATGGCCCAGGCTGGTCATTTGACTGAGTTGGGATTGATTCAAGATTCAATCTCCCAATTCCGTCAATCACATCATCCAATGTGTCATCCATGTTTGTTTCTTCATGTGGGGGAGAGAGTGCTTCAGGACATGATTCCACAGTTTGATTCAATATCGGAATCCCCCCTTCAAGATGTGGAATCACATTATCAAACTCTTGGAAAGACTTTGCATGTGTGAATCTATCCAGGCGATCAAATTGCCGCTCAACAACCTTGTCACTCTTGGAAGATTCAAGGAATATGACATCTCTTGCTATCACAAACTTCTTATTTGCTTCATCATAGAGACGATATCCTTTGGAGGTATTGGAGTACCCCAAGAAGATACATTTTCTGCTTCTAGCACCAGGTTTGTTCCTTTGACCCTTGGGTATCAAGGCATAACAAGTGGACCCAAAGACCCTGAAATGCTTTACCGAAGGAATGTGGCCATGCCACATTTCAAAAGGAGTTTTGTTTCTAATTGAACTTGAAGGACACCTATTCTTTATGTAAACAGCACATAGAACTGCATCAGCCCAAAACATCAATTTTACATTTTTGAAAAATAACATGGAGCGAACCATATTTAAAATAGTTCTGTTCATTCTTTCAGCTACACCGTTCTGTTGGGGATTATATGGCACAGTTGTTTGATGTGTGATTCCATGTTGGCGAAGATAATTTTCAAATTCACTTGAAGTGTATTCTTTTCCATTATCAGTACGTAGAGAGCCAATATGTGTTTGTGCATCATTTTCAATCCATGCATGAAAATTCTTGAAAGTTTGAAAAGCATCAGACTTATTCTTCGGTAAGTAAATCCAACACATTCTGGTGTAGTCATCAATAAATGTCATCATGTATTTGTTTCCATTTGCAGAAGCAATAGGCATAGGGCCACATAAATCTGAATGAACAAGTTCAAGTTTCCTATGTGCTCTTGAGTGTGAATCATGAAATGGTTGTTTGCTATGCTTTTCTAGAATACAAGCATCACATTCCTTAGGTTTTCTAGGAATTGTAGGCAGTCCATCAACACCATTTTTCTTCAACAAACGAAGGCTGTCATAATTTAAGTGTCCAAATCTAGCATGCCATAAAAGACTTGATGGAAATGTACCTTCATCATGATGTGAGCTGAATGCAAAGTTTTGAGCATGAGCAGATGAACCTTTCAGCTTCAAAAGTCTCCCTTCTTCTATTCCCTCCATGACAAGTGAGTGATCTGATGCTGATCTGACCTTTGCCTTGCCATCAAACAAGTGAACTGAGTGTCCTTGCTGCCGGATTTCGATCAGGGACAGCAAGTTTCTCTTCAACTCCGGGAGGTATAGAACCTCATGTAGGATATGATCAGGAAGACCAGGCAGTTTAAGCCTGACTGTGCCAAGCCCTGATGTCTTGAGTTTGGATTTATCTGCGAAATATACTGCTCCATCAACTTTGTCAGTGAAATCTTCAAAAAAATCTTTTCTAAATGTCATGTGACATGTTGCTCCTGAATCTAGCAACCATTCATCTCTCCATGAAGTAAATGAAACATCAAAGAGGTTTTCAGTTACTCCATTGTTACAATGTGCTGGAACATAGTGAGCGGATTCAGGTGCTTTACCTTTGTCTTTGTCATTGGTTTTACCTTTGTCTTGATTTCTGTGCTGCTAAATTTTGTTCCATGGTGTTCTGCATTTGGATGCATCATGTCCATCTCTATTGCACCGTGTGCAATGAAGATTGGATTTGTCAGCTTGTCTGCCCCCCCTTTCTGTGAAGTTCCTTCTTCCTCTTCCTCTTCTGCCACCTCTTCCTCTGGATGAATCTGAGGTATGACTCTTTTCTCTGTGTGCCAAGTATGCAACTTCTTCGGAAGATGAAGGGACTGTCATCTTCCCAAAAGCTTTCTCTCTTTCTGCAAACTTTTTCTCAAGTTTATCAAAGGTGATATGCTCAAGGTTTCCACTTGCTTGCAAAGACTCAAGATAATGTGAGTAAGTTGGATATAATGCCTTAACATATGCTATGAGAGGTATGTCCATTTTTACACCAGTGTTTTCAATGTCATGCATTATAGATCTTACTTCTGAAGCTAAAGCAAGGGGATCATCATTCTTCATTTCAAGACTCAACAGCTTAACCATCAATTGAACATTTTCTAATTCTGAATGTGAGTCATAGAGTTCTTTTAGTTTCTTCAAGGCTTCAAAGGCATTTGAGAATGATGAAATATGGTGACTCACCTCTTCACTCACTGAGGCTGCAATCAAGGCATAAGCCTTGCAATTCTTGTTTTCCCAAATGGCAAGCTCTTTGTCTGAAGTGGGCTTCTCTGGTGGATTTTCTGCTTGTCCTTCACAGATTCCTCTCCACAGCTCATTAAAAATGAGTGTGTGTTTAATCTTCCGCGACCATTCAAGATAGTTCTCTTTGCCAGAGAGAACTATACCAACAATGGAGATGAGAGAATGCATTAGACTGCTGGAGAAAATCTTCTGAAGAGGAAACAAATTCTGTTATAAAAACTTCGAACTCTTGAAATATTTCAAATAAAGGGGCAAAAACTCTTGCTGGAACAATTTTCTGAGTTTAAAAACTCTTTCTGGAAACTAAATCTGCTCAGAAAACTTTTGCTCAAGACTGAATTTTTAAAAAACACTCTATGCTATAGACTGATTCTGCATAAAAAAAATGTATTTTTTTTTGTTTGGCGAAAAAATGTATATGAAAAAAAAATGGAATTATGGATGGGAGGGGGGGCGGAATTGTGAAAATGAAAAGTGGTGTGGAAGGGCGAAATGGAGGGGAGCAGTGTGGGAGGGGCGAAATGGATGAGAGCAGGGGCGTTGCTTTATTATGGAGGGGCGGTGTTAATTAAGGGAAGGGTTATTATAATGGTGAGGAGGGATTATTGGAAAGTCGACTTTTAAAAAACAAGAGCGGTATTTAAAAAATGAGGCGTGGTATTGTAAAGTCGTGGTATGTTAAAAATGAGGCGTGGTATGTTATAGTGATTAAAATTTAAAAAAGTCGAACTGTAGGAAGGAGCAGAGAGCGGAATGTAGCAGAGGGCAGGTATGTTGGTGAGAGGGTAGCCGGAGTGTCTGGGTTAGGAGGCGGTGACTGTTATGGGAGGCCGCGTAGAATGGGAGGGATGGAGTATTAATTATGATGCAGGAAGAGGACGCGTGTGAGAGATCCGTTCTGGAGTGTCGTGGAGCGTTGATTGCAGGGAGAGGGTCGGCCAGAATAGGGCGTAGAGCTGCGAGTCAAGGGGGAGCGTCGTGGCATTGTGGAGTGATAAGGGTGACAGCGTATTACTGTAGAGGGGTCGGATTGTGATAGCAGCGAAGGGGTAGGCGTGGGGAAAGTGAGTAAGAGCGATAGGTGTATAGAGTGTAGTTGCAGGTCGAGGGAGCGTAATGTGTAGTCGACTGGTGAGCGGGGTGTGTGGGCGGCGTAATGCCAAAAGAGAGGGAAGTGCGTGGTCGACTGGTGAGGGCGTTGTGGAGAATGGAGTGATAGCGCAGGAATGCAAAGCGTTGTATGAAGAATGTAGCAGTGAGTGGGCAGAGTAATGAGGGAGATGGAATGGGTGAGGGCGCAGGGATGAATGTGTGGAGAGCTGGTAGGTAAGGGAAATGGGAGAGTCGATGGAGGAGGCCCAAAAGGGCTGTTACAAAAAAAAAATTTGAACTTGAATCTGCAGGAAGACAGAGTTGCAGGACTGCAGAATGGCAGAGCCTGCAATTTGCAGATTGACAGAGCTTGCAGTCTTCAGGAGCTGCAGGAGCTGGAGCTGCAAATGTCAGTGATAAATAGGGAAAAAAAAATGCAGAATAACAGTCTAGCAGTTAATGAGCAGCAAAAAAACATTAAAAATATTAACTGAGCAAAGGGTAGGGAGTTACACCACAGGGCAGAAATGCCAAATGTGGGGCTGGCTCTGATACCATGTCAAACCAGGAGGTAACTCCTCAAAAATAGAATGTGTATTAGCTGAAGAATGTACATGCTTATATAGATGGGAGGTGAGGCTATTGGGATTCAGCTCCCAATGACTCTTGGCCTTCCTTATTTCCTAATATTAAATAATATACAAAAATACAAATGCACACCCATCCATAGGATTAGGTGTCAACAAGATCTGCAATTAGTTGACCAGGATAAATGCTGTAAAATCTAGATCTATGCAGAAAAAGACATTAAGCAGTAAATAAAAGCAAGAGTTTATCCATGCATCCAATAGACAAGACAAGAATATTTTAAAGAATTTTACTATTTTTTTGACACCTAGGAAGGGAACATAGAAAGATGTTATGAGCCCCCCTCAATGGGCTGGGTTCTTGTAAGTCCTCAGCACCTCAGATCTAAAATCTCTCTCTCTTGATGGTGTAGAAACTATGACAATGATGGAGGATCAAAGTTAGACCAAAAGTATAGATCCAGAGTGATCTTTAGGCAACAAAAGGTAGTGAATAAATGGAAAAACCCTTCTATTTATAACAAAATATTGAGTTAGTCTAAATATTGGTGCATAGTTAAAATATTATTAACCAAATCAAGATCCAACTTTTTTGGAATACTTTATTATATTTGTTGGAGGGAAAAATAATTTGACTTTGGTCAAATCCCTTTATTTGTAAATAATAAACAAATAAATGATTTATTTATTGTTTTGAGGATGCGGTTGAGTAATAATTAAATAAATAATGATTTATTCAATTATTTATAAATGATTTAGTCAAATTTAACAAGGAATATTATTTAAACAAGGTTTAAATACTTATTCTTAGAAAATAATAAGATACATAATAATTTATCTAATAAATTTTCCTATTTTGGGTTAAATATGACCATGAACATTAATTAAACTGTTGTTTAAGTAATTATTCCTTGATAAAAATCAAAAAAATGTGGATTTATTCAATATTTCCTCATGGGGTTTCCTATTTAGACCATAAAAAACTTAATAAATGTGGTTTACTAAGTTATTTTTCATAGTGAAAGCAATTTCACTTCGAGTACAATTGGTCTTACATGGTGTACTTTGGTCCATCTAATAGTAACAAGTTATATGACCAAAAAATGGTGTAACATATGCCCAGATAAATTGACTACAACTATAGGTCACCCAAAAGGAAATACCATCTACAACAACCAACTCATAAATGAAACCAAATGTGTACCACAAAGAATCATTCAAACCGCTACGAGCATCACTACAAAACTAGAGACGGATAACAACCTTTTTAGCGATATACTAAGATAAAATTAGATAATAACATTGAATATTAATAGAGAGCCAACATAGATGTTAGCTCCTCGAAATTTTCTAGATTGATTGAGATACAAAGGTATAGGGTAACATCAAAACCAAGCTTTGGAATCCTAGGACCTAGCCTTCCTGGATTCGGAGAGGGATCTCTCTAGTAGGTGCAAAGATGTGAACTTGTTTGTTGATTAGGTTGATATTAGGCTAGATGTTATGTGCAAGGTATTTTGATTGTTTTTGGTTGGGTATGATGCTCAGATGGATTTAGATAGAAAACAAGGAAGATTGTTAATTCATTGGGAAATGGAGTCAAATAAGGTCATGAATGAGTTCATCAATGGTTTCAAGAGCATTTGCAGGGAAATTTAACTTGGTTGGTGCATCTTTAAGGTTGTGAAGGAACGTGAGATGGACATTAAACTTGGGAACAAACAAGCTAATAAAGAGGAGAAGTAGAATCCTTTATATAATTGTAAACTGAGAGAGTTAGAAGATTTATAGGCATAGCAAGAGAGTCAAAGGGTAAAGAAACACCTGAACCATTTGATTTCAGACTGGAAGCAGATAATCAACCAAGACAACATTCAGATAAAACATAGAAAGGAAAAAACTCATTTAATCTTTCATGGGTTTTATCACCAAGAGCAGGAAAAACATATAAGTTGCATAAGTAACTATAACCATAGAAGAAGAGACAAACCCTAGCATCCACAATGACAGCTATGAGAGTTCCTTAGAGACAATTTTAGCTAATTAAGGCAAAGAGCATGGTTAAGACAGACTTCTTTGACAAGTTATAGGAAAAGCTGCTTCAAAAGAGGATTTCAAGAACAAAGGATTTCAGAGTTAACAATATGCAGGGCTAGCCATAAATCATAATTGATACTAACTGATCTAAATCATTCAAGAAAATAAACAAGCCAAAAACTTATTAGAGAGAAAAAGATGAATTCCCTAACATATCTTAAGCAGAGGAAAACATTTAGGCATTGAAGGAAACAAACAGATCTAAGGTGCCATCAACAAGCATATATTAGTCTAAATATTTTGTCCTACTGCAGCATAGATGGATGGAAAACATATGAGAAAATTAGAAAAAATTAACAAGAGAAAACTTCACCGTCAACTAGGCCTATGGATCCTGCAAACAGTCCTTCTCCATCAACAAGTGAATCAGATCATGCATAAGCTCCAAGACATCAATTTTTCTTCAAAGGCTTCAAGGGACTATGTATTACTTCAGCATAAGTCATCAACATCCAAAAAAATATACAAGAGCCTCATGCTCTATTTATGGAGCAAATGAGGAGGTGGAAACCCTAAGAGGGTTCCAGAAACCCTAGTTCAGACATAAATGTCATAAATGTGCTTAATGACCATGCAAGGCCCAAGACACATAATACATAAGATAATAAATGAAAAACATCAAAAAATAACTCCCAAATAAAATCAAGAGTGATTTTCCCGAAAAAAACATTAAAAAACCAATTTTCCATTAATCAGTGTCTTTTGTTGACTTTTTTGCAAAAGACAGTCTAGGGGCGCAGTGCCATATCAACAGAAAATGGGGTCTGTTGTAGCTGCGTTTTGGACCCCTTCCTGACATCCGATTTGGCCCCGTGATGGCTCGTTGGAAAGCCTGAAGAGTCTAATTTCCATAAATACTTGATTGTTTCTGAATGGATTCCATTTACCTGCTCAAAAATCCAATCTCCCATGACTACTCAACGCGCAGTGCCAGGCCTGAAAAGGAGGTAGAAAGGTCATTTGTGAGGTGTGTTTTGACATTTCGAGGGGGGGGGAATGCTCCAAATGATCTGAAATATTTTTGGGAGACTGCTAGAGACATGAAAAACCCAAAAATGTAAACTTTAGCAGCTGCGGATGCCCCAAAAAAGAGCATAGCGCCTAGGGTGTTGCACTCCTAGGGGCCAAAATTTGGAAAAAACAAAAAGTTTCCAGATTTGCCTCAAACTTGGTGGACAGGTCCTTCAAGGGTTTGGATAAGTACATGAAAAATATTGAGCCATGTATCTGAGTTTTTATTGGTCTTTACCTTCTTCGAGTGCTCGAAATTCAATGCCTCCTTACTGATTTTTCATTGTCACTTTGTTCCTCTTTTTCTTCACTACCCTCTTGCTCAGCATGAAAACCACTTTCTTCTTTGTCTTCACCATATTCTTGTATCTTATCTTGCTACCTTTAGTGTTGTTGCCTTGGTTTTGGATTTGATCACTGGCCTCTATATCTATTTCACTTTGGCCTTGTCCTTCATTGATGTCTTCTTCTTTGTCATTTCCTGCCTCTCCAAAATCAGTTTCGGCCTCATCATCTGCTTTTTCTTGTGCTTGATCTTTCATCTCCTCATCATCTTTCTTGGTTGCTTTACCTTTATCACCTTTAGAAACTTTTTCACTATTTTTTACTTATCATTGTGCTCACTAACATTTTTATGTACCTTGTTTTTCTTGGCTGTAGGGCACTCTCTTGCTGACTGTCACCCTTCTTACTTTCTCCATTGTCCTCTGTGTTTTCACCTTGCTCACTATCAACACTTTCTTTGTTTTCAAAAACTGTCATGTTCATTTTCCTTCTCTATGTTATCGTCATTTTCTTCACGTAGTTATGTAATTGCCTCCCTTTTCTCTTTACTCTCTTCACCATCTTTTGTCCATCATTGTTGTTGTCATCATCTGTTCCTTTAGTTTTGTCTTTGACTTACTTATTCTTCTTTAGACATGGTGGTTGGCCTAGGGTAAAAGGATTTTTAGCTTGGTGAGGGCCTTTGGCTTTAGGGAGGGAATTTGAGTGATGTGAGGGAAAAATTGGGCAAATGGGGGCAAGGTGGAGCAATCAAGGAGTGATCCAGAGTTTAGAAACAAGTTTGCTGTCACCGAATGTCTTTACAACCTATGACAAAATCTTAAGCTTGAAAACCTAACTTGGGAGGTCAATATTTGATTTTTGTGCTGCTTAGGGTTTGGTCACCTTAGTTCAAGAAATCTCTTCTTATATTATGAAAATAATATTTGGAGAGTGAGAAAAAGGAGTTACTAGCCTTATTTAACTGTTTGTAGAAGAGTTGGAGGCAAAAACTCAAAATTTTGACCTTTTTTGAGAAAATTAGGCCAAAGACTGGCTATGCATAGCACCTGCCTAGGCGCGTAGCGCAGTGTTATTTAACACTGCACCTGCCTCCTCTGTGCACAGCGTCGGGCTCTAGGGGCGTAGCGCCTCTGCTGGTCTGCAACACCCAGTTGTAGAGGGCATTTGGAGGCCTTCCTGGTGTCGGAATGCGCTCCGTGATATCTCGTTGGAAAGCTTGTGGAGTCTAATTTCCAAAAATTCTTTTGGTTTTGAATTTTTTTTCCATTTACCTATCCAAAAACTAATTCTCCCAACACTGGTAAAAAAGTGTTGAATGATGGTGCAAAAATGTAGAGTGTTGGTTCAGAAATGCAGAGTGCTGGTGCAGACCACTTTTGGATTCCTTCCTCAATTCAAAATTGAGATCATGATAGCTCATTGGAGATATATTTAAGTCTATTTTTCTTTTTATTCATCAAGAAAGTCATTTGGACACTCCAGCTGTGAGAAAACTTGATTTTCCCAAGGTCACTCCAGCAGTGTAGAATTTCTCTCGTGACACCTGTATTTTTTAATATTTATCCCAAACCATGATATCGGTGTAAAAAATGAAGGATTTTTTTCTTCTTGGCCTTATTATGGACAAAAACCTCTCTCACTTTTGCAAAGTTCATCTCGGTTTGGTCAGAAACACAATTTAAAGAAAAACTAGCCCTATGTGTGATACATGGCTTGTCTCTTGGAATGAATCCTTGGAAAATGATGGAGGCATGATCTTTATGAGCTGGTATAGAATTATTCTTGTTGACATGATATATCAAATTAATCCTTTGCTCTTGTGCCTCTTTTTCATATCAAACCCTAGCTTAGTTGGAAGAGGAAATCAGGGTTTGGTGTAGGGGATATAGGACCACCTTGCAGAGGGAGGGGATTGAAGGGGTTAAGCATTGTCTAAATTCTTGGGGAAATTTTGGGGGATAGGGATAGATGTTAGGGAGTAGGGGAAAGTGGAATTTCAATAATTTAGTGAGGGGAAGGGGTCCAAAAAGTCAAAGCATAGGCCTAGTCTCAAAAAGTGTCAAATTGTGGCAATAGACTAGGTTTTGTAGGAAAATGATGATTTTGAGGGATAGGAGTGATGGGGACTATTTTTTAAGGTATATTAAGGATATTAGGAGGTGTAATAGCATCAAGATACAAACCTTGTGGATTATTTAATCATGGAGGTCATGAAACCAAGAGAAATGCCCTTAAAAACCCTAGATAGGCAATGGAGGAGTTTAGGTAACAAACAAAAATAGAGGGCTGAGGAAAAAAGTGGTGAAACATAGTGGTAATGAGTGACATGAGCCCATGATGGGTCTGATGGGATGGGTTAGCTGAGCTTGACATGACAGAATGATGAAATAGTGAAAATTTATCTTAACGGTAATGAAGGCCGTGAGATTTATAGAACTCACAATGTTCATGAACTTTGTTTCTAGAAATCTAGACCAATACTTTGTCATCTTCAGATAGTGAAAATTATGGATGACTAACAGTGGCTCCACTTGGGGAGGGCAGCTCCTTTTCAGGAGGTGTCCAGAGCTTTCAAATCTCTTGGTTTATGAAGACTAGTGCCTCATCCATTGGGCAGATTTTTACATCTTTCACTTGCTGATGCTTTCTTGAAGCTATGATCTTAGTAATCTGAAAAACTTGATTAACATCAACATCATATTTACCTACCCAACCTACTTGCCTAACATTTTTTCTTCCTTGGGCACACTTGAACTGGCAAACTCTCAACATTTTTCTTTTTGAAAACACAAATCAAACTATCTAATTGTACCCTTATTTCTTCCAAAATTTCAGATTAGGCTAATGAACTCTCTTATTCTCTACCTAGTATAATCATTTATCAAGATTAAGCTGTTTGAAAAACGTCATTCTCTAAGCTATAAACATGAAATTGAAAGCATGGTTTAAATCATGATTAGGCAATCTGACTTACCATGAGTTGTGGCATAAGAACAAGCTGCACACAAACATTATTTTCCATAAAAGTAAAATAGAAAGATAAGGGCTGTGATCTATCATTTTTTATGCATCCTCATCTTCCTCTTTGGTTCTGTTTTGAGCATGTGGAACCATTATCTTTTCATTCCTAATCTATTCTCTTTTGACAAGTCAAGTTTACATGATTTTGACAAGTTTTTCTTTCACTAACCTATCAGCAAATAAATTTAAAACAGGTTCAGCCATGATTAGGCTAGATGACTGAACAAGACTTCTTTTTCAAAAACAAGTAGTTGTATTTAGACTTGCACACTTTCAGCATCACTATTTTTTGGGTATGGGGCTGTACCTCTTTCCAAATCTGCCCTCTTTTTCATTCTTCCTATATTTTTGTGTTTCTTGTGATTTTTCAAAACAATCTACAACTAAATTTAGAAAGATGCTCATAGTGTTGAGCTTATTTTCTTGCCTATCTATCCTAATCTAACCTATACATGATATACATTCAGCTGGTGAACTCTCTTTTCCAATACATCCAATCAAGCATATGATTCCATGAGGGATCTTTTTTTAGCTCTTTGAGGGTGCTGACAAAATTAAAAATCCACTCCCCCCTCACTTGTGTTTGAATAGTAGTGTCTAAAATGTTCTTAAAATTCTGCATCAAACTGCCCTTGACATGTTTTACTCCTTCTTCAAGTGCCTCTAACAAATCAGCAAAGGGATCTTGAAACAATACCTGGCTTAGAGGATTTGGGAGATAAGCTTGATCTATGATTTCTTCTTCCTTCACTTGGCTGAGCTTAGGAATCCTTTGGGAAAGAAACTCATCGTCTTCCTCATGATCATCTGAACTAGTAGACTCATCATAGATTGCAATGTTGTACTCTAGAAAATTTGATGTATTCTGAATGAATGGCTTGAATTCGGTGAGGAGGCCATCATGTTGATGAGTAGGAGCACTCCTTGGTAGTAAGTCTTCTTGTGAAGGAAATTCAACAACTCTTATATGATTATCATTTTCCAAGTCTTCATCTGCAATTTGAAATTAAATGGGACTTGGTGGCTACAATTCTAAAGCCGAGGAGGATTCGATGTCCCAAATGATTTCCTCATCCCTTTCAGGAAAAGGCTTTTCATTAACAACTGGTTCAAGAAACTCATTATCTTTCCCAACCTCATCATAAAAACTAAAAGACTGTTGATTTCCAATCATATGAAAACTATTTCTAAAGGACTGTAGTGAAGTAGAGCAAAGAGTCAGAGACTCCTCACTTCTAAACTTTCAAGGCTTTCCTCATCAGTGTCATAGGTGACTTGTATTGGCTGATTACTTTTTTCAAGATGATGATACAGATATTCTTCCCACAAACCAACTATTGATTGCTCTGCAAAGTTAGTTTCTATTTGGAGGACATCATCATTAGACTGATCAAACTTTGGAAAATTATCAACATAAGTAACATCACCAATCAAACATATTGGATTATCATTTTGTTCTTCTTTGAGTTGATCTACAAGTTCACTTTCTAATTTATGGTAGATGGGATTGGTAGGAGAAAGAACATAAATGTTTTGTTCACATGAAGGCTTAGAGGCTGGTTGCATGTTTATAATCTGATTGATTTCCTCTTCAGTCAAAAGAGGAGGCATTTTTTTCTTTCTTTGGATAGAAGTACAACAATTCTCTTTATCTTGTGAAGGTTGATTTTGAGGCTGAATGTTTTCTTGAGCCTTACCTAGAAGAGATGGTAAATCATCACTTGTGCCTTCAGAGAGATCCTGTGCGTTTTCTCCTATTTCTTGTTTGATTTCTTCCTCAACTAACTCCTCTAGTTTGTCATGATAGTTATCTTGAGAATGAAATTCATGAATGGATGTTAAGAGGTCTTCAGGATACAAATTTTCCAAATCTTCATCACTATCTATAAGGTACTGTATGATAACCTGAGATTAATCACAACAATTTTCAGCTAATGATAGAGATGGGAAATACCCTATATAGTGTTTATAGAATACCTTGTGGAAATCCTTCAAAGAAAACAAGATGCCAGGTTCTAGCCATTCATACCAATTTCTTGCCTTACCTTCTAATGTTGCCATAAACATTTTCATGAGGCAGTCCTCATGCCATTCAACCTTTAACCTCCATACATGTATATGAAAATTGATGAGATGTAACAAGGGGTCATCAACTTTTTTCATCTTGAAAGATAGGTAGGTTTTTTAACCAATTTATTTCAAGAATTTTGTGTGGGAATCCAGGGATATGATCCCTACTCATTGGGGCATCTCTTCGTTGTGTTCTTGGATCCATGTTTGTAAATTAGAAATGGTCACTAAATCTTTTCAACCAGTCTAGAGTTCTCTACCAGTGGAGTCTTTAGGTCTTTTGAGAGTTGTGGAGTCGCCAGGTGGAGGGTTTCAACTTTGCTGTCCACCATCAGCATGATTGGGATTGCTCAATGCATTCACAGGGGAGTCTATGAGAGCTAGTGGGGTCAACAAGGCTACTGAAGACCAGTGGAGTCGCAAGGTGGATGATGTTTATTGTTTTAAGGATGTTCTTGTTGTCCACCATCAACAACTAAATACCAATCTAAGGATGTTTGTGAGTTTTATGAGATCTAAGGAATACTTAGTTTGTCACTAACTCAAAAGGTCCCACTGTGATCGCCATTATGTTGGTGTGAGCGGTGGGATAAATCCACAAGATAGTACTCTTAAGGGTTTTTTGAAAGGTTTAGGGAAGTCTAAGTTTGTTTATCACTCATGGTCCCACAGTGATCGCCATTATGTTATCTCCCCGTAATTTGCTAGATTGATTGAGATACAAATGGACAGTGTAACATCAAACCAAGCTTTGGAATCCTAGGACCTAGCCTTCCTGGATTCAGAGAGGGATCTCTCTAGTCGGTGCCAAGATGTGAACTTGCTTACTGATTAGGGTTGATTTTAGGCTAGATGTTAAGTGCATGGTATTTTGATTGTTTTTGGTTGGGTATGATGCTTAGATGGGATTAGATAGAAAACAAGGAAAATTGTTAAGTCATTGGGCAATGGAGTCAAACAAGGTCATGAATGAGTTCATCAATGGTTTCAAGAGCATTTGCAGGGCAATTTAACTTGGTTGGTGGATCTTTAAGGTTGTGAAGGATCATGAGATGGACATTAAACTTGAGAACAACAAGCTAATAAAGGGCAGAAGTAGAATCATTTATATACTCGTAAACTGAGAGAGTTAGAAGATTTATAAGCATATCAAGAGAGTCAAAGGGTTAAGCAACACCTAATCCATTTGATTTCAGACTGGAAGCAGATAATCAACCAAGACAACATTCAGATAAACATAGAAAGGAAAAAACTCATTTAATCTTTCATGGGTTTTATCATCAAGAGCACAAAAAACATTTAAGTTGCACAAGTAACTATAACCATAGAAGAAGAGACAAACCCTAGCATCCACAGTGATAGCTATGAGAGTTCCTTGAGACAATTTTAGCTAAGTAAGGAAAAGAGCATGGTTAAGACAGACTTCTTTGACAAACTATAGGCAAAGCTGCTTCAAAAGATGATTTCAAGAACATAGTACTTCAGAGGTAACAATATGCAGGGCTAGCCATAAATCATTATTGATAATAACTGATCTAATCATTCAAGAAAATAGACAAGCCAAAAACTTGTTAGAGAGAAAAAGACGAATTCTCTAACATATCTTAAGCAGAAGAAAACATTTAGGCAATGAAGGAAACAAACAGATCTAAGGTGCCATCAACAAGCATATCTTAGTCTAAATTTTTTGTCCTACTGCAGCATAGATGGATGGAAAACATATGATAAACTTAGAAAACATTAACAAGAGAAAACTTCACCATCAACCAGGCCTATGGATCCTACAAACAGTCCTTCTCCATCAACAAGTGAATCAAATCATGCATAAGCTCCAAGACATCAATTTCTCATCAAAGGCTTCAAGGGACTATGTATTACTTCAGCATAAGTCATCAACATCCAACAAAATATACAAGAGCCTCATGCTCTATTTATGGAGCTAAGAGCCTCATTCTCTATTTATGGAGCAAATGAGGAGGTGGAAACCCTAAGAGGCTTCCAAAAACCCTAATTCAACGATAAATGTCATAAATGTGCTTAATGACCATGCAAGGCCCAAGACACATAAGAGATAAGAAAATAAATGAAACGCACAAAAACATAACTCCCCAATCAAATCAGAAGTGTTTTGTCCAAGAAAATATTAAAGAACAAATTTTCCATTAATTAGTGTCTTTTGTTGACTTTTTGGCAAAAGGCAGTCTAGGGGGCGCGAGCCATATTAGCGAAAATGAAGTGCATTACAGTGAGTTTTTGACCCATTCCTGACATCGGAGTTGGCCGTGATGGCGTGTTGGAAAGCAGAGAGTGTTAGAAATGCTGATTTATTGCTGAATGGATGCATTACTAGCAAACGCCAATCTCCCATGGCTTGTTTCAGCGCGGTGCCGGAGCTGAAAATAGGCGAAAGGTCATTTTGAGGGTGTTTTTGACCTTTTGAGGGGGGCAACAATGCTCCAAATGATTTGAAAGTTTTTGAGGAGACTACTAGAGACATGAAAAACCCAAAAATGTAAAATTTAGCAGCTGAGGATGCCCCAAAAAAGAGCATAGCGCCTAGGGTGCTAAAGCTCCTAGAAGGTGGAAAAAAACAAAAAGTTTCCGGATTTGCCTCAAACTTGGTGGAGAGGTCCTTCAAGGGTTTGGATAAGCCTATGAAAAATTTTGAGCCATTTCTCTGAGTTTTTATTGGTCTTTACCTTATTTGAGTGCTTGAAATTCAATGCCTCCATACTGATTTTTCATTGTCACTTTGTTCCTCTTTTTCTTCACTACCCTCTTGCTCAGCATGAAAATCACTCTCTTCTTTGTCTTTACCATCTTCTTGTATCTTCTCTTGCTACATTTAGTGTTGTTGCCTTGGTTTTGGAGTTGATCATCAGCCTCTATATCTGTTTCACTTTGGCCTTGTCCTTCATTGATGTCTTCTTCTTTGTCATTTCGTGCCTCTCCAAAATCAGTTTCAACCTCATCATATGCTTTTTGTTATGCTTGATCTTTCATCTCCTCAGCATCTTTCTTGGTTGCTCTACCTTTATCACCTTTAGAAACTTTGTTACTGTTTTTTACTTATCATTGTGCTCACTAACATGTTTATGTACCTTGTTTTTCTTGGTTGTAGGGCACTCTCTTGCTGACTGTCACCCTTCTTACTTTCTCCATTGTCCTCTATGTTTTCACCTTGCTCACTATCAACACTTTCTTTGTTTTCAAAAAATTTCATGTTCATTTTCCTTCTCTATGCTATCATCATTTTCTTCATGTAGCTATGTACTTGCCTCCCTTTTCTCTTTACTCTCTTCACCATCTTTTGTCCATCATTGTTGTTGTCATCATCTGTTCCTTTAGCTTTGTCTTTGACTTACTTATTATTCTTTATACATGGTGGTTGGCCTAGGGTAAAATTATTTTCAACTTGGTGAGGGCCTTCAGGTTTAGGGAGGGAATTTTAGTGATGTGAGGGAAAACTTGGGCAAATGGGGGCAAGGTGGAGCAATCAAGGAGTGATCCAGAGTTTAGAAAGAAGTTTGTTGTCATGGAATGTCTTTACAACCTATGACAAACTCTTAAGCTTGCAAACCCTAACTTGGGAGGTCAATATTTTATTGTTGTGTGGCTTACGGTTTGGTCTCCTTAGGTCAAGAAATGGCCTCTTAGAATATGAAAATAATATTTGGAGAGTGAGAAAAAGGAGTTACTCACCTTATTTGACTATTTGTAGAAGAGTTGGAGGCAAAAACTCGAAATTTTGACCTTTTTTGAGTAAATTAGGCCAAAGATTGGTTGTGCATAGCACCTGCACAGGCGTGTAGTGCCTGGCTCTAGGCACGTAGTGCAGTGTTATTTAACACTACACATGCCTCCTCTGTGCACAGCGCCGGGCTCTAGGGGCGTAGCGCCTCTACCGGTGCGCAGCGCCCATTTGCAGAGGGCATTTGGAGGCCTTCTAGGTGTCGAAATGAGCTCCGTGATAGCTCATTGGAAAGCTTGTGGAGTCTAATTTCCAAAAAAATCTTTTATTTTTTAATTTAGTTTCCATTTACCTGTTCAAAAACTGATTCTCCCAACACTAGTCAAAAAGTGTTGAATGATGGTGAAGAAATGTAGAGTGTTGGTGCAGAAATGCAGAGTGCTGGTGCAGACCACTTTTGGATGCCTTCCTCAATTCAAAATTGAGCTCATAATAGCTCATTAGAAATATATTTAAGTTTATTTGACTTTTTATTCATCAAGAAAGTCATTTGGACACTCCAGCTGTGAGAAAACTTGATTTTCCCAAGGTCACTCCAGTAGTGCAGAATTTCTCTCGTGACACCTGTATTTTTTAATATTTCTCCCAAACCATGATACCTGTGTAAAAACTGAAGGAATTTTTTATTCTTGGCCTTATTATGGACAAAATTTCTCTCACTTTTGCAAATTTCATCTCTGTTTGGTCAAAAACAAAATTTAACGAAAAACTAGCCCTAGGTGTGATACATGGCTTGTCTCTTGGAATGAATTCTTGGAAAATGATGGAGGAATGATGTTTATGAGCTGGTATAGACTTATTATTTCTGACATGATGTATCAAATGAATCCTTTTCTCTTGTGCCTCTTTTTCATATCAAACCCTAGCTTAGTTGGAAGACGAAATTAGGGTTTCGTGTAGGGGATTTAGGGCCTCCTTGTAGAGGGAGGGGAATGAAGGGGTTAAGGGTTGTCTAAATTCTTGGGGAAATTTTTGGGGATATGGATAGATGTTAGGGAGTAGGCGAAAATGGAATTTCAATAATTGAGTAAGGGGAAGGGGTCCAAAAAGTCAAAACACAGGCCTAGTCTCAAAAAGTGTCAAATTGTGGCAATAGACTAGGTTTTGTAGGAAAATGATGATTTTGAGGGATAGGAATGATGGGGACTATTTGTGAAGGTATATTAAGGATAGGAGGAGGTGTAAGAGCATTAATATATAAGCCTTGCAGATGATTTAATCATTAAGGTCATGAAACCAAGAGAAATGCCCTTAAAAACCCTACATAGGCAATGGAGGAGTTTAGGCAACAAAAAAAAATAGAGGGCTAAGGCCAAAAGTGGTGAAACATAGTGGTAATGAGTGACATGAGCCCATTATGGGTCTTCTCGGATGGGTGAGCTGAGCTTGACACGACGGAATGATGAAATAGTGAAAATTTATCTTAACGGTAATGAAGGCTGTGAGATTTCTAGAATTCACAATGTTCATGAACTTTGTTTCTAGAAATATATAACCGATACTTAATCATCTTCAAATAGTGAAATTTATGGATGACTAAAAATATATAAGGAGATACCCATTTAGATCATGTCGGGAGATGAATCACACTCAAGCTTGGAGGAGATGCACCAAAATCCATAGAGTCAAACAAATAGAAACCCAAATATTTCCCCATTTTCTATGTTCTCTGCATTCATCCACTACAACTTCCTTGAATCAAATAATCATGCATCCCAGAAAACCCTAACTCTAGTGCACCTTGTAGAAATTACCATAAAATTACATATTGGACTAAAATGATAGACAATTTATCTAGCTTCACTTCAATTTTCCTCCCTGCTTTCACTCCTAAGGTAGAGAAAAAAGTTGCTTCCCTTATTCATGAATTTGTAAACATTTACCACCCCTTTTCAACTCTAGACCTACGTAAACCATCACTGCGAAGTGAGAAATTAAGTCGCATGATTATGCATGCGAGTGGGTGGCCACACTACCCGTAACATTAAATCTACTCTCCATTCTAGGGTGGCAGATACTACCCCCGACCCTCTTTCTTATCTCAATAGTCAACCCCATCGTGATTTTTATATATAAATTTGAGTGGATAAATAAAAGGTGAAGTATTATTTATTATATTAAATTTATAATAAAAAGTTTTAAACAATATATTTTTATAAAAATATGTTATATTGAACAATTGTTTTGGAGTTAACCCCGATAAGGGTGCAAGGAGAAGTGTCAGTAGAGGTTGGTAGGGGTGCCCTCTGTTGTAGATCATATCTGCATATCCTTTTCAATTTTTATTTTTAATATCAAAAATACAAAAAAATTAGAAAATCAAAAAATCATATGTTATAGTATAAAGTTTTTATACTATATCATAAAAGAAGCATTTCAAATCTCAATGAATATTAACCTTATTGAAATATATGTTTTGATTTAAGCTTAAGCTCCAAGCAATTTCTTGAGCGGAGGTGGTGATCGCAGATAAGTGGTTCTTGATTGGTCATTACGGGGCGGAAAAGAGCTCGTTGGTTATTTAAACCGGAACCCCCGTAGTTGACTGGTCAAATTTTGGGCGAGCCGTGATCAACGGATGAGATTTACTACGGGGGGTATAGGTTGAAATTCTCTGCCGTACTCCCGGACCCCCCCGTAGTGACGTCATCAAGCAAGGTTGGAGACAGCTGTCATCCTCTTCCGAAGATTTTGTACATGTCATTCCGCCATTTATTATGGATTTTCTTAGCCTTTTAAATTGCTCTTTGTCCCATTCTCATTTGTTTTTAGTTCTTTTTCCCTTTTGAGTCTCGCTCCCGCCACCTTTCCCTTGCTCAGTACCCCCATATTTTTTTCATTGTCCGTCAGTCATGGCAAGACGAGTGTCCCTTTCTGGTTCATCAGGCTTCAGTTCGACAGTGAAAAATACATTCACGATACCCTGTCATCTGTCAATCATCCCTTGTTATATCACCAACTGACCCTAAACACTGAAAAATCCCCAGTATTTGCCGCCATGAAGAGTTCTGGTGTATTGTCCACTTGTATTCCAAAAACCCACCTGTTTCCCGAGTTCATCTTGTGGCTAGTCTCTTCAATGTACCCTGGCAAATGTTTCATGATGAACCCGTAGGGAGAAAATATTATGCAGGTATCAACGCAATTGGTCCGCCAAGCATTATGCTTCCCAGACAATGAGTCATATCTTCAATTTTCTGAAGATTCTTTGGCTCATTATTTTGAAGACCTTTCAAACGAGGAGTTTAGTCAATGTATGTCATTTTTGAAATCGAATCCAGAGAGGACTCAATTCGAAGGAGAAGAGCTCAGCCTGGAGATTTTTAACGCTGAGTATAGGCCAATTCTCAGTTGCATTACGGAGATTTTGGGGAAAGATAATGATCACAGAGTTGATAAATCGGTTTTGGGTATGTTTGCACTGATGATGAAACCAGGAGTGGTTTTTGATATTCCGTCTTTCTGGCAGGAAATCGTAAATTTTTAATTGATGACTTTCCCTCTCACAGGTTTTTTCAAATTTCCGTCATTGCTTGTTTACTTGTTTTTATATCAGACTGTCGAAGAATTCATGAGTTTGGGATTGAATATAGTTGATGTTAACAAACGTAAACAATCAGTTTTGTTTTGGACTGACATGATAAGAAAAGAAGAGAATGAAGCAGGACTAATTGAGTTTGCTAGCCATTTCATGACTATTGCTTATAAAGTTTTGAATGGAGTTCTTCCTCCATGCTTCCTGACAAAAGCTCGGGAATTCCTATAGCTAGGACCCCATTGCAGATTTGGAGATTGGTCTGTATTTGAAGAGTATTCAGAGATAAGGTTGTATGGAGCAAGAATTGAACCCTATAGGCTCCCAACGTTTGTACCCATGCGGCTTTTCACTTTGGAATTCATAAGACAGAGCCTAAATGTGGACCAGGTACACTTCCTTCCCATAAACAAGGTGTCATGTATAAATTACCCATGAGTGTGGGACCTTTTGTGATCAAAACGAGACAAGCTTTTGATGAAGTTTCAAAAATGTTGGAAGAAACACAGTTGTTGTTAGGTGAAAAATGGCCTTATGATCCGCATGGAATAATTTCTCAGAAGAGGGTGGAGAATGGGTACGCTGCATTTTCCCATGTAAGTAAACCTGATCTGGAGAAACTGGCTAATCCAGGTGAGTCAAGTTCATCAAAGACCAGCATTCAAACACCTGCAATTTTGGAAAGGGCAAGCAAAAAGAGGTAGAGAAGATGTTGTTTAAATAGATTATGAGGAGCCCCGAGAGGAAAAAAGAACCAAACTAGCAGAAGACCATTCTTCCAACTCACCTGGTTTTACTCTCCATGTCAGTGAAGAACAAGATCTTCCCTCTTCTCCTAGAAGACAGGAACTTTATTTGGAAAAGACCCCTTCAGTAAAGAAAATGTTCACACAGATTGAGGAAAGAAACCAGAGGATAAAATCCAATATAGAAACACAAGCAGAGCACCACATAGCTGTTGACCAGACCAGATTATTGACTGTGATGGATCTTGAAAAGGATCAGTTTAAGATGGCTCTGTCGCATCCGACGGGAATGTCCCTTAGATCTTCGAGCAGCTTTAAGGAAGTAAACATAACCATGGATGTTAAAAAGATCCCACTGTGGGATAAAATGAACCTTCATATGCAGACCGGTCAATTAATTGTAAATGATTTGAGTAAGACTAATGCTACAGTAGTTAAGACTGAAAACATGCTTGCCAACGTCATTAAACAATATAAAATAGAGAAAGCTAATTCAAGAGCATTGTCAATTCAAAATGAAGAATTAAAGAAGATCATTATGAAAATTGGTGCAGATCCGAATGATAAAGCTGCAGTTCAAAAACTCATGAAAAGTGCAGAAATGGAAATATCCTCATTGAGGAAAAAGTTAAAATTACTAGTCACAGAGCATTCAATGGCTGCTGAAGTAGCAGAAGTAGAGAAAGAAAAAGAGGAGCTGCGTCAACAATTGTTGCAGAAGGATGAAGAATTGACTAAAGTAAAACTGACTGCTATCTCATTACAGAAACATATTGAAAACCACACTTGCACTTTTATTTCGCCTGCAGGTGATGTTGATTCTGATCCTCAAGCACAGGTTGTTCAGCTCAGCACCGAATTAAAGTTAGCAGAACGAGATCGTGAGCAGGTTCAATCAGAGTTGGAAATAGCTACCAAGATCATGCGAGCATGGTAAGATAAAGCGAATGAGAACAAGCAGAAGTTACAAAAGGCCGAGGACGAAATTAAAGATCTCAAGGAAAAGTTAAAAGGTAATATCTCACTGTTCAGAGCTAAAGATATCATCTGGGGCGAAATAATTTCTGAAATGAAATCCAATTGGGATTCCCTAAATATAATTGCTAAGGAAAAACGCCTCATTTCAGAGCATGAAGAAGAGATATTGTCTGAAAAGAAAACGGTCATGAAAAGAGTAAATTGGGCTAAAATTTTTATAGATTTTATCAATTCAAAATCAGATGAGGAGTTAGAAGATATGGAAATACAAGACAGATATTTTTACGCTGAAGAAGTCAATAAGATGATAATTAATAATAATCTTCGACAATTAGCAGAGAAAAGGTTACTGGGAATAAAGGAGGTAGTAAAGAAGTTTGACATAACATTTGATAAATTGATCAGGACAGGTTTACCATCATGCTGGACAGAAAAGGAAAATATTTTGACGTGGAAGTTTTATGAAGATGCACTAACACTGGAAAAAAGCAGGACAGATAGCAGGCACGAAAAGACTTACTCACAGTCAGGCTGTTGCATTTAGATTGGAATATCTTAGTTACAAGAACGCTTCTACAACTCAAGGTGAACTTCGGAAAAAATGCAAAACTTTTTCCATGGATACAGCAAAAGAGATCCCAATTGCTCAATCAAAAGCAGTCATTGATTCAGCAATAGCTTCAAGACCAGATGTTCTCATAGATTAGGATTTTTAAAATTCTCATTTTATTTTTCAAAACTATGTAAATGTAATAGGACTTTTCGAAGCATGTGCTTCCATAACAGTTAGTGGTTTAAGCAATTAGAATTAGCTGGAGCAGTTAGAATCAGTTTCATTACTGGAAACTATCTTGTGATACTGTATTAAAGGACAATTTCAAGAAAGATAAAGGTTCCGAGTTTTGGACCTGGAAGCTAAAATTTTGTGCTGAAGAATACTAGATTAATGAAAAGTTTTTGCAAGTTTCCTTCATTCTATTTATGCTGAATAGTTTCTCAGTTTTCATTATGTTTTCCATATCTATGAGTAAAATAGAGTAATTTGAGCTGCAGGTCTCTAGATACATGTGTATTTAAGAGTTAAATAAACCTTAATGGGCGCTCCTCTATTTTAACGTTATCATTACTCGTTCCTTCAGGATTTTACACTGATAGATTCAGTTTCAAGCAGCATATCAAATTGAAATCCTTGCTTTCTTGTTTCTTCCATCCTTTCATTTCAGCATAAGGAGAATATGGCATTGCAGAAACTTACATGGGTTTAATATTTGAAGAGTATATAATTAATGTTTGAAGGTTTATAAAACAGGGATAGATATACTTTTGTTTGTGACATAATCTTTAATGTCTTGAGCACAGATTTCTTTACACAACAAGAAATTGTTTCTCAAGGAACAACATAAATTGGCGCCGTTGCCGGGGATCGAATATTTTCCCTGGGTTTTGTTTTACATTTCCTTTGGTTGTTCAGAGAGGAGGAAATAGTACGCTGTGTTTGTTTGAAAATAGCTCTGGCTCCCAAGAAACCTCACACGAGGTTGGATTCCTCTCAGCCAACCGTTCCTGTTTTGTCTGATCCTGAGAAGCTTGTTTCAAAGAAGGGCCAGAAACTAAAAATATTTGATACACCAGAAACTACACTGCTCGCATCAGGCAGCAGTTCACGCACTTTCATATCCAAGAAAGCTTCCAATAAACTCACTTTCTCGGAAGAAGAGTCGTCACCATCACTCGTTCGTTTTCAAGAATCCACATTAGAAGAGCAATCTTTGAAGTTTGTGTCTTTTCCTTTTACAGAAACTCAACCCCATATAGTTGCCAGCTCTTCTGCAATCGTTCATACTCCAACTCCTATATCAGTTGTTCCACCTCATTCATCCTCTCCTACAACTGGTATTCATTTTACCCCCGCTCAAGGAGCAGTTAACCCGGGCGTAAACATGGCAGTCCGTGCAGCCCCTGCTTTCTTGATGAATAGATATGCACCATTGAATCTACCCCAACCACTACATGATATGCCTCAGGAGTATCTCAAGTTACTCCCTAGGTTTACTGGTGAAGACGAAATAATTGCAGAACAGCACTTGCCCCTGTTGTTAGTATGAATCCTTCGTCGAAGTGTACGAAAAAGGACCACTTTAGCTACGCATAACTAATAGCCCTAACAACAATAGTGGCTGCCAAATATCTTCAGATCTGCGGTTAGTAATAAAAATGTTGCAACAACCAGATCTATAAATGGAAAGACATTAAGCAGTAAAATAAAGGGTTTGCTCCATGCATCCAACAGACAAGACAAGAACACAATTTTTTTTGAAAGAATTTTTATATTACAGGGCACCTGGGAGGAAAACAAGAAGGTGTATCCAGCTCTCCTCAATGGGATGGGTTCTTTGTAGTCCTCAGCACTTCAGATCTAAGCTTCTTCTCTTTATTTGATGTAGAAAACCCAATGCAAAAAGTAGAGCTCAAAGGGAGAAAAATGGCAGAAAATGGTGACCAAGTGTATAGATCCAGAGTGATCTAATAGGCAACAAAAGGTGAAGAATGATGGGGAAAACCCTCCTATTTATAACAAAATATTGGGTCATTCTAGATCTTGGTGCATGATTAAAATAATGTTAACCCAAATCTAGATCCACCTTTTATGGAATACTTTATTATATTTGTTGGAGGGAAAGGGTCTTTGACTTGGGTCAAATCCCTTGATTAGTCAAAAATAAATAAATAAATGATTTATTTATCTTTTTAAGCAAATGGTTGGAAGATAATCAAATAAATAATGATTTATTTAATTATTTGTGGGTGATTTGGTCATATTTAACAAGGAATATTATCTAAATAAGATTTAAATAATTATTCCAAGAAATTAATAAGATAAATAAAGGTTTATCTAATTAATTTCTTTGATTTTGGGTTAAACATGAATGGGAATAACAATTAAATTATGATTTAATTAATTATTCCATGAGGAAAATCAAACAAATATGGGTTTGTTCAATATTTCCTTTTGGGGTTTCCTGTTTTAACATAGTGAAAGCGGTTTTACTTAGGGTAAAATTGGTCTTACATGGTGTACTTGGGTCCATCTAATGATAATAGGTTAGATGACCAAAAAATGGTGTAACAGATTTCCCCCCAACGTGCGAGTGTCAGGAGCAAATCGTATGACCGAAGTACGTTGTAAGAACACAATCATTAGACAACAAAAGGAGTGTCAGAGAGAGAAATGTGAGGTAGATAGTGTGCTGAAGGACTAGACCCTGAGGAGACGAGACTCGCAGGTGCAACAAGTCTCTTTTTATGAGAGGGTACCTGTGCTGAAGGCGACGGGGGAGGCATACCTATGCCCGTCGAGACAAAGTACAAAAGAATAGTGTGTCCAGTAAACAAGGGACCGAACCATAAAATACAGCTGGCGTAATCATGAGCCAGATAAAAATACAAGGAGGAATCCCACATACATGATGTGCCTGGGATAACAGCCAGGACTTGTACAATAATATCTGAGTACATGAGATACAAATACAACCCAAATGCCCCCCTGAATGGGGAAGGGCTCACAAAATCTGACTGATACATGCAAGTTGAAGAGGCGCTGCAAGTGGCTACGGCCAACATCATCAAATATCCGGAGCTGCATCGAAGGCTGCAAAGAAGAGGTCATCCGGGCATGTGGGGGGCTACCTGCAGGGCCACCCCCTCATGAGGGTTGAAACATCTCACACACACCCGGGAATCATCAAGAGCTGCTGCTGGATCACTGGACCATTAAGTATACGAATCTCGATCATGCTGAAAGGAGCTGGAGAAACAATCAAGCCAAAGGGAAAGGAGATATCCCTTTGCCTGATCCGAGGCACCGAACAAGAGTGGAAGCTGGAACCAAGGTACACCGCCCTCTAGACCTGGCTTCTGGAATAAATGAGCTGATGTCGATAGAAGGAGGTCCGCCATAGTTGAGGCAATGAGAGACCCTCAACTAAGGCACGAGAGAAAAGAGTAGAGCGACGGACAGACTGACACTAATGATGATAGTGAAATGGAAAGAACTGAGTAGCTAATGGACGACTTCCCTTGCTAGAGCATAAAGGGCATGAATGACACGATAGCGACTGACACAACATCAGAAGGGATAGGGGACAGTAGGACTGAAGGTCATAATGTGCGACACAAGAGAGAGACCAAGCAATGAAGGATGGAGAGTTATAGTGGGGTACAAAGGGACTCGGGATAGACTCCATGAATGCGATGATGACTCAACTTGGATGCTCTAAACAAGGGCGACTTGATGGTGCTGCCACACAGGACAGGCCCAAATGGGGGACCGTGGAGACATGAGTACAAAGTGGGAACTCATGACGAAAATCGACACGAACATGGACGAGTATGGAGGCGAAGTGATGCCCCAAATACAAGTGTTGTGAGTGAGGAAAATCGATTTAAAGAGTAGGTGAAGTGGCCCTTCGTGGACAAAATGGGTCCCGGTGAAGGAGTAAATAAAAATGAAAAGACAAATGCTGGCTATCTAAAAGAAAATAAAACATGCATTCCAGAAGGGAAATGCTAAGGGTAATATTTCTTAAGATAGAGTGCATTGCGAGGATTAGGAAGGGGATGGCCTTCGAAATCCTCTAAGAGGTATGCCCCCTTACCGAGATCCTTACTAATGATGTAAGGGCCTAGCCATAATGAGTCAAACTTCCCATGACCAAGGACATCATGGGCTTGGTCATATACTAGAACAAGGTCGCCTTCGTGAAAAGTGCGAGGCTGGACTTTTCGGTCATACTGAGCTTTGGTGCGCTTTTTGGCCGCCTCCATGGTTTGTAAGGCAACACGACGGTCTTCGGAAGCGCGATCAAGCATGATAAGTCGTTGTTCTAGAGGTTGGGTGTCAGGGAGAAGTTCAACGGCTAGATGTAGAGAAGGAATTTCACACTCGATCGGTAAGACTGCCTCCTCTCCAAAAACGAGGTGGAAAGGAGTAAACCCGGTGGCGGTTTTAACAGAAGTTCGATAGGCCCACAAGGCAGGGAAGAGCATGAGATGCCAGTTGGTTTTGTGCTTATTCACCGTTCGTTGAAGCATAGTTTTGAGGATTTTGTTGACTGCTTCAACTTGACCATTACCTTGGGGGTAATAGGGGGAGGAATATTGGTGCTCAAAACCCAACAGTGAGGATAGCTCACGCCATATCTCATCTTCAAAATGTTTGCCATGGTCTGAGACCAGTTGTTTGGGAACCCCGAATCGAGTTATAACATGGTTAAAGAAAAAGAGGGCTACGGTAGCTGCCGTGTTGTTGAACGTTGGCATGGCCTCAGCCCATTTGGTGAAATAGTCGACCGCCACGATGATATACTTATGGTTACCAGTGGATGGTGGGCGACACTCCATAAAGTCGATGGCCCATTTACAGAAGGGGCCGGTTGAGACGACCGGATGGAGGGGAGCTGGTGGAGCTCGCACCTTAGGGGCGAAATGTTGACAATTGGGACAGTGTTTGACTGCCTCAATGCAATCAGTAAAGAGAGAAGGCCAAAAATACCCAGCGCGCATGACTTTCTGGGCAGTAGCGAGACCGGATAGGTGGCCACGGCAAGCGCCGCTATGGCAGGCATTAAGGACTTGTTCAGCTTCGGCGTGTGTGAGGCAACGACGAAGGACGGTGTCAACCCCACGACGATAGAGGTCGTCGCCGATAAGGAGGTATCGGGGGGCTTGGTGTCGGATGCGTCGGCGAGCCTCACGATCAAGGTGAAGGGCGAACTTTTGGGTTCGCAAGTAAGTAAGAATGTCGCCATACCATGGGTCGTCAGCAGTAATGGAAAATAAGTGTTCATCAGGGAAGTCATCATTAACTAGGGTATCTGGCGCTCTGGTAGGTAATTCAGAAATGAGCTCAACAAGGGCTAAGCCTTTCTTACTCTTTGGTGTGACGAATTCGAGGTCGAATTCTTGGAGAATAACGACCCAACGGGCGTATTTCCCAGTGAGGATACGACGACTCAATAGGAAAGCCAAGGGGTTGGAATTAGTCACAACCTTGGTGGAGCACATGAGGATATAATGACGAAGTTTTTGGACTGAGAACACTACAGCTAGCGCTAATTTTTCTTCGAGTGAGTAGGAAACAGGGGGTCCTACAAGGTTCTTACTGACGTAATAGATCACATGCTCGATACCATTGTCATATTCCTGTATGAGGACTCCAGCGACCGAATAGGTGGACGCGGAGATATACAGGATGAAGTCTCGATCAAAGTCGGGAGGGCGGATCAAGGGAGCGGATGTGAGAGCCTGCTTGAGGGCATCGAAAGACTCGTGAGCATGGGAATCCCAAACGAAAGGGATAGAAGATCAGAGGAGTCTAAGGAACCCATGTGCAGTGGTGGCGTAGTCAGGGACGAACCGTCGAAGAAAATTAGCTTTGCCTTGGAGACTTTGGAGTTGGTGAAGTGTACGTGGGACGGGAAGTTCAAGAATGGCTTGAACTTTCAAAGGGTCAAGAGTGATACCATCCTTAGACACAATGAAGCCTAAGAGACGGCTGGCAGGAACACAAAAGACACATTTCAATGGGTTAAGGCGGATATTATACTTGCGACATCGGAGGAAAATGGTACGCAGATCATGGAGGTGCTGCGCCCGATGCTTAGAACGTGCGGTGAGGTCATCCAAATAAGCAAGGATAATGTGAGCTAAGTCATGGAAACAATAAGACATGGCCCGTTGAAAAGTGGCACTGGCGTTTTTTAGGCCGAAAGGCATGACTCGGTAAGCGAAAGTTCCCCACGGACTAATGAACGCGGTTTTGAGTTGATCGGCAGGATGGATAGCAATTTGGTTGTATCTGGAGAAACCATCCATAAAGGATAGAACCTCATGCCCCGCACACTCGTCAATGATTTGGTCAATGAACGGTGTGGGAAAGTTGTCTTTGGGACAGGCTTGGTTCAAGTCGCGAAAGTCCGTGCAGACATGGATGGTGCCTTGTTTCTTAAGAACGGGAACTGGGTTGGACACCCAAGTGGTGTATTCAATGGGGTAAATGAAACCAGTCTGCTTAAGCTTGTCGATTTCGGCTTTGATAGCATCACGTCTGGAAGGATGAATGGGTCTCAACTTTTGACGGACTGGTTTGGCGTCCGGCCATGTATCGATGTGGTGTTCGACAATGGCGAGATCGAGTCCGGGCATTTCAGAATAGGACCAGGCGAAAATATCGCGGAATTCTTTGAAAAGCTTGGTGTAAGCTTTGATTTCTTCCGGGGTGCATTGAGCACCTAAGGTGATATATTCCTGGACGCCTGGGGTGACTGAAATGTCAATTTTGATGGTAGGAGAGATGTTGGCCATGTTTCCTTCTTCGAAAGCATCAGGGGCAGGGATGGGGTTTTTGAACCAATCGACAACATTGGGGATGAAGTCTTTGGTTTCCACAGCAAATTGGTCATGGGACTGCTGTGGGAGGAAGTATGCGCGATGGTGCATATCATCCCAGGGAAAGTCCGGGTTGGTCATGGCTTCCATAATGTCCTCATCGGATTGGAAGATGGGAAGACTGGAGGAAGAGGGGTTGCCCGAGGAAGTGGTGATGTGTGACGGGTCATCAGGAGGAGAAGGGCTCATATGTGCGATATCAACAGATCCAAGGTCGGCTGAGGAGCTGAGAGGATCGGCAGGTTGAAGGGCAGGTGAACTATCTCGCAAGGATGATGACAGGTACAAAATGGTGGTTGACGGCTCCGTTGGCTCGATAGCGGGAGGAGGAATGTAAATGGGAGTAGGGAGGTCGTCTGGTCCTATCGAAGTGGCCTTGAATTCGCGATACATGTCCAAGGAGGAACGATACTCGTCAAGGTGGGGACAGAGGTGGGTGTAATGGCCGTGAAAATCGCACAAGGCACAAGGGTGGTTTGTGCGCAAGTTTTTGAGTTTCGGGATAGAGTCGGGGATAGTGACGTAGACTTCTGGGATGTCAGAGTCAGGGAACGTCTCGTTGACCAGAAGCTTGAGGTGCGGCAATTCAGGACACAGGTGGGTGGCGTGATCGACGATATCACACAAAGCGCATTGGATGGTGGGCTTTGGTGGTCGCGGAGGGGTAAGGGTGGTCGGGGCGGCCTGGTCCTGATGGGTTGCCCCCTTACGAGCTTTGCCTTTCTTTCCGGGGGCTAGCACCGCAGGAGTAGGGTCCGGTGGCGGTGCTAGGGGCCCGGAGGAGGCCAGGGGGACCGGTTGAACCGGTGTCAAAGCAAGGTAAGGTTTGGGGTGACCGGGAGGAGCAGCGGCTGGGGGGTCAATGTACCAGACGGGTAGGCCGATGGATATGTTAGGGAGAGAGAGGGTGGCCATGACGGGGACAGAAAAAACTCCGGGAGGGGGAGCCAGGAAAGGTATCTGCCCGGCAGGGTAATGACCAAGAGGGACAGCTCCGAGGTGGTTAAGGCCAGGGGGAACCATTCCAGGAGGGTAAAGGGGGTTGGGGATACCAGCTGTAGGGGGAGGGCCAGAAGGAGGAGGTCCAGCTGGCTGAGAGGAATGGCTAGGAGCGGGGTGCGGAGGGCAAGGGGGAGGTTGCTGACTAGCCGAGGCAGGCCTCTTAAGAGCAGCCTGAGACGATTGCATCATGCAAATATTCAATAAGCTAGGATCAATGATAGAAGCAAGAGGAGGGTTAGGGAAAGTTCCAAGCAGGGAGGAATCTTTGTAAACGCCGGGGGAGACACTGGTCAAAGAATCAACGGTTTTCTTATTGGCTACAGAAGAGATAGTCGTCTTAGGGGAGGTCTGAGATGTTGGCTCATGATATGTCAACTGGTCAATGGTGACTATCTTTCCATTATGAGGGAAAGACATCTTGCGAAATACCGCGGATGGGACAGCAGACATAGCATAGGTGTAGCTTCGCCCCAATAGAATGTTGTAATCTAGCGGGGCGTCCATGACTTCGACGTCAACGCAAACGGTCTTACCGGCGAGGGTGATAGGACAATTACGAAACAGGCCAATGGGCTGGGAGGCATGACCATCCCACGCTCGAAGGGTGATCATGGAAGGGGCCAGCTCAGGAGATCCGAGTTGCTTCCAAACCGAAGCGGACATCACGCATGTGGATGCCCCCTCGTCAATTATACACCGGGATACGTTGGCGTTCCGGATTTTGACTGGGATTTGGAAGGCGACGGAAGGAGGGAGGGGAGGATGGTCTGATTGAGTGGCATCGAAAACAATCATTTGGTCATCATCAGGATCTACAGTGCCCACGGCAGATAATAGAGCCTTCTTTTGGGAAGGGCACGACTGGAGGAGTTCCAGTGTGGAAATGGCAGCAGGAGACTGCGCCAGATCATCTACTATACTATACGAATGAGCAGCTCGACCAGAAGCAGCATTTCGACGTAATGGTCCCTTAGTAATCTTGGTAGGGACCTCAACTTTGGGTTGGGGGATATGTAAGGGACCACTGGATGTCGAAAGGGGCTCTGTAGAGCCTAAAGAGGGAGGCTCGGGGGCAGACTGAGCAGGAGGCTTGGGGTACTGACGAGACCGAGTTTGAAGGTGAAGATCGACGGATGGGGTAGGATCGGAGTGCATCATAAGGATATGGTAATCAGAGGAACCAGAAATGGAAGGGGGGGCGGCTACTTGGCTGTCGGGTGGGTGGGTAGCCACAAATCCTTGTTGAGGGAAAGGGTCAGTAAACACAGCTGGTTGGGTAGTGGCCACATTAGGAGGAGCATGGGGGGAGGCGTGTTGTCCGCGCAATGTGGCTTGAGACTCCCACATCTGCCGCATCTGAGGTAAGAGAGGACAATCGTGGGTGTAATGACCATAAACACCGCAACACGAACAGGGCTTGTTTGTGCGAAGTGGCCTGTCCGGCTTGGGCTGAATGCCCTGTTGCTGGTTGCTAGTGTTAGGTTCCACACCAGAATTGGGTCCTCGGGAAATAGGGGCAGATTGGTTTTGGTTGCCTCTCCACCTTTTTTGAGAAGAAGGGGTATTAGTCGCGCCCTACTGTGCCAATACTTGCCCTGGAGGGGGCTGTAGCTGCTGGTGCTGGGGTTGAGGAGGCAAGGGAGGAGGAAATGTATATGCTGGAGGAGCTGGCACACCAGGCTGCGGATAAGGGTAATGAGTGGGTTGGGCAACATTGGGGTAAGCAGGAGGTTGGTCAAAAGGAGGAGGCATGCCATATCCTGGATACATGCTACCGGGAGGGGGAAGAGTGCTGGAGGAGCTGGCCCCTCCCTGAGGGAGACCATAGCCCATAGGAGGTTGAGCGTATGGATGGGAAAGGGCTCCAACGATACCGTCAGCAGAATGAGATGCCCCCAGGGCGTTAGCGCCACCGGGCCTGGGGAGGTCAGGAAGAACGGTATAAACATAACCAGACTAAGCATAGATTAGGTCATATTTCAATGCTATTTGGAGGGCGGCTTCTTCGGTTTGAGGAAAATGGGAGGCGACATCTTTGCCGATGGGAGCAGGAAGGGTGCGCAGGAACCAGTCCATGTAAACCCGATCTTCGAAGGGAGGGGCTCGACATAAGCTTCGTCTTCATCGCCATTCCTGAACATGGGCGGAAATGCGTGTTGAAGAGGCTTGCTTAAAGGAAGTCAAGAGCTCCGTGCTAGTATCATATCGGAGAGGGAGCTGGAAGTACGACAAAAAGGCTTGGGCAAGAGTCTCAAAGGTGGTATGGGTAGAGGTGGCCTGTTCAACATACCATTTAGAAGCTTTGCCGGTAAGCATGCGTTGGAATAAACGAAGACGGATGGAGTCATCGGTAATGGAATTGGAGGAACACCACATATGGAAAGATCGGACATGATTGGTTGGATCTTCTCCATTAAGGTCCTCAAACTTAGGGATGTCTGAGGGGAGCTTGGTTGGCATAGCGGGCCAGTTAGCATTGTGGTGAATGGGGTCATTGATCAACTGATGGAAATTGGGGAGGCTGAGGCCTGCAATGTACGGTAGCACAGGGGTGGCCGGGGTAGTTCCCCGCGGGCAGCCTCCGCTAGTAGTAGGCCGGCATCGGGGCCGGAGAACCGCTAGCATTAGGCCTCGGACCAGTGGACCATACATAGTGAAGGTGACAGGGGGAGAACCAGGAGGAGAAGGAGGACCCGATGAATCAGGAGAGGAGTCGGAGTGCGGACTCGAAGGTGGACTGGCTCGACGACGGCGGTGCGGAGCAGGTCGATCAACCGTAAACTGAGGATGAAGGCCAAGAAGTCTCCGGGAAAGGCGCCTTGGGGGCGCAATGATGACAGGAAGAAGGAAACCGACAAGGGCAGAAAGGGACAGAATCAAGTAATGTCAAGGGCAGATAAGGTGAAGTGACAATTGATTTTAGAGTCTTTGCCAGGCGGTGTTAACCAGGCGCTTCTTCGCTTAGGGTCAGTGTGTGGCGTGCGTTAATTTTAATTTTTAAACCCTTTCCATTTTGAGAGCAAGAAAAAAGTGTGCTGCGTAGCTGAAAATAAACCTACAGAGAACATAATATAATGCTGAAATAACAGAAAAATAACAGCTACTTGTGCATCTATCTAACCCAAGAAGGTGGGTCTCTCAAAAATATGCTGAAAAGAAAGGGAAAAACTATGTAAAACACACGGAAAAGGGGCCAATAGATCTAAGGTCAAAGGGGACAGGGATCTAGAGGACAAAGCTGCTGAAAAGAGGTGCAGATCAGAGCCAAGAGACAGAGGCAAGGTGGCTGGAAAAAGGAAGGAAATCAGAAAAAAACCGAAGGGGCAAGGCGAAGGCCTTCAAAGGAGGTCCAAACAAAACGACAGGAGGTGATTTGAAAGGAAGAAAGGCTGATTTCAAAGGATCTGAAAGGGAGGTAACAGATCTAGAAAAAAGGAGGCTGAAGCTCTGAAAAACAGACGGCTGAAACAACTTAAAACTCTTCCACAAAAGTGGAGGGTACTAAAGCCCTAAGGGGCTAGGTTCCCACTTAGATGAGTAAAAACAGATCAGAACTTGGTCAAAATGGGCTGAGACAGAGGCTGGAGGACCCTGGCAGAAGCTGCAGCAAAACCCAGAAAAATTGCAGAAAAATTGCTGAAAAAATGGCAGGTCGCAGTTTCTGACCTGATTTCAGTGCAGGTCGCAGGAAACAGGCTGAAAAGTGCGACCTAGAGGTCCAGGTCGCAGGTTTAGGGCCAAAAAGTGCGACCCCCCGTTCCGGTTGTCTCGGCGGCAGATTTTCAGAAAAGTTGCCGTCTCAGTTGCGGCTGGTGTCGCTGACCTGCGCAATAGGGCCAGAAACACACGGAAGTTAGAAATTTTAATGTTTTAGGGTTTTATGTGAGAAAAACAACATAAAAATAGGAAAAATAAACAGCTGAAAAGAAACCCTAGGGTCTGAAGTAGCTGGATATGCAGGAATATGAAAAACGACAGTGGTCGTAATTTAAAACCCGTGTGGAGTCGCCATTTGTTAGTATGAATCCTTCGTCGAAGTGTACGAAAAAGGACCAGTTTAGCTACGCATAACTAATAGCCCTAAAAACAATAGTGGCTGCCAAATATCTTCAGATCTGCAGTTAGTAATAAAAATGTTGCAACAACCAGATCTATAAATGGAAAGACATTAAGCAGTAAAGTAAAGGGTTTGCTCCATGCATCCAACAGACAAGACAAGAACACAATTTTTTGAAAGAATTTTTATATTACAGGGCACTTGGGAGGAAAACAAGAAGGTGTATCCAGCTCTCCTCAATGGGATGGGTTCTTTGTAGTCCTCAGCACTTCAGATCTAAGCTTCCTCTCTCTAGTTGATGTAGAAAACCCAATGCAAAAAGTAGAGCTCAAAGGGAGCAAAATGGCAGAAAATGGTGGCCAAGTGTATAGATCCAGAGTGATCTAATAGGCAACAAAAGGTGAAGAATGATGAGGAAAACCCTCCTATTTATAACAAAATATTGGGTCATTCTAGATCTTGCTGCATGATTAAAATAATGTTAACCAAATCTAGATCCACCTTTTATGGAATACTTTATTATATTTGTTGGAGGGAAAGGGTCTTTGACTTGGGTCAAATCCCTTGATTAGTCAAAAATAAATAAATAAATGATTTATTTATCTTTTTAAGCAAATGGTTGGAAGATAATCAAATAAATAATGATTTATTTAATTATTTGTGGGTGATTTGGTCATATTTAACAAGGAATATTATCTAAATAAGATTTAAATAATTATTCCAAGAAATTAATAAGATAAATAAAGGTTTATCTAATTAATTTCTTTGATTTTGGGTTAAACATGAATGGGAATAACAATTAAATTATGATTTAATTAATTATTCCATGAGGAAAATCAAACAAATATGGGTTTGTTCAATATTTCCTTTTGGGATTTCCTGTTTTAACATAGTGAAAGCGGTTTTACTTAGGGTAAAACTGGTCTTACATGGTGTACTTGGGTCCATATAATGATAATAGGTTAGATGACCAAAAAATGGTGTAACACCTGTTTTTCACATTTTCCGAGAATTTAAATGTTGAACATTTGGACGTTGTAATGAGACTTTTTGTCCAGTCTCTAAGTGGAGAGGCAAGGAAATGGTTTAAAGGATTGCCTAATGGTACCATAAATGATTGGGATACCCTAGAAACGCGTTTCACTGAGAGATGGGGTGAAAAAAGGGACCATGGCTATTCTTTAACAGAGTTCAATGCAATAAAGAAGAAATTTGATGAAAGCATGAAAGATTTTGTGAAAAGATTTAATAAATTGTATAATAGTTTGCCTGTTGAAATGAAACCCCCTCCTATTGGAGCAAGGGTTGTTTTTGCTGGTGCTTTTGAACCAGAATTCAGTTTCACATTGAGGGAAAGGAGGTCACCTACATTGGAGCAGATTCAAACTGATGCTTTGGAGATTGAGGCTAATATGTCCGTTGTTGGTAAAGTTCAAGATAAAGGAAAAGCTAAAGAAGAAACCTCGGCTCAAGAACAAAGAATTGATGATATGACTAAGGTTATAAAAAATCTGTCCAATAAATTGGTGAAATTGGAAATAGATAGTAAGCCTGCAAGACAGAACAGAGGGGTTTTTAACCCCAATTCAAGAAACAGCCCCTACAGATTCTACAAAGAGAAAAGAAAGATCAAGATCAGGTGCAAGCACCTTTGTACATAGAGGCGGTTCCATCTCGTTCAACAGATGATGATGATGAGAGAGAGGATGATGCTCGGATCTCTGCTGTGTACATGGAAGATGATGAAACAGAAGAAGAAGTAGATGAAGAAGGGGTGAAGGAAGATGAAGAATTTGATCTCTCATTCGATCAAGAAGAGATGGATGATTACTGCAAACAATTTACGGACTTTATGCAATCTGAGTTGCATAAAAAATATGATTTGAGATTAAAAAAGAGGTTAAGGACTCAAGATAATGAGGAAAAAGAATCAGAAGCAGCACCTACTCCAATGGCGACTCCATTACAGAAAGATCAAACTAAGAAAATAGCTAAGGGGAAAAAGCCCATGAATGAAGAAAACTGCCTTCACTACGCCCTGGGGAACATTCATGTATGCCAGGATGCCATTTGGCCTGATGAATGCGGGGACCACATTCCAAAGAGCGATAGATATTGCAATCGTAGGTGATCAGTTCGTGGTGGTTTATTTAGATGATGTCACAATTTTCTCAAATTCCGATGAGGAGCATTTACAACATTTGCAGAAAGCCTTCCTGAAGTGTAGAAAGTATGGGTTGTCACTCAATCCTAAAAAATCTTTGTTTGCCCTAGAAGAAGGTAAATTGTTGGGTCATATTGTTTCAAAACAAGGTGTGAAAATAGATCCAGCGAGGGTTGAAGTAATATAGTCCATTCCAATGCCCCGAAGCAAAAAATATATTCAGAGGTTTCTTGGAAAAATTAATTTTCTAAGAAGATTCGTTCCTAATTACGCAGAAATCGTCAAAAAGATAACAGACATGTTAAAAAAGGATTCAGAAGTGAAGTGGGACAAAGAAGCAAGGGCGTATTTTCAAAGGATTAAAGAGGCTTTAAAAGAAGCACCTATTCTAATCAGTCCAGACTATTTGAAGCCATTTCAAAATTTTTCCTTTGCATCTCCCTCGATGATTGCAGCTGTGTTATTACAGATAAATGAAGAAAAGCATGAACAACCAGTAGCTTATTTTAGTAAAGTTCTCCGAGATGCAGAATTGAAATATAATATATTGGAGAAACAAGTATACACTCTGGTGAAAGCATTGAAAGCTTTCAAAACTTATATCCTTCATTCTCAAATCTTAGCATATGTTCCCAATTCAGCTGTAAAAGATGTCCTAGTACAGAGCGATGTGGAAGGTAAAAGGGGAAAATGGATCGCTAAAATTCAGGAATATGACCTGGATGTAAAACCAACCAAACTGGTCAAAGGAATGGGATTGGCTAAATTATTGACAGAGTCAAATTTCCAAGCATTGGGAATTAATTTGTTGGCCTCTGTGGATGAAGTCGATGGAGAAACAGGAGATAATCAGTCAAAGACAACAATTAAGTATAAATTTCTCTGCTCATATTGGTATAAGGATATTTTTCATTATTTGTGCTTTCTGTCTTGTCCTCCTTCAATTAATAGAACTAAATACAGAGCTTTAAAACTTAAGGCTCAGCCTTATGTCATAATTGAAGCAAAATTATATTGGAAGGACCCTGCTGGTGTGTTGTTGTTATGTTTGACAGAGGAAGAAGTTTCAGAAGTAATCAAAGAATATCATGAATGCCTATGCAGAGGTCATTATAGCTGGAAGGTAACAGCTCATAAGATATTCAAATCAGGTTTCTATTGGCCATCTGTGTTTGCAGATGTTTATAAAGTAGTCAAAAGTTGTCAAAAATGCCAGGTATTTGCAGAGAAGAAAAATTTAGCTCCTTTACCTCTTCTCCCTGTTTTTGTTGAAGAACCTTTTAGACAATGGGGATTAGATTTCATTGGAGAAATCAATCCACCATCCAGTGGGAAATTTAAGTGGATCCTTACCGCTACAGATTATTTTACAAAGTGGGTGGAGGCAATACCCACTAGGAAAGTAAATGATCTGGTAGTTATGAATTTTCTAGAAGAAAATATCTTTAGCAGGATTGGATGTCCAGTAAAGATTGTGACAGATAATGCCCAAGTTTTCAGTTCACTCAAATTTATTAATTTTTGTCAGACTTACAATGTGATATTGTCTCATTCTACAGTTTATCATCCACAGGGGAATGGATTGGCAGAATCTTCTAACAAAACATTGGTAATAATTCTGAAGAAGACAATTAATGAAAACCAAAAGAATTGGGATACAAAGTTAGTTTTTGCTCTATGGGCAACAAGGATGACCACTAGGAGGTCTACTGGCAAGTATCCTTATGAGCTCGTATATGGTACTCAAGCATTGTTTCCCACTCAGTTGGTAAAACCTGTGATTTCCTTTCTCCAAGATGCTCAAACAGAACTAAATTCCATGATTAGAAGAATGAACAATGTAATGGAGTTAAATGAAAACAAAAATCAAGTTCGGGAAAAATTTCTCACTTATTAGCATAATATGAAGACAATATTTGACAGGAAATCAAAGGAGATCATGTTTCAGAAGGGAGACTTGGTATTGAGGTGGGATACCCGAAGGGAAGACAAAGGTAAACACGGCAAATTTGATCCCTTGTGGTATGGTCCGTTCAAAATCAATGAAGTTAAGATGAATAACACTTTCATGCTGGAAAATCTTGAAGGAGAAGTATTAGATATGCCTGTGAATGGGCAATATCTAAAGAATTATTTCCGGCACTAAGAAGCAGTTTCATCATCATTGTATATATCCGGTGTGATCATTGCACATTTTCCATCAAGCAATATGTGACTCCATGCCCGAAGTGAAGGCACTGATCTGCAGGTTATTAGTTTTTCGTGGTAAAAACACTATCCCCAGGTGGAGCCAGATGTTGTAGATCATATCTGCATACCCTTTTCAATTTTTATTTTGAATATCAAAAATACAAAAAAATTAGAAAATCAAAAAATCATATGTTATAGTATAAATTTTTTATACTATATCATAAAAGAAGCATTTCAAAGCTCGATGAATATTACCTTATTGAAATATATGTTTTGATTTAAGCTTAACCTCAGAGAAATTTCTTGAGCAGAGGTGGTGATCGTGGATAAGTGGTTCTGGATTGGTCATTACGGGGCGGAAAAGAGCTCGTTGGTTATTTAAACCGGAACCCCCGTAGTTGACTGGTCAAATTTTGGGCGAGCTGTGATCAACGGCTGAGATTTACTACGGGGGGTATAGGTTGAAATTCTCTGCCGTACTCCCAAACCCCCCGTAGTGACGTCATCAAGCAAGGTTGGAGACAGTTGTCATCCTCTTCCGAAGATTTTATACATGTCATTCCGCCATTTATTATGGATTTTCTTAGCCTTTTAAATTTCTCTTTGTCCCATTCTCATTTGTTTGTAGTTATTTTTCCCTTTTGAGTCTCGCTCCCGCCACCTTTTTCTTGCCCAGTACCCCCATATTGTTTTCAAGTTCATCAAAGACCAGCATTCAAACACCTGCAAGTTTGGAAAAGGCAAGAAAAAGAGGTAGAGAAGATGTTGTTGAAATAGATGATGAGGAGCCCCGAGAGGAAAAAAGAACCAAACTAGCAGAAGACCATTCTTCCAACTCACCTAGTTTTACTCTCCATGTCAATGAAGAACAAGATCTTCCCTCTTCTCCTAGAAGACAGGAAATTTATTTGGAAAAGACCCCTTCAGTAAAGAAAATGTTCACACAGATTGAGGAAAGAAACCAGAGGATAAAAGCCAATATAGAAACACAAGCAGAGCACCACATAGCTGCTGACCAGACCAGATTATTAACTGTGATGGATCTTGAAAAGGATCAGTTTAAGATGGCTCTGTCGCATCCGACAGGAATGTCCCTTGGATCTTCGAGCAGCTTTAAGGAAGTAAACATAACCATGGATGTTAAAAAGATCCCACTGTGGGATAAAATGAACCTTCATATGCAGACCGGTCAACTAATTGTAAATGATTTGAGTAAGACTAATGCTACATCAGCTAAGACTAAAAACATGCTTGCCAAAGTCATTAAACAATCTAAAATAGAGAAAGCTAATTCAAGAGCATTGTCAATTCAAAATGAAGAATTAAAGAAGATCATTATGAAAATTGGTGTGGATCCCAATGATAAAGCTGCAGTTCAAAAACTCATGAAAAGTGCAGAAATGGAAATATCCTCATTGAGGAAAAATTTAAAATTACCAGTCACAGAGCATTCAATCGCTGCTGAAGTAGCAGAAGTAGAGAAAGAAAAAGAGGAGTTGCGTCAACAATTGTTGCATAAGGATGAAGAATTGACTAAAGTAAAACAGACTGCTATCTCATTACAGAACCATATTGAAAACCACACTTGCACTTTTATTTCGCCTACAGGTGATGTTGATTCTGATCCTCAAGCACGGGTTGTTCAGCTCAGCACCGAATTAAAGTTAGCAGAATGAGATCGTAAGCAGGTTCAATCAGAGTTGGAAATAGCTACCAAGATCATGCGAGCATGGGAAGATAAAGCGAATGAGAACAAGTAGAAGTTACAAAAGGCTGAGGAAGAAATTAAAGATCTCAAGGAAAAGTTAAGAGGTAATATCTCACTGTTAAGAGCTAAAGATATCATCTGGGGTGAAATAATTTATGAAATGAAATCCAATTGGGATTCCCTAAATATAATTACTAAGGAAAAATGCCTCATTTCAGAGCATGAAGAAGAGATATTGTCTGAAAAGCAAACGGTCATGAAAAGAGAAAATTGGGCTAAATTTTTTATAGATTTTATCAATTCAAAATCAGATGAGGAGTTAGAAGATATGGAAATACAAGACATATATTTTTACGCTGAAGAAGTCAATAAGATGATAATTAAGAATAATCTTCGACACGTAGAAGAGAAAAGGTTACTGGGAATAAAGGAGGTAGTAAAGAAGTTTGACATAACATTTGATAAATTGATCAGGACAATTTTACCATCATGATAGACAGAAAAGGGAAATATTTTGACGTAGAAGTTTTATGAAGATGCACTAACACTAGCAAAAAGCAGGGCAGATAGCAGGCACGAAAAAACTCAAGTTTTAAGGGGAGAAACAATATTTAACTTTTTGCAGAGGCATTTCAACTTGCTATGGATAGTTAAAACACTCTTCATAGAAAGACTTACTCACAGTCAGGCTGTTGCATTTAGATTGGAATATCTTAGTTACAAGAACGCTTCTACAACTCAAGGTGAACTTTGGAAAAAATGCAAAACTTTTTCCGTGGATACAGCAAAAGAGATCCCAATGGCTCAATCAAAAGCAGTCGTTGATTCAGCAATAGCTTCAAGACCAGATGTTCTCATAGATTAGGAGTTTTAAAATTCTCATTTTATTTTTCAAAACTATGTAAATGTAATAGGACTTTCCGAAGCATGTGCTTCCATAACAGTTAGTGGTTTAAGAAATTAGAATTAGTTGGAGCAGTTAGAATCAGTTTCATTACTGGAAACTGTCTTGTGATACTGTATTAAATGACAATTTCAAGAAAGATGAAGGTTCTGAGTTTTGGACCTGGAAGCTAAAATTTTGTACTGAAGAATACTAGATTAATGAAAAGTTTTTGCAAGTTTCCTTCATTCTATTTATGCTGAATAGTTTCTCAGTTTTCATTATGTTTTCCATATCTATGAGTAAAATAGAGCAATTTGAGCTGTAGGTCTCTAGATACATGTTTATTTAAGTGTTAAATAAACCTTAATGGACGCTCCTCTATTTTAACGTTATCATTACTCATTCCTTCAGGATTTTACACTGATAGATTCTATTTCAATCAGCATATCAAATTGAAATCCTTGCTTTCTTGTTTCTTCCATCCTTTCATTTCAGCATAAGGAGAATATGGCATTGCAGAACCTTACATGGGTTTAATATTTGAAGAGTATATAATTAATGTTTGAAGGTTTATAAAACATGGACATATATACTTTTGTTTGTGACATAATCTTTAATGTCTTGAGCACAGATTTCTTTACACAGAAAGAAATTGTTTCTCAAGGAACAACACCCTCCACCACATCACCTCCCACTATAATTAAGAGACGAGGTGGCATGGAAACTCATCCCATACATAAATCATGTGACACTTTATTTCCGTTGGTGCGATGGTTCATTCTCCATAGGGCCCTCGACTTGATTTGTTGCTACATGTATTATGGTATTTATGCCTGGATTGGATTCTTCTCCCGCTAGATGTGGGATTATATTTCTATCAACTCAACAAAGTGAATTCTGAAGTCATGGGCAACGTGTATTAGTTATTGAGTGATGTTTAGTCTTTCTCAGTGTGAGAGTCACATGTCTATGGTGCAGTGGTAGTAGTGATCCATGAATCCATATAAAATCTTATGCTCTCAGATTTTGGGAGCTTAATTTTTCCATTTAGGGGAGTGAGTGGTGCCTTAGTACTAGGTACTGAAGCTATCATGACTCTAACAATCAGGATTCCATGGAGACTACAAAATCTTGAAGCGGGTTTTTTTGGTGCCATCACTTAGCTGCCAAGGCTACGAACTTTATCAACCCCAACAACCTGGAGTGCATCTTTGGGCATTGGTTTCCCTCCTACTCTATTAATTTTATCTTCTTTTTTATGTATGTGGGTTCTTTTTATCCGATTTTCCTCCTGTATTACTATCAAGGTGTCCCTAGTTTTTGGGTCTCGAGGTATTTAGCTCTTTCGTGATTCCTATCTCATCTTCAATTTCAATTTCTTTCCTTCTCCTTTCAAAGGTTTTATGGCTTAATTCTATTAGTGTCCTGCTCTTTGGTTCAAACTTGTCCTACGCTCTGCAGCTTGCAGTTGCCTAGTTATTTGGAGTTCATGTAGGGTGATGTTTCTATGAGTCAATTGTATATTGGTTTGTTGTTTCCTCGGGGTGTTTCAGGGGACTCTATTATCTCTACTGTAACTATTTCATAGTCAAGGAGAACCTAGTTAGTATTTTCTCTCTTTGGGGTAGTTGGATGAGGCCCCGGTTTTGTGTATGGTATCTTATTTATTTGACCTCAATGCCTCATCAGAGGATGTGCAACCATAAAGGAGCTAGTGAGTGTGGCCGACAAGGCTAACCACATGCTTAGACTCAGACTAGAAAATAATTGTCATTTATCACTCATTGACTTCTCCTAACATTCAAGAGGAGATTCATTAGTTGGAGACCTGTACCATTAATCATTTCAAGGAATATTTAGATTTAGAAATAATGGAGGATGTTTCCAATTCGCTTTGTCACCCTGGTGGGGAAGAAGGAACCAATACTTGCATTCCCTCACCTTCTAGTGGAAGATGAAGGATTTTTTAAGTGGAAGATGAAGGATTTTTTAAGTAGAGTTATGAAGTAGAAACATGAATATAGGAACAATATCATTTCTTCCCTCAACAAAAAAGAGAGGGTGAAACATTATTAGCAATCTTGTCTAGAGAGATTGGATGCTCGCTTGGCTCACTTGGAGAGCAACATCCAAATTTATCTCAAGCCCTTTGCACTAACTGGTGTAAGTGCAAGGGACCATGCTCCTATGGCATCTTCATATTCTGGATTATGTTGGTTTTTAATAATTATTTTTTATCTTATAGTCTTGTTTTGATATGGTAGGAATGTGATCGTTGTAGTTTCTTTATGTTGATACTTTGTTTCTCTTTTTACTAGCTAATAGGTATATTTTCTCTTGTAGTGGAATTTGGTTGGTTTATTTTTTAACAATGATCTATCAACAATGTATCTTGAATTTTGAAGTTAATACAAAAGCTAATTCGTAAAAGTTTTTTTCTTTTGGAATTTCACTATGTGAGATGAGTGAATATGTCCAAGATAGACACTCCACCAATCATTAGGGACAATAGCTAAGAAATTTAGGTAATGATGAGTTGAATGTCCACCTTAAACATGTGACAATTTCACTTATCTCCCACAATAAAATTTCAACAAACTGTTGAATATGTTGCAGTACATTGAAAGCATACACTCTCTAAAATATATTATATTTATGTTGATAGGAATCCCCCTATTGGAATTGACCACTTTAATCCTTTTTCTAATTAATATCTTTGATCTGATGGTCTAAACTAAAATATGCCTGTATATTCTCGTCATCACCACTCCATCAATGAATAAAATTAAAAGTGATAACTTCCTTGCATATCTAAATCAGGTGTTTAAACCCTACTTAAATTAATCTTTTACAAAATAATGATAAAAAATTTACTATGCCTCTCATTTCTCTCCATGTATGAGGATTAGAAAAAATGATATTAAAACAATAAAAAGTAGATCAACAATTTTAAAAATGGAACAATGGTTTTCCTAGCTGGGCAATGTGGTGCATGCAATTATACCCTCATTTAATCATGAAATTCCTGGCTATTGCCATTCTCCTCCACTAGTGGAGAAAAATACTCCAAATAGAATTCTTGAATTCAATAATTCAAATCGAATGCAAAAATGATATTAAAAATAAAAATAAAAACTAGATGAAAAAATAACAAATGGAACAATTGTTTTCCTCCTAGTATAGCACATGCAATTATCCCCTCATTTAATCATGAAACACCTTTCTATTGGCATTCTCCTCCACTAGTGGAACAAAATACTCCAAATATACTCCTTCACTTCAATAATTCAAATCAAAGTCATGTCTCTCTCTTCTTTCTCGGATGTTTCCAACAAGAGCCGTGTGACTTTGGCTAGGGAGGAGAAATCCAGGTTCTATATTATCAGCCATGTATCACCTTACTCTTGTGTTGGGATATTAGGCTTAGTTAGTTTGTGTGTAATTATAATATTTTTTATAAAAAAATTGGTGTCATTGTGTAATTATAATATGCAAGGTAGGGTCAGGCACATGCACATAGGATCAGGAGATCCTGTCTCACTACTGAAAGGTGACAATATTAAACCCTTATTATATTTTATAGTTTTCATGATTCCGTGCAGACATTGGATGCTAACCACCTTGATTATGTTTAATATATCTTTATTCGATAGTCTTTATTGTATTTTAGTTATAGTGACTAACTTAAATCTTGGGTGTGAGAATGGCCCTCATTTCCATTAATATTTTTTTTCTATTTGTCATATATATTTTGTAATTTAATAGTTACACGGAACCATTCCTAACTGGGTATGTGTTAAAAAAAACAATAGATTGCTTCTCTAGTGAAATAAAATAATGCAACACAATAATCAATTAGGATCTAATTGTTGTTCTTTCTTCACCCATATAAATAATTCGAGTCTCGCACCAAGATCGATATATATATATATATATATATATATATATATATATATATATATATATATATATATATATAAATATAAATATACATATACATATACATATACATATACATATACATATACATATACATATACATATACATATACATATACATATACATATACATATATATGGAATTCATTTATTTGTTAATCCTTTCATTTTACAAAAACTAACTACATTGCTTCCATATTGTTAAATTGAATTACAAAGAAAATTTCACTATTAATATTAGCTAATAAAATATCACCATGTAGCTACTCCTATTCACATATATTTGGTTGAAATACATATAAGCATAATGTATTTTCTTGAGATATATTGTGTTAAAGTCGTTTTTGTTCCTAGCATTTGTATAATGAAATTTCTAATAAATTAGCCCATTAACAAAAATTGAAAGGTTCTATAATTTATTGCTCGTTGGGTTCCAAATAATTGCTTGGGTGCTTGATGAGTAGATTTGAATTGAATGATAAGTTCAATGAAAATTTTTCATTAACTGAATGGAATGCCAAATAAATTAAAGCATTAAATAAATATGAAATGTTCTATCATTTTTGCTTGTTGGGTACCAAATAATTGTTTTGATGCCTAATTAGCATCTTAGACTTGTAATATAACTTTTGGTCATTCAAGAAAAAGGTATACTCAACCTACATAGTGTTCAAAGACATCACCTAACCTTCATTAAATAAATAAGACAGGTAAAATTCCTTTTATGAATTCAAGGTTATCTAATTGTTTTATTATAATGGATAACATAAAAATAATAGTTTGAAAAAAATTAATAATACATGAATATATTTTTTATGCAATTTTACATTTTATATTACGATTTGCCATAAAATTATTTTCAATGAGGCTGGAATTTTGAAATGAGATATTATATTATATTATTATCAATTTTGGTCTTTTAACATTTTTGAGAGAATTTATTCTTGAATTAAGATGTGTTTGAGCAATGGAGTATATTTAGATGACTAATTTGAGAATATTCAAATCATGTAATAATAGAAGTGGAAGAAGTCAAATAGATAACCTCTTATATATCTCACAATTTTAAAACATTCCATAATTTTCAATCTTTACAAATCTTATTATAACCTGAACCCAAATTTTGTCTTTCTTTAAAATCAAAATTGTCTTCAATAAATGTGCACTAGGAAATACTTATTTACAAAATATGCCCTTAAACTACTATAACTATGATGTTGTTAGCTGAAGGTATAAGGTTAATGGGAAGATTAATATTTAGTTTGGTTTAACATTTCTTAAATTTTGATTTTCTGATATATTTTGGGACTATTGTTTAGAACTTATATATGAATTTGTTAAACTTGTAGGTTTTAGTTATGTAGTTTATAGTTCAAATTTCAAATTAAATTTTCTAGAAATTAAATTTATTTATATATTCAAAATTACAATATAAACAATTAAAATTTATAATAATATAAATATATTGTTTTTGATGCAAGAGCATGAGGCTCGAGGAAAAAAAATCTTCATTTTATTCAAAAAATATGAAAAAAAAATTACAAGCAAAGCAGTGGGATCCTTTAGCCTGGGATTTACTATTTTGATAGATAGGATTTTACTAATATTCAGGGATTTGGATAGTTTTGTATTTGATTCATTGAATTTAGTTTTTAATTGAGGATTTTAGGCAAATATCATGTAAAAGGATTTTATCTAAAATTGGGCAAATTGATCCATAGAATTTTATCAATTTGTTTGTATGAACAATATATTTATAAATGTAAGTTTGAAATGTATTGGAAGAGGAGGATTGGATGGAAAATAATTCGAATAGAAAAATATTGCAATTCCTCTGTTTCTGAGTGAATGTAGGCATAATTATCGAATTACCAGATGTTCATTTTCTTTTCGAAATAATTCTGAGTTTAATTAGATTCAATTCGAACTCTGTAAATGAATTTTTGTCTGTATGCTTCCTTTTTAAATTTCGCATCTGCTGCGTAATTGAAACAGTCCGGTGGTTTATTAATTTAACGCACTATCAATTTTTGATACAAGAAGTCGTGACTTCTTAGCGGGAATACCAAATATGGAAAATTGAAGGAATGAAATTGGTGTAGCATGTAATGAGACTACGGTTCAATTGCAGAAGTGTAAAACTAGTGGGATTGAAGAAAATAGCAACATTGAATTGCGTAAAGAGCCAAGGTAAATCCTCACTGTTGAATTGAGATCCAACGATTTTCGCATATAGCCTGGAGATCTAACAAAAATCGCATAAAAACTTGCATGAACTTTAATCTTTCAAATGGACCCGATAAATCATAAATCCAATTTTATGATTTGAGCCATCTGTGCAACAGTCTATTCAATCTGACGGCATTCATATATTCATTGATGATCCAATGATTATCGTAAATTTACATGCATGTGGGTTAGTGAGGAAAATGGATGCGATAGATTTATAGTTAAGGTTTTTAATGTGGTTTGAAATCTGTTATTAAACTAAAGTTAAATGAAATTTTAATTATTTCAATGATTATTTCCACTATTGTGGCATTACTTTTAAATGTAGTTCCATGGTTTATAAAAAGGTTGAAAATTTGGATTTAATGCAATTAAAAATTTGTGTAACAAATTTTTAATGCATTTGCATTTTGAGTTATAAAGTTAGAAGTTTGATGACTAATACTCAGAAGGAAATTAAGGAAGTTCCACCAGAACTTGAAGAAATTATCACGAGATTTGAAATCCTATCGCTCACACCTGCACCCAGACCACCATTAGTGGTATCAGAGCAACATTTAGACACTTAATGAGATATCAAAGATCAGGAAAAGAAATCTAACATGGCTTATAGATTTGGACGAGGAGGTGGTGTTGGTCGAAGAAGAGGAAGACCAGTTGCAAATGCTGAAGTGATGGAGGTTATGCAATAGTTGCAAGCTAGATTAGAAGCAATGGAAATGGGAAATCAAAGAGATGCAGATGCTAGAGATGTCTATGAATCTGAAGTTGAATCTGCAGAAGAGGGAGAACCTGCAGAAGTTACTCCTGAAATGAGATATTTTAAATCAATGTTGGGATCCACATCTAAACCCGAACTTGAGGTTTCAGTTTTTACAGAAAGCTTAAATCCAGAGGAATTGATAGATTGGATTAATGACATGGATAATTTCTTCAATTATGAAGAAATGAATGAAGGAAAAAGAGTGAAGTTTGGTGTCACAAAATTGAAAGGACTTGCAATGCTTTGGTGGGATGGAGTACAGGTAGAAAGAAGGAGACTTGGTAAGCAACCAATAAATAATTGGAACAGGATGGTGGCAAAGTTGAGAGGTAAGTTTTTTCCAAGTGATTATCAGCTTTTATTATTTAGACAAATGCAGAATCTTAGACAGAAATCAATGACAATCAAAGAATACACAGAGGAATTTTATAAATTAAGCATAAGAGTAGGACAAATTCAAGATACAGTAGAGAAGATTGCAAGATATATTAATGGTCTCGGGATGGAAATTGAAGATGAGATAATTTTTTTGTCTCCTAAAATAGTGGAAGAGGCTTATCAAATGGCCTTGAAGGATGAAGAAAAACTCATAAGGAAGAAATCTGCCAGAAGTAGAGGTACTTTCCGAGGAAAAGGAAGTCAAGGTGGTAGAGGAAGATCTTCAACACCGAGAGAAGGAGCTAGCAGCAGCTCAAGTCAGCATACACACACAGAAGGTGATGCAAGTGGTAGAAGGATTTTTTCCAAAGGAAGAGGAGGCAGACGCAGAGGAAGAGAAATCAGATGTTATAGATGTAATAAGCTTGGACACAGAGCTTATGAATGTTCAGAGAATGTGAGGACAAATCAGAGAAATGTAATTGTTGCTCAGAATGAAGAGGAAGCAGCAAAAATGCCAGAAGCAATAAAAGTGCTAGAAGCAGAAAATACACCAGAGAAAGGAGAATCTTTGGTAGTTAAGAAAGTTTTGTTAAAACCAACAAAGGAATTTGTTGAACCGACACAGAGGAAAACTTTGTTTAGAAGTGTGTGCAAGGTTCAAGGAACATGCTATCAAATGGTAATTGATAGTGGCAGCACTGATAAGTTGGTCTCTACAGAAGTGGTAGAGAAATTGAAATTGAAGACAAAGAAACATCCAACACCCTACAAGGTTCCATGGCTTCAGAAAGGACATCAACTGTTAGTAAATGAATAGTGTGAAGTGGAATTCCAGTTTGGAAACTACAAAGACAAAATTATGTGTGATGTGATGCTTATGAACATATCTCACATATTACTGGGTAGACCTTGGCAGTATGAAAGAGGAGCTATGCATGATGGGAATAAGAACACATAAAATTTTTCTAAAGATGGTGTCAATCATACATTTCTGCCTGTAGAAGAAGAAAATGCATCAAAAATAAGATCTGATTCGAAATCTCTATTACTGAGTGGAAAATAATATCTGCAGAAGATTGAAGATGATGAGGTAATTTTAAATTAATTTTCAAAAACAAAGTAGTAATTACTTCCACTAAAATTTATGATTTACCAGTTGAAATTCAAGAGATGCTAGAAAATTACTGTGATATCATTGTAGATTATTTTTCGGATGAATTACCACCTATTAGAAAAATCAGCCATCATATAGATTTGATTCCTGGAGCAAATTTGCCAAATAAATCCGCATACAGGATGACTCCCATAGAAAATGAAGAAATCAAGAAGTAGGTACGGGAGCTGTTAGATAAAGAACTGATCAGAGAGAGTTTGAGTCCTTGTGTAGTGCCAACGGTGTTGAGTCCAAAAAAAAGATGGAGGCTGGAGAATGTGCACTAATTCAAGAGCAATCAACAAAATAAAAATCAGGTATAGATTTCCTTTACCCATAATTGAAGATTTGATGGATTGTTTAAGTGGAGCAAGATATTTTACAAAGCTGGATTTAAAGGTGGTTATCATCAAATTAGGATAAGGGAAGGATATGAATGGAAAACAACCTTTAAAACAAATGAAGGATTGTATGAATGGATGGTAATGCGGTTTGGATTATCAAATGCACCTAGTACATTTATGAGGCTTATGAATGAAGTGTTGAAGGAATTTATTGGTAAATTTGTAATAGTATATCTGGATGATATGTTAATTTATAGCAAGTCTAAAGAAGAACACCTGAGACATTTGAATTATGTCTTTAGGAAGTTGCATCAAGAAAAGTTGCTGGTAAATTTTAAAAAATGCTCATTCATGATGGAAGAATTGATATACTTAGGGTTTGTTGTTTCTGCTGATGGATTGAAGATGGATCCAAAGAAGATTAAGGAACTCATAGAATGGCCTTCACCCAAGACTGATTTTTAGGTAAGAAGCTACCATGGTCTTGCTAGTTTTTACACAAAATTCATAAGGAATTTTAGTAAGATCAATGCTCCTATTATTGAAACCATAAAGAAGGACAAACAACCATTTAAATGGAATGATGAAGCAGGAAAAAAAAATCAGTTGTTGAAAAGAAAGATAACAGAGAAACCAATTTTAGTTTTTCTTGATTTTAACAAACCTTTTCAAGTGAAATGTGATTCTAGTGGAGAAGCTATTGGAGTTGTGTTAAGTTAATAAGATAGACTTGTATCTTATTTAAGTGAAAAACTAAATTAAACAAGAAGAAAATATTCTTCTTATGAAAAGGAATTTTATGCAGTTGTGCAGTCATTAAAAAAATGGAGACATTACTTGATGTCTAAAGAGTTTTTTCTTTTTTCAGATAATCATGCATTGCAGTACATTATGCAGCAGCCAAAACTAAATAAAAAACATGCAAAATGGATAGAATATCTTCAGAGTTTCAATTTTGTATTGAAACATATAACTGGCCAAGCAAACAAAGTAGCAGATGCCTTAAGTAGAAAAAACATTCTAGTTCAAGAAATTCAAATTTAAGTGTTGGGTTTTGATTTTCTTAAAGAATTTTATAAAACATATTTGGATTTTAAAGAGCCATTTGAAGCATGCAGCAATCCTGTTTTGTTGGACAGAAGTAAGTAGTTGTATTTTTTCTTTCAAGAAGGTTTGTTGTTTAAAAGAAATCAGCTGTGCATACCAAATTGTTCTATGAGAGAGAATTTAATTAAGGAGAAACATAGTGATCGACTTGGTGGAAACTTTGGTGCAGACAAGACTTATGAACAGCTGAGTCATTTTTATTTTTGGCCAAAGATGAGATCTGAAGTGGAGAAGTATGTGCGAAATTGTAAATTTTGTCAGTATGCAAAAGGAAGGAGTCAAATCAGAGGTTTGTATGTTCCATTACCTATTCCAGATAGACCTTGCTATATGGAAAGTATGGATTTTGTTTTGGGTTTACGAAAAACACAGAGAGGGAATGATGCAATTTATGTTGTAGTTGACAGATTTTCTAAAATGGCACATTTTATTCCATGTTATAAAAGTAGTGATGCTACGCATGTTGCTAATTTGTTTTTTAAAGAGATTGTAAGGTTGCATGGGTTACCTAAAAGCATTTTATTTGATAGAGACACCGGATTTTTTGGTCATTTTAGGAGAACATTGTGGAAAAATCTTGGTACTAAACTTAGTTTCAGCTCGGCTTATCACCCTCATACTGATGGACAGACTGGGGTGGTGAATAGAAGCTTGGGTAATCTTTTGAGAAGTCTTGCAGGTGAACATCCTAAACAGTGGGGTCAAATTTTGGCACAAGCTAAATATGCTTATAATGACTCTCCTAACAGGAGTACAAGGTAGAGTCCATTCCATATAGTTTATGGAATGCACCCAAAAGGAGTGTATGAATTAAGGAATTTGGGAAAAGTAGAGATGAGAAGTGTTGATGGAGAAGAGTTTGCTTCAGAAATTCGAGCAATACATGAACAAGTAAAATAACAATTACGGGATAGCAACATCAAGTACAAGAGCAGAGTAGATTCGAAGAAAAGAGAAGTTAATTTTGACGTTGGAGATTTGGTTCTAGCACACCTGAGGAAGGAAAGATTTCCAAAAAGGGCGTATAACAAATTGAAATTTAAGAAAATTGGGCCATGCAGAGTATTGAGAAAAAATTTCGCAAATGCTTATGAAATAGAATTACCCCCTAACATTGGAATATCTCCAATTTTCAATGTTGTTGATTTGTACAGGTATGAGGATGGAGACACAGGAGATACAACTGAAGACAAAGAAGAGATTGATTGGTTGAGACAATTACCCACAGCAAAAACATTGCAGCCAAAGAAAATTTTAGACAAAATATTGTCTAAGAAAACAAGAGGACAAGAATACTTTGAGTATTTGATTAAGTGGAAAGATCAACCAGCTCCAGAAGCTACTTGGATGAAAGATACCATGCTACAGAAATTAGGCAGTTATGTGGAGGAACTCATGGATAGGAGCCCATGAAGAATTTTGTCCTTAGGAGTCTGATGTAGAAGCATGAGGCTCGAGGAAAAAAAAATCTTCATTTTATTCCAAAAATACAAAAAAAAATTACAAGCAAAGGAGTGGGATCCTTTAGCCTATGATTTACTATTTTGATAGATAGGATTTTACTAATATTCAGGGATTTGGATAGTTTTTTATTTGATTCATTGAATTTAGTTTTTAGTTGAGGATTTTTAGGCAAATATCATGTAAAAGGATTTTATCTAAAATTGGGAAAATTGATCCATAGAATTTGATCAATTTGTTTGTATGAACAATATATTTAAAAATGTAAGTTTGAAATGTATTGGAAGAGGAGGATTGGATGGAAAATAATTCGAATAGAAAAATATTGCAATTCCTTTGTTTCTGAGTGAATGTAGGCATAATTGGTAAATTAACGGACGTTCATTTTCTTTTTGAAATAATTCTAAGTTTAATTGGATTCAATTCGAACTCTGTAAATGAACTGTTGTGTGTATGCTTCCTTTTAAAATTCCACATCTACTGCGTAATTGAAACAGTCCAGTGGTTTCTTAATTTAATGCACTATCAATTGTTGATACAAGAAGCCATGACTTCTTAGCAGCAATACCAAATATGGAAAATTGAAGGAATGAAATTGTTGTAGCATGTAATGAGAATTCATTGCAAAAGTGTAAAACTGGTGGGATTGAAGAAAATAGCAACACTGAATTGCATAAAGAGCCAAGGTAAATCCTCACTGTTGAATTAAGATCCAATGGTTTTCGCATATAGCCTGTAGATCTAACGAAAATCACATAAAAACTTGCATGAACTTTAATCTCTCAAATAGACCTGATAAATCATAAATCCAATTTTATGATTTGAGCCATCCGTGTAGCAATCCATTCAATCTGACGACATTCGGATATTCATTTATGATCCAACGATTATCACAAATTTACATGCATGTGGGTTAGTGAGGAAAATGGATGCGATAGCTTTATAGTTAAGGTTTTTAATGTGGTTTGAAATCTGTTATTAAACCAAAGTCAAATGAAAATTTAATTATTCCAATGGTTATTTCCACTATTGCGGCATTACTTTTAAATGTATTTCCATGGTTTTTAAAAAGGTTGAAAATTTGGATTTAATGAAATTAAAAATGTGTGTAGCAAATTTTTAATGCATTTGAATTTTGAGTTATAAAGTTAGAAGTTTGATGACTGATACTCAGAAGGAAATTGAGGAATTTCCACCGGAACTTGAAGAAATTGTCACGAGATTTGAAATCCTATCACTCACACTTGCACCCAGACCACCAATTTCAAACGAACAAACAAAAAATAAAATGTAAAATAATTAAACTGATACTTATTTTTAGGAAATGTTGGGTCCAATTGTAATGGTTTCACTGAACATTGGAGCTCTCAAATATTTCACACTATACAATCAATTTTCAAATTAACACTAACTAATCATATTTTCAATGTTTCATTGATGTATAGAAATCAAGTCTATAGCCATATGAAAAACTTATGTAATTCAGAATCTACAAATACTAAAATAGAATCCAAGACCAAGTATCCAAGCTATAGAAAACTAAATCTATCTTTCAAAACTCCAATCAATCAAAATCCAGATTATATTTTCAACGGAACCTTAAGATATATTTTCCATGTGATTAAATTTAAGATATAAGCCCTCAGATTTGTATGGTAAAAGGAGACAAAGATTATATAAATATTGAATTAAAATCTCATCAACCTATGAGGATTTTTATACTAGATGTTGAAATGCATATACGATACAATATAAAATGCATGAATAATAATACAATAACAAGTAAATTTTTTTGGCAGCAAAGATGCACATATTATACAAGGTAATTTGAATCAATGAAGTGTACTAATGCACTCCCACTAAAAATATAAAATCAAAGTAAATGCATATAGGGTACAATGTAAAATGGGTGAATAAAAACCAAATAAAAAGTAGTTTTTATTGGTAGCAAAGATGCACACATTATGCAAGGTAATTTGAATCAATGAAGAGTATAACTGCACTCTAAGTAACAAACATATAATAAGTAAATGGATATTCGAATTAAAAATAAAAAATAAAGTATACAAAAGCCATATTTATTCTTCTTTTCAATAAATTGAATGTAAAAACCTCATATTTGATCTCAATTATTTATAGTTTTAGGTTATTAAATATTAAAAAAACAATTTTTCAAATATTAAATATCACTTTGATAAATCTAAATGTATGAATAAGAACAAAATAACAAGTACATTTTTTTGGCAAAAAAGATTCACATATTATACAAGGTAATTTGAATCAATGAAAAGTACAAATGCACTCCGAGTAAAAAACATAAAATCAAAGTAGATGCATATAGGGTACAATGTAAAATGGGTAAATAAAAACCAAATAACAAAAAAAAATTATTGGAAGCAAAGATGCACATATTATGCAAAGTAATTTGAATCAATAAAGAGTATAAATACACTCCAAAAAATAAACATATAATAAGTAAATATGTATTTGAATGAAAAAAGAAATAAAAATATACAAAAGTCACATTTATACTCTTTTTAATAAATTAAATGTAAAAACCTCATATTTGATCTCTATAATTTACAATTTTAGGTTATTAAATATTTTTTTTTAAATAACATTACAATTTTAGGTTATTAAATTTTTTTTTTTTAAATAACATTTCAATTATTAAATATCACTTTGATAAGTCCAATTACTTAATACTTCATCATTTTAGGCTTTAGATTTTATGTGGTTTTATATTTTAAGTTATTTGAGTTACATAATATTGAGTTTCCTTAATATTTTATATAATTTGAATTTTTTATATTATTAAGTTTTTATAATGTGAGTTTAGTTTTGTTAACTTTAATTTTTAATAAATATTATCATAAAAAAATTATAATTATATTTATTACAAACAATTTTATATTAAATATCATTTTACATTTATAAAATTGTGTTGTATAATCTTAAATTAGTTTATAAATAATTTATAATATTTTTTTATAAAATTATAATATTTATTATTATAAACTTTTTTAAAGAAAATATAAATACAAATTATTATAATAAAAACAATAATATTCAAATTCATGTGGAAAACAATATTATTAATTTAAAAACTATTAACAGTATGGTTAATATAATATTAATCATGTTTTAAAAATTAATGTTTATAACATTATTAGTTATAATAATTATTAAAAATTATTAACCTTTAATGTTATTAACTTATTGACATTGAATTATTAATATCATTTTAATTATAATATTAATATTAATAATATTGATAACTAGAAAATTTAACATTTAATATTATTAATATTGAATATTATCAAAATTCATCTCTTATTTGATTAATATTATAAATCTAAATAATTGATAAATTGAAAGATTTAATTCATTTGGTTTATTAATCCCCTAATTACCATAATCAATATTTTAAAATTATGATCAACCCATAGTCAACAATACTCAAAAACTTAATAATTTTAATATTTAGATTTTAAGTTTTTTAGATTATATAATATTGATTTCTTAAAATTTTATATAATTTAAGTTTTTCATATTATTAAATTTTTATATTTTGATTTGAGTTTTGTTAATTTTAGTTTTTAACAAAAATTATCATTAAAAAATTATAATATTTATTACAAATAAGTTTATAATAAATATAAACTTATACTTAGTTTATAAATAGTTTATCGTAATTTTTTATAAATTTATAATAGTTATTATTATAAATAAATAATATCTCTTAAAAAAATATTAATAAAAATATTATTATTAATAATAGCAATACTATTCAAATTTTCATACCGAACATAATGTTATTAATAATATTATTAATTAAAAAGTTGTAATAATATATTATCATGTTTTAAAAATTAATGTTTATAACATTATTGATCATGATAGTTATTAAAAATTATTAACATTTAATGTTATTAACTTATTAACATTAAATTATTAATATCATTTAAATTGTAACATTGATATTAATAATATTGATAACTAGAAAAAATAGCATTTACTATTTTAAATTGTAAATATTAAATATTAAATAATAAATGTTATCAAAACCCATCCCATATTTTATTAATATTAAAATATACGTGATTAATAAATCCAAGGATTTAATTTCTTTGGTTGATTAATCTCATAGTCACCAAAATCAGTATTTGAAAATTTTGGTCAAACCATAGACAATCATATTTATTTTAGTCGACTATGTTTATTGTAGGGTTTATATTTTTTATTTTAGGGTCTATATACCTTAAGTTTATAATATCAATCTCTTGGGTTTATAAAACAATGGGGTTTTTGAATTATTCCCTTGGGTTTATAATATCAATCCTTTGGGTTTATTAATCTAAGGGTTCATATTCCGAGGGTATAATATTTTTCATAGGGTTTATAATATTAATCCTAGGGTTTAATATAAATCCATTAGGTTTACAATAATTCTCAACCATGGTCCAATGTCACATTGTAACAAATATTGTCTCAATACGAAAATCAACTATGGTCCAACGTCGCATTGTGCCAAAGATTGTCTCAATATGAAAATAAAGCATGGTAAACCATGGTAAACAATTTATATTTTATGGTTTATAATATTTATCTTAGGGTTTATATACCCTAGGTTTAATATTATTCCATTAGGTTTATAATCCCTTGGGTTTTTAGTATTAATCCCTTAGGTTTCTAATATCAATCCCTTAGATTCATTAATATAAGGGTTCTTATTCCTATGGCTTAATATTATTCATAGGGTTTATAATATTAATCATTGGGTCTAATATAGATCCTCTTGGTTTATAATCAAGATCAATCATGGTCCAGTGTCACATTGTGACAAATATTTTCTTAATATGAAAATCAACCATGGTCGAACATTGCATTGTGACAAAATATTGTATACATATGAAAATAAATCACGATCAACAATGGTAAACCATGTTGCAACGTCGCATTGTAACAAAGATTGTCTCAATATGAAAATAAACCATGGTTAACCATAATAATTTTAGGGTTTACAATATTTATCTTAGGGTTTATATATCTGGGGTTTATAATATTTTTCCCTTGGGTGTAATATTATTCCATTGGGTTTTTAGTATAGATCCATTGGGTTTATTATTCTCGTGGGTTTATAATATCAATCCTTTGGGTTTATTAATCTAAGGGTTCATATTCCTAGGGTGTACTATTATTCATAGAGTTCATAATATTAATCATTGGGTTTAATATAAATTTCATGGATCTATTTAATTAAATTGGGTTGATAATATTCATCCCTTGGGTTTAATATTACTCCCAACCATAGTTAACCATAGTCAACCATGGTCAATCATAGTAAACTATAGTCAACCATATGCATTTTAGTCAACCATGTTTATTTTAGGTTTATATACGATAAGTTTATAATATTTATCCCTTGAGTCTAATATCCATGGTCAACCATGTTGCAAGGTTGCATTGTGACAAATATTTTCTCAATATGAAATCAATCATGGTCAACGATGATAATTTTAGGGTTTACAATATTTATCGCAAATCGATCAAAAGGATTGTTGTAAATTATATCGGTCTTCGCATCTTCTTCGTATTTTAGTCTCTTCCGAGGATCGGTCTTCACATCTTCTTCCGCAGGTGTTATAATTCTTCTGTAGGTTCGGTCTCTTCTACAGATCGGTCATCGCATCTTCCGTAGGATTTGCTTAAGATCGAACCTGGATCTCTTAGGGATTTGAAAGGGGAAGAACAATTAGTTGTGCTTTCCAGCTCTATAGCATGGGCAGCGTGGACAGTGAAACCTTTAGCTGTTATTTATCCTTTAGTGGTGAAGCCTTTAGCCTGCGGTGCGAAGTATTTAAAAAACTTTCAGGTCTGCTGTGTGAAATCTCATGTGATACATTTCAATTCTGTGGTGTCAGTATTTCTCCCAGCTTCGTGAAGATAATTTCCAGCCCATTTTCGTCTGCCTCTGAGAGTCAAGCTCTTGCCCATATTGTCAATGAAGCCCTAGCTCCCACTGTGCAGGTGGTCAAGGCCTCACTAGATGAGGCCTTGAAGTTTTCTGAAAGTGCCTTAATCTACCGGTTTAATGGCCTTTGGTCGCGGCTGACAGCTCTCCACAGTTGGATCTCAGAGGTATGGAAGCCTCTCGTTTCTAATGAAATTAATATCTACCCCTGTGCTAAGGGTTACTTTATAGTATATTTTGAAAACTCTAAAAGTAGACAATGCATTCTAGATTCCAACCCCTAGTTTTAGGAAACGTCAGGCCTATTCATGAAGCCATGGAACCCATCATTCAACCCCTCAAGAAAATTCATAACCTTAGCACTAGTTTGGGTCAGATTTCCAAACCTACCTTTACATCTCTGGAATATCTCGTCGCTAAAAGCCATTGGAAATGCAATTGGGAAATTTTACTGCAGGTGCCCAAAAACAGAGGAATATGTCAGAATTACCTATGCACGCATCTGTGTAGAAATGGACTTCAGTGCTAGATTCCTAGCTCAAATCATCCTAACAAGCAAAGACTATGTATGAAACCAGAAACTCAACTATGAAAGTGTCCTCTTCAGATGTCGATCTTGCTTTGAGACAGGCCATCTAGCCAAAAATTTCCCAAAAGTCTCCCAGAAAGAATCACCATAGATCTACAAGGTGGGAAGGAGCACAAAAGGAACATTACACTGTCATCAAGGAAGAATACTCTCCAGAAAACTCTGAATCACAAGAAATCAAGCAAGAAAGAAACAACCCTCAAGACAAGCAGGGGGAAATCCCCGCCCAACAACAAAAAAATGAACTCGACAGCCTCTCAAGCATCAAAAATTATGAGGATTCAAATACCATGTAAAATAAATCTTCATTTTACAGCAGAAAAGATATCCCAGATCAGACACCAGTGTCCCAAGAATCATAAGAGATGAAGGAGGTGCAAGATAAAGGAAGTTGGAAGACCGTAAAGAAGAAAACGAAAGCTACAACACTAATCTCGCCAAGAAATATGAGAAGCCAGACAATTAAGAACTAAGAAAATTATAGGTCCGATAGACCAAATTTTGGTCTCTTTGGACGTTAACCATCATCATCATCATCATCAATATTTATCTCTTGGGTGTAATATTATTCCCTTGGATTTTTAGTATTGATCCCTTTGGTTTTTTGTTCCAGCGGGTTTATAATATCGATCCCTTGGGTCTATTAATCTAAGGGTTCATATTTTTAGCGTGTACTACTATTCATAAGGTTCATAATATTAATCCTTGGGTTTAATATAGATCCCATGGATTTGATTAACTAAATTAGGTTGATAATAATCATCCCTTGGGTTTAATATTACTCATAACCATAGTCAACCATAGGCAACCATATTTATTTTAGTCAACCATGTTTATTTTAGGGCTTATAATACTTGTTTTAGGGTTTATATACCTTAGGTTTATAATATTAATCTTTTAGCTCTAATATTATTCCCTTGGGTTTATTAATCTGAGGGTTCTTATTCCTAGGGTTTAATATTATTCATAGTGTTTAATAGAAATCTCTTGGGTGTATAATCATGGTCAACCATGGTCCAATGTCACATTGTAACAAACATTGTCTCAATATGAAACCGACCATGGTCCAACATCGCATTGTGCCAAAGATTGTCCCAATATGAAAATCAAGCAAGTAATCTATGGTCAAAATTTTCTATTTTAGAAATTTAAAAAAAAAAATTATTAATAATAATAACCATAATATTCAAAATCATATTGAAAACAATATTATAAATAATATTATTAATTGAAAATTTATTAATAACATGGTTAATACAATATTAATCATGCTTTAAAAATTAACGTTTATAACATTATTAATCATAATAATTATTAAAAATTATTAACTTTTGATTTTATTTAATTATTAACACTAAATTATTAATATCATTTAAATTATAACATTAATAATTATAACTAGGAAATTAACATTTAATATTATAAATATTAAATATTATCAAAATCCATTTCTTATTTGATTAATATTATAAATCTAATTGATTAATAAATCCAAAGATTTAATTTCTTTGTTTTATTAATCCCACAATCACCATAATCCATGTTTTAAAATTGTGGTTAACGCATAGTCAAAAACTTCATAATTTTAAGTTTTCTAGGTTATATAATTTTAAGTTTTCTTGGTTATAGAATATTGAGCTTTCTTAATATGTTATATAATTTAATTTTTTTATATTATTAAGTTTTTAGTTTTTTATTTTAGTTTTTTTTAGCTTTAGTTTTTAACAAATATTACCATTAAATTTTTTTAATAATATTTATAAAGTTTTATTATAAATGATTCTATAATAATATTTATAAAATTTTATTATATATTTTTAAATTAGTTTATAATTATTTTTTATAAGTTTATAATAGCTATTATTATAAATAAATAATATTTCTTAAAGAAAATATAAATAAATATTATTATTAATAACAAAAATAATATTCAAATTCATATTGAGAATAAGATTATTACTTAAAAAACTATTAATAACATCATTAATACAATATCAATCATGTTTTAAAATTTAATGTTTATAACATTATTAATCATAATAATTATTAAAAAAATTTAACATTTAATGTTATTAATTTATTAACATTAAATTATTAATATCATTTAAATTGTAACACTAATATTATAAATATATCTAACTAGAAAAATTAGTATTTAATATTGTAAATATTAAAAAATTCCTTATGTGATTTCCCAAAAGATTTATAATTAAAAAAATATTAAATATTATCAAAACCTGTCTTTTATTTGATTAATATTAAAATATGTGATTAATAAATCCAAGGATTTAATCTTTTCGATTTACTACAAAAATTAGGATTAAATATTGTAAATACTGAATATTAAATATTATCAAAACCCATTTCCTATTTGATTAATATTAAAATCTATGTGATTAATAAATCCGAAGATTTAATCACTTGGGATTATTAATCCCAAAGTCATTATAATCAATGTTTTAAAATTTTGGTTAACCCATAGTCAACCATATTTATTTTAGTAAACTATGTTTATTTTAGGGTTTATCATTTTTATTTTAGTGTTTATATACCTTAGGTTTATACTATCAATCCCTTGGGTTTATAACACATTGGGGCTTCTAATTATTTTATTGGGTTTAATATCATCTTGTGTTTATAATATCAATCCCTTGGGTTTATTAATCTAAAGGTTCATATTTTGAGGGAATAATATTATTCATAGGGTTTATGATATTAATTCTATGGTTTAATATAAATCCCTTGGGTTTATAATAATGGTCACCCATGGTCTAATGTCATATTGTAACAAATATTGTGTTAATATGAAAATAAACCACGGTCTACTATGGTCAGCCATTGTCCAACATCGCATTGTGCCAAAAAATGTCTCAATATGAAAATCAAGCATGGTAAACCATGGTCAACAATTTATATTTTAGGGTTCATAATATTTATCTTAGGGTCTATATACCCTGGGCTTATAATATTTATCCCTTGGGTTTATAATCCCTTGGGTTTTTAGTATTAATCCCTTTAGTTTCTAATATCAATCCCTTAGATTTATTAATCTAAGGGTTCTTATTTCTAGGGCTTAATATTATTCATAGGGATTATAATATTAATCCTTGGGCCTAATATAAATTCCCTTGATTTATAATCATGGTCAATCATGGTCCAACGTCACATTGTGACAAAGATATTCTTAATATGAAAATCAACCATAGTCCAACATTGCATTGTGAAAAATTATTCCCTACATATGAAAATAAATCATGGTCAACCATGGTAAACCATGTTGCAAAGTCGCAATGTGACAAAGATTGTCTCAATATGAAAATCAACCATTATCAACCATAATAATTTTAGGGTTTACAATATTTATCTTAGGGTATATATACCTTGGGTTTATAATAATTATTCCTTGGGTGTAATATTATTCCATTAGGTTTTTAGTATATATCCCTTGGGTTTATTATTCCCATGGGTTTATAATATCAATCCCTTGGGTTTATTAATCTAAGGGTTCATATTCCTAGGGTGTATTATTATTCATAGGGTTCATAATATTAATCATTGAGTTTATTATAAAATCATGGATCTATTTAATTAAATTGGGTTGATAATATTCATCCCTTGGTTTTAATATCATGCTCAACCATAGTCAACCATATTTATTTTAGTCAACCATGTTTATTTTAGGGTTTATAATATTTATTTTAGGGTTTATATACGTTAGGTTTTTAATATTAATCCCTTGGACCTAATATCCATAGTCAACCAGTTGCAAGGTCGCATTGTGACAAATATTGTCTCAATATGAAAACCAACCATGGCTATTGTTGGTGTCCAAATATGAAAAATATTCAAACCCTTTCTCCACATAAATTATCAATCTGGGTGCGTTAGTTATTTCAATACTAACGCGCATAGTATATGCAAGAGCAATAATGTAACTTGCCATTGAATCATGGTATTAATCAGTGAAAGCAAGCAACTACTGTAACAACAATTAAAGATGGATTGCAGAATTATAAAATTATTCACAACAATTGCAGAATCATATCGAAACAACAGTTACAATAATGAACCAAAATATAAAATGAACAAAAAGGAAAATAACGCAGCACCTGATCAGAAGAGTGGGCCCAACTCTCTGATCAAGGCTGCGGAAAACTCACAGCTCACAAAAAGAACAACAAAACATTGTATTCAATTTATTAAAGGAAATTCTATTACAAAATATGTTCTTTTCTGCTTAACCCCGACTCACAGCTCAGAGGCCCCCTTTATACAAATGTTCCAGGACCCGTAATTTTCCTCTAACAACTAAATATCTACAATTATACAGTTGTTACAACAACAACCTACTTGCATAAAGGAAACAACGAAAACCCTGAAATAGAACTGGGTAAGTAGTAATCTGTTGCACGTAATCTGTTGTGATGTTGAAGCATGCTAAGATGGCACTGAGAATTCAGACTTTCTTCATAGCTTGCAAGCGTAATTCATTTTAATTTTCCAAATCTATGGAAATAATGGAGTTATTACTTGCAAAGGTAAAACCTCCATGACTATTACTTCATTAATTAAATATTCCATATAAGAAAATGGAAAGGGGTTCACCTTGTGTGTTTTAGAACAATTAATGATCCAAAGGGATACAAAGGTGGGCGAAAATGGGAGAGAAAAGTGTATAGATTTGGTACCCAACATCTCCCCCCAACCGGTCTATCTACATGTCCTCGTGTAGCTCGTCGTCTCCTCAGATCTGGGTTGGACTGACTGTCGCTGGCATGAAGCTGTGCGAGGTCATATTCTTCGGCCATCTCTGTCACAAGGGGTTTATAACCTTCCATAAGAACAACATCCTTCCACCAATTTGGGCTGACATTGTATGCAGGAGTATATTTCTCTACTGGCAACCAAATGTAGGTTTTAACCCTGTATAGAAATTATCTACAAACGAATATTAAAACATAAAATAAACAATAGCGAGAGCATAAAACATAAAATAGATATACACAGATATTTTCCCCTGGATCCAAAATCGGGACGACCAGCTTGATTTTTCATTATATTCCTTTTAGTGTTACAACACATATATATACACGCCGAAGCATACATAAACCCCAATCCATTAACCCTAGATTAGAACATAACCATAGTTCCCTTGACTGGATCTACAAAATACCAGGGGCCAAAAACCATCATGCCCCAAAACCATGTGCAAACCCATGCACAAAACCATGGGCACGTCCGCCCATCGAAAAATAGGGTCCCAAAAAAAATTTGCGGGGCGCTACCCCAGACCCTGAACAGGCGGGGCTGTCGCCCCCCTTGTGACCCCCCTACGCGTGACTAGTCATGGAAATAATACAACACATAACCAACATTCTCCCACTTGTTGTTTTCTTTCTGCAGGGGTCCACAGGAAAGCTTTCTCATTAGCCCAGATCTACAACACCCATTTTTTCTCTACACTAAGAGAACTTCTGAGTGCTCACAGACTTCTTCAATGCAACTGAAACATTCTTCAAAGTGTCCACCTTTACCAGCAACACCCTTTTAGCCTCAACCATATCTCTCACAAAGTGATATTTAACATCAGTGTGCTTTGTCTTCGAATGATAAGCAGGGTTCTCAACCACGAAAATTTCACTTTGGTTATCGCAGTCTATCCTTATAGCCTACTGCACCAGCCCCATACTTGAAAAAAATCTCTGCAACAAAACTACTTCCTTGCTTGCATGAGTGGCTGCCATGTATTTTGCCTCTGTAGTTGAAAGAGCCAATACAAACTGTCTTTTACTCATCCAACTGACTGCACCTCCAAATAGGCTAAACACATACCCACTTGTAGATCTCCTTTGGTCCATATCTCCAGCCCAATCTGCATCAACAAAACCACTGATGTCCAAAACTCTGTCCAATCCTGGTCTTCCCTGGTAGCACAAGCCATAATCACTAGTGCCACGCAAATATCTAAAAACTCGCTTGACTACTGTCCAATGCTCTTTCCCTGGGTTTGACATAAACCTGCTCAATACTCCCACTGCATGTGCAATGTCTGGTCTAGTACAGACCATTACATACATCAGGCTACCCACTGCACTTGCATATGGAACACGGGACATATCCTCATCTTCTTCTTGTATCTTGGGACATTGTTCAGCAGACAACTTTACACCTACAGGAATAGGAACATTCACTAGTTTATTATCCTGCATATTGAACCTCTGCAATATAGTCTCGACATACTTCCTCTAGTTTAACTAGATCTTCCTCTTTTCCCGATCTCTTTTAATTTCCATGCCCAAAATATAGTTTGCAGCACCAAGATCCTTCATGTCGAATTTGGAGAAGAGTTGGGTCTTCAAATCTTCGATAATTTCTTTGTCATTTCCAATCAACAACATATCATCCACATATCAGACCAAATAAATAACACGGTCACCAATTAATTTAAAATAAACACAATGATCCTCCATTCTTCTGGTGAAGCCAAGTCCCTATATATAGGTATCAAATTTTTAATACCACATCCTTGGTGATTGTTTTAACCCATACAGAGACTTCTTTAACCCGCATACCAGTTTTTTCTTCCCCTTCACCATAAAGCTTCAAGTTGTTTCATGTAAATCTCCTCTTCCAGATCCCCGTGAAGAAATGTTGTCTTCACATCCATCTGTTCTACCTCAAAATCAAATGCAGTAGCAATAGATAAAAGTAATCTAATAGAAGTAACTTTGGCAACAGGAGAAAAAATATCACCAAAATCAATTCCCGACACCTGGGAATAGTCTTTTGCTACCAACCGAGCTTTGTATTTATCCACCTTGCCTTCTACATTCATCTTCTTCTTAAACACCCATTTGCTCTCGATGGGCTTTCTTCCAGCCGACAACTCCACCAGATCCCATGCCTCATTTTTATGTAAGGATGCCATTTCATCAACCATAGCCACCTTCCAGAGTTTTCCATCCTCTGAATCTACTGCCTCCCTGACGGTTCTGGGATCATCATCAATTATAGAAATTTTTGAACAGAAAGAAGATGGACTATACCTTTCTGGTTGTATTCTTTCCCGAACTGATCTTCTCACAGCTGGAGTTTGTGGCTCTTCCTCTTTTGATTCTTCTTCTGTTGTAGAGTCCGATTCATCCTCCTTTAGCTAAAACTCTATCTTCTTAGGTTCCTTTGGTAGGACTTCATGTTTAACAACATCTTTCACCTCTCTAAACACCATATCTCGGTTGTACACAACCTTCCTTATTTCTGGGTTCCAAAGCTTGTAACCCTTTAAGCCATCCTTATACCCAATAAAGATGCACCTTTCAGATTTATTATCCAACTTGGTCCTTTTCCACTTTGGAACATGTACATATGCATCACATCCAAATACCCTCAAATGGGAAAGAGAGGGTTTCTTACCAGTCCATACCTCATGTGGAGTCTTATCCTCTAACACTAATGAAGGCGATCTGTTAACCAGGTAACATGCAGTCTCCATTGCCTCTGCCCAGAATTCATGTCCTAACCCAGTACCACTGAGCATGCTTCTTGCCTTTTCCATCAGCGTTCTGTTCATTCTTTCTGCAACTTCGTTTTGCTGAGGTGTGTATGGAGTATTCTTCTGTCGTGCTATACCACACTTCTTACAAAACTCTTCAAATTCCTTCTTTCAGAACTCCCCACCATTATCTATCCTCAACACCTTTATCTTCTTCTATGTCTGGTTTTCCACCATAGCCTTAAATTCTTTAAATCTGTCAAAGACTTCATATTTCTTCCTCAAGAAATATATCCATGTATTCCTTGAGAAGTAATCTATGAATGAAACATAATACACAAACTTACCCAGTGATGGAACCGATACAGGTCCAAATACATCACTGTGCACAAGCTCTAATATCTTGTTTGCCCTCTTAGCACCAGAAGGAAAACTCACCCGATTCTACTTCCCATATACATAATGTTCACAGAAATCGAAATCCAAAGAGCTATTAGACATACCTTCTACCATACCATTTCCATGCAGTATCCGAAGGCCCTTATCTCCAATATGTCCAAGCCTTTAATGCCATAGCATGGTCTTTTCTCCAGAGACCGTTAGGCTTTCCACTCCACTTTCGGGAACCATAGAACTGTTGCACCTATCAATAAAAGTGTTGCCCTGAATCTTGTACAGAGTTCCAATCCAAACTCCCCACATTAATACCAGTGCTCCCCAAACCATATTATAGGTATCTTTCTCGAACGTTGTTTTTACACCTGCATCATCCATCTTGCTTACAGAAATCATATTTTTGGCCAATGCAGGAATGTGCAGAACACCAGGAAGCGTTCTAATCCTTCCACCTTGCAGCTTCAGCTTGACTTTTCCACGTCCGACGATTCTAGCCTTCTATTGAAGCCTCGAAAATCATTGCATCAACATTGGGGGATAACCACCTGGTCCGGAGCTTAAAGCAGCTCTTTTTCCGTTTGGAGTAGTGGCTCCGACTGGTTTAATTAGGTCCAGTTACCTTTTCCCGAACCCCGATTACTTAAAATACAACTTTCATTCATTAACGGAGAAGAGATATTAGATCATCTCTCTTGCTTATTAGGTCAGAGAGTTGATCCTTAAGCTGATATGGGGCTCAGCCAAGCCACGACTAAGTTATGTCTTACAATTAGCCTAACTATTCTAACCTAACTGACTTTATATTATTAAATTACTGCTAATTTTTAATCCTAAATGACACTATGATAATGTTATTCCTATGAAACTTGTTAATTTAGTACTATTTATTAATCCTAAAGTAACACACTGTTAATGCTACATTTATCGTTAAAGTCTTTGTTAAGTGCTAAAGTATTCCTATTTATCTCATATGTCAAATCTAAACTAATATATCCTATGTTATTATGCTAATTGACTAACTATACTATATACCTTAAATTATAATATATTCTTAAATATCACTAATATAGTTATAATAATAATTCTAAATATTTAATCTAGTTTATTATAAGATTATAATATATCTATAATAAACTATAAAATTAAGTTAACTAAATACTATTACTATTATTCTAAGTAAACATTACTATTATTCTAAGTAAACATTTAATAAGATCTATTTAAATGCACTACCATAATTAAAGTTAAAATTATTCTAATTATTATTTATTGAAAGTGTACGTTACAAATTAATGAGAAATTAGTATGTTAAGGCTAACTCTAATAAGCAAAAGAAAAATGATTTCTAATGTTAATTGTTATTAATTAACAATAAATGAACTAATATACACTATATTACATTAGTCTTTATGATTGATTTTTTAAATGTTTTGGATAAAGATTAAAATCAATTAAAAAGAGTTGACTAATATAAGAGTTGAATTGTGCCACTGAGAACCAAAAATGTTTTCCTTTTATGTAGATTTCATTTACAGATACAAAATTAAATCTAAGACTAAAATCCTATCTCGGACTAAGATGGGGTAGCCCTCTCTTAATCCGAGAGAAAATTAAATAAAAATAGGGGAAAGACAGGTTTATGATTGAATTCACTATGTAGTTTCCATTAATTAAAAGAAGAAATTCATATTAATTAATGGGATAAAAGTAAAATACATTTGCGAGTTAAATATAAGAAATTATTATTTAATCACAAATATATTTCAGTGAATTTGTTATAGATCCGATTTCGTTCTGCCTCTTGGAGATAGCTCTTGCAAAGCTTCAAATCATATCAAAATTGAACCAACAGAAATGTTAAGTATCAATAAGAAATATATTTTAGAACACAAATCGAAAATCGATTATAAAATAGGGGGGAGGATTGGTTTATGATCGAATTCGCCATGTAGTTTTCATTAACTAAAAGAAAAAATTCATATTTAATTAATGAGATAAAAGAAAAATACATTTACGAATTAAATATAAGAAACTATTATTTAATCACAAATATATTTCAATGAATTCGTTATAGATCCGATCTCATTCTGCTTCTTGGAGATAACTCCTGGAAAGCTTCAAATCATATCAAAATTGAACCAAAAGAAATTTTAAGTATCAATAAGAAATATGTTTTAGAATAGAAATCGAAAATTGATTATAAAATAGGGGGAAGGATTGCTTTATGATCGAATTCACCATGTAGTTTTCATTAACTAAAAGAAGAAATTCATATTTAATTAATGAGATAAAAGCAAAATACATTTACGAATTAAATATAAGAAATTATTATTTAATCGCAAATATATTTTAGTGAATTTGTTATAGATCCGATCTCATTCTGCCACTTGGAGATAGCTCCTGTAAAGCTTTAAATCATATCAAAATCGAACCAACAGAAATGTTAAGTATCAATAGAAATATATCTTAGAATAGAAATCGAAATCAATTACAAAACTTAGACACAAATAAAAAAATTCAACATTCAGATAAAAATACTCATGAATGGAAATTCATAATAATACCAAAGCTTTGCTTACAAAATATGCAGTCATTGAGAATTTGAGACCTATGATTTTATTACATGCAGAAATGCTAAGCAATATTACAAAGGCCAAAAACTCTCTTACAATCTTTACAATCACCTCCTCTACACAAAACAGAAATGCCAAAAGTGCAGATTGAATGATAGCAAAAAATCCCCTATGATGGATTGCGACCCCTTCTCCTTCTAATCGTGTAGCGTCTCCTTCAAACCGTTGAAAAACTGATTTGAAGAAAAAGTTTTCCTCAATTGAATGTATTCCTGATGGCTTATATAAAGCTGCTTCTGAATCTCTCTTTACCAAAAAAATGCACTTGGTTCAGCCCAAAATGTGATCAGGGATCCAAATCCCTATCTCCACACATCCTCCTTATAGTTAGGGATAAAGACCCCCCACCTTATCGCTGAAGTAAATCAAAAACAAACTTTGGGTATAACTAACCCCCTAGCGGTCAGCAAAACCAGGCGCATCGAATAACCGCTAGTTGTGATGAGGTGGGCAAACTTCGGTGGTTGTGGTTACACCTGGTGGATTTGTTTCATCCTTTGTGGTTTACGCGCAACATATCGCATGTAATCTCCATTGGTGGATCTGTGATCTCGGTTGGCGGTTCAAGCGTTGATAACAGATATTAAACATAAATTCCATACAGTTTATATACTGGCGGTTCCTGCAATGAAAACTGATATTACGGATTGCTTTTTATATATAAAACTTGCAATTTAAATCACACGTAAAGAATACCCAATTGACACCAAATACCATATAGTTGTAAAGGCGGAAACCTTCAACATATTAAATTCTAAATGGTACTGCAATTATCGTGAACCGACATTTCTTAAGGATCTAATTGGTGGAAATTCTCACTTCGACATGAGGTTACGAAGTTACTGGCAAGATTTTAACACCCGACGATCCGATATGAGGAGAACCTAAGATGTTAAAAATGCCAATCCAAAAGAGAGACGGTCGAGCCGAGGGCAATGGCGATAGAGAAGGGTGTTGAATACGTAGATTCATATCAATAAATTTCGATGTCGGTTTAATACATTTGTTTCCACGGCGGTCTTCTTGTAACATATTTTAACATTTGCAAATGATATAATAAAATGCTGTGGCAAATGTCGTTAAAAAAAATGTTGTGGATTTTTATAAGGTTTTATATGAATATATTAACCCACCAGAAATAACGTGTTGCGTTTAAGTCCGATGCATATGTTTTATTGTGCACTTTAGGATTTTATGTTTATTTTTTGGTTTTATTTTGTTTTTTTAAGGAATTTAATATTTACAATATATATAAAAAAAAAATATGTTTATTTATATTTATATTTATATTTTTTAATGTTTTAAATAAGAAAATAAATATAGTTTTTTAAATTAACCTAATGTTTTTATTTTTTATAATTTTCTTTAGGTTTTGTACCTAGGATCATTTGTGCTAGGAATAATATTTTAGTTTAGCATTTAGGTTTGGTCTTGATTTTTTTTTTTAAGCTTGACTTTTGATATTATATTTTTTTATGAAATGTAAATTCCATTTATTTTAAGAAATGAATGAAATTTTAAATATTTCATTACTAGTTTTATGATTGGGTTAATAAACTTATTATACATATGATTATAATATAATGTATAACTTTGCAATGTTTTATATATTTTATATGTTTAAATTAATCATATAAAAATATAAAAGATGTATGTGTCATTATATTATAATAATATATACAAATGCAATAAGATATGGAGACCAAAAATAAAATATCATCTCATCAAACCCATTTTGTGATGTAGATATAAAAATAAGCGCATGAGAAAACAACGGATGTGACCAAAAATAGAATGTGGAGTTATGTGCCAAACCATCTAGAAAGAATGCCAACTAGTGTGATTAAATGCCAAATGCGAGGTGATGTGACAACCAAAGGTTTCCTTTTGTCTTTAATTGACCAATATGGAAATGTTTCCATGAATGTGAAAGAAAGCAAGGGGGGTGCCAAAACATACGATCAACACCATGAGGCAAATGGTAAAGCTTTCAAAAAGTTAGGGATTTTTTCAAAATGCCAATAAGGAAGGGAGTTGGAAAATGAAGAGTCCTTAAAATCAAACAAATAAAAAGCCTTCAAATAAGTGCATTTCATAATGACTAATCCAAATGAGGTCAAAACGAATTAATATAAATCAATAAGAACAAATCGAACCCATTTAGGTCTTTTCTCATTTTCAAATTTTAATAGTAGTACTATCAAGTAATCGTTTAAAAGGGGCTCCATTTTTCATTTATAAGTGAAAAATGGGGGAGTTGTATTTCACTACAACACCTTCCTATCATCCCCTAAGAAGACATCATCACCATCATATTTCTCATACTCACAAAACCACTCCCTATGGGGAGTGAAGTGAAAGGATGCACCCAAGTCAATCAACCATGACTCATGATCTACATGTGTATTTGAAGAAGAAGCCAAATACACATCCCCACCTTCATACAAGGTGGTTTTTGCCTCTATAGAAGGAGCATCATCAAATCCCTTTCCTGTCTTAGGAGCTTTAGAACTGCAATCCTTTTTATAGTGCCCTTCCTTTCCACATTTCCAACACACCTTTACAAACTTTCCAGGAGATTTAGATCTCTCTCTAGATTTAGATCTACCACTCAAAACCTTATTCTTGTTTCTATTCTGGGACGTTCCTCATACAGATAAGGCATCCCCATTTTGGCCCTCCATATTTCTCCGTCTCATTTCCTCCGACAGCAAGGCTAAGACAATGTCATCAAAATTCAAGGTAGTTGTATTGCTACCTATTGCAATAACCATATTGTCCCACGAGTCAGATAGAGAACACGACAAACTGATGCACTTATATTCATCTGAGATTTTAATATCAACAGATGACAGTTGACTTACCACAGTATTGAAGGCATTTGGATGCTCTGTCACCGAGTCTCCATCCTTCATCCTAAGGTTATACAACATTTTCCGCAGGAACAATTTATTCACCAAAGACTTAGATTGGTACAAAGTCCCAAGTTTGTCCCACAAATTATTCATCATAGCCTCCCCAAATACATTCAACAATGCCGAATCTGAGACACACAATTGTATTTTTCTCTTCGCCTTCCGATCCAACTTCTTCCAATCTTCGTCTGACATTGCCGTTGGTTTAGTACCTGGATCTACTACGATCCACTAGTCTTTATCCACCAGCAGATCCTCCATCTTGAGCTTCCACAACTCAAAACTCTGACCATTAAATTTCTCAATCTCTATATTTCCACTGCTCGCCATCTTCTTTCACCGTAAGAATCGATCCCGCAAATCTCCCACTGAACAGGGTCTACCACAGGCCCAAGCAAAAAACCTCTTAGCAGCAAAGGCGTCTCGTTGAAGCTGAAACAGCTCTGATACCAAATATAGGTTTTAACCCTGTACAGAAGTTATCTGCAAACTAATCTTAAAACAGAAAATAAACAATGGCGAGAGCATAAAACATAAAATAGATATACACATATTTTCCCCTGGATCCCAAATCGGGTCGACGAGGTTGATTTTTCATTATATTCCTTTTAGTGTTACAACACATATATATACATGTTTTATTCAGGTGGATATTGGTGGTCACCCGCCTATTCCACTTGGGGCCCCACGATTGTCTCTTTCAGTTTTTCAGTTTCGTCACAACTTACTATTTTTAGCAGTTTTTCGGGTCTTGAACTTCCGGAGCCGTTTTGAGGCCCTAAACAATGTTTTTTGGAAAAACGGAGAGCAACATGGGTCCAAGGTCCATGAACCCATGTTTCTTGTTCAAAATTTGTAGTCCTCAGATAGATCTTTCTAACGAGGTATGGTACATGTCAAACGGAGATCGTATGCCAAAGTTACGCCCCTGGGAAGTTGAAACACCAATTTACCCAAACGGGGCCCATAGTTTTGGCGCTTCATCTCCTATGGTTAGGGTTTTGGCTGTTTAGGATTTCCCATTGTTTCTAAATAATAAATAGGCCCTCGAGCCTCATTGTAACTCAGTTCAGAGGCCTGTAGCTGCCATATCTCTTCTCAGAGATAGCTACCAGTGCCCTAGCTAGTTTTATTTCCATTCTGTCTGTAAGCAAATTTCAGTTCTTTGATATTAATTAAATGAAGTGTTATTTCCGCTGCATCTCTGTATTTATGGTTATGTGTTTATTCTGTTGCGTTCCTGCATAAATCCGGATCAGTGGTATCAGAGCGGTCTGCTTTTTTCTCGATCCTTCTTTGCATGTCCCCAACGAGGTCGGGGTATAAGGAGCTAGGGCTCGATCTGGTGGAACCTTTGCAAGATCAGCCTCGCAAACCTCGACGGACTCCCATGGGGGATGAAAAGAAAGATGAGGGAGCAGGAGATCCTATCAAAATATTGCTCGAGGAGGCCCTCGAAAAACAAAGGAACGCGATGATGGATAACTTTGCTCAGATCCTTCAACGGCTACCCACCGGCGGCGCATCTGCATCCAGCAGCCACTCTGGAGGCGCGACTCCTTTTAAGGTACAAGAAAATTTTGACATTCCCATATTTGAGGGTCAAATAGACGCAGATGCTGTAGATAAATGGTTGAATCTGTTAGAAGGATATTTCTCGGTTCATGACTTTTCAGACCGTGAGAAGATTATTTTTGCACTCCTCAAAGCTACCCCCCATGTTAAGGACTGGTGGGAAACCTACTGTGAGAACAAGGACCAGACAGAACCCTCTCTGTTCTCGGCCGTACCAACTTGGAATTCTTTCCGAGACGCCGTCAAGGAACAGTACTATCCCGTGGAGAGCTATGAGGACAAGTACATACAATGGACCACGCTGCGACAACAAAGGGATCAAGATGTGCATGAGCTGACGAATCTGTTCCATACCCTGCGCACAAAGTTGGGTATCAAAGATTCGGAGAAACATTTGGTGCTAAAGTATCGCAGCTGTCTGCACAGATACATTCAGGAGGAAATGGAGTTCCTCGACATCTCCTCGCTTGGTACGACATACCGGTATGCTGCCAAGATTGAGCAGAAATTCAAACAGAAGAAGCGGGACTTTGGATCCGCGAATCAAAAGCAAGGGAAAGGTGCTTCCAAACCGCAGAACAAAGGACAAAGCCAAGGCATGACGGCTAAAGACAACCCGTCGAAGCCACAAGAAAAGAACATCACCGCAAAGCCAACGAAGGACATGGGAAAGTGGTGTGAGTTCCATAAGAGCTCCACTCACAACACAAGTGAGTGTCGGGCCAAGCAGTCGCTAGTGGCCGAGATGAGGGCTTCTGAGTCAGATGCATGCTCTGACTCCGAATCAAAACCTGAAAAGGCGAATGAAAAAGGGAAACAGATTATTGATGCGGAGCCCAATGCCATTGTTGCCACTACAAAGATCCAAAAGGAGGAACCGGAAGATCCAGAGGAGGAGGAACGTCTCTTCCACTCCCAGATGTGGGTAAAGGGCTCCCCGGTACAGTTCATTGTCGACAATGAGAGCCAAAAGAACCTCATTTCAGCAGACGCCGTGAAGCGGTTGGGCTTGCCGACCACAGCTCACCCACATCCATACACCATCGGGTGGCTTCACCAAGGACGAGATCTCCGCGTCAGCCGGCAGTGTCGCCTTCCCTATAACATCAAGCCCTTCACGGATGAGGTATTATGTGACGTTGCTCCTATTGATGTTTCTGATGTATTATTAGGACAACCATACTTGTGGAAGCATCATGTTGTGTATGAGTCTCGGCCTCGTGCTGTTATTGTTACTTTGGGAAATAAGTTGTACAGGATACCAGAGGTACCACCTCCTGCTGCTATCTCTTTGGTTACTGCAAAACAATGCAGTAAGCTCATTTCCCAAACCAGGAAATTCGTTTTCCCGATGATCCGCCCCCAGGGCAAGAAGAAGACTGTGGCCACGACCTCCAGACAGGGCTCCTCTGCACAACAACAACAAATGGATAAGGTTGTGGAGGAGTACGGGGACATATTCACCTCACCCACAGGGGTTCCTCTGCACTGTCAGGTCAAGCACCCGATTGATCTGACCCTAGGTGCGCCGCTACCTAATGGACCGATCTATCGGCGCTCTGTTCTGGAGAATGATGAAATCAAGAGACAGATTCAGGAGCTGTTGCAGAAAGGTCACATCAGACCAAGTTCATCGCCCTGTGGGAGCCCGATCGTGTTGGTACAGAAGAAGGATGGGACGTGGAGACTCTGTATTGACTATCGGGCGCTGAACAAGATCACCGTCCGGAATAGGTACCCAATCCCACGGATTGATGACCTTCTGGACCAACTCCAAGGTGCAAAATATTTCAGTAAGATCGACCTGAAGTCTGGGTATCACCAGGTACCAATTGAACCCTCTGATGTGTGGAAGACTGCCTTCAAAGCTAAGGAAGGCCTTTTTGAATGGCTGGTCATGCCTTTCGGGTAGACGAATGCTCCCGCAACCTTCATGAGGATGATGGACGACATCTTGCGGCCATTCACCAACTCATTCGTAGTGGTGTACTTGGATGACATTCTGATCTTCAGCAAGATTTGGGAAGAGCACCTTCATCACATCCGACAAGTCCTCCAAACACTGCGGCAACACAAGTTGTGTGCCAATTTGGAGAAGTGCACGTTTGGCATGACCCAGGTTCAATATCTGGGATACATTATTGATGAAAGGGGGGTGCATGTGGATCCAGCCAAGATCCAAGTCATTCGGGATTGGCCAGCCCCAACCACTATAATAGAGCTTCGCAGCTTTCTGGGTCTTGCTAATTTCTACTGGAGGTTCATGTTGGGATTCTCTCATATCACTTGGCCCATGAGTCAAGTCACCAAGGGAGGAGCGAGAGCAAAATTCTTTTGGTCGGAACCTCAAAAGAAGGCGTTCACAGAATTGAAAAATCGCCTCTGTTCTGCCCCAGTGCTCATTTTACCAGACTTGCAACAGCCATTTGAGATCGAAACAGATGCCTCTGACTATGCTATTGGGGCAATTCTTACTCAACAGGGACATCCAGTGGCATATCACAGTGAGACATTGTCTGATACAGTCTGCAAGTATCCCACTTATGACAAAGAAATGTATTCCATTGTGCAAGCTTGTCGAAAATGGAAGCATTACATTTTGGGGAAGGAAACAATCATCCACACAGACCACTAGCCCCTCTAGTTCATACAGACACAAGGGAAGTTGCAGAATGATCGCCATCAGAAGTGGTCCACATATCTGCAACAGTTTCATTTGAAAATCAAGTACAAGAAGGGTAGCACCAATAATGTTGCAGACTACCTCAGCCAACCACCGATCGTGGAGCTCACCACTGTGCTCAACTCTTGTGGGCACAAGACTTCTGATTGGCCGCTTCTCTATGAGAGTGACCCAGAATTCGGACGCACTTAGAGGGCACTCTTGCGGGGTACGCAAGTTCCAAATTTTCATCTCCAAGATGCACTTTAATGTCACCTGGGACATCTTTGTGTTCCTTCAAGTGAGCGTGCCAAGATGATGTGGGAAGCACACTACAGTCGAGTCGCTAGGCATTTCGGGGTTGAGAAAACAGTAGCAATCCTGCAGAAGTATTTCTATTGGCCGAACCTTTGAAAGGATGTCAAGAAGCACATTAGATCCTGCACTGCTTGTGCCATTGCCAAACCGACCATCAATAAGCAAGGCCTATATACTCTGCTACCTACCCCTAGTCGGCCTTGGGAATCCATCTCCATGGATTACATGTCAGGCCTGCCTTCTACTAAGCAAGGAAATAACTGTGTTTTTGTGGTCGTCGACAGATTCTCGAAGATGGCCATTATGGCGGCCTGCAAGAAGAATATCACAGTAGAAGCCACTGCTAAACTCTTCTTTGAACGAGTGTGGGTGCACTTTGGGATCCCACAGCTTCATCATATCAAATCTGGGATAAAGGGTGTTCCTCAAGACATTTTGTCCAAATTTCTCCGTCAATGTTGGATACCAAGCTCACCAATTCCACAGCTTTCCATCCCCAAACAGATGGCCAGACAGAGGTTGTCAACAGAATGATTGTACACATTCAGCACATGTATAATTCATAGCAATGCACGCACCACGGACGAGAGCCTCCCCTATGTACAACATAGTTATAATTGGGCTCTCCACAGTTCAATCGGCCATAGCCCCTTTTAGGTGGGCTTGGGATTCCAGCCACTATGTCCCATTGACGTAGCCATGCCATTTGCAGTTGCTCAGGCCGATTCAGCTCATGTCTAGTCTAAATTTGACAAAGCAAGTAGCTTCATTGAGCACATTCAACACATCCACCAACAGGTTCATGATATATTGGATAGATCCAATTCCAAGTACAAGCAACGCCTTGATCAACACTGAGTGCCACACAACTTCCAATTGGGGGACAAAGTATGGCTACATTTGCAGAAGGAGCGCCTCACTGGACCCCACAACAAGCTTCACCCGCTCTGATACGGGTCATACACCATCACCAAGGCTGTAGGGGAAAATGCCTTCGAGCTCAGTATTCCACCATTTCTTGGCCTGCACCTAGTCTTCAATGTGGATCACCTTCGTCCTTACTTCCCACCTCTACTGGACACCTCAGACATTGTGGAACAACTCACACCAATAGAGTTAAACCCAGACTGCATGGAACAGGCCACCACAGATTGTATCATGGACATGCAAATCAAGAACACTCGCCAACGCAAGATCCAACTAGATCGGTTGTCGTAAGCCGGCCAACTCCAAAATTCAAGGAAAGTGGTTCACAAGTAGAACAAGTTCAACTTGGGGCCTCTCATCTCATGGAGGAAATCAACGCAATGGGGACCATTGCTTCCTAAGGGGGGAGGAATGATCTAGGTGGATATTGGTGGCCACCCACCTATTCCACTTGGGGCCCCACCATTGTCTCTTTCAGTTTTTTTCACAACTTACTATTTTTAGCAATTTTTCAGGTCCTGAACTTCTGGAGCCGTTTTGAGGCCCTAAACGACATTTTTTGGGAAAACGGAGAGAAACATGGGTCCATGGACCGATGTTGCTCATTCAAAATTTGTAGTCCTCGGATAGATCTTTCTAACGAGGTATGGTACACATCAAACGGAGATCGTATGCCAAAGTTACGCCCCTAGGAATTTGAAACACCAATTTACCCAAATGGGGCCCATAGTTTTGGCGCTTCATCTCCTAGGGTTAGGTTTTGCCGTTTAGGATTCCCATTGTTTCTAAATAATAAATAGGCCCTCGAGCCTCATTGTAACTCAGTTTAGAGGCCTGTAGCCACCACATCTCTTCTCAGAGATAGCTACCAGTGCCCTAGCTAGTTTTATTTCCATTATGTCTATAAGCAAATTTTAGTTCTTTGATATTAATGAAATGAAGTGTTATTTCCACTGCATCTCTATATTTATGGTTATGTGTGTATTCTGTTGTGTTCCTGCATAAATCCGGATCAATGTTGAAGCATACATAAACCCCAATCCATTAACCTTGGATTAGATCATAACCGTAGTTCCCTTTACTGGATCTACAAGATATCAGGGGCCGAAAACCATCATGCCCCAAAACCATGTGCAAACCCATGCACAAAACCATGGGCGGGTCCACCGACCGAAAAATAGGGTCCAAAAAAAAATTCTCGAGGTGCTGCCGCCCCCCCCCCGTGACCGCCCTTCTACGCTCGATGCAATGGACAGGGGGGTCTATCGCCCCCCCTTGTGACCCCTGCACGCATGACTAGTCATGAAAATAATATAACACATTCCCAACACCAAACGAGGGGAAACTGAAACCTCAGCCCCATCCACCAAAGCCCGCAAGTTTGAATGCATGCTACAAAGCGTGGAACTCTTTCTAATGCTCGTACAAAGTTGGGTGTTCCAAAAGGTTCTCGACTTCTGATGACTGATGATGACAACATCCAGTGCTTCATTTCAAAAAGTTACCATCTATCTAACACAAAGGTCAGCACACCATTTCTAGGTTGTCAACATATGTCCCCTATGTCCCTCAATCTGTAAAAAGGTAAAATTCTTGTTATAAATGTTTGTTGCCTGGCCATGCTCCCTCCTCATCATTAGTGGCCTTGCAACTTGGTTTTCTTCAAATGTATCATAGGCCTTTCTCCATTTAATCTGATTGATAGTGTAGGAGGTGAAGGCTCTTAAATGAATATCCCCCACGAATGGAATAAGGTTGAAGGTCTGATCGTGCCTTAGGAAGTAACTATGCATGTAGAGTTCGCACATTAAGTGCTGACCTATGATATCCTGAATTTTCAAAATATGGAGGAACTGGATCGGATCATTGATTTAGTGGAAAATTTCCTTATATATACTCTCAAGGCAAAAAAAAAAAGAAATTGTTCATGAAGGAATAAGGCATAACTATGTGCGGGAGGTCTACAGGCAATTACCTGCTGCACCAAGGAAAACATCTTCTCCTTATCTGATTGCAGCATTTGCACTTGTTCTTCTAACTACTCTATCCTACCCTGTTGTTTTCTTTACCTCTGCCGCACTCTATCCAATTGATCTATGTAACCTGTGACAATCCTGGTAGCCTGCTCTTGAACCTGCATTGTTTCCTTCTTATGTCCATTCACAGCAGACTGCCATCTCTAAATTTCAGCAGCCAGGTAGAATTCTCGGCCTTCAAAGAGATGTTCAATCGGACCAGTCTGTGTAGCTGCAGAGGATACCTCAATTTTAGGTTTTACTGCCTTCCACTTATATACTTTTACCTTCTTCTTCAACTAGGATACTTTCCTTTTCAGCTCCTGAACTTCCTTCTTTAATCGCATGGTTTCACCGAACTGAAACAGATACCTTTTCTTGAGAGGTAATCTTCTTCTTTCACACTATTCAAGCCACTCCTGTTTGACTGTAGCAGGCTCAGGAAGCGGTGGAATGTTTTTGATGTCATCACCTGATTTTTCTGTTAGGTCTTTCTGGTTTGGCTCCCCTTCTTCAGGGGCATTCTCCTTCTCATTTGCCTCAGGAAATTTTGTCACTCGATCAGTGCTTTCATCGACCACCCTATGTTCTGGCATTTCCACAGAAATTCCTTTTTATTCTTGAGCCTTTAGGTGCCCTTGCTGAGAATCAACAATTGATGGACCGATCTTGGTCATATCTTTCCCCAAGTCGACGAACCTTATTACTTTTGGGACAGCGATTTCCTCCATTAATCATTGGGATGAGGGAAACCCCCTTGCCCTTCTGGGCATCATAGAATGAAAAGGAGAACAGGGAATAGCTTCATCGTCCTTGTTTCCAGCTTGGGCCAAACTTTCATGCACTGATACTTCAGTCGGGGTCGACACTGGTTCTTGTGGAACAGTTTCGACTTTGAGGATTGTTTCCTTTCTATCCTCTTGTCCTTTGTGCATTACTTCTTCACCTGAGGTCAATATTGGTTCTTGTGGAGCAGTGTCGACTTCACAGGTTATTTCTTCTCTATTCCCCTATTCTTCATGCATTACTTCCTCTCCTGCGGTCGATACTGGTTCTTGTGGGATAGTGTCAACTTTACGTTTTATTTCCTCCCTGCCTCCTTGCTCTAACTTAATTAGGGGTGATTCTTGTGTGACACCCCTGTTTGTTTTGATAGTCTTATATGCTTGGGTAGGTGATGTTGTTTCTTGCGTAACAACATCACTTGCCATCCCTCTGTCTGATGTTCCTCCTTCCTATTATTCATTAATTAAAGTCGATGACTGTAAAACAGTCTCAACTTGGTGCGCTATACCCATAATTCCTTCATGTGTAGGTTCTTTAGGGGAGATGGTTCTTTTGCAGCAGCCTCAACTGTATCACTAACACATCACCAAATGTCTCCTCCATTCCCATTTTTTTCGGTTCTTCCTTATCAACCTCCATCTCCATTTCTTCCGGTTCCTCCTGGTCAATTTCCATTTCCTCTGATTGTTTTTCTTCTGCTAAATTAGCTGGACGTACTGGTTCGTCCTCTCTAGCAGCAATAACAGTTGCTATCTATTCTCTCAATGACTCACAGAGTTCTGCTCAAGAAACTTGAAATCAAACAATTTCATGCATGACCAGTAACCGAACCAATCCATGATTGGATAGAATTGCCTGCATCTGGCGCGAACATCGAGTGGACTGCGCCATATGCTGCAGTTGTTTTAATAGAAAGAAAGGCATGTTTAAGGAATGAACCTGGCCCTATGGAAATCGAAGGTGAGCCAATATTTTGAAATGGTATTTGAACAGAGTTGTGGCCCATCCTTCGCAGGTTATGTATTTACTTACAAAACCTGCTACTTCGTTCCATGGATATGGTACCAATTTGTCGTCATATCCTCTCCCATATTGAACGACGCTTTCTCCTGCCTACAGAAATAGTTCGAGAAACTCTGGGAGGGGAATTCTCCGAGCAAATCACTGCTACCCTTGTTGTCTTAACCCACTAGCTTCTGCAATTAATTCTTCAGTGATGGGAATTTCTAATCCTCTGACCCGTGAGAAATTCTCATTCAAATTAAGCACAAAATCCATTTTGATTCCCTTTTCAAACCCCTGCAATATATCAAAATAGATATCCCATCCTACATTGAAAAAAACTTGCCACACATATGGATTACTTCGGACTAAGATTGTGTTTTCAAGTTCCTGCCGCATAGCCATTCTGCCCATTCTATAGAGACTGTAACAGCACTTCTAGAACAACAGACCATTGGAAAGAGTGGTGGGCACCAAATTTTGAAAAAACAGCATGGTGAAAAATGAGTGGTAATAATGGTAAATATGGATGGTGATTCTCGGGAAATGAAGAAAATCATGGAAAAATATGGTAAGTGCAGTGAATGAAATAGCAATTATTTCGTATGAGGTGGAAAGGACTAATCGATTCGTATCATATGCGTGTTATGAATCCCAACACATACTTAATGGTTATACAAAATATGGTAAGGATCATAGTGTGTACCATCACACAAAGTTGTGATAATGACTTTTGAAATCATCATTACGTCGTCGTTTAGTTATGATGGCACCCACCCCCCAACTTAAATGTAGCCGTTTGCGGCATCAATGTCTTTTCCATGGAATATTTAATTAAATCCATAAGAGTCAAATGGAGACATACCTGGCGGCCTACCTGGAGGAAGTGACAGTTAGTAAAATAATGGCACAATAATGATGCGAGTGGAGTAACAACATCGAGGAGTAGCAGCATCGCAAGTAGCAGCATATGGAGTAACAGCATCTGGAGTAACAGCATTGCGAGTACCAGCATGCTAGAGTAACAACATCGACTAGCAGCATCACAAGTAGCAGCATTCGGAGTAACAGCATCACGAGCGGCAGCATCTGGAGTAACATCATCAAGTAGCAGCACCACGAGTAGCATCCGGAGTAACAACATTGAGTAGCAGCACCACGAGTAGCAACATCTAAGGAGTAACAACATCATGAGTAGCAACATCCAAGGAGTAACAACATCGATACTTAGAAAAATTTCAAGCTCTAAAACATTACTCCTTAGTAGTAACTCTTGCATAAAGAAAACAAATAAATAGTAATAGTATATATATATATATATAATGAGGATGCAGAGGAAGAGTTCTCTGTGCTGATAACCTTCAAACCAGATTTCTCAAAGAGATGTTTGATGAAAGCATCATTAGAGGCTGGACAGTGGTATAATCTTAGGCGATTTCCATTTGCTATTAAAGAAGCACGTGTATCATCAATTGTAACTAGCCTTACTATCCCATTATCAAAGACAATCCCATCCAGCGAGTGAAAAGCTTTCCCTTAAAATCTTTAAAACGGGAGTCATAAAGTAATTCCCAGTCTCCCCTATGAAACCCCTTATTTTTTATAAACTTGTCGTGCCATTTCATCCTCTGCTGCTGAATAGAATTAATCCTCTGGACAGTCATTGAACGAATTTCATCTAGTTCATTAAGTTGAGCCAATCACTATTTCTGGGCATCTAACAAATCCAAACCAACTGCAAAATTTGCTCTAAGCATACTGATTTCAAATTCTATCAGAAAAAGAGGGACTTCCCATAAACCAACTCAAACGGTGAGAACCAAGTTGTGTTCCGCCATGTTGTTCTATATGCCTAGAGAGCTTCAGGCAACTTCTGAGCCCAATCCCGACAATGGTATGCCACAGTTTTCGTGAAGATATTTTCCAATGTGTTGTTTGTGCTTTCTACTTGTCCATTCACCTGGGGGTGGTATGGAGATGTCACCCTGTGCTTGATCCCATATTTCTGCATAAGCTTTGCTATCGTGTGTGATGGAATTTGTGCTCCTCCATCTGAAACAATCTCCCTCGGAGTACCGTAACGAGCAAAAATTTCTTCAAATAGAAATTCTGAAATCACCTGTTCTATTGTTTTCGCAACAACTTTGGCTTCTACCAACATAGTCACATAATCAGTGCAGACCAAGATGTGACCCTTTTGCTGGAAGGGTGGGTTGAAGGGTCTAACAAAATCGATAGCCCATTTCTCAAAAGGTTCGAAGACTACCTGTGGCTGCAACGACATTTCATCAGCTCGACCGAGCTACCCCATGCACTGGCAACTATCACACCTCCGAACATAATTTCACGCATCCCGAAGATAGAAGGCCAGTAATATCCCATTTGTAGCACCTTATGGCCTGTTCTTTTATCTACAAAATGCCCCCCACAAGGGCCATCATGGGCAGCCTTCAGCACTTCATAAATATCATCCTCAGATACGCACAGCTAAATCTTCTTATCGGCTCCTGTATGAAAGAGGTACCCTGCCATCCAGGAATATTGGGCACTGTGATGAATAATTTTTCGTTGTTCCTTGTATGGAAAATGATGAGGCACCTTCCCTGTAGCAATATAGTTAGAAATATCTGCATACCATGGAGGGTTAGTAGAAATTGCAAAAATATTCTCATTGGGAAAACTATCTTCTATAGGTGTGCATTCATCATTGTTATCCATTCTAGAAAGAAAATTAGCAACTACAATATCTTTTCCTGGTTTGTCTACTATTGTGATATCAAATTCTTGCAACAATAGCAACCATGTTGTAACGCAACCAGGAGTGATAGGTTTATTCATCAAATACCTTATTTCTGCATGATCATCATGTACAAAAGTAGGATACTTGGTGATGTAGTGTCGAAACTTGTTGATAGCATAGATGACAGCCAGGAATTATTTTTTAGTCACTGTGTAATTTAATTCAGCAGGAATTAAATTCTTGCTGACATAGTAAACCGCATATGGTGTTTTGTCTACCTGTTGTCCTAAGACTCCTCCTACTGTTTTCTGAGAGGCATCAACATGTATGTGAAATGGAAATTCCCAATCGGGTCATCAAAGGATTGGAGCTTTGCAAACCAATCCCTTGATTTTCACAAAACCTGCTTCATAGTCCTATGTCCACAAAAATTTTGCATCTTTTGTTAGTAATTGAAAAAGTGGATGTGCTATCTTAGTAAATTTTTCTATAAGGCATCTATAATAACCAGCACAACCAATAAAGATACCTACCTGTGTGGGTGTCTTGGGTATGGGAAGTGCAATATTACCTCTACCTTAGCCAAATCAACTCAGATTCCAGTAGTTGAGAGCAAATGTCCCAATAATATTCCTTCTTACCTCATCATATGGAATTTGACTGTACTCAGAGATACATGGGTCTACTTACATATTTTCAGTGCTTTTTCCAAATTTTCCAACCCTTCTTCAAATGAGTTTCCATATGGGGTAAAATCATCCATATAGATTTTAATGCTGTCATTGACTAAATCAGAAAAAATTCCCAGAATTTCCCTCTCGAAGGTTGTAGGTGCATTACACAGGCCAAATGGGAGGACCTTGTATGCAAAGGTCCCCCATGGGCATGTGAAAGTTTTTTTATCTTGTTCTTCTGGGGCTATCTAAATCTGGTTATACCCGCTAAACCCATCGAGGAAGGAAAAAAACTTCTTCCTAGCCAAGGTATCCAGGACTTGGTCAATGAACAGCAAAGGGAAATGGTGTTTGTGAGTTTCCTTGTTTAGCTCCCTATAATCTACGCAGATCCGCTATTTACCATTCTTTTTGGGAATAATAACTAGCAGAGACACCCATTGGCTATCCGAGATGGGGTAAATGAAACCTACATCTAATAATTTCTATAATTCTTCCTTGACAATATTCTTTAGAGCAGGATTCATTCTCCGTTGGGGTTGTCTCAAAGGGTGGCAATCTTCCTTAATATAAATATGATGAGTACATAAGTAAGCAGGGATCCCCTTTATGTCAGTATAATCCCAGGCAAAAGCTTCCTGGTGGTCTTAAAGGACTTTTAAAAGCCCCTTTGTATGGGATTCTGACAGGTTCGTATTGATATTGAGTGTCTTCCAAGATTCAATTTCGATCACAATACTATCATGAGATGAAGTTACAGGAATGGCTTCAATTTCATCTTCTGGTTTTATGTTTTCTTGTGTTTCATAGCTCATAGCAGACTCTAAAACTTGGTGAGTTGAATTAGAAACAAAACCCGGATCATTAATAAAAGTGTTAATGGCATCATCCTCAGTTTCTGTTTTGAATTGAAGGGCTTGCCCAATGGTGAGGATTGGTCTAACTTCTTCATTTTCAGGTTCAGGCTCTTCTACTAGCAAAGGTTTCTATCTGGCTAATAGTTTTTCAGATGTACTTGGTTCTGCATGGGGGTAGAGAGTAAGGTTCTTTGTAACTGTCCCATTTGATATAATCATATGTCCATATCGACACCCGATATAGGCGTCTGCGGTTGCGAGCCAAGGTCTTCCCAAGATCAATGGATGACCACCAACTGAGGATTGTATCTGTAATACAAGGAGGTTTATGGGATAGTGTTGAGATTCAACAAGATGATGAGCTTAGTGAAAATTAAGCACCTTCACTAAGTGGGGCCTGCAGGCTATTTTTAGGTGTATGTCTATTTTTAGACATGGTGAGCATATTCTATAAGTTGCAGGATGCTATTTGTATATGGTTGATCAAATGTGGAAAATAGATGAAATTCTATTTTTAGAATATTAGGCGAAGTCTATTTATAGATCGTCAATCTAAAAATAGATGCATGTCGATTATTATTAGCTCTTAATAATAATCTGACAATAAACATAAACTTATTCTCTTGGAGCACTTTATTTTAGTGAATAGATTTGGGAAATTAGTGGTCTGAAGGAATTATGCAATTCCTAGGGTTTATGGTGGCTCATGCATGGAGGACTCAGTTAAAACTGAATTGGAAAAGTTATGACAGAGTTGGAAGAGTAGTTACAGGAGTCGTTATTCAGTTTAACTCAGTTAATGGATTTAAACTCAGTTGAGCTAGTTGTATCTAGTCTAACTGAAAGATACACTAGTGAGAGTTAAGTGAATTAATTATTTAATTAATTCACAACTAATAACTCACTAACAACTGAACAAATACAGCAGTTAACTACAGTGCATGTTAGTTCCAATGGAGAGATAGGTGAAATGGTGAGATGGACTATCCGTTGTGACTATAGTGATGCATTTAATGCATCTAACACACATTAGAGTTGCCAATGAGGATTGCATAGTCAATGCAGGGCCAATTTGAATTCATTCAGGGGTCTTCTACAACAGGGATTGCGCAGTGGAGGCAGGTCATCAAGAGGCAAGAAATTGGTGCATAGAGATGCAAATTTTTGCATGACAATGTTTAATGATTCTATATTGTACTGAGAGCTTGATGTACTAATATTTGTATGAGATTATTACATGATTCCATTGATATACATAATATATGATAGTTGGGGTTTTTAGCTTTAAGCTTTCCCATTAAACAACTGTGTTATGTGTGATTGAATTTATTCACATGTGTTTTCAATTGAGTTTTAAATTTCCACAAGTTTAACAATGGAAGGATTATGTATTTTGCAAGAAGATAAATATTGTGAGATTAGGAGAATCTGGTAATACATCAGTATTAATAAATTTCTACAGATAGTTCCATGAGTCCACCAAAATAGTCACATCTTCCAACTTTCCTACCGGTTTAATTGTAGACCTATCTGCTAATTCCAAGATAGTAGGGGTTGGCTTAATTTTTTCGAGACCTAATGCATTCATTGTTTCAGAGGTAATGATATTGATGGCAGCACCCAAATCTACCAGTACATTTGGAATTTCAACGCCATTAATTTATACTGTTAGAATTAGGTTCCTTGGGTCCCCATATTTTACAGCCATGATCTTTCCTAGCATGATGTTGGACAGTCTACCCATCACATGAATGGTTAACAGATCCCTTGGTATCTTCCTAGGTTTCTTAGAGCATTAATATAGGTACATCCCTCATAGCTTGGAGCAGGGGTATTTTGACAAAAATATTTTTCAATTCCCCCAGGAATTCAAACTCTGCTTGAGGGATTTGTTTATTTAGGGTCAATCTTTAAGGATATGGTGGTGTAATTGGATTACCTTGGTTAAGAACAGGTTGGGGAGGTGTTTGATTTATCATGTTTTGGTCTCTTTTGTCTCCAATTGTTCTCTATTTTGGTTCTACAAATTCACTGTCAATCTGTTCTATGATAACAGGTGAAGTCGAAGCATTTACTACCCACCCAGATCGTAAGTTTATCTCATTAAGTCCTGCAGTAGAAATGCTATATGATGGAAGTTTAAGAGTGTCTATTTGTTGGACACCTTTATTATTAGGATTTGGATTGGCTGGATAGGAAGTTGGGGTCGAAGGGATGGGTTGCATGTAGGTACATTAGAGGGGAACTGAAGTTGATGTTGAGGTATATATTGGGGATAATTCCCAGTAGGAGAGGGTCCACGCCAGTTTTGATTCCATGAAGGATTCGTACTAGTCTGGGAGCCCATTGCTACCAGGGGGGGTATTTATACTGAGACCACATTAGCAAAAAAGGTACAGACTGTGGACCCATATTAAAATTATTAAAATACTGAGATGGGTCCTGAGGCATACATGGATTCATAGCTGCTGGTCGAGGTTTCCATGGCTTTTTTGGTCCCATAAAGTACAGTTGATCTACCACATTTTCTTCACTTTCACCTTGAAAAAATACCTTCAGTCCTGGCAAGGAAGGGCGCGAGCTAGTCGCATGTGTCTGTTCGCTAATTGCGCAGGCTTCCACTGTGTTTAATGGGCATTCTTTCAACGGATGCTTATTTCGTCACTATGGGTAGAATATAGCCATAATATTCTTGAACTCTATTTGTTTCTATTTTTCTTGTAGAGTGTCCATCGGGGTGGATAATGTACATAGGATATCAGTCCTTAAGTTATCCAGTAGGTTTCTGATTTCTACCTTTGTAACCCCTCCACCAGAAGTCTTTAATGACCAAATTCCTTGTCCACTCCTTGCAGCCCCTCATGAACATTGAATTCACAACTCACAGATAGTGCCGAAGTCTTCTTTCGAAACATCCCCCTTTCCTACTATGTTCAGAAGTTGCAGGGAATCTTCCCTAAGTGCCCAGAGAAGGATGATCTTCAAAATGTCTTTATCCAGGTCATTATGGCCTGATCTCGACAGTATATATTTGAATCGTTCCACACAATCTTCCATGTTCTCGTCCTCTTTCTGCACTAACTTAAAAACTTCCTCTTTGATGTCACGGATTTACACTAATCTTGGTATTTCTCCAAAAAGACTTCCTCCATCGTGTCCCATGAGGAAATAGTCTTTCCTCCTAAACCCATGAACCATCGCAGGGCTATCCCTTTTAAGGTAGTAGGAAATATTTTTAGCTTCTGAGCATCAGCTATATAATCATACCCTCGACAGACAATGTCAAATTCAAAGAGGAATGTATCGGGGTCTTCAGAAGAAATCCCATGAAAATTAGGCAGAGTCGTTAAAGGAATGGGCTTCATTGGTGCATCACCTATAATGTTTCCAATTGGAAAATCAATAGAATAAATTGTAGGTGCCATGAATATCCTCCAATAATCACCTAGGATTTCAACTGGTTCTGCAGCTGGTACTTGGAGTGATCCGACTGTAGGGGGTTTCATAGCACTACCTTAGTCTCGTGGTGAAGCGAAATCCTTTAGGAGCTCTTCTTCCCAATTGGAATTGCTCAATTCAACTGCAAGAGGTTTCATAGCACTCCCTTGGTCTCATGGTGACGCAAACCCCTTCGGGGGTTCTTCTTCCCAGTTGGAGTTGCTCAGTTCTTCTAACCCTCTGCTTGCTATTTCTTCCCCTTCTGCTGGCAGCAGGGGTATCTCCTCCACCGGCATCTTATTTATTACTCCTTCTATTGTCGAAAGAATTTCCTCTGGTACCATGGATGGCATTGGCTTCTCAACTGACTGCCCTTCGGACTTCTTTTGAACCCTTACCCTAATAGTAGCACGAGAAGATGCCTCAGATTCAGCCTTTGCGATGATCTCCTGGATATATGTTTTCCTTCCCATATCCCTTCCTTTCTTTGGGGGTCTTCCTTTGCCCCTCTTATTCAGATCCTTTTTCATACAATCTGGTGGGAAGAATTCATTAAAATAACAAAAGCGCTCAGGACCCGAAGAAGGACGGATAGTTTTCCTCCCCGAGACAAGAGAGTAGGTTCGAAAAGAAAATCAAAGTTCAGGCCCTGAAGTAGGGTGATCAAATACCCTCTCCAGGACGAGAAGTTGGCCCTTTAGAAAATAATCACAAAGAAGAAAAGCAGAATACCACGCTTAGGATTTGGAGTCGAGTAACAAATTCCCTCCCCCGAGAGATCAGTTCTAAAAAAAAGAAGACAATAAAAAGAAATAAAATATAACACTATGCTCAGGACTTGGAGCAGGGCAATAAATTCCCTCCCCAAGATGAGAGATCGACCTTTAGATCAATTTCAGATCGTGTTATTGCACCTTGTTAGCCTTCCCCGGCAACGACGCCAAAATTTTGGTGTCCATATATGAACAATATTCAAACCCTTTCTCCACATAAATTATCAATTCGAGTGCGTTAGTTATTTCAAGGCTAACGCACATAGTATATGCAAGAGAAATAACATAACCTGCTATTGAATCATGGGCTTAATCAGTGAAAGCAAGAAACTACTGTAACAGCAATTAAATATGGATTGCAGAATGATAAAAGTATTCATAGCAATTGCAGAATCATATCGAAACAGTAGTTACAATGATGAACCAAAATATAAAATCAACAAAAGGGAAAATAATGCAGCACCTGATTAGAAGAGTGGGCCCAACTCTCTGATCAGGGCTGCAGAAAACTCACAGCTCACAAATAGAATAGAAAAACACTATATTCAATTGATTAAAGGCACTTCTATTACAATATCTGCTCTTTTCTGCTTAACCCCGACTCACAGCTCGAAGGCCCCCTTTATACAAATGTTTTGGGAACTGTAATTTCCCTCTAACAACTAAATATCTACAATTATACATTTGTTACAACAACAACCTAGTTGTAGAAAGGAAACCACGAAAATCCTGAAATAGAGGTGGGTAAGTAGGAATATGTTACGTTGTTGAAGCATGCTGAGATGGCGCAGAGAATTCGGAGTTGCTTCAGGACTTGCAAGCATAATTCCTTTTACTTTTCCAAATATGTGGAAATAACGGAGTTAATACTTGCAAAGGTAAAACCTCCATGACTATTACTTCATTAATTAAATATTCCATATAAGACAATGGGAAGGGGTTTACCTCGTGTGTTTTAGAACAATTAATGATATAAAGAGATAGAAAGTTGGGTGAAAATGGGAGAGAAAAGTGTACATATTTGGTACCCAACAGTTATCCATGATAATTTTAGGGTTTACAATATTTATCTTAGGGTTTATATATCTTGGGTTTATAATATTTATCCCTTGGCTGTAATATTATTCCCTTGGATTTTTAGAATTGATCTCTTGGGTTTATTATTCCATTGAGTTTATAACATCAATCCCTTGGGTTTATTAATCTAAGAGTTCATGTTTCTAGGGTGTATTATTATTCATAGGGTTCATAATATTATTCCTTGGGTTTAATATAGATCCCATGGATTTGATTAACTAAATTATGTTGATAATATTAATCCCTTGGGTCTAATATTATTCCCTTGGGTTTATTAATCTAAGGGTTCTTATTCCTAGGGTTTAATATTATTCATAGTGTTTAATATAAATCACTTGGGTGTATAATCATGGTCAAGCATGGTCCAATGTCACACTGTAACAAGTATTGTCTCAATCTGAAAATCCGAATGGAAAATGGCATCCACCCATGGTATTCATCTACCCATGTTATCCATCCACCCATGGAATTTACCCATGGTATTGTAAATGTCATCGACCCATGGTATTCATCCACCCATTTTATTTATTCGCCCATAGTATTGTAAGTGACATCTATCCATGATATTCATTCACCCATGGTATGTATCCACACATGGTATTCATCCACACATGGAATTTACCCATGGTATTGTAAGTGGTATCTACCCATGGTATCCACCTAGGGTATCTAAAAATAGTATTGTAACTCAAAAAAGGCTATAAATAACAAGCCTCATTTTGTAAAAGGACAGGTTGTCCACCACAATTTATCTTGTAAAGTTATTCTCTGTTATAATAAAACAAGTTTCTTTGTCGTTTTATTTTCTTTGTGTTCTCTCTTTTTTTTCTGGCATAGTAAGTTTGCAGATCTGGTCAGATCCATTTCAAATTTTTAGATCTTGGGGGCCTCCCCCCAATATCCGTATCAGTGGTATCAGATTCAGGTTACGCCTCCATGGGAATGAGGGTTTGAAACATATTTCAGTTTCAATGTTTTGCAGTGATCTTTAGCAAACTCCATGATTTTTTTTTGGGCGGCGAGTTTGCAAATCAGATCTGAAACTTTTAAGTAAGAAATTACAAAAAAAAAGACCAGATCTGGATTCCTTGTGAGAAAATACTCAAATTCAAAAAAACAAATCGGTCGAATTGGAGTTCGGATGAGGGAGATATCGCTGATTCAAAATCAGCAATGTGTTAGTATGAATCATTCGTCGAAGTGTACGAAAAAGGACCACTTTAGCTACGCATAACTAATAGCCCTAACAACAAAAGTGGCTGCCAATATCTTCAGATCTGCAATTAGTTAGACAAGAAAATAGCTGCAAAATACCAGATCTATGTATGGAAAGACATTAAGCAGTGAAATAAAGGGTTTGCTCCATGCATCCAACAGACAAGACAAGAACACGATTTTTTGAAAGAATTTTATATTACAGGGCACCTGGGAGGAAAACAAGAAGGTGTATCCAGCTCTCCTCAATGGGATGGGTTCTTTGTAGTCCTCAGCACTTCAGATCTAAGCTTTCTCTCTCTTGTAGGTGTAGAAAACCCGATGCAAAAAATAGAGTTCAATGGGAGCAAATGGTAGAAATGAGACCAAGTGTATAGATCCAGAGTGATCTAATAGGCAACAAAAGGTGAGGAATGATGGGGAAGAACCCTCCTATTTATAACAAAATATTGGGTCATTCTAGATCTTGGTGCATGATTAAAATAATGTTAACCAAATCTAGATCCACCTTTATGGAATATTTTATTATATTTGTTGAAGGGAAAGGGTGTTTGACTTGGGTCAAATCCTTTGATTAGTGAAAAAAAAAAAAAATGATTTATTTATCTTTTTAAGGAAGTGGTTGGGAGATAATCAAATAAATAATGATTTATTTGATTAATGGTGGGTGATTTTGTCATATTCAACAAGGAATATTATCTAAATAAGATTTAAATAATTATTCCTAGAAAATAATAAGATAACTAAGGGTTTATCTCATTAATTTCTTTGTTTTTGGGTTAAACATGACTGGGAATAATAATTAAATTATGGTTTAATTAATTATTCTATGAGGAAAATCAAACAAATATAGGTTTGTTTAATATTTCCTTTTGGGGTTTCCTGTTTGAACATAGTGAAAGCGGTTTTACTTAGGGTAAAACTGGTCTTACATGGCGTACTTGGGTCCATCTAATGATAATAAGTTAGATGACCAAAAAATGGTGTAACAGATTGCCCCCCAGCGTGCGAGTGTCAGGAGCAAATCGTATGACCGAAGTACGTTGTAAGAACACAATCACTAGACAACAAAAGGGAAGTCAGAGAGATAAATGCAAGGTAGATAGTGTGCTGAAGAACTAGACCCCGAGGAGACGAGACTCGCAGGTGCAACAAGTCTCTTTTTATGAGAGGGTACCTGTGCTGAAGGCGGCGGGGGAGGCATACCTATGCCCGCCGAGACAAAGTACAAAATAATAGTGTGTCCAGTAAACAAGGGACCGAACCATAAAGTACAGCCGGCATAATCATGAGCCAGATAAAAATACAATGAGGAATCCCATATACATGCTGTGCCTGGGATAACAGCCAGGACTTGTACAATAATATCTGAGTACATGAGATACAAATACAACCCGAATGCCCCCTGCAAGTGGGGAAGGGCTCACAAAATCTGACCGATACATGCAAATCAAAGAGGCGCTGCAAGTGGCTATGGCCAACATCATCAAATATCTGGAGCTGCATCGAAGGCTGCGAAGAAGAGGTCATCCGGGCATGTGGGGGGCTACCTGCAGGGCCACCCCCTCATGAGGGTTGAAACATCTCACACACACCCGGGAATCATCAAGAGTTGTTGCTGGATCACGGGACCGTCAAGTATATGAATCTCGATCATGCTGAAAGGAGCTGGAGAGACAATCAAGTCAAAGGGAAATGAGATATCCCCTTGCCTGATCCGAGGCACCGAACAAGAGTGGAAGCTGGAACCAAGGTACACCGCCCTCTAGACCTGGCTTCTGGAATGAATGTGTTGAGGTCGACAGAAGTAGGTCCGCCATAGGTGAGGCAATGAGAGATCCTCAACTAAGGCACGAGAGAAAACAATAGAGCGACGGACAGACTGACACTAATGACGATAGTGGAAAGTGGAAGGACTGAGTAGCGAATGGATGACTTCCCTTGTTAGAGCATAAAGAGCATGGATGACAAGGCATCGACTGACACAAGATCATAAGGGATAGGGGACAGTGAGACTGAAGGTCATAATGTGCGACACAAGAGAGAGACCAAGCAATGAAGGATGGAGGGCTATAGTGGGGTGCAAAGGGACATGGTATAGACTCCATGGATGCAATGATGACTCAACTTGGATGCTCTAAACAAGGGCGACTCGATGGTGCTGCCACACAGTAAAGGCCCGAATGGGGGACCCCGGAAACATGAGTACAAGGTGGGAACTCATGACGAAAATCGACACGAACATGGACAAGTAAGGGAGCAATATGGTACCCCAAGTACAAGTGTCTTAAGTGAGGAAATTCGATTTTAAGGAATGGTGAAGTGACCCTTCTTGGGCAAAATGTGTCCAGGTGAAGTATCAAATCACCAAAAACTAAAAGAAACCCATTTGAGAGCTCGGTGAGAGCTTTCCATCGGTGCTGACGGTTCGTCGAACAGGGCTACGGTGTGGTCGCAGCAGTCGAAAGAAGAAACAGGGGTTCTCTTTTAATAAGGCAGTTTTCCAAAATCATTCATTTGCTATTGTTGCTGTGGTGAATGTGGAGAGGAGAGAAGGCCCTAAATCTTGCGGCGAACGTAGCGGAAAAACCGACCGTTGGAATCGAGATCCGTCAGTTGGAGGTAGGAGGCCTAACCTTTCTCTTGCATTTTGATGGATTACATTGTCAGTTTAGGGCCCAGAATCCTAGAAACAGCTCCTCCATCTCTACGGCCGGGTCGCACTTTTTGGGGCAAAAAGTGCGACCTAGGACGCAGGTATCAGGGCAAAAAGTGCGACCTGGTCCAGAAAATGGCAGAAAACTGCGACCTGGGAGATGAGGGGGTTGTGGTGCTGTTTTATGGCTGGAAGTTGGGGTTTGGTGTTTGGTTATGGTTTTCCCGATCTGTACGCTGACAAAAATGATGTGTTTGTGCAGGTATGGCAGAGTTACGGGTCAACTAGAGAGAGAGAGATCTGGGGACACTTCGGACAGAGATCCAGGCGGATCAGGGTGTCCGTCGTGTATTGGCCAGATTTGGGGTTCTCAAGTTTGTGGAGAACCCATTGATGAGAGCAGGGGAACCGTTACTGGCCCAGATTATCAGTTATTGGGATCCAGATCAGGAGATCTTTGTGGTGCAGGGGCACAGGATCGAACTGACGGTCCAGGACGTGTACTTCCTGACTGGTCTCCCGCCACTGGGGATGGTGGGAAACACACAGCCAGTGTTGCCGCGGGGGCGACATATCATGGAGTTCGTGGAACGCCATTGTCGACCGAGTCTCCAAGTCAAGGGGACTCGAATACCGATCGGGGATCTAGAGAGGCTAGAAACCCGTGCAGTAGCCGCAGCTGTGCTGCGAATCCTGGGCAGCCAGGCGTTCCATCACATCACTGGGGGGCAGATGATGTTAGTGGAAAGTGTATTGGGTGGGACCTACTATGGGTGGGCCCAAATGCTGTTGGTGTCGCTAAAGCGACAATTGTCACTATGCAGGTGGCAGGTGAACCATGACTGCTCATATGGGGCTTTGTTGTGCGCCTTCTTCTTTGAGAAGATCCAGACCTTGAGGCCTCATGTACAGCTTCCAGATGGGGGCCCGAGAGAGCCCAGGATGCGCCGTTGGGGACGGCTACTGTGCAGAGGAGGAGGAGGGGCGGTCGGGCGAGTATTTCGACCGGAGTTTTTTTCCCATTGGGATCAGATGCCTTTGTACATAGACGACTATCCCCTATAGTGGGATGAGCTATTGTGGAGATCCGGACCTGCCACTTCCGCCTGGTCGGGTCTGGGGGCCCGATGGTAAGTGACAGATTGCTATTCTTGTATGGGCATGTTAAAGTATTTTGAATAGTAATGTAAGGTACTGATTCATGTACTTTTGGTATGCATATATAGCACCGGTGAAACCGGCCGGATATATGGGACGACCGGCAGTAGTTGGAGCTACAGGGTCGAGAGCAGCGCAGAATGAGGATGCAGCTGCCCTGCTGGAGGATATCCGATGTAGATGCGAACGGTTGTTGACCGGAGTATCAGAGCGTGGGTGGGAGGACTTAGACGACCAGTTCATAGAGCCATGTGTTGGTGTACCCTCGGAGTGGCGAGGTGTCATGCGGCGCATGGCGATGGCCGGTCAGGCGATGCGCGATCTACAGGCTGCAGGGGCAGAGCCATTGGCTCGGGATCCTCCAGATAGTGATTAGGGGTGGGGCATGTGGTGCCCCCTATGATGTATGTAGGGGCAGATGGTGCCCCCAGTTTTTGAGTTTGTGTAACATGCTATGGGCATGTCATATGTATCAGAGTAGATGGACTCTTAAACACATGTTTTGCGACACATATATTATGGATATGCATCGTTATGGTTTTTTATGAATGTTATTGTCTTGAATGGAATGCATGTGATAAATGCCAGTCTAGAACTTGGTTTGCAATACTATCTACATAGTGATTCTGTTCTCGAGGGACATGATTGAAAGTTATGGTTTCAAATGCATGTATCAAGAGTTTCACTCGTAAATAGCGTCTAAACAGCACGGGGTTATGCACACGATAAACACCATTCAGTTGCATTACAAGAAGCAGGGAATCCAAACGAACGTGCAGATGGAGTACGCGATGCAAGAGGGCATCGGCTAAGAGACCACACACTGCATCATATTCGGCCTGATTATTGGTGGCAGGACCAATGCAGACCCCGTTGGAGAGAACAAGGGCATGCAAGGGGGTGAAAATGGCCCAACCTGCCGCGGCTAGATTCTGGGAGTAACGACTTGCACCATCGGCGTAACCGATAAAGGGTGTGGACGGAGGGTCCTGCATAATGGTGTCACAAGACAACAAATGAATGGAAGATGTAGACGGACGGCAGCGTGAGTGGACAGAAGGCATCGAGCGACAACTGCGGGAGGGGATGCAAGGGGCAGGATGAAAATGACTCACATACAAGCTGGAGGGCTATCGGAAGTATGGCGGGGACTCGGGCTGCGGAGGTCCACAGAGGGATGGGTGGAAAAAAGGGGATCAGGTGAAATGACAGGGGAGGATGCAGGGGGACCGGGCTCCAGGGGTCTCGTAGAGGAGGATAGGTAAAGAATGGTCGAAGCGGATTCCGTCATCTGAACATCAGGGGGAGGGATGACGATGGGAGCGGGGGGATCCTCGAATTGGCCTGAAGCATACTGCGCGAGGATGGGAGAGGCGGATTGATTCTGTTCAACCTCGTACTCTCGAATGACCTCTAAAGAGGCGCGGTAATGCGTCAGGTGAGGACAATGGTGGGAGTAATGGCCATGGACACCGCACAAAGCGCAGGGTTTGTTGGTGCAGAGAGTCTTGGGGTTCTTGGGTACGGACGAAGAAGGAATGGAGGCTCCAGGGTCCGTAGACTCGGGGAACGCGACTTTAACCATGGGCTGGATACGGGGCAACTCGGGACAAGCATGGGTGGCATGACCGGCGACATCACACAAGGCACAGGGCTTGGCGGGTGGGGGAGGGGCCGGGTCAGTCGGGGTGGTCTTATCTTTGGGTGCCCCCTTACGGGTTTTGTTTTTCTTCCCGGGAGCCGTCACGACAGGAGAGGGATCCTGTGGAGGTGCTGGAGGCACAGTGGCAACGAGAGAAGCGAGGGGGACCGGTTGGACCGGTGTCAAAGCCATGTAGGGTTTGGGGTGACTAGGAGGGGTGGCGGCTGGAGGGTCAAGGTACCAGATCGGAATGCCCAAGGTCAGGTTGGGGAGAGAGAGGGTGGCCATGACGGGAACAGAATATACTCCGGGAGGGGGAGCCAGGAAAGGGATCTGCCCAGCAGGGTAATGACCAGGAGGGACGGCTCCGAGATGGTTAAGGCCAGGGGGAACCGAGCCAGGAGGATAAAGGGGTTCAGGGATACCAGCTGTAGGAGGAGGGCCAGAAGGGGGAGCTCCAACTGGCGGAGAGATATGGCTAGGAGCAGGTTGCGGGGGGCGGAGGGGAGGTTGCGGACTAGCCGAAGCATGCCGTTTAAGGGTGGCCTGAGACGATTGCATCATGCAAACATTTGATAAGCTGGGATCAGTGATAGGAGGAGGTGGAAGACAAGGAAAAGTGCCAAGTAGGGAGGAGTCCTTGTAAACGCCGGGGGAGACACTGGTCAAGGAATCGATGGTTTTCTTGTTGGCTATAGAAGAGATGGTTGTCTCAAGTGACGCCTGAGAGGGGGGCTCATGATATGTCAACTGGTCAATGGTGACTATCTTTCCATTATGGGGAAAAGACATCTTGCGAAATACCGCGGATGGGACAGCAGACATAGCATAGGTGTAGCTTCGCCCCAAAAGAATGTTGTAGTCTAGCGGGGCGTCAATGACTTCGACGTCAACACAAACAGTCTTACCGGCGAGGGTGATAGGGAAATTACGAAACAAGCCAATGGGCTGGGAGGCATGACCGTCCCACGCTCTAAGGGTGATCGTGGAAGGGGCCAGCTCAGGGGATCCGAGTTGCTTCCAAACCGAAGCGGACATCACGCAGGTGGATGCCCCCTCGTCAATGACACACCGGGAAACGATGGCGTTCCGTATTTTGACTGAGATTTGGAAGGCGACGGAAGGAGGGAGGGGAGGGTGGTCCGATTGAGTGGCGTCGAGAACAATCATTTGGTCGTCAGCAGGATCTACAGCGCCCACGACAGATAGTAGAGCCTTCTTTTGGGAAGGGCACAACTGGAGGAGTTCCAGTGTGGAAATGGCCGCAGGGGATTGCGCCAAATCATCTACTATGCTATACGACTAAGCGGCTCGGCTGGAAGCAGCATTTCAGCGTAATGGTCCCTTTGGAATCTTTGGATGAACCTCAACTTTGGGTTGAGGGATGTGTAAGGGGCCACTGGATGTCGAAAGAGGCTCTGTAGAACCTGAAGAGGGAGGCTCGGGTGCGGACGGAGCAGAAGGCTTGGGGTACTGGCGAGACCGAGTTTGAAGGTGTAGGTCGACGGTTGGGGTAGGATCGGAGTGCATCATAAGAATCTAGTAATCAGAGGAACTAGAAATGGAAGGGGGGGCGGCTACCTGGCTGTCGGGCGGTTGGGTAGCCACGAATCCTTGTTGAGGGAAAGGATCAGAAAACACAGCTGGCTGGGTAGTGGCCACATTAGGAGGAGCATGAGGGGAAGCGTGTTGTCCGCGCAATGTGGCTTGAGACTCCCACATCTGCCGCATCTGGGGTAAGAGGGGACAATCGTGGGTGTAATGACCATAAACACCGCAACACGAACAGGGCTTGTTTGTGCGAAGCGGCCTGTCCGGCTTGGGCTGACTGCCCTGTTGCTGGTTGCCAGTGTTAGGGTCCACACCAGAATTGAGTCCTCGGGTACCAGGGGCCAATTGGTTTTGGTTGCCTCTCCGCCTTCTTTGAGAAGAAGGGGGATTAGTCGCGCCCTGCTGTGCAAATACTTGCCCTGGAGGGGGCTGTAGGTGCTGTTGCTAGGGTTGAAAAGGCAAGGGAGGAGGAAGTGCATATGCTGGAGGAGCTGGCGCGCCAGGCTGTGGATAAGGGTAATGGGTGGGTTGGGCAACATGGGGGTAAGCAGGAGGTTGGGCAAAAGGAGGAGGCATGCCGTATCCCGGATACATGCTACCGGGAGGGGGAAGAGTGCCGGAGGAGATGGCCCCTCCCTGAGGGAGACCATAGCCCATAGGAGGTTGAGCGTAGGGATGGGAAAGGGCTCCAACGATACCGTCGGCGGAATGAGATGCCCCCGGGGCGTTAGCGCCGCCGGGCCTGGGGATGTCAGGAAGAACGGTATAAACATAACCAGATTGAGCGTAGATCAGGTCATATTTCAAAGCTATTTGGAGGGCGGCTTCTTCAGTTTGAGGAAAATGAGAGGCGACATATTTGCCGATGGGAGCGGGAAGGGTGCGCAGGAACCAGTCCATGTAAACCCGATCTTCGAAGGGAGGGGCTCGACATAAGCTCTGTCTTCGTCGCCATTCCCGAACATGGGCGGAAAGGCGTGTTGAAGAGGCTTGCTTAAAGGAAGTCAAGAGCTCCGTGCCGCATCGTACTCCAGAGGGAGCCTGGGGCACGGTGCGGCTTGGGCCGCAGTCTCAAAGGTGGTAAGGCAGAGGTGGCTTGTTCAACATACCACGAGAAGCTTCGCCTTGCAGCGGCGTTGGAACAAACGAAGACTCGATGGAGCTACTCAGAAGGAATTGGAGGAACACCACATGTGGAAAGATTCGACGTGATTGGTTGGATCTTCTCCATTAAGGCCCTCAAACTTAGGGATGTCGGAGGGCAGCTTGGTTGGCATAGCGGGCCAGTTAGCATTGTGGTGAATGGGGTCATTAATCAACTGATGGAAATCGGGGAGGCTGAGGCTTGCAATGTACGGCAGCACGGGGGTGGCCGGGGTAGTTCCTGTGGCGGTTCCACTAGGAATAGGGTCGGCATTGGGGCCAGGAGAACCGCTAGCGTTAGGCCCTGGACCAGACATAGTGAAGGTGACAGGGGGAGAACCAGAAGGAGAAGGAGGAACCGATGAATCAGGAGAGGAGTCGGAGTGCGGACTCGAAGGTGGACTGGCTCGACGACGGCGGTGCGGAGCAGGTCGATCAACCGGAAACTGAGGGTGAAGGCCAAGAAGTCTCCAGGAAAGGCGCCTTGGGGGCGCAATGATGACAGGAAGAAGGAAACCGACAAGGGCAGAAAGGGACAGAATCAAGTAATGTCAAGGGCAGATAAGGTGCAGTGACAATTGATTTTAGAGTCTTTGCCAGGCGGTGTTAACCAGGAGCTTCTTCACTTAGGGTCAGTGTGTGGCATGCGTTAATTTTAATTTTTAAACCCTTTTCGTTTTGAGAGAAAGAAAAAGTGTGCTGCGTAACTGAAAAGAAATCTGCATAAAACAATAGAGATTGCTGAAAAGATAGAACATTTAACAGCTAACTATGCATCAATCGAACCCAAAGAGGCGGGTCTCTCAAAACTACTCTAAGAGAGGGAAAAAATCTAAGCAAAACACACATAAAAAGAGCTCAACAGATCTAGGGTCGAAAGGGACAGGGATCTGGAGGATAAAGCTGCAGGAAAGAGGTGCAGATCATAGCCAAGAGACAGAGGCAAGGTGGCTGGAACAAGGAAGGAAATCAGAAAAAACCGGAGGGGACAAGGCGGAGGCCTTCAAAGGAGGTCCAAACAAAATGACAAGAGGTGATTTGAAAGGCAAAGAGGCTGATTTCAATGGATCTGAAAGGGAGGTAACAGATCTGGAAAAGAGGGGGCTGAAGCTCGGAAAAACCGACGGCTAAAACAGCTAAGACTCTTCCACAAAAAGTGGAGGGTACTAAAGCCCTAAGGGGCTGGGTTCCCACTTAGATGAGTAAAAATAGATCAGATCTTGGTCAAGGCGGGCTGAGACAGAGGCTAGAAGACCCTGACAGAAGCTGCAGCAAAACCCAGAAAAAATGCAGAAAAATCACTGAAAAACTGGCAGGTCGCAGTTTCTGACCTGTTTTCAGTGCAGGTCGCAGAAAAGGGGCAGAAAAGTGCGACCTGGAGGTCCAAGTCGCAGTTTATGGGCCAAAAAGTGCGACCCCCCGTTCCGGTTGTCTCGGCGGCAGATTTTCAGAAAAGTTGCCGTCTAAGTTGCGGCTGGTGTCGCTTACCTGCGCAATAGGGCCAGAAACACACGGAAGTTAGAAATTTTGATGTTTTAGGGTTTTATGTGAGAAAAACAACATAAAAATAGGAAAAATAAATAGCTGAAAAGAAACCCTAGGGTCTGAAGTAGCTGGATATGCAGGAATATGAAAAACGACAGCGGTCGTAATTTAAAACCGTGTGGAGTCGCCATTTGTTAGTATGAATCCTTTGTCGAAGTGTACGAAAAAGGACCACTTTAGCTACGCATAACTAATAGCCCTAACAAAAAAAGTGGCTGCCAATATCTTCAGATCTGCGATTAGTTAGACAAGAAAATAGCTGCAAAACACCAGATCTATGTATGGAAAGACATTAAACAGTAAAATAAAGGGTTTGCTCCATGCATCCAACAGACAAGACAAGAACACAATTTTTGAAAGAATTTTTATATTACAGGGCACCTGGGAGGAAAACAAGAAGGTGTATCCAGCTCTCCTCAATGGGATGGGTTCTTTGTAGTCCTCAACACTTCAGATCTAAGCTTCCTCTCTCTAGTTGATGTAGAAAACCCAATGCAAAAAGTAGAGCTCAAAGGGAGCAAAATGGCAGAAAATGGTGACCAAGTGTATAGATCCAGAGTGATCTAGTAGGCAACAAAAGGTGAAGAATGATGGGGAAAACCCTCCTATTTATAACAAAATATTGGGTCATTCTAGATCTTGGTGCACTATTAAAATAATGTTAACCAAATCTAGATCCACCTTTTATGGAATACTTTATTATATTTGTTGGAGGGAAAGGGTCTTTGACTTGGGTCAAATCCTTTGATTAGTCAAAAATAAATAAATAAATGATTTATTTATCTTTTTAAGGAAGTGGTTGGAAGATAATCAAATAAATAATGATTTATTTAATTATTTGTGGGTGATTTGGTCATATTTAACAAGGAATATTATCTAAACAAGATTTAAATAATTATTCCTAGAAATTAATAAGATAAATAAAGGTTTATCTCATTAATTTCTTTGATTTTGGGTTAAACATGACTGGGAATAATAATTAAATTATGGTTTAATTAATTATTCCATGAGGAAAATCAAACAAATATGGGTTTGTTTAATATTTCCTTTTGGGGTTTCCTGTTTTAAAATAGTGAAAGCGGTTTTACTTAGGGTAAAACTGGTCTTACATGGTGTACTTGGGTCCATCTAATGATAATAAGTTAGATGACCAAAAAATGGTGTAACACAATGTTGCAGCAATTTTGTGACGATAATTCATGGACAGCAGATCTAATATCATTTATTGCAGTTTTTAGTGGGAAATTTCAAATAAATGGTTATAGCTCTATTCTCCCCTTTGAAAAATCACCCGATTTCAAAAAAAACATCGGTCGAATCGGAGTCCGGATGAGGGATTTATCGTTGATTTAAAATTAGCTATTTTTTTTTCAGAAATTTTGTGATGACGGAATAGTTCCAGCATGAATATGAGAGTCTAGGGTCTCCAGATATCGATTTAAAACACATAGGAAGATGCAGAGTGATCATTCTATTTCCCAAAATAGGTTATAATAAATATTTTGAGTTATATTGATCGAGTTATGCTCATTTTAAATTTAGAGCAGCATTCGAAGCGGGTTCCCTTTGGAGACGTGCCCTCCCACCCCAAGCTATGTAGGCACCTGCTACTTCATCAATAATCAGAATCACAGTTATGGGTCAACCGCACAAAATCCTTCTCATCTAAGTCCATTTGCTAGGCTGCACACTGTTAGTAACACAGTTTGTCACAAGCATTACAGGGTATCTCTATCCTTGAATCTTCATTTGTCATGGTTTTGGTTCATCCACAAACCCACACTTCATCGAAGTCCATTTGCTAGGCTGCACACTATCAATATCATAGTTGGTCACAAGCATTATAGGGTATCTCTATCCTCGAATCTCCGTTCATCACGGTTATGAGTTAACTACTCAAAACCCTTCACTTGAGTGGCCCTTCGTATTCAACAAGGCTTCTCAGGAAGGAACTTCGCGCAATGGGGACCATTGCTTCTTAAGGAGAGATGAATGATCGAATGGAAAATGGCATTTACCCATGGTATTGTAAGTGGTATCTACCCATGGTATCCACCTATGGTATCTACACATAGTATTGTAACTCAAAAAAGGCTAAAATAACAAGCCTCGGTTTGTAAAAGGACAGATTTTCCACCACAATGTAGCTTGTAAAGTTATTCTCTATTTTAATAAAACAAGTTTCTTTCTGGTTTTATTTTCTTTGTGTTTTCTCCTTTTTTTTCTGGCATAGTAATTTTGCAGATCTGGTCAAATCCATTTCAAATTTTTAGATCTTGGGGGCCTCCCCCCAAGATCTGAATCAATGGGTCTAATATTATTCCCTTGGGTTTATTAATCTAAGGGTTCTTATTCCTAGGGTTTAATATTATTCATAGTGTTTAATATAAATCTCTTGGGTGTATAATCATGGTCAACCATGGTCCAATGTCACACTGTAACAAATATTGTCTCAATTTGAAAATCAACCATGGTATACCATGGACAACCATGATCCAACATTCGATTGTGCCAAAGCTTGTCGCAATATGAAAATCAAGCATGGTAACCATGGTTGATCCAGGGTAAAATCTTGATACCCCTTAACCAATACCTTTTAATTCGGCTGATAAATAGAATTTCATTTACTTAAGACCTTAAAAAACTGAAATGAACAATTGTAGCTGTAAATAAGAGGAACATAAATGAACAAGATCAGCAATCATAAGAACACGTCGTTTGATGACGGAGTTCGTGCAGGAGGGACTACATCTCCGGGCCTCGGTGTCAAGATGGTGTAGGCCGCTGCATTATGTGTTGTAAGAAGAGATGTACATGGATGTGTTTCACTATGACATACAAGGAAAAATTGCCCTCACGCAGGAGTGGCTTGACTTCTTTAAGAGATGTTCCACTGCAGAACTCTCATACATAAAGAAAGACTCCTATTAGTATGACCATAGCTGACATGTAGCAAATCAGAGTATCCTGCCAATCCTGGCAAACAAGGGATCTCAAAATACACATAGCAAATAAGAGCATCCCGCCAATGTGGCATAAAAGGGGCTCATACATGACACAAATCCATAGCTGAAAATACATCAAAAACAACACAAAGCAAGATCCCACGACTCATGTATCAACCGGGATCTGCAAGACATAATGCATCTCAACAAGAAATAAAGAAAGAAGTACATGGAATACACATCATATACCTCATGTTGCCATTTGCTGAAGGCTGAATTTCTTTGCAGCTGAATCTGAAAACACTATCAATCTTGTGGCGTCGAGAAAGGTGAAAACGACTGCTCACATGTGCAAAACTGACACCGGCATAACCCACTTCCAAAAGTGGCTGAAAAATCAAAAACTCAAATGCAGAAACTGAGCACGCCATCAGACTCGTGGCGCTGAGTAGTGCTGAAACGACATAAAATTTGTCCCATTTGGACAAAGTCAAAATTTTGCCCTCCTGAAAATTGAGCCTCAATTAGGGTTCCGCCTACCTCTTTCTGGGCTCATGGTTCCACATGACCTGCATTAAAAAATAATAAATCTTGATCTGCGTGCACGCTCTCCCGCTCCTCCATGGCCTAGGCGCACTGTAAAAATCTGAGTTTATATAAAAAAATCGGGCGGATTTACCAACAAAGACTGTTGGGTGCAACGGTTAAAACTTAGCAATTTGTTAAGGGAGGTCGAGTGGTCAAATCCCGCCTCCCCCATAGAATCCGCATTTGTTTTTGATATAACTATATTATATTGTTTTTTTGGGGGGGGTCGGACCCGCATTGGGCGGCCCACCCCCAACCATCTCCGCCATGTTACATGTTTTAACGTTATATATATAAATATGGGTTGAACGTTAACACATTATTCAACATAAGACCATTATATGTTATATATGGTTGGTTCCCGTGGGGTCCGACGGGGGTCATGGCCCGCCGGCCCATAAACATATAATATATATATATATATTTTTTATGTTGTGCCATGCAATCGAGTGGGGTGGCGGGGGTGGTGGTCTGCCACCCCTTTTTTTAAATATTTTTTGTTATTAAAAACAAATCAGGCCTTTTGAAAAATTCGGTTTTGGACCGAAGGAGGCAATTTAAACAGGCCACAAATTTTCCCGGAATCTGGCCTGAGCTTGCCAGAATCCGGTGGCCGAAAAAAGTCGAATTTGTGCCTTCCTTAAGGCTATCCAGTCACCAAGTCAACCTGGAACTTTGACCGCTTATAACTTCTTCATACGGACTCGGAATTGAGTGTCGTCTGCGCCGTTGGAATCAGAAAGAAGAGATCTACAACATGAACCTAGTTCGAGAATCTTTCAAACACTTTGATTTTTGAGCCTTGTACTCAAGCCTCTTGTACCTGTACCTGATTATTCCACCTGGATCAAACCTCCCCACTGAGGAGCTTTTGGTCCTCCAAAAGCATCAAGCTTTACGTATCATCAACCGTCTACAACTTTCGTTGAAAGGCACATCCCCACATGACTCCTTCACCTGGCGTACTTCGGAATCAAGATGCAAAGCCATCAAGCACAACTGCTGCAATGCGATGTCTGAAAAGGCACATCCCTTGAAGACTCCGTCACCTCACGTACTTCGGAATCAAGATGTAAAGCCAACACCTGCAACTACTGAAATGCAAATGTCTGAAAAGGCACATCCCATGAAGACTCCTTCACCTCTGTCTTTCAGAATCGGAATGCCAACACCTGCCTAAAGCTGCAACGAACATTGCATTCTCAGTGTGACCAATAATGACCCAGATGTTTCCATACTTGCCACGAGTTTATAACATGTACTCGGTGGTCAAGCTTACAGCAAAATGGAAATCATACATCAACAAAATTACAAGACCAGACCTCATCGTCGCATTTCGAAGTGATGGAAAAACTCCTCATCACTTTTACATGAAAGAAATGCATCAGATGACTCATACAACATGACCAAAGCATAAACGTCGCATCTCAAAGTGATGTCACACATTATCACTTTTACATGAAAGATATCTAACACACGACTTATACAACAAGGCCAAAAACAATATCATGGTCGCTTAAACGAGTGATGGAAACACATCATCACTTTCATAATAAAAATGCGACAAATGACTTACAAGCATGGCCATGACAAGCTTAACATATCTAGAAAAAACAATCTAGAAGAACCACTTCTCATTTATTAAAACGAGTGGAACATCTCCCTGTGGCGAACTTGCTTGTCAATCAGCTCTTTCGACTGGTGTATGCACGGGCCCTTTGGCTTTACGGCACTGCTCTGGATGAAGTTTCCAGCATGTGGCTCTTTGGTGGCCACTTCAATCTCAATGGGTGCAAAAGTTCTTTTTCCTCCAAACCTGCTTAACTGATTTCTTTTCATGTTGGGGAGAAGGCTTTTCATGCCTCTTCCTCCTTTGCGCTGCCATCCTCTTCCAGCACTTAGAAATCACATGGTTATTTAAACCACAAAAATAACAAGTTTTACGATGCCATATTTTATGACCATGGTTATCGACATTCTTGTAATCAAAATGCACTCTAGAATAATGAGACTTAGTATACCTTCTGGGGTGGTCTCTAGTGCCATCATGATGATGGGAGCTTGCCTCGGTTCCTTCACTGCAACGTTCACTGCCGTGGAATGATGGCGAAGTGTCCCTATCATTCCTCTTCCTTGGAGAGTTCATCATTATCTGTTTTCCTTTGATGTCCTTCGAACATCCTTCGTCAATGTACCCCAAACCTGCATAACGAGGTCGTTGCACAACCTCCAATGGTTCGGTGATGCCTTGGCCACGAATGCCAAGTCCTCCTCCTCTGTACCCCATTTTCTTGAGGAGCCTCATGCCGGTACCTGTGATTGGTATCTCCACACTTCCAACTGAAATTATATCATGTGAAGAAACTAAAGAAAAATCAACACTATTTACCTTAGGTGTTGATTGCAAAACAGATGAAGAAAGCTGTTGTAAGCCTTTGTCGTGCTTCACTTCTGTCACTGCCTCTGACACGGCTTGTAGCTGAAGCTGCATCTGCTACATCTCCTCCTTCTCTTTCTGTAGGAATGCTTTTAAGGCATCATGATCTCTCTGAAGAGTTTCGTTGTTGCATATCAAATCTTCCCACGCCTCTGTGGTGGCTTGCAACTAAAGCTGCAACTGCTGCTTCTCCTCCTTCTCTTCATGTAGGAACGCCTTCAAGGCATCATGATCTGCTTGCAGAATTTCATTGTTGCGCTTCCAATCTTCCCATGCTTCTGTTGTGGCTTGCAACTGAAGCTGCAACTATTGTTTGTCCTCCTTCTCTTTCTGTAGGGGGGTCTTCAATTCTTCGTTCTCTGCTGCTTGTTTTTCGTAAGCCTCGTATAGTATGTCCGCTTTCTCGGAAAACCTAAGCATGGTTTCATACATGTCCTTGACACTTTCCATGGCTCAATTCAGCAAACGTCCAATGTTCACACCCTGCAATCCAATCAGCAAGAATACCTGCTCCGATACCACTTGATCCAGGGTAAAATCTTGATACCCCTTAACCAAGACCTTTTAATTCGGCTGATAAATAGAATTGCATTTACTTAAGACGTTAAAACACTGAAATGAACAATTGTAGCTGTAAATAAGAGGAACATAAATGAACAAGATCAGCAATCATAAGAACACGTCGTTTGATGACGGAGTTCGTCCAGGAGGGACTACATCTCCGGGCCTCAGTGTCAAGATGGTGTAGGCCGCTGCATTATGTGTTGTAAGAAGAGATGTACATGGATGTGTTTCACTATGACATACAAGAAAAAATTGCCCTCACGCAGGAGTGGCTTGACTTCTTTAAGAGATGTTCCACTGCAGAACTCTCATACATAAAGAAAGACTCCTATCAGTATGACCATAGCTGACATGTAGCAAATCAGAGTATCCTGCCAATCCTGGCAAACAAGGGATTTCAAAATACACATAGCAAATAAGAGCATCCCGCCAATGTGGCATAAAAGGAGCTCATACATGACACAAATCCATAGCTGAAAATACATCAAAAACAACACAAAGCAAGATCCCACGACTCATGTATCAACCGGGATCTGCAAGACATAATGCATCTCAACGAGAAATAAAGAAAGAAGTACATGGAATACACATCATATACCTCATGCTACCATTTGCTGAAGGATGAATTTCTTTGCAGCTGAATCTGAAAACACTATCAATCTTGTGGCGTCGAGAAAGGTGAAAACGACTGCTCACACATGCAAAACTGACACCGGCATAATCCGCTTCCAAAAGTGGCTGAAAAATCGAAAACTCAGATGCAGAAACTGAGTATGCCATCAGACTCGTGGTGCTGAGTAGTGCTGAAATGACATAAAATTTGTCCCATTTGGACAAAGTCGAAATTTCTCCCTCCTGAAAATTGAGCCTCAATCAGGGTTCCGCCTGCGTCTTTCTGGGCTCATGGTTCCACATGACCCACATTAAAAAATAATAAATCTCGATATGCGTGCACGCTCTCCCACTCCTCCATGGCCTGGGCGCACTGTAAAAATCTGAGTTTATATAAAAAAATCGGGCGGATTTACCAACAAAGACTGTTGGGCGCAACGGTTAAAACTTAGCAATTTGTTAAGGGAGGTCGGGTGGTCAAATCCCGCCTCCCCCACAGAATCCGCATTTGTTTTTGATATAACTATATTATATTGTTTTTTGGGGGGGGTCGGACCCGCATTGGGCAGCCCGCCCCCAACCATCTCCGCCATGTTACATGTTTTAACGTTATATATATAAATATGGGTTGAACGTTAACACATTGTTCAACATAAGACCATTATATGTTATATATGGTTGGTTCCCGTGGGGTCCGGCGGGGGTCATGGCCCGCCGGCCCATAAACATATAATATATTTTTTTTTTATGTTGTGCCATGTGGTCGAGTGGGGTGGCGGGGGTGGTGGCCTGCAACCCCTTTTTTTAAATAATGTTTGTTATTAAAAACAAATCATGCCTTTTGAAAAATTCGGTTTTGGACCGAAGGAGGCAATTTAAACAGGCCACAAATTTTCCCGGAATCTGGCCTGAGCTTGCCGGAATCCGGTGGCCGGAAAAAGTCGAATTTGTGCCTTCCTTAAGGCTGTCCAGTCACCAAGTCAACCTGGAACTTTGACCGCTTATAACTTCTTCATACGGACTCAGAATTGAGTGTCGTCTGCGCCGTTGGAATCAGAAATAAGAGATATACAACATGAACCTGGTTTGAGAATCTTTCAAAAACTTTGATTTTTGAGCCTTGTACTCAAGCCTCTTGTACCTGTACCTGATTATTCCACCTGGATCAATGGTCAACCATTTCTATTTTAGGGTTTATAATATTTATCTTAGGGTTTATATACCTTGAGTTTATAATATTTATCCCTTGGGTTTAATATTATTCCCTTAGTTTTATAATCCCTTGGGTTTTTAGTATTAATCCCTTTGGTTTCTAATATAAATCCCTTAGATTTATTAATATAATGGTTCTTATTCCTAGGGCTTAATATTATTCATAGTGTTTATAATATTAATCGTTGGGTCTAATATAAATTCCCTTGGTCTATAATCATGGTCAACCATGGTCCAACGTCACATTGTGACAAATATTTTCTCAATATGAAAATCAATAATGGTCCAACATTGCATTGTAACAAAATATTATCTACATATGAAAATAAATCATGGTCAACCATGGTCAACCATGTTGCAATGTCGCATTGTGACAATGATTGTCTCTATGAAAATCAACCATGGTGAACCATAATAATTTTAAGGTTTACAATATTTACCTTAGGGTTTATAATATTTATCCCTTGGGTGTAATATTATTCCGTTGAGTTTTTTATATTGATCCATTGGGTTTATTATTCTTGTGGGTTTATAATTTCAATCCCTTGGGCTTATTAATTGAAGGGTTCATATTCTTAGGGTGTACTATTATTCATAGGGTTCATAATATTAATCCTTGGGTTTAATATAAATCCCATGAATTTATTTAATTGAATTGGGTTGATAATATTGATCCCTTGGGTTTAATATTACTCTCAACCATAGTCAACCGCAATCAACCACGGTCAATTATAGTCAACCATATTTATTTTAATCGACCATGTTTATTTTAGGGTTTATAATATTTATTTTAGGGTTTATATATGTTATCTTTATAATATTAATCTCTTGGGTCTAATATCCATGGGAAACCATGTTGCAATGTCACATTCTGATAAATATTGTCTCAATATGAAAATCAACCATGGTCAACCATGATAATTTTAGGGTTTACAATATTTATCTTAGAGTTTATATATATTGGGTTTATAATATTTATCCCTTGGGTGTAATATTATTCTCTTGGAATTTTAGTATTGATCCCTTGGTTTTATTATTTCAGTGGTTTTATAATATTAATCCCTTGGGCATATTAATCTAAGGGTTCATATTTCTAGGGCTTACTACCATTCATAAGGTTTATAATATTAATCATTGGATTTAATTAACTAAATTGGGTTCATAATATTCATCCCTTAGGTTTTATATTACACCCATACATAGTCAACCATAGTAAACCATGGTTAACCAAAGTCAACCACAGTCAACCATATTTATTTTATCCAACCATTTTGTTATTAGGGTTTATAATATTTATTTTAGGGTTTATATACCTCAAGTTTAAAATATTAATCCTTTGGGTCTAATATTATTCCCTTCAGTTTATAAAATATTGGGGTTTTGTAATTAATCCCTTGGGTATCAATCCCTTCGGCTCATTAATATAAGGATTTGTATTCCTAGGGTATAATATTATTCATAGGGTTTATAATATTAATCCTAGGGTTTAATAAAAATCCCTTGGCTTTATAATCATGGTCAACGATGGCCAACCATGGTCCAATAGCACATTGTGACAAATATTGTCTCAATATTAAAATCAACCATGGTCCAATGTCACATTGAGGAAAATATTGTCTCGATATGAAAATCAAGCATGGTAAACCCTTGTTAACCATGTTTATTTTAGGGTTTATAATATCTATCTTAAGATTTTTATACCTTTGGTTAATTATAATATTTATCCCTGGGTTTAATATTATTCCCTTGGATTTCTAGTAATAATCCCTTTGGTTGTTTACCATACTTATTTTAGGGTTTCTAATAATTATCTTAAGATTTATATACCTTGGGTTTATAATATTTATCCCTTGGGTTTAATATTATTCCCTTGGGTTTTTAGTAATAATCCCTTTGGTTTAAAGTATCAATCCCTTGGGTTTAATAATTGAAGGGTTATTATTCCTAGGGTTTATAATATTCATCCTCTAGTCTAATACAAATCCTCGTGGTTTATAATCATGGTAAACCATGGTCCGACGTCACACTGTGACAAAGATTTTCTAAATATGAAAATAAACCATGGTATAACGTTGCATTGTGACAAAATATTGCATGCATATGAGAATCAACAATGGTTAACCATGTTGCAACGTCACATTATGAAAACGATTGTCTGAATATGAATATCAACTATGGTCAACCATTATAATTCTAAGGTTTACAATATTTATCTAAGGGCTTATAATATTTATCTTAGAGTTTATTTACCTTTGGTTTACAATATTAATCCCTTGGGTTTAATATTATTCACTTGGGTTTATAATCCCTTGGGTTTAATATTATTCACTTAGGTTTATAATCCTCTGGGATTTTAGTATTAACACCTTGGGTTTATTAATATAAGGGTTCATATGCATTGGGTATAATATAATATTATTCATAGGGTTTAATATAAATCCCTTGGGTTTATAATAATGGTCAACCATGGTCCAATGCCATATTATGACAAAGATTATCTCAATATGAAAATCAACCATGGTCAATAATGGCAAACCATTGGGTTTATTCATAGGGTTTATAGTATTACACTTTGGGTTTAATATAAATCCCTTTAGTTTATAATCAAGTTCAACCTTGGTCAGTCATGGTCCAACGTAACATTGTGACGAAGATTATCTCAATATCAAAATGAACCATTGTCAACCATCGTCAACCATCGTCAACAATGGTAAACCATTTTCAATCGTCGCTGACCATGTTCAATCATGGTTAACCATAGTCCAATGTCACATTGTGACAAATATTGTCTCAATATTAAAATCATCCATGGTCAACCATGGTCCAACGTTGCAGTGTGACAAATATTTTCTCAATATGAAAATCAACCTTGGTAAAGCACAGTTAACCATGTTTATTTTAGGGTTTATAATATTTATCTTAGGGTTTATTTACCTTGGGTTTATAATATGAATCCCTTGGGTTTAATATTATTCCTTGCGTTTATAATCACTTGGGATTTTAGTATTAACCCCTTGGGTTTATTATTTCATTAGGTTTATAATATAAATCTCTTGGGTTTATTAATCTAAGGGTTCATATACCTAAGGTATAATATTATTCATATGGTTTATAATATTAATGCTTGGGTTTAATATCAATATGTTGGGCTTATAATCATGTTCAACAGTTGTCTAACATCACATTGTGACAAATATTGTCTTAAGATGGAAATCAACCATTTTCAACCATTGTAATCCTTCATCAACAATGGTAAGCCATTGCCAACAGTTTTCGACTATGGTCAATTATGGTCAACCATGGTACAATGACACATTATGAAAAAAAAATTCTCAATATGAAAATCAACCATGGTCAACGATGGTCCAATGTCGCATTGTGAAAAAGATTACCTCAATATGAAAATCAACCATGGTAAACGACAGTTAATCATGTGTATTTTTGGGTTTATAATATTTATCTTAGGGTTTATATACCTTGGGTTTATAATATTAATCCCTATTTTTTAATATTATTCCCTTGGATTTATAATACTTTTCGTTTTTAGTACTAACCCCTTGGGTTTATAATATCAATCTCTTGGGTTTATTAATCTAAGGGTTCATATTCGTATACAAAGATGTTCTTAATATGAAAATAAACCATGGCTAACTATTGTCAATGTTGTGTAACCAGCTCCAAAAATAGAAGAAAACAGATATCAACGCCTTAGAAATAAGCCACTTCGAGGGGGCAACCTCCAATACATTACATAAATGAACAATTCTTGGATGATACAATTTACAAAACCTCCTTTCTATATATAGGAGTCCATGTGGCCATAATGTAATCCTAGTGGGCCACAATGTAATCCTAGCCGACCAAACACTAATAATTTAAGGGCACAATAATAACAAAATGGGGGTTACAAGGGTACAATAATAACAATAAGGGGGTTACACTAATAACAATAAGGGACTATACTAGTAATATAGGGACCTAACAGTCAATAATGGTAAATCATTGTTAATCGTCATTAACCATGGTCAATCATGGTCAACCAAGTTCTAATGTCACATTTTCCTAAAAATTTGTCCAGTATTTCATTGTGACAAACATTGTCTCAATGAAATAATCAATCTAATAATGATTCTTGCAATGTTACATTTCATTGCAATTTTTTCAATGTTGTAATGTGACATTAGAAAATTGGGGTTTAATATTAGGTTTCTAATATTGTGTTTAATATTAAATTTATAATTTTAGAGTTTAATATTGCGATTATGATATTAGGGTTTTTAATATTGGGTTTAATATTAATCCTAGGGTTTGTAATATTAATCCTACTCTTTATATTAATCCATTGGGTTTATTAATCCCCTAGGTTTATAATACTAATATCTTGGGTTTATTAATCCCTTAGGTTTATAATATTAATAATATCTTAGGTTTATTGATCCTTTGGGTTTATAATATTAATAATCTATTAGGTTTATTAATCCCTTAGGTTAATTAATTGATTGGGTTCATAATATTGATCTCTTGGTTCTGAAATATTAATAATTCTTTGGGTTGATTAATCCCTTAGGTTGACTAATCGTTTGAGTTTATAATACTAATAATATCTTGGTTTTATAAAATTAATAATCTCTTGGGTTTATAATACTAATCCCAAGAGTTTATAATATTAATCCTTTGTGTTTTTAATATTAATTCCCGAGGTTTATAATATTAATTCTTGGGTTTATAGTCTTAATCCACATATATATATATATATATATATATATATATATATAATATTTGCATATATGGTTTATATATAAGTTGTCTTTAATGTGACCTTTTGAAATGTTTTCCGATTTATTTTCCGATCTAATTTGTCCAAAATCCGGCAGGAATTCATTGATATCACAAGTTTGATGGGTAAATTGTGCACAATTGAAGTGCCATAGGGGTTTTTTAGGGTGTCAAATCCATATATGTAGTCAAAAACCCAATTTAAATAACACAATTCAATATTTCACCTCAAATGTTTCAGTAGGATTTCGGCTAGAAAATCCACTGGAAACTATAAAAAATTGCATTAAAGACAACTTCGTTAATATATTCTTAATATTATCTTGACCATAACATAATGGTGAGAGATAAATAAATACTATTAATAATAATAATTGCTATTATTATTTTATATGTTAATTATATTTTGGTTTCAATATATATATATATATATATATATATATATATATATATATAATTTTTAATCAACAATATACACTTAATAATTATTGATGTGGTTGATATAAGCCTATACAATGGCCTTTGGAAAAAAGAGAGATTTTCATAATTATAAAATGTTTAAATATATTTGAACTAACTTAGATTTAAGGTAGTGATTGCACCAACCAAAAGTCAAATTCTATATTTAACATAATAGATATTTGTGATTAACTCATATCTTTGTTTAGCTTAATATCATTTTGTTCGAATTTCTAAATTTTTTATTTTAAAAATATATGGGTTCTAATTTTATAGTCACATTGAAAAAATCTAATAAAAATGAAATTACAAATATCAAATATAATACAATACAACAAACTTGTTACATAATTTAAATTAACATTTAATTAATTGTCATTAATATTCAAGGAATTGGAAACTAATGAACAAAACCTAACAACATAAATTGATAAAGAGGTCAGTAATTCTTATTGAATAACTCCTATCCTAACAGAAAAGAATATATATATATATATATATATATATTTTTGAGAATAATGCTTAAATCCCGCCATGTAATTGTTGACATTAGTCAACAGATTTTGTGATTCTTTGTGGTTATGTTATTAAAAATTAGTGCAACAGATTATTTGGATCGCCAGTGCTCAAAATGATTGGTAGTGTCAATAGATAATTAGTAGTTGATAGATAATAATATTAGTAATAGGTTTATTATATAACAATGTATTTACATACTTGATTCAATATCATATTTACAGGTTGAGCTCATTGATATCTATTTTATTTTCTTTCATTGTTTTTTATATGTCATAATTATCTTGGTTCAGCTAGTTTAAAGAGAAAGGGACCATTTCAGATTCTACAATTCGTATCATGGCACATAAAATTGTTTTGGGTTAAAGTTTTATTGTTGGAATTTTACCAAAGTTAAACATGTCGAGTTCTAACATGCCTATTCCATAATTTGATGGGAATGACTATGATTATTGGTGCATTAAGATGTTGACCTTTTTTATTGGAAAATATTTGTGGGAGATTTTTGAATCAGTTTATGACGAGCCAGATGATTGGAATTCCCTTACAACCAATGAAAGAACAATAAGAAAGGAAGCAAGGAAGCAAGGAAGAATAATGATCAAGCTTTGTTTCACATTCATATAGCTCTTGATAAGAGCTTATTTCCAAGAATATCAAGAGCAACAACTGTCAAAGATGCCTGGAAGACTCTACAAGAAGCTTACCAAGGTAGTGATCAGGTTAAGGTGGTCAAGCTTCAGACCTTGAAGTGAGAGTTTGAGAATTTGAAGGTTCAAGAAGCTGAAAGTATAAGTGACTATTGTGTGAGAGTCAAAGATGTGGTCAATAAAATGGCTACACTTGTGGAAACGGTAAGTAATGAAGTTTTAAGAAAAAAGTATTGAGATCTTTAACACCTAGATGGAATAATGTTGCCATAATATTAGAAGAAAGCAAGGATTTGACACAATTAAAGTTTGATCAATTGGTAGGATCTCTCATGTCTCATGAAGAGATATTGAAAGACACTTTTGAAGGTGTAGAGAAATATTTTTCCTCTAAATTAAAAATTACACAGAATGAAGATGCAAGCAACAACAGTGCCAAAACCAATCAAGGTTGAGATAAATGTTAAAGCCAAAAAATTTCTAGAGGTAGAGGCAGAGGTGATTCAAGAGGAAGAGGTAGTGTTGAGATTGCAACAAGATGATGAGCTTAGTGGAAAGAAGTCGCCTTCACTAAGTGGGCATGTGGGCTATTTTTGGCGCAAAAGTCTATTTTTAGACTATGTCTATTTTTAGACATGTCGATCATGTTCTATGAGTTGCAGGATGTTATTTGTGGATGGTTGGTCAAGTTGGAAAAAATAGATGGACTTCTATTTTTAGACATATTGGGAGGAATCTATTTTTAGATTGCCAGTCTAAAAATAGACATGTCAAGTATTATTAGCTCTTAATAATATTTGGACTATAAACATTATCTTATTCTCTTGGAGCACTTCAGTTAAGTGCACAGATGTGGCACAGGAGCTGACAGAAGGAATTACGCTATTCCTGAGGGTTAAGTGGAGCTATTGCATGGATACTTCAGTTAGAACTCATGTGACAGAGTTTGGTGGAGTTATTGAGCTAGTTTATGGAGTTGTGTTCAGTTTAACTGAGTTAAACATAGTTAAGCTAGTTTTCTCTAGTCTAACTGATTGATACACTAGTGAGAGTGGTGTGAATTAATTAGTAATTAATTCACTAATTATTAACTCATTAATCAACTAAATAATACATCAGTTAACTACAGTGCATGGACAGTTTCAGTGGAGACCAGTGAAGAGGTAGGTGAAAGAGCAGTGTGACTATCAGTTGTGACTATACTGGTGCATGATTTTGCACCACACATCGATGGAGATGCCAATGGGGATTTCTTAGTGTATAACAAGTGGATTCGATTTCATTCAGAGCCCATCTTCAGCAGGGATTGCGCAGTAGAGGCAGGTTATCAGGTGGCAGAGATTGGAGCATGTGATTTGCTAGATCGAGCTTCATTAGTGTGTAGCAATTGGAGATTATACTGAGAGCTTGTGAGGAGCTTTGTATAATGATTTTTACATGATCTCTATGACATATAGTATACAGATAGTTGGGGGTTTTCAGCTTTAAGCTTTCCCATTACATACTGTGTTCATATGTGTGATTGTTTATGGTTTTAATGTGCGCATGCGATTGTTTTTATTTCCACAATTAATGATCAATGGTAGAAGAGATTCTGTATTGTGCATGAAGTTAAAATAGTGTGTGATCAGGAGAATCTCGTTGAATAATATATCATTTATTCAAATTTCTACAGGTAGTTCTAGAGGAAGAGGTAGTGGTAGATTTGATAAGAGAAATGTTCAATGTTACTATTGTAACAGGTATGGCCACTTTGAAAGAGAATGTAGATTGAAATAAGGTAAAAATGTTAACTATGCTCAATAAAGTAATGATTATCCTCCATATCAATTATTTTTATCTTATGCCAAAGGTGAAAATACTAGTAAAGATGTTTGGTACATAGATTTTGGATGCTCTAACAATATGACAGGGAACGAAAAATTGTTTTCAACCAAGGATGGAAGTTTTAAATTCAAGGTCAATCTTGGTGATGATAAACCATTGGAGTTTGTTGCAAAAGGAGCTATGGAGGTCCAAACAAAAGTAGGTATAAAGAGTATTCATGATATTTATTATACTCCACAATTGAAGCACAATTTTTTAAGTGTTGGGCAGCGATGTGAGAAAAAATATAAAGTAGTCTTTGAAAATAATACATGTACTATATATGATAAGAATAAGGGAAATAGGGTGATCATTTTTGTGCTTATGACAAGACATAGTTTTTATGAACATAACAACAGCCTTGCAAATATGGCTTATGAGGATTCAAGTTGGCTATGGAATCTCAGGTATGGGAATTTAAATTTTCACAGTTTGAAGTTTCTAACCTCACATGCATTAGTTTCTGGTTTTCCCAAGGCAGAGGAGCATAAGGAGGTTTGTGAAGGATGTGCTAAAGGCAAGCATGCAAGAGAAAGGTTCCCAAAGGAAAATGCATGGAGGGCCCATCACCCACTTTAGCTTATTCATTTAGACATATGTGGTCCTATGCAGAATAATATTTTGGGTAAGTCATCATAGCTCATCACTTTTATTGATGATTACTCACGAAATTGTTGGGTATATTTTTTGAAGGCCAAAAGTGAAGCCCTGGATACATTCAAGAAGTTCAAAGAAATTGTAGAAAATGAGAAAGGGTGCAAGATCAAATGTTTTCCGACTGACCGTGGAGGAGAATTATGCTCAAAAGCTTTCCAGAGTTATTGTGATATGTATGGCATCAGGAGGAAACATAATAAAACATACACACCACAATATAATGGCGTAGCTGAAAGGAGGAATCATACTATGGTTGAAATGGCATGGTGAATGTTACAAACTAAGGGATTGAGCAATTCTTATTGGGGATGTTGTATCTCAAGAAACAATCCCTTGGCTGTGGTAAGGAATCAGTGCTTAAAACATTTTGTAAATGTATGTCACAATTATAATATCAAATGGCCTTTTCTTAACACCTTTGGAATCTAATTATTTAATACACTCAATAATCTGATATAGTGAAAGCCTTCACAATGCCATAAATTGTTGATATCTGAATGAAATGAAAAGAAGAACTGTAAAGGAAACTTGAAGTGATATGTTGAGAATCTATCACTTTTAAGTTTAAGAGGAAATTCATGGGGAGAGAGGAAACTCGAAATAATATGCTGCAAACACAAAATCTATTACTTTAAAGTTTCATCATGATTTTGTGAAGAAAGAAGAGATGAGGTGAAGGAGCAGAAATTAAGGTTGTTTAAATCTTAATCACATATGTAATTAAGAGACCGGCTACTACATTACTTCATTTCATTCAAAGAGGAATAAACATAGAGTGAAACTTGAAAGACATATCAACATCAAAAGCTACAGGAAACTTGATCTTCTTTCATTTATTTCTTAGAAAATTCAGTACCATATTAACAATCCTCAAGAGGTACAAAACTCGAAACCTATTTTCTTTTTCTATCTACTTAAATACATCACAGTGGTTCATAACTCCTGAACTTCTTGAAACTATTCAACTACCTAAATTGTTAAGATTACCTCTGCAATCATACTTGAGAAAACAAATTAAAACTGGAAATATTGTTCGTTTTGTTGAATCTGATGTTGCTAATGCGTCCTCCCGAAGTGCCAAGGTGCCCTTTCTGGTTATGATGCAGCGGGTGCACAGCTCTATAACGACTCCTCAATGCCCGACTCTGCCTATGCACCTTGTTAGGGTCCTATAATAATAGGGTTCATAATTTTTGAATTGACTTTGATAGTCTTGTAAATATGTACATACCTTGCTTTCTGCAAGTTGTTTTCCCATATTTTGAAAAATGAAAAATAATAAAAAGGTCAAAAGAGGGAAAAAAGTCCTAAAATAAAGATCAAAGGTCTTAAAAAATATAAACCCCAAAATAAACAAAGAGATAAAAATAAGACTTGAAAGTGAGCAAGTCCAAATGCCACTACTTTTACTTTGACTGCAAGAATAATGATGATGTGCAGAGTGTCAATAAATGCCATAATCCATGATCAATTAGATAGTTTAATCCTAATTTTTCATGTTTTCAATTTCATGTTTTAGATAGTGAATAAAGATTTGTCAAACTGTTTAAACTTGAAAAATCAGTAGATAGGTAGAGAATAATGAGGAGCTCAACAGTTTAATCTGAGCCCTCGGACGAAACAAGGTAAACTTAGATAGTTTTATGCTTTGAAAGAAAAAAATTTTAAGGTTGCAAGCCTAAATGCAACTACAAAATGAAGAAAAAATGTTAGAAATAAAGTTGGGTAGGTAGAAATCAGTTGGGAAATCATGTAATAAAGCATCAATAGGAAAAATCACTAATTTCCCCTCCCCTACAAGTATTCATTATTCTAAGCTATCAGTCAAACAGGCTCAGAGCATTTCTCTGACTTTTGTTGGGACCGGACCCAAGGCTCGATGACTGGTTAGTTAAAAATATTGAGTTCTTATGTTAAACCCACAAGTTATCATCATTCACCCTTCATTCATACATTAAAACCCCTTTTTTCCTAAGTAAAGATATATTCTTACTTAGTAAAAGCTAAAATCCCAAATAATTAACTTTATCCCTTCAAAAGAATTCACAAAACCCTCAAAATTACATTTATCATAAGTATTAGTGAAGTAATATAAATATGAGCAATGCTTTACTTTTTACACTTAGAGATTCCATGTATTTTCTTTTACATTTCACTACCCTTTCATATTAATTTTAACATATTTTTATTAAATCCCTAAGAAGTACCCTCCCGTAGTTATTAATTCCCTTATATTTAAAATACCCAAAAAAACCCACTATGTTAATATTTAAGACCAAAGTCTATTATCCCCATGTCCGCAAATAAAACATCCCAAACTATAAGCCCTTTGGTCTAAAAATATCATTATTTAAATATCCCGCCCCTATGGTTTGACAACGGTGAAAGTTGAAAAAACTATATGATAAACTAATACCCTCCCCACATATGTTTTATTAAAAAATCTCACAAATGTTTTAAAAACAAAATTATTACCCCCGCCTTTATTCATATAATCCGAAGTTTTTAAATTAAACAAACGTTTATTTATAAAACCTTGGCCACCTATTCATAAACACCCACACCCATATATATTGATTAAAACCCTATATATATGTTTTAAACCATATATCCCCCTGCCACATCTTAACCCTTCCGCCTATGCAAAGGCCTGGTCCCACCTTTCCATTTCGATGTAACTCCCGAAACGATCTTGGCTGTTCGTGTTCAACCTCTAGGTTTGACGGATAGAACTTGATATTTCATGAAAAATATGCTCGACTCTCCAAATGCCATAGCCACACGAAATGGGTGGTTTCACCCATTCTTCTCTCCTCCACGTGGCCTCTCCTTTCTGGATCACGTGGGTTGAGGCTAAAACCACTTACCACCAGAAGCTGCGCAATAACCGTCGGTTTTAAAATCCTTTGCATTATGAAACTACCTTCCTGCCTTATGCGACCTACATTCAATGCCAGACTAAAACAATTGAAATTTTTTAATAAAACCTTTGGTAAAGCTTTTATTCATTTATCTTACACATTTAACCACTGCATTGCTTCTCCCGACTATAAAAGAACCCTGTGAAAGCCCCTTGTTGCCATTTTTATGCCCGAAAGCCTCCAATATTTACCCAGTAAACTTGTGAAGATTGTTGAAGAGCTTCATATTGCTCCAGATAAGCTACTAAAGCCATCGACTCAACCAGAACCTCAGAAAAAATTCTAAAGCTGATACCTGCAATACAAACAGGTATTTTTCTAAAAAATTAAACCTGCAATCAATTCAAATACTTTTTAAAAGAACAAACAATCCCTAATTTTAGAAATTAATTGCCGAAAAGTCCCAAAAACAGGCCAAACTCTGGCAAATTTTTCCCAGAAACCCTATTTGTCTATTGCACGCTATTTCAAGGAAATTTATCAAATTTTCACAGTTTAATAATCTATTTCAAGCTCTGAAACAAGGCCAGAAAACCTCTTCAGGTACCCTGAACCCTCTGTAACCCTTTTCAACATAGTTTTAGCCCCATTTCTTAGTCAAGAGACTCAGAAAACCCCTATTTTCTGTTTTAGACCAGTTTTTAAAAGCTCATAACTTCTTTGATAAGCCTAATTGAGCAGAAAACCCAAAAATAGACTATCCTTAGTCAAATTTGTCCAAAAGATCCTCTGCTAAAGTGAATTACTCCTGCAAAAATTTTAAACTTGCAGAAGTAGCCCAAAGATGCCTAAAACGTAGAGCACCAGCAAACCTGAGGGTTCCAAAATACCTAAATCAAACCCTGCTCTCACTTCTAAGACTGCCATAGTGGTAAATCCTCTTCAACCAACTGTTGTTGATATTGAGCATATTCCCCTAGTTGATACTGACTACAAGATAGCAGATCCAATAGTTGAATTGAACCTGCTAGATATCCATAACTGGTGTTATGAAAAATCTCTAGATAAGGATGAAGAAAACCATATTTGGGAATCCAATTTGCCCAAATATGTGGTTCCATTAACTCACCCACGCCAAGAAATTATCAGATTATGTCAGCAGTACTATGATCCAGAGCAAAGAGCCATTGTAAATTCCAATAAGGAAGTGCTTTTTACTATCACTGCAGAGTCAATTAACCATATGTTGCAGCTTCAGCCTGACCCGCAAGCAGTCCCCTTATCAATAGAGGCCTTAACCCAACTGTATATTGGCCTAGATTTTCCTAAAAGATTCATGATTTTTCAAAAATTCATACCTTCACATGTAGAAATTCCAAAGATAAATCCTCCATATTCTACTGATAAATTCCCAAAAGGTTCAAGACATATAATCTCTATGCTTTCCTTCATTCTTGGGTATTTCACTGATGAGCACACTGATGAGTCTATCTTGGGATTTTTGTCCACCTTTTCTCCAAGTCAACCACCCTCAGTTATCTTTGACTATGTTGGTTTCATTGCTGATAGTATTCATTATCAATTGATTAATTTTTAGCTTGAGGGAGTATTCAGATATACCTCCTACCTTTTCCACATGTTTCTATATTTCCAATCAGATAATTTTCCAATTTCTCTTCAAAAACTTGATATTAAAGGGAATCCTTTATCTATCATCTTTTGGACATCCATGCTCAGGAAAGAATCCACAGAATTCAGTTATTCAGAGTTTTTAGAGTTATTTGTACTTCCAGTGATTACCATGTTGACCAAAACAGAGCAACCTATAATAAGTGAAGAGATGAAAAAGATATTGCAATTATCAGAGCAAAGAAAAGTTGGTGATTGGTATTTGTATGAGAAATACACTGAAATCAGAGTCTTTGGGTCAAACTTGTTACCTTACAAGTTACCCAAACATCCTCCAATAAGGATCTTTGCCTTGGAGTACATCAGGCAGATCCTTAATTCTGATTCTATTAACTTCATGGCAGCCAAGAAGAAAACCCAATTCAAGTTAAAGAATCGAATAGGGCCATTTATATGCAACCACAGAGATGTAGAGAAAGAGGTAACCAAGCAATTGTTGGAATTTAGATTTGAAGAAAGTTTCCCATGGAATTATGATCCACAAGGGATCTTAAGTAAACTAAGGGTAAAATGTAAATTGACACCATTTATCCATGAATCAAAAGAAAAAATAGAGAAGTTTGCTAATCAAATTGAGTGGGTTGAAAACACTTTAACAGAGGCAGTAAACCAAAGGAATACTAGTCACACTTTGAAAATTTCCAAACAACCAGAGACATCCACTAAGAGAATCAGAGAAGAGGGAGCTTATACTGCAGAAACCACAACATAAACAAAGTTCAAGATCATTTATAACAAGAGGCCCAAATTATATTCAACAAATAAAGGAAAAGTGATAATATATATGGAAGAAACAAAGCCTTTAAACACCAATACAGATTTTCCAGATACTAATGTGGCTACTGTGATTATCAATGAGCCCAATCAAAATGAAGAAAACAATAGAGAAAATACACAGTTAATGGAAAGGTAGCAAAGTATGGAAGCATCTTCCTCACATGCAGCTGAGGAAAAGGACTTAGATATTAAAGAGAAATATAAGCAGATCAAACTTAAGAATGAGGAAATCAAAACTAAAATATATTCTCAGTTCTTAAAGCAAAAGCCAGGTAATCAAAATAGATTCCTATCAGCCTTTGATTACTCAAGTAAAAAATTGATTATGTCAGTATTGCAGCCCAAAGTATCAGTGCCAAAGAGAATGTCAGACTATAGGAAAGTTGATCTTGAAGTAGATACAGATGCCATGCATGAATTGGATTAGATAGAGTTTCACAGGAAAAGCTCAGAGATGCTATATTCCACACTTACCACAAAATCTATGAGTGCTCAAAAGCTCAAAAACACCATCTCCAACATGCAAGATCAAATGAATATGGACAAAGCCTTATTGTATGCCAAGGATCTAATGATAAAAGCCTAGAAGAACTAGTGTTACAGGTGGGATATCATCCTGCTAATGTCAAAGTGGCTGAATTATTGATTGAAAAGAAAAATAAAGATATAGAAGATTTGAGGAAACAGCTCAAACTTCCTCAAAGTGAGCATACTCAAACAAAATAAGTTATCCAGGAACAAAGTGAAAAAGATGAAATGATGAGTTTAATTCTTCAGTTGACAGCTTAGATTAAAGAGATGGAAATACAGATGGACAAGCTTGTCCAAGAAAAGGAAACAGTTAAAGAACCAGAAATTCCTATAGTTGTCCCAGTTATCACTACAGCAGTGCCTTCAACTTTTGGTGAAAATTTGGCACCCAAAGAACCATTGGCCACTGCAGTGCTAGTGACTTCTTCCACAACTTCAGGTATTGAATCCTCTACAACAGCATTGCAGCATACAGATGAAAGCGGTCAACTAGTGAAAGTAATGGAAGAGATGTATTTAAAGACAAATGAGATAAATAGATTAACAAAAATAGTAGAAAATCTTGAGAATTCTACTAAATTGGCTCAGATAAATGCCAAGACACATGAACAAAAAGGCATCAGATTAAGTGAACAGCTCAAGAAACTGCAAAGTGAGTTAGCTTTAATAGAGAAAATATCCTACATCAAGAATTACCTTTGGAACAATGTAATTGAAGCCATCCATGATGTTTGGCCTTCAATTCAGGTAATTTTTGAGCAAGGAGAATTAATGCTAGCAGCACAAGCTGAAACTCAAAAGACACAAGATGAATTGGTTGATAAACCATAAAAAGCTTTAAGGCTTATCATTTTCCTCAACAGCAAGAATAGACAGGAACTGGAAGAACTAAAAATCAATGACAGGACAACAACTATCCTAGAAATTAGGAAAGTTACCACAAAGAGAAATTTGATGAGGCAACTTGAAGAAAAATGTGAAACTATGAATACTGCCATAACTAGATTCATGGTTAAGTTCAAAAATTTGAGGCAAAAAGGACTGCCTGATATCATGGTTCTTGATGACAAGCTAATGCCTCAGAATGATTATGACAAAAAATAAGGGAATTTTCCAAGGAACAGATAAATAAGCCACAATGGCAAGGCATTCCAACAGGGAAAGTCTTATTGAAGAACTTTGAAGACTTGTTTTATTTGCAGTATGAGATCAAACATTTATTTGTTATCAAGCCAACCTTTTCTAGGTATACTGAAGCTGATGAGAATTTTAGGAAACTAAAAAATATTCAAATTCCTAAAAATGAGGACTGGCAAGCACTTACTGATTTATTATGAAGAATGAAAGGCAAACAAATGAAAGAGGAAAAATCTATTTGCTGATTTCACTGTTAAAACAAATTTTACAGCAGTAAATCATTTTGACTGAAGGTTAAAGAGTATCAGTGAGAAAGAGTATCAACGAAGTCAAGTCGAATTCCAAAAAATATCTAACAGCCAGCAAGCAGGACACATAGACAACCAGCAACTTCTTGTCATCAAAATAGTCCTATTTCTTTTGGATAAAATAGGACAGCTTGCTAATTTGTTAAGCAGTTGTCCCTATTATTGTTGTAAAGATATTTTATTTTCCTAAGTTAATTCCTAGAAGTTTTCTAGGATTTTTTGTAAGACAGTATGTATAAATACTTCAACTTTAGAAGTATTTTGTGTGGAATAAAATTGATGGAGATTACTATAGATATTTTGTTGGACTTGAAGGCTTTGTGTTTCGATTTTGAGTAGCAGACTGGATCAATTATTTGGCATAATACTTCAGGATCCTTGTGATAAGCTATCTGGAGTGAAGTACTCTCTAAACTTGTCATTGTTATTTTTCTTTGTTACATGCATACATCTATGTTTTAATTCTAAATCTGAATGTATAACTAGGAGTATTACAATAGGAGATGTTAATAGCACCCTGTTTTTAACTAGTTATCGTTTCCTTGTTTTATTTTGATTTATGGTGTAGTGAACCCTTAATTTCTCCCTCTCTCGTTTGAACTCTATCTACTACTTCCCTTTTCCGGATCAAAGGATCATTATGTGCCCTTTATCCCGATCATACCACCTCAAAAAACAACTTTCCAAGATCTCCAAGGGTTATCTATCTTGCCCTGAAGACATTTGACCTTTTAGGCCTTGATCCTAATTCTGTTAGCTTGACTTAGACTCCATAGCCCAATGGAAAAGTAGATTTCCCTCTATCCATCCCTCCAAGTGATTTATTCCCACCAAACCAATCAAAACCAAAACCAATTTCACATTCATAATTAGCCTAATATCTACCAAATAAACAAAGATAAATCTTAAAGAGAGAGCCCTCTCTGAACACTAGGAAGGCTAGATCCTAGAGTTTGAAGTAGGTTTGTGGTTACCTCTAGTATTCTTTGACTAAAAACCAAAATCCCACAACTTAAGAATTTACTAGAGTGATAACATTACTGGAGACCATATTGGGGACTTAACTAATCCTCAGTCATAAAATTAGTCTTAAAGAAATCATTTTATTCATCATTTTACTTTACAATTGATTTATAGGTTGTGGGTATTGAAAAATTGTAATTCTGGCTTCTAGGAAAACCTACTATACCAGGTCTAACCCGGCTCCTAAGCCTGTTTTCATAATAGATAACCCAGACTGAATTGGAAAAAAGAAAAAACAAACAGAAAACTTAGAATCTGAAGTATCATTAATCAGAGTTAATTCATTACCAAGAGAATTAGTTAGTCTGCAAGATATTGATTTTGATATGAAATTTGAGTATTCCTTATTTAAAAGTAAATTTGAAAGTGATTTGAAAACTGTTGTTTTAGACCCTGCTTTTGTTTCATTTTTTAATACAAAACACAAAACTATTACAGCAATTTCTAAATCAAAGAAAGCTGAATATCAGACTAAATTTGAAGAAATTATTGTTACTATTCTTAAGGATATTGATGAAGCTATTGAATTAGCTCATTTTTTGACTTATGCAAACAAACCTCCAGTTTCTCAGTTACATACCACAATAATACCAGTTGTAGATTCATCTCTGTATGTTGTTACATCATATATAGATACCACTACCAACTCATCCACAGATTCATTTATTCCTAGACTGCCTTTACAGCCTAGAATAATTTTTCCACCATCCACTTCATCCACTATATCCACTAGTTTACCTTCTGATTTTGCAAATACATCATTCTCATTCCCTAGTAGTTCCATTTATATTGCAGTATCATTTCCGAGCACTTCCACTGCAGTTTTTAGTTCATCAGCTATTATTTCCAGCACAGCTCCAAGTACTTCTACTAGACCCCCTAGTCAAGCTAAGCTTCAAGCTATGGCTACTAGATATGCTCCCCTTGTCTTACCACAACAGCTTCATGACATGCCTCAATATTATCAAAATAAAATATCGTTGTTTGATGGCACTACACAATATACTGCTCAGACCCACATAACTAAAATGACAGACTTCTTTGAAATTTATGAAATTGATGACTCTGATGTTCAAATGAGACTGCTTGCTCAAACTTTAACTGGAGAAGTTAAGAAATGTTTTAAAGATCAAGCTGCTGGTAGTATAATTGATTTAGATGTATTTCATAGATTATTTTTAAATAAATGGGAAAGAAAAAGAACCCCCTCCAAATATTACCTGAATTTGATGCAATGAAAAAATCCCCAAATGAGTCAATTCAAGATTACTGCACTAGGTATAATAGTGTCTATAATTCCATCCCTACAAATCTTAAACCTACTCCTTATTCTATTCTGCTCAAATTCCCTGATGGATTTGATGCAGATATGGCTTATCAATTAAGGGAAAGAGATGCAAATACCTTAGAAAACATGCAAATAGATGTTGTTAATGTAGAGATAAACATTTTAGCTAAAAAATATAGACTCAAGAATGAAAGAAGAGTGACTATCAAAGAAGAAACTTCAAATTCAGATGCAAAAATAGACAGCTTAGCTAAAACCTTAGAGAGGATGATGGATAGACTAGATAATATAGAAAGAAGACCCCAGTGGGATAATCAACAACAAATCAGAAATCCCAATTTTAGAAAAAACATAAACCAAGGAAAATCTTAAAGAGAGAGCCCTCTCTGAACCCTAAGAAGGCTAGATCCTAGAGTTTGAAGTAGGTTTGTGGTTACCTCTAGTATTATTTGACTAAAACCAAAATCCCACAACTTAAGAATTTACTAGAGTGATAACACCCCTGTGCTTCAAACGTTGTCAATCATATCACCTACTATCCAACTCTGCCTATTCTCCTTCGATCTGTGTCAGGTCATTTACCCAAGTTTTTTTTCCACGTTCTGCCTATTTCTTCATAAAATGGTGCATAACCGCATAAGCCCGGACTTGAAATCCTTTAGATTTCATCTTGGAACCACATCGCGTTTGTGCCAACATCGCACTTCGCATTTCACCGTCTTTAACTTTTCCTTAGTATTTATCTTTTAAAACTTACGATGTGCTTTATGCAATTGGGTCCCACCTGGCATCGCACATCGCACTTCGGCAACCTTATCACTTACCTCCCACGGTGATCCTTTAAAACTTGTAATTCACGATTTGCGATAGGGCCCCATCGCATCGCACATTGCACTTCGGCAATTATAACACTTACCCTTCACCGTTAACTTTTAAAAATTTCGTTGTGCAGTATGCGGGCCAGGGCCATGTTGTCTACCACATCAGCTTGCCACATCGCACTTCACATTTCAATGACTTTAACCTTTTCCTTAGCACTTATCTTTTAAAACCTACGATGTGCACTATGCGATCGGATCCCACCTGGCATCGCACGTCGCACTTCGGCAACTTTATCACTTACATCCCGCGCATATCCTTTGAAAATTGCAATTTAATCTCCGTCTTCTATCTCTCCACTCCAGTTCCGCACTTTGAACTTGACCATCTGTTTTTCCCTTTGCGCCTCCTCCAAAAAATCTTAAGTGTTTAAGGGAAATGTGCCCTTTCTTTGCCTTTGGGAAATTAGTTTGTTTGCTCCACAGTGTAACCCTCCTGAGCTTATTTGGTGTTCTGCCTTGCTGGTCCCTCCTGAGCTTGCGAATGAGACCAACTTGACCCTGTTCGATGTGCAATGTTCTGAACGTGCCCATCGGTCTAGCTCTTGAACTGTTCTGCACGTGAATGAGCCCAACTCGACCCACCTTCACATATCATCACGTAATGTTAATGTACCAATATATAAATAAAAAAATTTCTATGACACACAAAATTTTACATTTTCTATCATATATTCTTTTTTGGTGTTTTGAAAATATTTCAAAGGTAAATGCAAATGAGCCACAACATCTAGCTCCACCTGGGGATAGTTCTTTTTTCCACGGAAGAGCTAAGAACCACAGATTAATTCCTTATCCATTAGGCATGGACTTAAATATTGCTCAGTGACATATGAACAATGAGAAATCCGTTATTTATAATGGTGGAATGCTGAATTTTAATGTTGGAAATAATGCTTCAGATACTGCCCGTTCACAAGCAGTTGTATTGTCTCTCCATCTAGATCTTCCAAAATGAATGTGTTATTTGACCTTGTGTTGGCTTGAGGGGTCCTGACCTAGGTTCGGAGGTTAAGGTTTGCCAAAAACCCCTATAATACTGGCCCTTTCGGAAGTGCTCTCACCCGAAGCAGTATGGGAGGGTGTTAGAACCAGGTTTTCGCACCCTGGGAGAGGGTAGGTAAGTCAGGCAGAGTTGCGTTCAACTTCACAAATGTCAGATCATATATTACAAAACCCAGATCTATCAGTCCCTTCGCATCTGCGTGCACACTATCATGTATACGTGCAACAAATAACTGATATAGGACAATAAAAAACATTATCACTGCTACTCTTGCATAAAGTCTAATAAACAAATTTAGATCAATTTTCAACGCAGCATAAGTACTTAGCACAGTTACTTGCAGAGCTCAATATAGAATCATGCACATCATAGTAAAACAAGCAACACAAGTTCTTTCACAGCTTAAATCAATGACATAGAACATGCATAATCAGATATCACGATTCAGAGATTTCAATAGCCTTCCGCATTCATTAATCCTTCAAATCCTTTTACAAGACCCAAAACCCAACCTGCGCACACAGCAGCAGGGTCCACACACAGCAGGACTGAGGATCTTCGCGCACACAATAAGTAGGAGTCCTAACCCAGTAACCCAATCCCAGATCTAACATTTCGCACTTAACATCAATCTCTATTTCTTCCTTCCCTTTTACAACTCAAAATGTCCTTCTATTTATAACGATCTAGCCTAATAATTCCTACCCTTTTCCCACTTACAATGTACTAGGGGCTTTGACCCGCCCCAAAACCCCTGCACTAGACTAAATATAATAAAAAATATACAAAAATGGACCAGATTCGCAGCTTGAAGGAGACCCTGTTCCAACAATCCCCCACCACAATCTTGTGACTCGTCCTCAGTCACTGTGCCTGCGCCTGTACGGTTACTCCAGTCATATATTCATTTGATCCAATACGGTTTGAGCCGACTACCATTGACATAACTTGGTAGCATAATGTCACGCAGGGTAGCTAGCCTAATAGCTCCGCCATCCGTGATCTCCTTAACTGTGTAGGGGCCGAGCCAATACTGTCAAAATTTTCCAGGATGCTTTGCAAAATGGCTATCATATAAGAGGACCTGTTCGCCCTCCGTGAAGGTCTTTTGGCAAATATTTTGATCATGCCAGGCTTTATTGTAGGCCTTATGGACTTGCTGATGAAAATTCGCAAGAAACCGATCTTCCTCCAAAGCCATAAGCTACGCCAATCGTTCCTCCATGATTTCAAGTTCTATCATATTTGTAAATGCTGCGATATGTAGACTAGGATCAATATATTCCATGGGCATGACTGTAATATTCCAAAATTTGCATGCAGCAAATTTGAATATTGAATTTTGTTGATTTCCCTTAGGAGGTGAATAAATGAGTAAGGAGACCCATGCACAATAAAAATTTGAATAAAATCCCTCATGGTGTGGAAAGGGATCAAGGTAGCAGCTGGATTTTACACTCCCATGTGTGAACAAGGGAAAATGCATGTGGCCAAGGTCAAGTTTGACAAGTCAAACACACAGATATGAGAGGAGGAAATCATCCATAGGGGCAGCACAGTGCAAGTGGAAGGAATATTCCTTGGTGGAGCAAACCCTAATGAGTGGGGCCCAAGGCAAGGAGGCTCACACATGTTTAAAAGGAGGGCAAGGTAGCCATAATAGGTTTATTCTTATGATTTGATTTTGGTCTTGAAGACTATTTTCTTTCTGCTACTGTTTAGTTGAGATTGTTGTGCTACTTAGCACAAGGATTTCTTGTTTAGGAATCCTTCTCCTTTCTTGAGAGGCCTCTTGAAGGAGTGTACTGATTTTCCTCACATCTAAGCTTGAGTCCAAGCCACCTCCTTCAGCTACATCATTATTTCTACTCAAGTATAACGTTGTGTTGCAGGGTGTTGCAGTGAGGGTTCACAACACCACTTCCGACACTTGTATTTCATAAGAGGAGGCTCTCTTTCTCTTGAGAGATCAGTGAGGAAGCATTCCAGAGCACATTGGCACATCTTGGCACTTGGAAAAATTATTCCCAGCATCCACAGTGCAGTCCTTTGCAGGAAATGCGCCCTTTTTGTAGTGTTGCAGTGAGGGTCAAACCCCTCAATCTTGAGCTAGTTTCTTAGGGAAAGGGCTATCCCTTCTCCCAGAAACTTTGTAAGAAGGAATATCCTTCATTCTTTGTATTTTTCAGCTGTAAATACTTAGAGCTTCAGTTAGACTACATTTTCCAGATCTAGATCTACAGATCTAACATTTTGCACTTGTACCTTCATGTAACCCCTGCCGAGTCATTTCAATAATGTGTAAAAAAGGATTTTTCTCTATTTTTCTCCATGATATGATGTAATACACTCCATTTATGTTATTTAATTTATATTTCATCATAAACCCTCAGAAAATCACGCTGTCTTTGCTTCAGTAAATTCTGCATAAGTTAATTCATGGGGTTTGGGCCTTTTTGAGCTACATCGGGACCGGGTGATCTGTTTAACTTAGTAAAACAGATTTTTTTCTGATTTTTTTCTGGATTTCAGTCCCATATAGCATAATTTAAAGGATTTAACCATTATTTTCCCCTTTTATTACGCTGTCTAGTGGGAATAGCGATTTTAAGGGCCAAAATGCTGCTTTTCCCCAACTTTTGGATCCCAGAATGAAGTGAAAGTTGCTATTGTGACATCAACTGATAATAATTTGTTTATTAATACATTCCATGAGTGAATATATTGCTGCTGCTCCAGAATTGTGTTTATATATTGCTGTAGTCCCATTATTGGGCATTTTTCCATCCATTCTAGGTGTGAGAGGCTTGTTTTCCTCACCTATTTTTCTTGGTTTCTGATTTTCTCTTGGATTTCGGTCTTAGATACTCATATATAAGGGATCCAAGGGCTAATATTTTTTGATGTAGCATACATTCCTGAAAAATTCATTTTTCAGGAATGCCTTGCTAGCAATCCCAATTTGGGGATACTACAGTGGTATCGGAGCATAGTCTTGGCTCAGCCTGTGAGTTCCAGCCATCAGAGGGAGAAATATCAGAATGAAGAAGAGGATGAGCTTTATCTCATCACTTTTCAGATCCAATAAGGACCTCCCCAAGGAGGTTAAGCAGATGAAGAGTTGCAGTGAAACTCCTAGAGGGTTTCGAGAAGAGGAAGAGTCGTGCACTTCCTATTCTCAAAGAGGAGAAGAAAAGAGACATAAAGGACACTTGGAATCTGAAATTCTAAGTGAATACCTTGCTAAGTTCCAAGCTAAACCTAGAGCCTTCAAGGAGACTCTAGCTTTACCTCAGTTCATTCAGCTGGAAAAAGAAAGGAGACTCTACAGCCATGGAATGATGAGGGGCAATAGATTCTTATTATCCACTTTTGATGGATCACTCACATGTGCAGCAAGGGCTTGGGTGATGAAACTAGAGGCTTTCTTCCTATTACATCTATTAGTAGAGAGAGAGGCTGTAGAAATTGCAGCGCTGCACCCTGAAGGTGAAGCAAACACTCGGTGGTTCATCCATTTCATCCATGCAAGAGTGTCTACTCTTGCTGAGTTTTCTCAAAGGTTGATCAGGATATTTGGGGAAAGAAGATCAAAAAAAGAGAGACCCTCACCACCACTTGAGGAAACATGTACCACCACTGTCACGACCTTGGAGGAACAGCCTTCATGTTCAACATTGGAGGAAGCCAACATAGTTGAGGGAGGAACTCTTGCTCCCACATTTCACCAAGGTATGCTTAAGTTTCCATTTGCTGTCATTTCAGCAAATATAAAGGAGGGATCTACACTTTTGTATACTACTGATTTAGAGCAACAAAGTTGCACTATGCTATATAAGAGCATTGATGAAGGAAGGAGGACCCATTCTTTATGGGAGCCTTCAAATGGCAGCTTCATTCATGAAGCAATGGAGGAAGAAAGGATTGATGATAGACATCTTGAAGTGATAAACACTTTCTCCTTTCTAGATGACACTTTCTCAATGAGCACTCCCCAGCTCAAAGAGAAACTTCTACCTGCAGCAGACCCAAGGCCTCTTGGGTTTTGGAATGCCATGCATGAGGGGGAGATCTCATGGAGAAATTTCATTGGAGGTGCACTTCAACACATCATGAAGTGAAAAGTTCTTCAACAGTCTGAGGAGGCTCTTTCCTTCTCACACTTGGATCTTCATGGATTCAAGGAGGAACAGATAGATGATGGAGAACATCTTTGGATGGATAACATATCTCATGTTTGTGTTGGACACTTCTTGAGCCATACACATCATGATGGGAGGTTTTTTCCTACCACCTATTTGGGTCCTTATGGGATCAAATTGATCCTTGAGAAGATTGCATTTCAAAGTCCCATGAAATGCAAGAGAAGTAATTTGCTTTGGGAGAATGATAGTCTTCCTTGGGAGATTGCTAAGGAAGAACATGATGGAAGGCACCCACATGTGGATGGATGGGTGTGGATGATAAGCAATAAGCTGGAAAACTACTTGCAAATCCATGATACCGGGCAGCAGGAGGCTTGGCTGCGTTGGTTGCTCTTGAAAGAGTTTGGTCATCATCCTCTTTCTAAGGGTATGGGGCAGGATACTTGCATCATGGAGAAGAAAATATTGTGGGAGCATTGTTTTTATATGACATTCTTCACCATGTTTTCACTACATGATTGGTATGATGGAGGTATGAGGAGGAAGCAAAAACTTTTTTTGCTTGAGTTATTCTTGAGAGAGCACGGGCAGAATTGCTCTCACACTTTGCATGATGTTGCAGGAGTAGGAGGTGGCACTATCATGGTGCAAAGGGGCTACTCCTTGGCCTTAGATGTTCAAGAGGTGCTTCCACCTTGGGAGGAACTTCTCATGTGTAGTAGCATTATGGGAGATGCCTTTGACATGGTGCATGTCAAAGAAGGATGTTATGAGTTGGCAAGAGCCTATTTGCATGGGCCAACAACGTTGTCACCTTTGGGGTTAGACTTGTTGATGGAGTGTCCCTAGGATCACTTCACATTTGATGCACTTGGTGAACAAGGAGGGAGTGAGAAATTTGTTTTTGCACTTATTGATTGTCTAATACAATATTTTCATGCTCTCCCCATTTCTATGTAGTGCATTGCTCCACAAGAGGGCAAGCTTTTCATTTGGCTTCATGGTCAATTTTGGGCCAATCTATATGATGGAGACGGTCGTCTCTTGTATGACCTTGGGCAAGTATGTTGTGCTTACATGTATGATCAGCTATTGTACCTAACTTGTTACTATTCATTAGTAGACTTGATGACATACATAACCATCCATATGTTAAAAGACTACTTTCCATACTATTTTCTGAAGCAATAGTTTGGGAAACTGCATTGTAACTACATGGGAAATTATTGGTACTTCCTTGCACCACATGAAACCTTTAGTATTTCCCTCATATTGATGTTGATCATGACTTCTTTTGCTGATATTGTTCTTATCTCTATTGAGAGCATGATGGGGAGAGGAAGACAGTGTGGGGTAGGCTATCTTGTCTACCATATACAGATTTTCAACCCACGTACTTTGCAGGAGCTCAAGGTGGAGGAACATTCTCTGGAGTTGCCATGGTGGGAGGTGACTCATTTTGCATGGATGATTGCTTGGGGATGGAGGCTCCACTTGGGAAAAGGTGTTTTCCCAACACATTTTAGTCTCCATGCCTTGGAGGCAACTCTTCAGTTCTATCCTTGCAGTTGCTTGAGGACAAGAAACATTTGGGAGGGGAGGACTATAATATTCCAAAATTTACATGCAGCAAATTTGAATATTGAATTTTGCTGATTTCCCTTAGGAGATGAATAAATGGGTAAGGAGACCCATGCACAATAAAAATCTGAATAAAATTCCTCATGGTGTGGAAAAATATCAAGGTAGTAGCTGGATTTTACACTCCCATGTGTGAACAGGGGCAAATGCATGTGGACAAGGTCAAGTTTGACCAAGTCAAATGCACAGATATGAGAGGAGGAAATCATCCATAGAGGCGGCGCAATGCAAGTGGGAGGAATATTCCTTGGTGGAGAAAACCCTACTGAGTGGGGCCCAAGGCAAGGAGGCTCACACATGTTTAAAAGGAGGGCAAGGCGGCCATAATAGGTTTATGCTTATGATTTTATTTTGGTCTTGAAGACTATTTTATTTATGCAATTGTTTAGTTGATATTGTTGTGCTGCTTAGCACAAGGATTTCCTGTTTAGGAATCCTTCTCCTTTCTTGAGAGGCCTCTTGAATGAGTGTACTAATTTTCCTCACATCCAGGCTTGAGGCCAAGCCACCTCCTTCAGCTACAGCATTATTTCTACTCAAGTATAAAGTTGTGTTGCAGGGTGTTGCAGTGAGGGTTCACAACACCACTTTCGGCACTTGTATTTCAAAGGAGGAGGCTCTCTTTGTCTTGAGAGATCAGAGAGGAAGCATTCTGGAGCACATTGGCACATCTTGGCACTTGGCCAAAGTATTCCCAGCATCCACAGCACAGTCCTTTGCAGGAAATGCGTCCTTTTTGCAGTGTTGCAGTGTGAGGGTCAAACCCCTCAATCTTGAGCTGGTTTCTCAGGGAAAAGGCCATCCCTTCTCCTAGAGACTTTTTAAGAAGGATTATCCTTCATTCTCTGTATTTTTCAGCTGTATATACTCATAGCTTCAATTATACTTTGTTTTCTAGATCTAGATCTGCAGATCTGACATTTTGCATTTGTACCTTCATGTAACCCTTCTCGGGTCATTCCAATAATGTGTAAAAGAGGATTTTTCTCTATTTTTCTCCATGATATGATGTAATACACTCCATGTATGTTATTTATTTTATATTTCATCATAAACCCTCACAAAATCACGCTGTCTTTTCTTCAGTAAATTCTTCATAAGTTAAGTCGTGGGGTTTGGGCCTTTTTGAGCTACACCGTGACCGGGAGATCTGTTTAACTTAGTAAAACATATTTGTTTCCAATTATTTTCTGGATTGGAGTCCCATATAGCATAATTTAAAGGATACAACCATTATTTTTCCCTGTTATTATGTTTTTTATTGGGAATAACGATTTTAAGGGCCAAAATGCTTCTTTTCCCCAACTTTTGGATCCAAGAATGAAGTGCAAGTTGCTGCTATGACATAAACTGATGATAATGTGTTTCTTGACACATTTCATGAGTGAATAGAGTGCTTCCACTCCAGCCTTGTGTTTATATATTGCTGCAATCCCATTATTGGGCATTTCTCCATCCATTCTAGGTGTGATAGGCTTGTTTTCCTCACCTAGTTTGCTTGGTTTCTGATTTCCTCTAGGATTTCGGTCTTAGATACTCAGATATAAGGGATCCAAGGGCTAATATTTTTTTATGTAGCATATATTCCTAAAAAATGCGTTTTTCAGGCATGCCTTGCTAGCAATCCCAATTTGGGGATACTACAATGACGGCTTCTTTACCATAAACCATCCTGAATGGAGTTTTCCCTGTTATCTTCTTGTAGGTAATTCGATAGGCCCAGAGGACCTATGGAATTTTCACATCCCAATAGCTTCGATCAGCATTGCATACCTTTTCCAACACATGCTCCAAGATTTTATTAAAAGCTTCAACCACGTCGTTGGCCTGTGGGTGATATGGTGTGCTCTTTGTGTGGTGGAACCGGAACTCCTCGGTCAAAGCCTGGAATTTTTCATTAATAAAATGCGTACCTCTGTCACTCATGAGGATCTTTGAAGATGAAATGTGCGGTGGTATCTGCACTACAATCTTTTACGGCTTGTGCTTCAGCCCACCTGGTTACATAATCGGTGACGGTAATAATGTAGCGCACACCCGTATTTTTCCCGAGTGGGTTGATCGGCCCAATGAAATCGATGGCCCACTTATCAAATGCTTGTAGAGCCATTTGTGGCCGAAGGGGCATTTCATCTTTGCGGGATGGCCTCCCTGTTTGTTCACACATATCGCATGCTTTACAATAATCATGTGCGTCACTATGCAGGGTTGGCCACCATAGCCCAGCTCTCAAGATATTTTGCATCGTTGCCTTTCCTGCGTAGTGACCTCCTGCTACTCCATCATGAGCTGCTACCAGGATAGCGGGCCATTCGTGCTCCAAAAAATATCGCCGCAATACTTCATCTGCTCCCATCTTATACAAGTGATTTTCGATGATAGTAAAATCCACTGCCTAGGTCACCAGCTCTTTCTTCTGTTGTATAGAGTATTCTGGGGGTGTCGTTCCTGTAGTTAAGAACTGAATGATATCTGCAAAGTGGGCATCTACTACCTTAATGGCAAATAGCTGTGCATCAGGCAACCCAGCTTCTAAGTCGGTTGGTTCTTCACCCCTCCCTATTTGGGATAGGTGATCTGGCCCCGAGTTCAACTTCCTCGGCTTGACAATGATTTCAAAGTCATATTCCTGAAATAGCAGTAGCCATTAGCATATTTTTCCCCCCAACACAGGTTTATTTACCAGGTACTTCAAAGTTGAATGATCTGTGAACATTTTGAAGTGTCCTCCTAGCAGGTAATGCCAATATTTCTACAAAGCGTAGACCATGGCCAAACCCTCCCACTCTGTGGTGGAGTAGTTGTGTTCCACACTAGAAATTTTCCTGCTTGCGAAGGCAACCGGATGGTCAATATCTCCTACTCCCGGCTGTGAAAGGACAGCCCCGAGGGCGATGCCCGATGCATCGACATGAACATGGAATACCTTCTCCCAATTAGGAAAGATGAGAATAGGTGCCGAGACCATCTTTTCCTTGGGTAATTCGAAGCTCTTTTGGCATTCTTCATTCCAAAATAATGACACATCCTTCTTGAGAAATTGTTTCATGGGGGCAGTAATTAGTGCATAGCCTTGAATGAATTTCCTGTAGTAGCCTGTGTGGCCAAGGATCGAGTGCAGTTATTTCTCCGTGGTTGGTACCGGCAGGTTTACGATAACTACTATTTTGGTAGGGTCTACCATCAGTCCATGTCGACAAAATATGTTGCCGAGCAAGATTCTGAAAGGTACGCAGAAGATACACTTCTTGATATTTAGGGAGATCTGGTGTTTTCGGCAGGCATCCAACATCATGCACAGGTTCGACACGTGTGCCTTTACCAGGCCAAAGACAAACCAGTCATCAAAATATACCTCGAGGAAATTATGGATGAACTCCTTGAATAATGCGACCACCACCTTGGAGAAGATAGCAGGTGCATTTTTGAGCCCAAACGACATGATAGTATACTGAAAAGATCCCCATTCAGTGGTGAACGTGGTTTTGTTGCAGTCCTTCGGTACAATTCTGATCTGGTGGTATCCTGAGAACCCGTCCATGAACGAGTATGATTCCTGTCCTCCTATGCTGTCTAAAATTTCATCTGAGAATGGTGTCGGAAATGGATCATGAACGCAAACATCATTTAGTTTTCGCAGGTCCACACAGATTTGAATCTCCCTCTTAGTCTTCTTATCCTGAACCACCATTGGACTCACCTAGTCTGACTATTCAACAGGCTCGATGATACCCGCAGCCAACATTTTATCAAGTTCCTCTCTAACCTTCTGCTTATTCTTGGGGTTTAGCCTATAGGGTCATTGTTTTATGGGTCGTGCATCGGTTTTGAGAGTGATATGTATGATTCCTAAGTCCCCCGTGACCCCCTTCAACTCTGAGAACTTTGTTGGGAATAAGTCTTGGTATTCCGTAAGTAACTCAGCCACTTTGCCTACTGTCTCCTCATCCCAATAGTCTCCAATCTTGGCCATCTTAGGGTGCTCTTTAGTTCCAATTTTTACCTCACGCAACTTGAGCAGCTTAGTGACGTCGATTTCATGTAGCGGAGGTCCTTCAACGGCACGCTCCCCTTCTGACTCCGGGATAGCAACAGACCATGGGTCAATTTCACCATCCTCCCTTGCCAAGCTACGACAGTGGATAATATCTTACATCTGTGCTTCCCAGGTTGGTGCCCTGGGTGTTGTAGAGGAGCCAGAATTACCATACACAAGTGTATCTATGTCCTGCAGAGCTTCGTCAAGTGCCTCAAAGCCCCTTATCAGTCTGAATGTCTTTACGAAGTCACTTTTCAAAGCTTCCCAATGGCGGGTGCGTTGATGGAGCTCTGCATCCAGGTACCATGAAGTATGGATTAGACCCAACGTGTGAACGAACAAATGAACACACTCTTCCATAGTTCGGTTGCCCCATGCCTTTATCCATGCATCCACGTGCTCTCGCGGATTACCTGGACCAAGGAACATCTTGACCCGTACTTTCGCCGATGTCTCAAAGTACAGGAGCATCATATCCCAACAATATTCCCATTCCTGGAATGCTTCTTTATGCGTATCCCACCATTGTGCAGGGGTAGCATGCATAGCTAGGTTAAGGGCCCATAATATTCATTCTCTGGGAACTTCTACTTCAAATGTCCGCAAAAAGTCCCTAATGTTATCAGAACCATCAAAATAGGGCAGATATATTACCTCTAACGAAATGCAATGGAAATTCTTGGTGATCCAAAGGCATCGCAGCTCATAGGCCTTATGTAACCGATTGTGCTAGTGCTCCATCTCATCATCAGAGTCGGAGAAGCATTCAATGTCCTTTTCCCAGCAAAGCACTCCATCCGCTGTGGGGTTGATCGAATCCTCCTCCTACGCAGTTAGCTTATAAATGCGATCCACCTCCTCCTCGTCATGCACTGGCTCTGTGTATCGTTCACCTTCCACAGGATCTAACGGTACTATCACCCTTGTACTGTTATTTTCGAATACCATGCTCCGCTTCTTTAAGTTAATGCTACCTCCCATGTCTATGGCCCAGTCTAACCCTAGAAGCGCAGGGTAACGGTCCGCATCTTTCACAATCTAAATGACTTCAAAATCAGCGCGGACCTTGACCCTTGCGATATCTACCATAATTTTCGACAACCTTCCCAAGGGTATGATCTTTTGTTGATTAGCCATGCACAGCTGGATAGTGGACCATTCCAACTTGGGTTCACCCATTCGTTGCCAAGTTTTTTTAGGTAATACATTCGCATCCAACCCTAGGTCTAAAATAACCTGATCCATTTCGTAGTCACCAATATATGCTGTCAACCGCATCTCCCTACCGGTGTGTTTCTTATATCTGTATAGTTTGTGCACATCCCTAATTTTTGGGGGTAGGTTAGGTCATGTTGCACAGCTATTTAGTAATGCCTGAAGATTCTCTATAGATTTTGGGTTGCGCAGCAACTTCATACATGCCTGCAAGAAGGGTCTTACCTCCTCATCTGCCTTAAGGTTCACCAATGGCTGAGAAGTAGGTGCCTCTGCCTCAGCAACATCCTTGCGAGCTGCGATAAATGTTTCCTTTACTCTACTTAGGTCCAAACCCTCTTGTTTGCCAAGCGCTTTATGTATCAGAGATTCAGTCACAGCCCTTTCTTCAGGTCCTTCGTTAGCCATTCCACTGTGTGTTACTACATTTACACTAGGATCTTTTTCTCGCAGCTCAACCTTAACCCTCTGTACTTTCTGCATAGGTGTTGGCTGCTTCTACTGCATCCTTGCTATCAAGATTGGATAGTATTCAATCGCATGGTCCAACCATCTGCAGTACTGGTAGGAATTTTTTGTAGGGTTCGTACAATCCCTTGCAAAGTGCCCTACTTCTCCACAGTTATAACAGATCAGTTGCCCTCGGCCCCGACCTGTGCTTCCACCTCGACCTCCTCCCCTGCCTCTAGCTGGGGAGCCAACTATGCCTGCAGGAGATCTTGGTGATGTAGGGTCTATTTGTACCCTATATAAGTTTCCTCGATCTATCATCAGATCATAAGTATGACAGTTTTTCTCATCGTGTCCTACTGACTGACAAAACCTACACCATTGTTGCTTCGGTTCTAGGACATACACACCTAGGTGGGGGAAATGGCTCGTATCATGCAAGTCGGCTATGTGGCAATCATTGCACCACAACGCAGGTCTGCTTGAGCCTGGACGCAACAGACTAGGTGCTCCGCTTGATCCTAGACGCAGCGAACTAGGCCCTCCTGCCTGCATATAATTTGTTAATAGAGGGCAGTTATCCTTGGTGTGACCATTCTTCCTGCATCTTATGCACCATTTTTCGGGGCTGGCTTCGGCTTCTCATTCCTTTCGCAGGTTTTGGATCTCTACGTGCATTGCCTCCAATTTTCCTTGGATCTGTTAGATGCCCAGCTGAGTATCATCCCTGGGCATAGCTTCTAACTTCATTGCGACTTCCAAGGCTTTTTCTTGCGATTCGAAAGTTTGGTGACCCATAGGTATGTGTAGGTGAGGCGCCAACATGGCGATGAACCATTATGTGTGATGTCTATCATCATATTAAAATCCTCCTTCTCTGATCACCTTCTTTATTCGTTGATCGACCTCCCATACAGACTCAGCAGGCCCTTGCTTGAAATCCTTTAAATCCACCACTATTTGAGGGTAGGCCTTCAGCTTCTTGAACTGTTGTTTCAACGCGTCCTTAATCTCATCAATGGTCACATTCGCATGCTGGCCAACGTATCCCATGTACTAGTCCAAGGCTCTTCCTTCAAAGGCAAGGGACAGTTGTGCCCTTTTCACTGCATCACTAGCTACGTTCTACGCAGTCCATACCGATCCTGTGACAAACCATAATTGCACCATATCTTCATCTCCTACACCCTTAAAGGTAGGTAACTTCGTATGCACAACCATTTCATCTTCCGATGGTGGCGGCAGAGGTGTAGGTGAATTCTTACCCCTATGCTAATTTGAGAGTGGTGTGGTAGGAGGGCTCTACATAGTTGCTTCCCTCACTGAACTATAGATAGATCTATCTCCTTCTTGGTTGGTCCGATAGTATTTTCCGCTTTGTGTCACGCTCCCATCCAGATCAGAGGTCATTCATTCGGTGTGGCTACACAAAATACTCTTTTTGCACAGTAATATTTTAATCAGCAGTGGTAAGGTCCTTAGAAACTTACCTCGGAAATCCTAGAAGAATCTTCGCTTTGCTTCAGAGTAAGAGATGAACCGATTGATGGCAAATTATGTTATAAATCCTCCCATTACACTTTCCACCCAGTGATCTACCATGCGAGTGATGGTGTTATCATTTTTTTCAAGCTGTTGGATCAATTTAGGGGTCCACTGCGTAACTCGTTTGTCCTTCCAACACTTCTGAAATTCGACCAACCTTGCAAGCCACTCCTGGAGCTCGATCGCAATAGTTACAAAGAAGATTTTGTAGATCTCTGTGAAGATATACTTATTCTTCCACTCTTTGATGGTGAACTTCGTACTGCGGTTTTATTTTACTGCAAATTCTTGAACCTGTTGTTCGAACCATTCATCAATTTCTTTTCTTTCATATTTCCAATACGGCCTTGGCATTACTCGATCCCTTTCTCAAAACGCTCCCGGTCTCGGCAATGGAACCATTTGCTGGCTCGAGGGGTCCTGACCCAGGTTCGGCGGTTAAGGTTTGCCAACAACCCCTATACTACTGGCCCTTTCGGCAGTGACCTGCTTGCGCAGGCCAAATTCTCACCTGAAGCAGTATGGGAGGGTGCTAGAACCAGGTTTCCGCACCCTAGGAGAGGGCAGGTAAGTCAGGCAAAGTTGTGTTCGACTTCACAAATGTCAGATCATATATTACATAAACCATATCTATCAGTCCCTTCACATCCACGTGCACACTATCATGTATACTCTCAACGAATAACAGATATAGGACAATAAATAAATTATCACTGCTACTCTTGCATAAAGTCTAATAAACAGATTTAGATCAATTTTCAACACAGCATAAGTACTTAGCACAGTTACTTGTGGAGCTCAATGTAGAATCATGCACATCATAGTAAAGCAAGCAACACAAGTACTTTCGCAGCTTAAATCAATGACATAGAGCATGCATAATCAGATATCACAGATCCAATAGATTCAAAGATTTCAACAGCCTTCTGCATTCATTAATCCTTCAGATCCTTTTACAATACCCAAAACCCAACCTACGCACACAGTAGTAGGGTCCGCACACAGCAGGAGTGAGGATCTCCGCGCACACAAACAGTAGGAGTCCTAACCCAGTAACCCAATCCCAGATCTAACAGTTCGCACTTAGCATCAATCTCTATTTCTTCCTTCCCTTTTACAACTCAAAATGTACTTCTATTTATAACGATCTAGCCTAATCATTCCTGTGGTCTACAAACTGTGGTTTGCGGACTCTAGGACTACCCTTTGCCTACTTACAATGTAGTAGGGGCTTTGACCTGCCCCAAAACCCCTACACTAGACTAAATATAATAAAAAATATACAAAAATGGACCAGATTCGCAGATAAGGAGACCCTATTCCAACACCTTGCCTCAGAGATCTTGTATGGACCATACCAGAGGGGGTCAAATTTACCATGCTTCCCCTTTTCTTCTCGTCTAGTGTCCCATCTTGGTACCAAATATCCTGCTTGAAAGAGAACTTGTTTTTCTTTTCTATCAAATATAGACTTCATCTTTTCCTAATAAGTTATCAATTTATCCCTGACTTTGTTTCTGTTTTCACTTGATTCAATTATTTTATCCAATCTTATTACCAGAGCATTGAGTTCTTCTTGAGCTTCTTGAAGGACAAAAATCACTAGTTTGGCCAGTTGAGTAGGAAATAGTGCTTGAGTTCCATAAACCAGTTCATAGGGAGACTTCCTAGTAGATCTCTTGGTAGTGACTCGAACTGCCCAGAAGGAAAACTTCAACTTCATATCCTAATCCTTCTGATTCTCGGTTATTTTTTTCTTCAATATTATGACCAATGTCTTATTTGAAGACTCTACCAATCCATTCCCTTAGGGATGATACGCTGTGGAATGTGATAAAATCAAATTATATGTTTGACAGAAATTATTGAAATGAGCAGAGTTGAATACCTGAGCACTATCTGTCACAATTTTGACTGGACATCCGAAATTGCTGAAATTTTTTTCCTTCAGAAACTTCATCACCACTTGGTCATTCGTCTTCTTAATGGGTATTTCTTCAACCCATTTTGTAAAATAATTAGTGGCAGTCAAAATCCACTTGAATTGTCTGCTTGATGGCGGATTGATCTCTCCAATAAGATCCAATCCTCATTTCCTGAAAGGTTCTTCAATAAATACTGGGATGAGAGGTAATGGATCAAGTTTTTTTTCTTTTCAACAAACAGCTGACACTTCTGACAACTTCTGACCAGTCAATAAACATATGCAGACAAGGTTGGCCAATAGAAGAATGACTTAAATTTTTTTTGAGAAGTAACCTTATAGCTATAATTTCCTCCACATAGACTTTCATGATATTTTTTGGTGACTTGAGTAGATTCTCCTTCGGTCAAACATAATAGAAAAATACCAACAGGATCTTTCCAGTATAGCTTCGCTTCTACGATAACATATGGTTGAAACTTGAGCTTGAGAGCTCTGTATTTTATTATATTCAGTAAATTTGGACTGGAAAATAAACACAGGTAATGCACAATATCTTTATACCAATCAGAGCACAAAAATTTGTATTGAATACCTGTTTTGAACTTGCTTTGACCCTCTTCATTTACAGCTCCATCCACTAGTGCCAACAGGTTAATTCCCAAGGCTTGAAAACTTGTCTTTGTCAAAAACTTCGCTAACCCCTGTCCCTTGACTAGTTTGGTGGTCCAAATCATACTCTTGGATTTTTGCTATCCACTTCCCCCTTTTTTCTTCAACATCACTTTGTTCCAGCACGTCCTTCACAACAGAATTAGGAACATAAGCAGTTATTTGGGATTGCAACACATAATTCCTTCAAGCTTTCAGTGCTTTCACGAAAGCATATACTTGTTTCTCCATAATATTGTATTTGATCTCAACATCTCTGAGAACTTTGCTAAAAAATGCACCTAGCTGCTCCTTATTGTCTTCATTTTTCTGCAACAACACAGCAGCAACAATAGTGGGGGATGCAAATGATAATACCTGAAAGGCTTTTTGATAGTCTGGGTTAATCAAAACTAGGGAATCCTGCATTGCTTACCTTATTCTAGCAAATGCATATCTTTCTTCCTTATCCCATTTCACTTCTACATTTTTCTTCAACATATCTATTATACTTCTCACGATCTCAGCATAATTGGGCACAAACCTCCTCAGAAACTTTACTTTTCCCAGGAATCTCTGGATATCCTTCTTGCTTTTGGGTAAAGGAATAGTTTGAATGGCTTCCACCCTTGCTGGGTCAATCTTTAATCCTTGTTTAGAAACTATGTGGCCCAATAATTTACCTTCTTCTAAGGCAAATAAAGATTTCTTGGGATTTAATGACAGACCAAACTTTTTGCACTTTTGAAAAGTTTTTTGCAAATTCACCAAGTGTTCATCATTTGACCCTGAGAAAATAGTTACATCATCCAAATATATAACTACAAACCTGTCGCCAATGAAGGCTATGTCCATGGCCCTTTGAAATGTTGCACCTATGTTCATAAGGCCAAATGGAATCCTTGCATAAATGAAGGTGCCCCAGGGCGTAGTGAAAGCAGTCTTATTCTGATCTTCTTTTTCTACTGCCACCTGATTATACCTAGAAACTTCGTCAACCATAGACAACCTATGAGCTCTTGTCACCTTCTGTAAGACATAATCCATTTTTGACAAAGGATAATTATCTTTTACAGATGCTCGGTTCAAGTTCCTGAAGTCTACACACAGTCTTATTTCTCCATTCTTCTTTCTTACAGGGACCAGATTAGAAACCTAGTCTGAATATCTTAGAGGGACTATAATTTTCACCTGCAACAGTTTCTTCACTTATTTTTCGATTAGAGCTAACAACAATGTATTGATATGTCTAAGATTCTATCTGTGTGGTTTGATTCCTTCCTCAAATGGAATATTATGCTGAATAATGCTTCTGTCATATGTTTTTGGGTCTTCATACGACCAGGAAAACACATCCATATATTTCTTGAAAAGATCGATGTATCTTTCTTTGTAGTTTTTGGGAACACCTTTGAACAATTTCACTGTTTTGGGTTCCTGCTGAGTTCCCAAATTACAATCTTCCATCTCTTCTTCTCGATGTGTTTTCTTTGAATCAACAGCAACATCATTAGCATCAAATAATATTTCAAGGGGAACCAACCCTTTGGGGAGAACATTATCTTTCAATTGGATAATCTTATGTTCAGCTATTGACTGCTTGAGGTTTCTTATTTCTACTCTGTTTGTTATTCCTCTTGGTCTATCTCAGCATCTTCAAAGTTTCCAATCATGTTCAGGAACTGACTTATCTATTCATCATCATCAAACACCTGCCAATGTTTCACATTATTAGGGATAGAAGGTCTATGCCTAATTTCAATCTCATACCTTAACCTTGGATTTATTGGAGGTTTGAAGTTGATGGCTGCAACTTCTAAATAATTGGCCAATCTATTCTCCTCCCTCAGAATATACTGAATATTGAATGCTTCAAAATATTTTTCTACCATATCCCACACTTCATTCCTATATGATCTCAATCTCAGATGCTTGGTTTGACAATGATTTTTAATCTGCCTTATTATCAATTCAAAGTCACCAAAAATTGAAATACATTGAACTCCCGTCTGTTTAGCAACTTGAATGCTTGAGATTAAGGCCTCATACTCAGCCACATTGTTTGTTGAATAAAATTATAATTTAAAAGAGAAAGGCACGAGGTTACCTTCTGGTGATACCAGCAAGAATCCAGCACTTGTGCCCTCCTTGGAGTAGGCACCATCAAAGTAGCACTTCCAAATCTTCCTTGAGTGCAGCTCATTATTTACAAATACTGAAGAGAGATGCTTCCCTATGTCTTCAGAAAATTCTGCATCTTCATGCAGCATGAAACAAGAAAGGTCTTCTGTTTCTTGACTATAAATGGGGGAATTTCCTGCATCTTTATTGGAGGTAATCTTCACAAACCCTTTTTCCTTGTATAACCTCCTTTATTTCCCATTAAAAACTAAGTGAAATATAATTTTAGTCCACCTCCCAACTTTTCTCCCCAAGATCTTGACAGGAGCATTCCAAACCTGACTGGGATGTCAACAACCACTACATCCATGACTATACTCTTTGCTTGGATTTGTGCCAAAGAAATTGCTACATCTTTAATTAACCCGACACATTTCACCCTTTTGGAATCAAATGAATATATATCTCTATAAGGTTTTGTAATCTTCGAGTTAATTTCCTTCATAATATACAATGGCATGAAATTATGGGATGCTCCTGAGTCCAACATGCAATTATGTAGAGTATAATCATGAAGAAATAGATAAATATAGAAGGGTGGAACAAAGGGATCTATTTCTTCTACATGAGGACCAAAGGTGACCAATGGATTTTATTCTTGTAATTTCACTGTGTCACTTATGTCTTCCACCTGTGTGAGATTCATAAATCCTAAAATTTCTTTCTTGTAAGCTAGTATTTTGGCTAATTCTAGAAGAGGCACCTGAATTTTGACCTTCTCCAACTCTTTTGTCAAATTAAAAGCATGAGTTTGCTTAACGTTCTTTTTAGGTTCTTCTTCACTCTTTATATAATTTTTTTCTTATTCGAGTATAGGTACAACTCTCTCCAAGATATTAGGGTCAACTGATTTGTTCTGGGAAGATTCACCATGCTGCACATTTGTTCTATTAAGTGAATTTACAGGTTGTTTCTTATTACTAACCTATTTCGTAGGGTCCTTTTGTAGTGGAGTCACCATTGGAGTAGGAATGGAACCTTGTTGTTCACCTTCATTATCCTGCACTCTAGATCTCTTTCTAGACCTCAAATCATACTTTTTATGTAACTCAGCTTGCATGAAATATGTGAATTTCCTACAATATTCATACATTTCATCTTGATCAAAAGAGACTTTAGCTTCAGCATATTCTCCCTTGCAATCTTCATCTTCATCCTCTTATATTGCATACATAGAAAATACCTGATCCTCGGCCTCCCTTCGGTCATATTCTGCTGGCTCTCTGGGTGCTTCTTATATATACAATGGAGCTTGAACCTGGTCTTGATCTCTTCTTTCCCTCTATAAGATTTGCAGGGGATGTCTTCTGAATTGAGGGTTAAACCCCCCTTGATTTTGTTGTATTTTTCTTTGGGATTTTTTATTTTCCAATTCCATCTTAGCTAGCTTACTTGTCAGATTTTTTATGTAATATCCCCTTTTCAGGAACAGCTACAGATTGGGAATAACCTGAGTTATTACCAATGTGGAGCTATATCCATATACCTCATACAGATGTAAAATCACTGAATCTTCAATAAAATATGCAGTAGCAACCTTATACAGCGTTTTATATACCAAAGGGTGGGGAAAAGTGATGATTTTGGCCCTAAAATGAGTGTATACAGAAATATGCGTAAAATTAACGGAAATGGTGGGAGGTTGTTTTATATTAGGTCATGAGGGACCTATGCTCCAAATTTCAGGTCAAACAAATAATTCTAGATAGGTTAAACAGTTCCTCCTTCCCAAACTAGGCTTAAAAACCCTAATTTCCCATGGCTTAAATGATGTTGAAAGTGCTGAAGCTTCTACAGCATGATTTTATGAAGGGTTTAACTGAAATAATGATGGAACATCAGTATGACAAGTTTATAATATGATTGAATGGCTTTATATTATGAAACACATATTTATACATGAAGAAAGGCCTCAAAACCCAGCAAAATGCTACAAAAAAATGCCCAATAAACCAAACAACGTAATATTCAGGTAGCTGAAGTAGTGTTTCATTATATTTTAGATCTACAATAGATCTAAATATAAAATCACATATCAGAATGGGATCTTTAAGAAAAAGAGCTTTTTAATACATTCCCCTTGGGGATCTCAGCAGAAGATGAATAACAATGAATAGATCTAAGATCTACACCATAGATCTGTAGTAATCTTCAGAAATTTCTGAATAATATGATGCACAATAGATAAGATCTTAAATAGGACATGGATTGGTTGGCCAATCCACGGATCACCTCGGTGAAGGAAAGGAGCCCTTTCACCGGAGATCTCTCCTCCAAACTGATGTAGAACTCACACTGCAACTCTTCCTGCAAAAAGGAAGCAGTTTCCTCAAGGGACTGCACTAAAGAAGTGGAGCACACTTTTTCCTGATGCCAAGATAAGAATATGAAGCCCCAAAATAGCTATTGCACTCTTGCTAGTGATTTAGATGACTTCACCACTGAAAAGATGCAATAGAACTCTTCAGATCTGAATAGATCTGATTCCACTTACTACAACTCACAAGAAAAATCAACCGTCAACATAAGCAGCATTTTAATGTAAGGTGAAGCTTGGCCAAAATTCCAGATAGTGGATCAATGCAACACAATCTCCTCCAAGAGACCCTCAAGGAAGAAGAGGAATTCCTAAACAAGAAATTCCTCTCTCTCTAGCTAAACAGCCAAGAGAGTTTGAGTTGCTCAAGCAATCTCAAAATCAAAATATCATCAACAACCTCTCCTTGTGTCTTTCCCTTCCTTATATAAGATTAGGGTTTGCAAAACCCTAAACCACCGTCATCCATTCGTCCCATTTCACATGCAGGACCTCCTCATAGGACTGTGCTGATCATCTAGGAGGTTCATTGTATCTGGACCGCTTTATGATTTGGTCCTATTGACCCGGTCAAATAGCTTGAACCTGTTTCACATACAAGCGGATTTTATTAAGCAAGCCCTGATTTGACTCTGTTCACATTGGGCATTGATTTATTCTCATGTTTAGGAGTTTTTATTTGTTCTCCTTTACATTTTGTTCATAAAACATAAAAATAAAATGACATTGAATATTCCTACTAGCTTGGGCTAGTTAGGAATATTACAGTCCTCCCCCTTCAAAATGTTGCTTGTCCTCAAGCAACTGCAGGGTAGAACAAAACTTCTCCTTCCCTCTTCTTGTGGCCTCATTAATGGACCCCACCATGGCTGAAAATGATAAGCAATGCAGCTGTCCTCCAATGATTTCCTCCAAGTATAAGATAGCAAGTGTACATCATGAGAAAATGGAAGGTGCAAGTGGTGATCTCCTTGTTGCTGAATGGCCTCATTAAGGTAGGAGTGATGAAGGGCATGGGGAAAATTTCTCCCAATGAGTGTCTCTCACACCCATGCTATCATCCATAATAATCTAGTTACCTCCAGATAAGGCTACTTCAGAAAATCCTCTTCCACCTTGAGCTCCAGCAAAGAAGGCGGACTAAAAATCTGCAAGTGGTAAGCATCATAGCCTACCCCTCGCTATTCACCTCTCCACTTATGATTAGTGTAGAGTGAAAACTGATATTGGGCTGCAAGGATATTTCCCTCAAGTGGCATCATGAAGATTAGATCTGCAAAGATCCTCCCTCCAATGCTGTAAAACTAGTTAGCCCAAAATGTTCCATATGTGATGGACAGAAAGGTATCATCATAAGGCATCCCATCACACACATGGCCCACCTCCAAGAGAAACAAGTGTTTGGTCATGGTGGCCACAACTCTTCCCATGTTCCCATTAGAACATGTACTGCAGATAATCTGGGAACCTACTTCCCAAAAGGACACATCCAAACCATGTGCCTCACTCAACATCATGTCTCCCATCAAGATAAAAGTAGTATCAACAATTAAGAACATGACTATCATCATCATGAAGGAAATACTCAAGGTTATATGTGATGCAAGAGAGTACCAATAGTTTCCCAAATCTTCACAGCGCAGTTTTACATACTGTTGCTTTAGAAAAATACATGGAAAATTGTTTCTTGTTACATGGTTAATCATATAAATCAAATGAACATACGTGTAAGAAAAACATCTTTGCCCAAGGCCACATAAGAGATGGTTGTCTCCATCATATAATTTGGCCCAATGTAGACCATGGAGCTCAATGAATAGCTTTCCCTCTTGTGGAGCAATGCACTTCCAAAAGATGGTAAGAGGATGCAAGCAAAATCTCTCACCATATGTTGGAAGAAAGAAGATACATGGATCCATGAATGAATCCTCAATAATAGTTTGGCACACTTCCATGAAGGGGAATGAACCAAGGGCTGCATGAAAGTCCTTCTCCTCCTGCTTGGAAACCCAAGTCAATAAAAGCACACCACAGTAATAGATGTCTCCATCTACCACTTCATCTCCTTCACCTCCTTTTTTCTCACCAAGTGCATCGAATGAGAAGTGATCCTGGGAATACTCCATCAATAAATCCCAGCTCCAAAGTGACAACGTTGTTGGCCTATGCAAATAGGCTCCCATAAACACATAGCTCCAATATTTGACATGTAGAATGTCAAAGGCATCTCCCATAATGCTGCTACATATGAGAAGTCCTTCCCATGAAGAAAGTCCTTCTTTAACATCTAAGGTCAAGGAGTAACCCCTTTGCACTATGATAGTTCCATCTTCTACTCCTGCAACATCATGAAAACTGTGAGAGAAAATTTTCCCTTGCTCTCTCAAGAACATCTCAAGCAACAAAATATTTTGCTGCCTCTCTATACTCCCATCATCATGATCATGTAGTGAAAACAGGGTGATTGAAATGAAGAATATTATGTCAACACAATGTGTCCATACTCCTTGCTGCTCCATGATGCAAGTATCCTACCACATACCCTTAGAAAGAGAGTGATGACCAAACTCTTTCAAGAGCAACCAGCGCAGCCAAGCCTCCTGCTACCCAGTGTCATAGATCTGCAAGTAGCACTCCAGCTTCTTGCTCTCCATACACATCCACTCAACCAATTGTGGATGTCTCCTTCCATCATTGATCTTGGTACTCCTCCCATGAGGGCTACCATCATCCCAAATCATATTTTTTCATTTCATGGGATCTTGAAATGAAATCTTCCCGATGATCAATTTGACCCTATGAGGATCCAAATATGTGGTAGGCAAAAACCTCCCATCATGATGTGCATGGCTCAAGAAATGTCCAACACAGTCATGAGAGATGTTATCCATCCGAAGATGTCCCCCATCTACTATCTGCTCCTATGAGAAGGGAAAATCCTCCTCAAACTGTTGAAGAACTTTGCACTCCATGATGTGCTGAAGTGCACCTCCAGTGAATTATTCCCATGAGGTCTTCTCCTCATGTATGGCCTCCCAAAACCAAAGGGTTCTTGGATTTGCTGCAAGTATAAGTTTCTCTTTGAGCAGGGGTGTGCTCATTGAGAAAGGGTCATCTGGAAGGGAGAAAGGGTTTCTCACTTCAAGATGTCTACCATCCATCATTCCACCCTTTATTGCTCCATGAATGAAGCTTCCACGTGAATGCTCCAATGAGGAATGGTTCCTCTCTTCTTCCTCACTTCCTTTGCACAGCGCAGTGCAACTCTGTTTCTCTAAATCAGCAGCATGCAAACATGTAGATCTCTTCATACAATGTGCTGAAATGACAATAGATGAATTTTTAATCATACCTCGGTGAGATGTAGAAGCAAGAGCTTCTTCTGAAACTATGTAGTCTTCATTCATTACTGAACATGAAGGCTACTCTTCCAAGGTTGTTCCAGCACTGGTACAAGTCTCTACCCTCTCAATCTCCTTGAGATCTTCTTCAATAGCCTTCAGGGTCTAGAAAAGGAGCAGGGAGATCTCCTCTTCTGTTATTCTTCCAAGTGGTGGAGCCATGCTCTTGTTTCTTATATATAATGCATCTTCTTTGTGAGGGTATGAAGTGCATGGGCCTTCCTCTCCTTCTTGAAACCTTCTGTAGGTCTCACTACAACTTTCTTCTCCTTGAAACCCTCTAGGAGTTTCATTTTCTTCTTCTTCCTCCTTTGTTTGTCTACCCTCTTTGAAGAGGCTCTTCATGGATCTGGAATATGATGAGGTAAAAATCATCTTCTTCAGCATTCTGACCTTTCTCCTTGTTGTACAGCACTTTGGCTTGAAGCCACAGGCTGAGCCAAAGATCTTTCTCTGATACCACTGTAATATCCCTTTTTCAGGAACAGCTATAGATTGGGAATAACCTGAGTTATTACCAATGTGGAGCTATAGAAATATACCTCATAAAAATTTAAAATCACTTAATCTTCAATAAAATATGCAGCAGAAACCTTATACAGTGTTTTATAGACCAAAGGGTGGGGAAAAGTGATGCTTTTGGCACTAAAATGAGTGTATACAGAAATTTGTGTAAAATTAAGGGAAATGGAGGGAGGTTATTTTATACGAGGTCATGAGGGACCTATTCTCCGAATTTTAGCTCAAAAAAATAATTCTAGATAGGTTAAATAGTTCCTCCTTCCCAAACTAGGCTTAAAAACCCTAATTTCCCATGGCTTAAATGATGCTGAAAGTGCTGAAGCTTCTACAGCGTGATTTTATGAAGGTTTTAACTGAAATAATGATGGAACATCAGTATGAAAAGTTCAGAATATGATTCAATGGCTTTATATTAGGAAACACGGATTTATACATGAAGAAAGGCCTCAAAACCCAGCAAAATGCTACAAGGAAATGCCCAATAAACCAGACAGCGTAATATTCAGGTAGCTGAAGCAATGTTTCATTATATTTTAGATCTACAGTAGATCTGAATAGAAAATCATAGATCAGAATGGGATATTTATGCAAAAGATCTTTTTAATACATTCCCCTTGGGATCTCAGCAAAAAATGAATAACAATGAATAGATCTGAGATCTACACCATAGATATACAGTAATCTTTAGAAATTTCTGAAGAATATGATGCACATCAGCTCATATCTGAAATAGGACATGGATTTGTCGGCCAATCCACGGCTCACCTCAGTGAAGGAAAGGAGCCCTTTCACCGGAGATCTCTCCTCCAAACTGATGCAAAACCCACACTGCAACTCTACCTGAAAAAAGGACACATTTTCCTCAAGGGACTGTGCTGAAGAAGTGGAGAACACTTTGGCTTGATACCAAGATAAGAATATGAAGCCCCAAAATAGCTATTGCACTCTTGCCAGTGATTTAGATGACTTCACCACTGAAAATATGCAATAGAACTCTTCAGATCTGAATAGATCTGATTCCACTTGCTGCAGCTCATAAGACAGCTCAACCCTCAACATGGGCAGTGTTGTAATGTAAGGTGAAGCTTGGCCAAAATTCCAAATAGTGGTTCAATGCAGCACAATCTCCTCCAAGAGACCCTCAAGGAAGAAGAGGAATTCCTAAATAGAAACTTCCTCTCTCTCTAGCTAAATAGCCAAGAGAGTTTGAGTTGCTCAAGCAATCTCAAAATTGAAATATCATCAAAAACCTCTCCTTGAGTCTTTCCCTTCCTTATATAAGATTAGGGTTTGAAAAACCCTAAACCACCTTCATCCATTTTTCCCTTTTCACATGGAGGACCTCCTCATAGGACTACGCTGATCATCTAGGAGGTTCATTGTATCTAGACTGCTTTATGATTTGGTCATGTTGACTCGATCAAATAGCTTGAACCTGTTTCACATACAAGTGGATTTTATTGAGCAAGCCCTGATTTGACTCTGTTCGCATTGGGCATTGATTTATTCTCATGTTTAGGAGTTTTTATTTGTTCTCCTTTACATTTTATTGATAAAACATAAAAATAAAATGACATTGAATATTCCTGCTAGCTTGGGCTAGTTAGGAATATTACATTTTATCACCTTTGTAATATTGTCAATTCTTAGATCTTGCACGATGATTCTTCTTTTTCCTTCCCCTTCTTTTAGAATGGATGTTTCCCTTTCGCCTTTCCAGCTGCATTCATATTAGCTTCAATCTCTAAAGCATCTGTCTGTATCTTCTCAAGAGTAGGGGCTCTTCTCTCTCTCAATGTAAAGCTAAAATCAGCTTCAAAAGCCCCAGCAAAAACTAGCTTTGCTCCTACAGGGGGGGCTTCATCTCTATAGGTAACCTATTGTATAATTTGTTGAATCTTTTTACAAACTCAAAAATGTTTTCATTAGGCTTTCTTTTAATTTCATTAAACTCTGTCAATGAGTTACCATGATCTCTCTTCTCTCCCCATCTCTGAGTGAATTGAGTTTCTAACTCTTCCCCGTCATTTATGGAATAATATGGGAAACCTTTGAACCATTTCCTAGCCTTTCCACTTAGAGACTGCACAAATAGTCTCATCACAACATCAAAATGTTCTACATTTAAATTCTCAGCAAAAGTGAAAAACAAGGGTAAATGTTGTTCTGTAGTTACTTCATCTTCTCCAGTGAAACAAGGAAGCAATTTGAGGTATTCTTGAGGCATGGCATTCATTGGTTGCATAAGATTTAGTGGTGCATATCTATCCATTAAGAAACTTGGTGCTGCCATATTAACAACTTGGTTAACTGCTCCTTGGGTGGTTGAGGTTGATGAACCTGTTGTGAAAGTGAATGAAAGTGGAGGCAAAATTGATATGGGGATGGGCTGATGGACAATAGCAAAGGGACTAGCAACTATATTTGGTTGAGCTTGAGTGGAGGTAAAAGAAACAGACTCGAAAGAATGTTTTTCTAACTCAGGTTCTTGAAAATAAGTGGGTTTGGAAGGAGTATCTTGTTCCAAGAAAGGGAGTTCCTTGGAAATATATTGAAACAAAGGGTTATGAGAACTGCTGCCAGGAGCAGGCAATGCAAGATCAGGTATTGAAGGATTTTTGGGTTTCTAAGACTTTTTAGAAACCAATCTTTCTAGATCTAGCAAAGCAGGGACTATCTGTTGTCAGGTATCTAACCTTGTGTGAGGCCTTTCGAAAGGAAGAATTTTGAAAATAACAAACGCAGCCGAATATTTCCTCCTCACTAAACAACCAGAGGAAATAATGTGAAAAACCCAGGGAAATTAAACTTCGTTTCTTCATCCCCGGCAATAGCACCAGAAAATGTTGTATCTCAGGAAACAATCCCTTGGTTGTGGTAAGGAATCCGTTCTTAAGACATTTTGTAAATGTATGTCACAATTATAATATCAAATGGCCTCTGCTTAACACCTTTGGAATCTAATTATTTAATACACTTAATAATATGATATAATGAAAGCCTTCACAATGCCATAAACTGTTGTTATCCGAATGAAATGAAAAGAAGAACTGTAAAGGAAACATGAAGTGATATGCTGAGAAACATAATCTATCACTTAAAAGTTTCAGAGGAAATTCATGGAGAGAGAGGAAACTCGAAATAATATGTTGCAAACACATAATCTATTACTTTAAAGTTTCATCAGGATTTTGTGAAGAAAGAAGAGATGAGGTGAAGAAGCGCAAATTAAGGTTGCTTAAATCTTACTCGCGGATGTAATTAAGAGACCGGCTACTACATTACTTCACTTTGTCAAAAGAGGAATAAACACAGAGCGAAACTGCAAAAGACATATCACCATCAACAACTGTAGGAAACTTGATCTTCTTTCATTTATTTCTTAGAAAATTCAGTACCAAATTAACAATCCTCCAGAGGTCCAAAACTCAGAACCTCTTTTCTTTATTTCTATCTACTTAAATACATCACAGTGGTTCGTAACTCCTGAACTTCTTGAATCTATTTGACTACCTAAACTGTTAAGATTAATTCTGCAATCATACTTGAGAAACAAATTAAAACTGGAAATATTGTTTGTTTTGCTAAATGTAATGTTGTTGATGCATCCTCCCGAAGTGCCAAGGTGTCCTTTCTGGTTATGATGCAGCAGTTGCACAGCTTTGTAACGATGCCTCAGTGCCCGACTCTGCCTATAACCCTGTGCTTCAAACGTTGTCAATCATATCACTTGTTACCCAACTCTGTCTCTTCTCCTTTGATCTGCGTCGAGTCACTTACCCGAGTTTTTCTGTCGCGTTCTGCCTATTTCTTCATAAAATTGCATATAACCGCATAAACCCAGACTTGAATTCCTTTAGATTTCATCTTGGAACCACATCGCATCCGTGCCAACATCGCACTTCGCATTTCGTCGTCTTTAACTTTTCCTTAGCGTTTATCTTTTAAAACTTGTGATGTGCACTATACGATCGGGTCCCACCTGGCATCGCACATCACACTTCGGCGACCTTATCACTTACCTCCTGCGGTGATCCTTTAAAACTTGTGATTCTTGATTTGCGATTGGGCCCCACCGCATCGCACATCGCACTTCGCCGATTATAACACTTACCCTTCACCCTTAACTTTTAAAACTTGCGCTATGCACTATGCGGGCCAGGGCCACGTCGCACTTCACATTTCGCTAACTTTAACCTTTTCCTTAAAACTTATCTTTTAAAACCTGCGACGTGCACTATGTGATTGGGTCCCACCTGGCATCGCACGTCATACTTCGACGATTTTATCACCTACCTCCCGCGCCTATCCTTTGAAACTTGCGATTTGTGGTTTGCAATTTAATATCCATCATCTATCTCTCCACTCTAGTTCTGTGCTTTGATCTCGACCATCTATTTTTCTCTTTGCGCCTCCTACAAAACTCTTAAGTGTTTAAAGGAAATGCGCCCTTTCGCTGCCTTTGGGAAATTAGTTTTTTAGCTCCACAGTATAACTCTCCTAAGCTTATTCGGTGTTCTACCTCGCTGGTCCCTCTTAAGCTTGTGAATGAGCCCGACTCGACCCTGTTCTACGTGCAATGTTCTGAATGTGCCCATCGGTCCAGCTCTTGAACTGTTCTACATGTGAATGAGCCCAACTCGCCCCACCTTCACATCTCATCACGTAATGTTAATGTACCAATATATAAATCAAAATTCTTCTATGACACACAAAATTTTACATTTTCTATCATATATGTTTTTTTGGTGTTTTGAAAAATATTTCAAAGGTAAATGCAAATGAGCCACAACACGGGAGATGCAATTACTATATCAATGTACATCCTCAACCGTAGCCCCACCAGTGCACTAGAAAATATGACTCCTTATGAAGCTTGGTATGGAAGAAGGCCTAATGTTAATAATTTCAAAGTTTTTGGTTGTTTGGCTTATGTGCATGTACCTGATCAAAATAAATAAATAAAATTTAGATGCAAAGAGTGAGTTATGTATTTTCATTGGGTATAGTGAGACAAGCAAGGCTTATAAATTGTATAATTCCCTCACTAACAAGCTTATTGTCTCAAGAGATGTAATTTTTTATGAAGGGAGAGTTTATGGTCATTAAAAAGGCCATTTTGAGAAGCCAAAATCTGTTTTGAATGATGATATAATTGTTGATATTGAGCAGCCAACTAATGCTTCTGTATCTAGTGGTTCAACTCCACCAAGCATCCCTTCATCAATTTCTTCAATTTTAAGTTCAAGCCCAACTTCTTCTCCAAGTTCTACAAGGAAGGTAAAGATACTGAGTGATATATATTAGAGGAGTGCAAATCAAGAACATGAAGAAAACCCAATAGGTGAGACAGTGAATTTTGCTTTATTAGCCAAGGTTGATTTTGAACCATCATTTTTTGAAGATGCATGTACTAATGAGGTTTGGGTGTAAGCCATGCAAGAAGAGTTATATTCCATTCACAGGAATGACACTTGCAAATTTACAGAGCTTCCTCATGACAAGAGAAATATTGGCACCAAATGGGTCTACAAGACCAAATTTAATAGTGATGGGAGTGTTGAAAGACATAAGGCAAGATTAGTTGCTAAAGGATTCACATAGAAGTATGGAATTGATTATGAAGATACATTTACACCAGTAGCAAGACAACAGACCATTAGAATGTTAATTTCATTAGCAACTTAGAAAAGGTGGAGCATACATTATATGGACATGAAAAGTTCCTTCTTGAATGGGTACTTAGAGGATGAAGTATATGTGGAGCAACCACAAGGTTTTGAAGTGGAAGGAAAAGAGAATAATTTATACAGGTTGAAGAAGGCTTTTTATGGTCTCAAGCAAGCACCAAGAGCATGGTATGCTAGGATTGATGGATACTTTTAGGAAAATGGCTTCCAGAGAAGTAAGAGTGATCCTACCCTTTACTACAAACAAGAAGGTATTGATATTCTAATCATAAGTTTGTATGTTGATGACCTATTGTATATGGGTAGTAGTTCTAAAATGAATAATGAGTTCAAAGTTGCTATGATGAATGAATTTGAGATGAAAGATCTAGGTCTCATGAAATATTTTCTAGGAATGGAGGTTTATCAAAGTAAGGAATCTGAGATTTTCATTTTTCAGACAAAGTATGCACATGATATGTTGAATAAATTTGATATGCTTGATTTTAATCCATCCCTTACTCCAAGTGCTCATGACGGTTGTATTATGTAGAGATGATGGTGCTGATTTAGCTGATGACACAACTTATAGAAGTATTGTGGGGAGCTTGATGTTTCTAAGCCACACAAGACCTGATAATACATTTTCAGTTTCACTTGTTTCAAGGTACATGACAATTCCATTTGAAATACATATGAAGGCAGCCAAGATAATTTTAAGGTATGTGAAAGACACTTTACATTTTGGTATTCATCACTACTCTTATGAAAAGTTCAATATTGTTGGATTTAGTGATTCAGATTGGGGAGGTAGTATGGATAACCATAAGTCCACATCTGGAAATTGTTTCTCTTTTGGTTCTGGTTTGATTACTTGGAGCTTAAAAAAACAAAACATTGTTGCCCTCTCATCCACAAAAGCAAGATATGTTGCAATTACCTCAACAGGTACACAAGCTTTTTGGCTCAGAAAATTTTTGGAAGAAATTGGAGAGAAGCAAATTCAACCTACATTGATTTAATGTGATAATGTAAGTGCCATCAAGTTAGCAAAGAATTCCATTCATCACAGCATAACATAGCATTTTGACATGAAATATCACTTCATTCGGGATTTGGTGCAGAAGAATGATGTTGAATTGAAGCACATAAATACTAAGGATCAACTAGTAAATATCTTCACCAAAGCAGTTGAAAAAGCTCAGTTTTTGGCATTACAAGATAAGTTAGTAAGCCCTCATTAAGCATTAAGGGGGAGTATTGAGAATAATGCTTAAATCCCGCCATGTAATTACTGATATTAGTCAGCAGATTTTGTAATTATCTGTGGTTATGTTATTAAAAATTAGTGCAGCGAATTATTAGGATCGCCAGTGCTCAGAATGATTAGTAGTAAATAATTAGTAGTTGATAGATAATAATATTAGTAATAAGTTTATTACATAACAATATATTTACATACTTAATCTCTGTTTTATTTTCTTTCCTTTTTTTTTATATGTCGTAATTATCCTAAATTAACCAATTTCCATTTCATATATATAGTATCGAGTGAAAACATGTAACACAATTCAAATTAATAATCAAAATAGATTTTTCATTCATATTCAAGGAATTTACCTCAGACTTCATAGAAACTAATGAACAAAACCTAATAACAGACGTTGGTAAAGAGATAAGTTGATAAAGAGATTAGTAATTGTCACCGTATGACTACTTATCATTGAGAAAAAAAAAGACCGAGCCATTTCTTGACTAGACATGCACCTAGATGGAACGATGAGCCCTTCTTTTCAGCAGTAAAATAAAAACACGGCCAAAACGTTTCCCATTAAATGAGATTGGTTGCAAATATAGAAGCATTGCTTGAACTCAAAGTATGTAATAAGGAAACAGCTAGATAGAAATATGTAGGGACGCGTGTTTAATTTGGATTGGTCAATTTTATTAAATGTGTCATCAAGACGAAGCATTACTTAAAAGTTATTAATATTTTAAACATGATATGTGGAGACGATTTTGCTGGATCTATAAAACTTGCAGACACTAGAATCATTAGCAAATTTTTATAATCATTTCACACATTAACTAATATTTTATATGTATCAATAATTTAATTTAAAGTATTTATTATAAAAGATTGTTGTTTTTTTTTCTTGGAAAAAAAATCAATATTTTAAAGATTCTTTTTTTTTTCAGTTTTTAAAATATTAAATTTAGTCAATTTAAATAACAAAGGAATCAAAATCAAACTAATTTAACTCCAATTCTATATCATAATATGTGCGGTTTGTCCTAAATTAAAAATTACAATATCATTATCAGCAACGAATTAATAAAACTAATTCAACTCAAATTCTATATTATAATATGTGCGGTTTGTCATAAATTAAAAATCACAATATCATTATCAGTAACGAATTAATATTCACAATACGATAACAAACCATAGGATAAATCAGCATTGCATTAATTTCTAAATCTAAATCTCAATCGTAGAAAGTGCGCCAAAAGCCATGATTGATTTGTATTTATTTTTTTTTTAAACACTTTCCTGCTCTTATTGTTGAGGAATTTGGGAAGCAATCCAGTTCCATAGAGAACATTACAAGAAGTTTGCAAATAACAGATATTTCATAATTTGAAAAATAAAATTGGATGAAAAAGATGACAACAATCCATCACACACATAAAGAGTATGAGAACAATTACTCCCACCATGCACAAAAGCTGGGCAGAACGTACATTTCATTTTTGGAATTTGGTTTATGTGATCCTAATTTTTTATAAAAAAAAAAATCAATTATAATAAAATAAAATCATAAAAAATCTGTTGGAATAATCACAGCGGAATTCATTAAACAATTAACACACAGCAGATTTAATCAAGCACATAAAGACACAGTGTTTTTACTGTGGTTCACCCAAACCTCCTGGGCTACGTCCACACAACAGGGCATTGGCAATCTTATTAATTCAAACAGGAGATTACATAATTCACACACCCACACTCCTTGCAAACAATCCGTATGGATACCTGTTATATAGCAGGAGAATCTAACAGCCTCATAAATCCTCTCAACTCAAATTTAGGATGCATTAACTCCCTCCCAACAAACTGGAGTTAATCTAGGAACTAATTCCTAATTTTTGTCACCTAATGAGATTTTGCCTATTTTATCCAAAACAGAAAATCTCAACAATCTCCACCTTGACAACAATTAGCCTGATGCCCTGTTCTTTATTATTTTATCTTTTCTGCAAGCCAAGAGAAGCCAAACACCAACCAGCTTCTCCAACAAAACTAGTTTCGTGAACATGTCTGCACAATTCTCCTTTGTATGCACCTTTTCAAGAGAGACTCCCCTTTCAGTAATAACCTGTCTTACAAAATGGTACTTAATTGGAATATGCTTTGACTTACTATGATAGGCCGGATTCTTAGCCAAATGTATTGCACTTTGACTATCACAAAGTAATCTGATGTTGTCCTGTAACCTACCAAATTCACCAAGCAAACCTTTCAACCAAACCGCCTCTTTGCAAGCATGAGAAGCAGCAATGTATTCTGCTTCAGTAGTGGACAAAGCAACAATGTTCTGTAGCTTTGACATCCAGCTGATAGCTCCACCTGCAAGAGTAAAGACGTACCCCGAAGTTGACCTTCTCTTATCCAAATCACCTGCAAAATGAGAATCAACATATCCACAAACATATTCACTGCTCCTGTTATAAGTGATACAGTAATCACTTGTGCCTCTCAAGTACCGAAGCACCCATTTCACTGCTGACCAGTGTTCTTTACCCGGATTTGCCATGTACCTGCTGACAACCCCAACTACATGTGAAATATCTGGTCGAGTACAAACCATCGCATACATCAAACATCCTACTACATTAGCATATGGAATTTGAGACATATAATCCTTTTCTTCATCTGTATTAGGACATAAACCCGAAGAAAGCTTGAAATGGGAAGCGAAAGGGACTGACACGGGCTTCACATTATTCATACCAAACCTCAAAAGTATTTTCTCAATATACTTTTGTTGTGATAGCCACAGCTTACCATTGCTCCTGTCTCTGAAAATCTCCATGCCCAAAATCTGTCTTGCTGCTCCTAGATCTTTCATATCGAATGTCCTTGCCATCCGAGTCTTCAACCTGTTGATTTCATCAATGCTTTTGCTTGCTAAAAGCATATCGTCAACATAGAACACTAAGATAATGAACATGCCATTTTTCAATTGCTTGAAATACACACAATGATCATATTCACTTCTAACATATTTCTGACTCAACATGAAAGAATCAAACTTCTTATACCACTGCCGAGGCGACTGCTTCAGGCCATATAATGACTTCTTGAGCCTGCAGACAAATTTCTCATTGCGATGCTGAACAAACCCTTTCGGTTGTTCCATATAAATTTCCTCATCTAAATCTCCATGTAGAAATGCAGTCTTAGCATCTAGTTGCTGTAACTCTAAATCAAACAAAGCAACTAAAGCTAACACAATTCTAAATGAAACAATTTTAACAACTGGTGAAAAAATCTCATGAAAGTCAATGCCTGCTTTCTGAGAAAACCCTTGTGCAACCAGTCGCGCTTTGTACCTGTCCTCCGTATCATTCACACCCCGTTTCAGCTTGTAAACCCATTTACACCACACAGTTTTCCTGTCTTTCGGAAGCTCAACCAGATCCCACGTGCCGTTCTTACTCAAGGCCATCATTTCGTCCTTCATGGCTACTTTCCACTTGTCACTATTCGAACCTTCTATTGCTTCCTGATAGCACAGAGGTTCATTGTCATTAGCAGTAAATGCAACTGAAGTAACATAATCATCATACCTTCTCGGTGGCCGTTTGATTCTTGTCGACCTCCTTAAGGATGTTTCTGGTGCTTCCTCGATTGGCTGACTACCATCTGTAGGAACTTCTTGCCGATCAGTATCTGAGACCTGTTCACGCTCTATATCTGAACCCTGTTCATAACTAGTATCTGAAACCTTTTCATGACTAGAATCTGAACTATGGTCATCATGACTATCATTAGAAGAGCTTTCAAACTGAATGTGCTGAAAATCAAATACATCATCATGTTTCAATTTTCTATCTACATCTAACTGTACAAGAGAGGATTCATCAAACTTTACATCTCTGTTGATGATGATTTTTCGGGTAGTAGGATCCCACAATCTATATCCCTTTGTTCCAACACCATACCCAACAAAGATATACCTTTTAGACTTTGGATCTAACTTAGTTCGCTGATGTTTAGGCACTAGAGCATATGCATCACAACCAAACACTCTGAGTTTAGAATAGTCACAAGGATGTCCTTTCCATACCTCTTGCGGAATCTTGCAGTCTATCGCCGTCGATGGAGATCGGTTTATCACATAACAAGTTGTTGCCACCGCTTCCGTCCACAACTCCTTTTGCAAACCAGCGTTACTCAGCATACTCCTTGCTTTCTCTAGAAGAGTCCTGTTCATGCGTTCAACAACTCCATTTTGCTGAGGAGTATAAACCGTGGTCTTATGTCTCTCGATCCCTGCATCCTTGCAATAGCTGTCAAACTCCTTGGAAGTAAACTCACCACCATTGTCAGCTCTTAAACACTTTATTGTTCTACCAGTGCTGTTTTCTACCAATGCTCTAAACTGTTTGAAAACTGAAAAAACATCAGACTTCCTTTTCAACATGTAGACCCACACCTTCCTAGAAAAGTCATCAATGAACGACACAAAATATGACGAGCCACCATATGACGCTGTAGGAGCTGGACCCCAAACATCTGAATGAATATAATCAAGTATCCCTTTACTAATATGTTTGCTTGTTTTAAATTTTTGTTTACTTTGTTTTCCAAACAAGCAATGCTTACAGAAATCTAACTTTCCAGACCTTAGATTAGGAAGTAACTTGCGATCAGCCAAAATTTTCAACCCTCTTTCGCTCATATGGCCCAACCTTTGATGCCATAGGCGAATGGAACTACTGTCATGTTCAGACACCGTAGACACATGAACTGACCCTGTTCTTCCTTCTAACTGAAACAGATTTCCTAGTTTCTTAGCTTTCATTACTAGTAAAATACCTTTATAGATTTTCATAACTCCACCTTGAATTACAGTTTTATATCCATTCGTGTCAAGTGCTCCTAAAGAAATTAGATTTTTCCTTAAGTCTGGGACATGTCTCACATCTGTTAATATTCTAGTTGTGCCATCAAACATTTGCAGTTGTATACTTCCTATCCCAACAATATTAGATGTGACATCATTACCCATGTACACGACTCCATCATTAACTGATCTATACGTCTTAAACCATTCTCTATGAATGCACATGTGGTTTGATGCACTGGAATCTAACAACCAATGTTGATCATGATTTGACATATTAACAGACAACACTTCGTCGCTCATACCTGAACCAGATGCCGAACCTGTATCTGTCGCATTTGCCTCCTTCTTCTCTGTCGAAGAGTCTCCTTTCTTCTCTGTTTGCTGTCTCTTCCAACAGTCTTTCTTCAAGTGCCCCGATTTGCCACAAAACCAGCACTTCACTTTGCTCTTCTTCCCTTTCGACTTTGAACGTGAATCGCTGCGCTTACCAGAGCGTCTTTCTCTAGAATGACCTCTAGCCATCATTGCCTCTGATGTAGAGGTGTCAGCATTCGACCTCTTCCTCTTCTCCTCAGCCTCGGACAACAAGGCTCCAAGCACATCGTTCTCAAAATGGGCACTCTGAGTTTTCGCCATCTTATTTCAGCAAAAAACACAGTAATCTCCAGAACCAATTTTCAAATAAAGAATGCCCTTTTATTTAAAAAATGCCTTTAAAAAAAAAAAATTGCCCTTGCCTTCCTTTAAGTGCCTTTCACTGCCTTTAAAAAAAAAAAAAAAAACTTTCACCTTATAAAAAAAAACCTTTCACCAAATGGCATAATACAACTTTATAAACCCTCTTTTAAAACCTTCACCTTAATACCATTTGTTTTTTTTTTTTTTTATAAATGCACTTTCTTTTATACCATATGCAATGGTAATTTAAATTACAAATCGATTTTAAAAAATGCACCTTTAACTTTTTTTAATAAAGGCATATAATAAAACAAATCGATTTTCATGTTTTTTTTTTTTTTTTTTTAAACACCACTCCAAAAGCCAATACAAATCGATTTTTTCAAACTTCAAAAAAATGAATCGATTTATTCTTCAACCTTTTTCAACCGATCGATTTATATCAGTGCTTTTTCCAAAATCGATTTATAACTGACCTTTTTCCAAAATCGATTTATAAAAAAACTTTAAAAAAAATGGCATACGTTTTTAACTGAGATACGGCAGCATTTCATTCAAACCTCCGTAGCAATGTTCGGTCAACGGCCTCTGCGCACAGGTCTGGGCTATCGGTCAAAAGTCGATTTTTGAAAAACTTAATGCAACAGCACCTTCAATCTGGCATTTGAATACGGCAATGTTCAACACTGCCTTGCACGCAGTTCACCACACTGTTCAACGCTGCCGACGCCTCCACGCAGAGAACAGCAGCATCATTCAACGCACATGGTTCAACAAACGGCATACGACTATCATTCTGTCAGGCTACCAGGCAGCAGCGCCGTTCCATTTTTTATAAAACTCCAAAGTCGATTTTTGAAAAAACAATAACATCGATTTATGTTCTCCACACAGTTGGACAGCATCACCAACAATCCACGCACTGTAACATAACTTACGGCTCTGCTTTCTGTGCACTGTTCAACTGAATATACCAGCAGACACTTCACGCAGCAATCCTCCACGCAGCAATGTTCTCTGGCGATTCACCTCCAACGTGCTCTTTCGCAGCCATACTCTACGCAGAGAACAACATCACCAGCGCTCAGAACAAATGATCACTGCGCACCAGCACCAGCAATCAACACGCACAGGTCTGCTTTCTTCTACCCGCTCACGGCGCAGTTTACACACAGTGATCAACAACCGGCTGACACAGCCACGTTCAGCAATCGGTTCACGACCTCAGCACCAGTTCAACTCACTCCAACATCGCTCTGATCCCAATTGTTGGAATAATCACAGCGGAATTCATTAAACAATTAACACACAGCAGATTTAATCAAGCACATAAAGACACAGTGTTTTTACTGTGGTTCACCCAAACCTCCTGGGCTACGTCCACACAACAGGGCATTGGCAATCTTATTAATTCAAACAGGAGATTACATAATTCACACACCCACACTCCTTGCAAACAATCCGTATGGATACTTGTTATATAGCAGGAGAATCTAACAGCCTCATAAATCCTCTCAACTCAAATTTAGGATGCATTAACTCCCTCCCAACAAACTGGAGCTAATCTAGGAACTAATTCCTAATTTTTGTCACCTAATGAGATTTTGCCTATTTTATCCAAAACAGAAAATCTCAACAAAATCAATGTGTTTAAAACTAATCAATATAATTCATCATTATTACAAATTACACGTTGGTGTTTCTGAACGCACTTATATCACGACATTGAAAGATGTACCATTTGTAAGGCCGAGGGATTGCTAGATGTGAGTTACCTGGGTACCAACTCTGTAATTGAACCATCAGCGTTTGACGCAATGTGAGATGCAGACAATGAAGGGGAAGGAAGAAATGTTGGCAGATTGTGAAACCCCAGAGCCACAACTAGTGGACTTGCTATTTTCAGAAACGTGAGATCTCACAAACGCTGGCTGTGTGGGATCCGGCAATGTCACAAAATGAGATGAAAGCATCAAAGTGATTAGAGACATTGAAGGACTAAGTGAGGAGTCAACTTGTGTACATAAAACACTGTTGGAATATTTGGAAATTCCAGAACAATAAATGAATGGAGAATAAAACTCCCCTCTTTAACACAGAGAAGATATTAAAATTTCACTTACAATGACAGAGTTTCCACACTTAAAACAAACTTCTATTTCATAAAAAAACTGTTACAAATTCTTCCTCAACTAGAGGGATTAAAACTGCTGGACTGCTTCTAAGCACAGTGCCAAAATAACACACTCTGTCTCTCTAAAACATACACTGCTGTGTATACTAAATATTTCACACTGTTGTGCAAAACACAAAAAAAAATTATCTCTCTGTTTTTACTATTTTCAGCCTTCGGGCAATAATAAAACATTACATAGCATTCTCTTTCTTTTTGTCAACACTCTTTTACAATGCGCTGGGCATATATATAAAAAACTTTATAATATAATATATATATTATCAATATCGTACATTTATAACATATATAATATAATCAAAGTAAAAACAAATATTACTGTGGTAATAAACTTTAACCCATGTTCAAATATTTAAAACATACGTGCTGGAATATAAAATTAAAATCAAACAAAAAAAACTTTATTTCCCTTTGTTTTTCTTTATGCTTTTCGGGGGCTCCATGGAAAATTTTCACGTGAGCTCTCATACTCCCCCGAAATCCTTTGTGAGTGTAAAGTGTGGGCCCAGCTAAGTATGACGTCAGCTGCTCCGAGGGTCTCCACTCCTCCCGCTGCTCAAGCTATGCTGCCCCTCCGGAATATTGCCGCCTCTGGAATAAATATGTTTGGTGGGATTTTAATGCAGTTTTTGCTGCTGATAAGAGAAACACTTCCACCGCTTCTTCATTTAAAGCCGATGTTCTTCAACTTGCCATCAAACTTAACTCTGTCGCCTTCCAATCCTTTCACAATTAAATTCTACTGTCCTACTAACTTATACAGGCAATTGGAAATTAAATTCCAACACTCCCCCTTAATTTCAACTGTTGGGTTTTCCTGCATACCCAGGTATTTCCTGAAATAATTAAAATTGTTCTGTGCTAATGGTTTTGTGAGGATATCAGCAAATTGATCCTCTGTTTTGCAGTGCTGCAAAACAATCTCACCATTGTTAACCAATTCACGTATGAAGTGAAACTTGGTGCCTATGTGCTTTGTCCTTTTATGAAAAACATAATTTTTAGATAAAGCCGTCGCTGAGCTATTATCACAGTAAATCATTGTCCCCTTTGTCTGCTCTTGGCACAAACTTCTTAGCATCCTTCTCATCCAAACTACTTGACATGCTGCTACTGTAGCTGCCACATATTCTGCCTCTGCTGTAGATAATGCTACAATGGGTTGTTTCTTAGAAGCCCATGAAATGGCTCCTGAACCCATATGAAAAACATAACCAGAAGTACTTTTCCGGTCATCAATACTTCTAGCCCAATCACTGTCAGTATAACCAATTAATTCTAAATTTTCTGAAGTAGTATACAAAATACCATACCTCTTAGTTCCTTTTACATACCTCAGAATTCTTTTTACTGCCTGCCAATGTGCATCCTTTGGCTTCTCCATGAATCTGGAAATCAAACTAATAGCATGCATTATATCAGGGCTAGTTCAATCAAATACATGAGGCTGCCAACTATGCTCTTGTACAAGCTAGGATCAAAATCCTTGCTGCTGTTTTCTGTGTTGAGTTTTAATCCCATCACTGTGGGAGTGATCGTTTTTTTGCTCTCCTGCATGTTAAATCTTTCCAGCACTTCATTAACATATTTTTCCTGTGAGATAAAAATCCCATTTTCATCTTATTCTACTTCTATTCCTAAGAAGTACCTCAACAAACCCATGTTAGTCATCTCAAATTCTTCTTTCATGACTGTTTTAAAATTTTCAATAAAGTAATTATCATTACCTGTGAAAATAACATCATCAACATATAAAACTACAATCAACATTTTACCATCATTTTCTTTGATGTAGAGGGTGGGTTCTCCCTCACACTTTTCAAATCCATTTTTTAGTAGATAGGAATCTATCCTACAATACCACGCTCTTGGTGCTTGCTTCAGCCCATAAAGAGCTTTCTTCAACTTGCACACTTTGTGCTCTTGGCCTTTCTTTTCATAGCCGAGAGGTTGTTCAATGTAAACCTCTTCCATTAACACTCCATTTAGGAATGCTGACTTCACGTCCATTGGTAAACTTTCCACTTGTTTTTTGCTGCTATGGACAACACTGCTCTCACGGTTTCCATTCTAGCAACCGGTGCGAAAGTTTCCTCATAATCTATCCCATGCTTCTGTTTATAACCTTTGACAACAAATCTGGCCTTGTGTCTCTCTATTTTGCCTTCAGCATTACTCTTGGTCTTGTAGACCCATTTAACTCCAATGACATCTTTACCTTTTGGGAGTTCAACCAAATGCCAAGTCTTGTTTCTTTCTATGGCATTAAGCTCCTCATCCATAGCTTCTATCCATTTATTATCTTTAATAGCTTCTTCGAAATGAACAGGATCATCAACATGAAAATATAAAGCAAACAAAGAATTGATACCTTCATTTGCTGTCTCTTGTTCATAAATGTCTTTCAAATTTCTGAACTTCTTACCTCTTTCATTAGGTGTACAAATGCTTGAAGAAGCACTTGAATTTCCTCCTTGTGGTGTGCTTGTAGAAGCACTTTCATTTCTCCTCAAAGGTGTGCATTGCTGCTCTTGTGTTGGTGCTGCTATTTGGGGATGTATTTTAGCCAACTCATCATCATTTTCATCATGAGATAAATAGTGTTTAACATTCACTGTTTTCTCTATGCTTCCATCCCAAGATTCCTCTTCAATGAACTGAACATCTCTACTCACAATAAACTTCTTGGTGGATGGGTTGCATAACCTGTAAGCCTTGGATTCCTCACTATATCCAATGAAAATACATTTCTCCCCCTTGTTGTCCAACTTCTTCCTTAGCTGATCCGGTATGTGTGCATAAGCCACACATCCAAAAACCTTCATGTGTATGACACCTTGCTTTGTGCCACTCCATGCCTCTTCCGGCACTTTGTTCATAACTTCTTTTGTAGGGCATCTATTTAGAATGTACGCTACACAATGTATAGATTCAGCCCAAAAATCATTAGGCAAATGTTTTTCCTTTAACATACTCCTTGCCATGTCCATTATGGTTCTATTCTTCCTTTCGGCTACTCCATTTTGCTGCGGAGTATATCTAGTTGTAAACTGCTTGTGTATCCCATTTTCTCTACAAAAATGTAGAAAATCTTTAGAGATATACTCACCTCCTCTATCAGTCCTTAGGACTTTGATATGCAGCCCACTTTGGTTTTCCACAAGTGCTTTGAAATTGCAAAATCTTTCAAACACTTCACTTTTGTTTTTCAAAAAATAAACCCAAGTTTTTCTTGTAAAATCATCTATGAATGTTAAAATATAGTGGCTGCTAGCAAGCGATGGAGTTTGCATCAGTCCACACAAATCTGAGTGGACAATCTCTAAGGGTGCCTTTGCCCTTATGTTTTTCCCAGAAGGAAAACTTTCTTTGTGTTGTTTCCCCAAGATACAACCTCCACAAAGGCTATCTGATTTCTCTATCAATGGTAAACCTCTTACCATTCATTTTCTATTCAACAAGTTAAGACCTCCAAAGTTGAGATGTCCAAATCTCAAGTGCCACAACCAATTATCATCTTTTGGTTCGCTTTGGATTGCCTCTTGTGCCACTGCTGCTTTCTTTTCTTCATTTTTCAGATCTGCTCTCATTCTGAGAGGGAACATCCTGCTCCTTATCATCTTCACTTCAGCAATACATTGTTTGCTGGGTGGTTTGTCCATGATGGTAAAAACATCATCCTCAAAAAATACATTGTACCCCTTTTGAACAAGCTGTCCAATACTTAAGAGGTTACATTTCATTCCTGGAACATAATAAATATCTGTTATGGATTTCTTTGCACCTTTCCTTGTTAAAACATTTACACTTCATTTTCCCATAACAGAAACTTTGCTATCAGTTCCTAGTGTGACCTGTGACTTCACACTCTCATCTAACATAGAAAAAATTGCTATATTTCCTGTCATATGGTTACTACAACCGAAGTCTAGAAACCATAAATCCTCATTCTTTTCTTCAGCCATATTACAAGCTAAAAACAAATTATCTTGGTTGATATTTTCTCTAGTGAAATTTGCAATAGTTCTACTTCCCATATCATGCTGCTTCTTTCTACATTCATTAGCATAATGACCATATTTTTTACAATAGTGACATTGGACATTGGATTTATCATACCTTTGTCCTTGAGCATTCTACTGACCATTCTGCTGGCTGCTGCCTTGGTCGTGGCTGTGATTTTGACTGTTGCACCCTCCATGTGAATGTGAAGGGCTGCCCCTTCCACCTCTGTTTTGGCTTCTGCCTCTTCCTCTTCCTCTGCCTTGCCTTCTTCCTCTTCTGAAAGACATCTAGGTCTTAAAGGCATGCTCAAGAGATGAGTTTTCACTCCTACCCAATCTCTGCTCATGGGTCATCAGTGATGCATGTAGCTCATCCACTGAAAACTTTGTGAGATCCTTAGTCTCCTCTATGGTGGTGACAATCACATCGAATATTGAGGGTAGACTCCTCAAGAGTTTTTCCACAATCCTCTTATCTTCAAGAGTCTCTCTATGAGATCTTATTTGTGTGACCATTCCAATCACATGAGTGAAGAATGAGTCAATAGTATCTGACTCTTTCATACAGAGAGTCTCAAAGTCTCTCCTCAGCAACTGAAGTTTTGTTGTCTTCACTTTTTCCATGCCTTGATAGGTTGTCTTGAGAGTTTTCCATGCTTCTCTATATCTCTTGGCTACTGCTATCCTTGGAAACACACTCTCATGCACTGCTTGATACAATAAGAAGAGAGCTTTGGAGTCTTTCTTCTTATTGCTCTTCAGCATCTCTCTCTTTGCCTGAGTTAAGTCATCAAACTCTTCTTCATTTGCTGGCTCTTCAAAGCCATCCTCAACAAATTCCCATAAGTCTTGCGAGACAAATAAAGCTCTCATAGTTATTGACCAGTAGTCATAATTTTTCCCATTAAACATTGGGAGATGGATATTTCCCATACCCATACCAGTGCTGGCTCCAGCCATTCTGCACTCTTAACTATGATTCAAAAACACTTGACTGTGTATTTTAAAATAACTGACTGTTCTGCAACAGTAACACAATAAAATGTATAGAGAAATACCTTTGGATTCTTTTTGGTTGAGTCTTCACACTGCTGGAGAAGTTGTTGCAACAAAAAACTCCTTTCCTTCAGCTTCTTTGATCTTCAAAGAGCTTGGACTAGCTCTGATACCATGTTGGAATATTTGGAAATTCCAGAACAAAAAATGAATGGAGAATAAAACTCCCCTCTTTAACACAGAGAAAATATTAAAATTTCACTTACAGTGACAGAGTTTCCACACTTAAAACAAACTTCTATTTCATAAAAAAACTGTTACAAATTCTTCCTCAACTAGAGGGATTACAACTGCTGGACTGCTTCTAAGCACAGTGCCAAAATAACACACTATGTCTCTCTAAAACATACACTGCTGTGTATACAAAATATTTCACACTGCTGTGCAAAACACACAAAAAAAATTGTCTCTCTTTTTTTACTATTTTCAGCCTTCGGGAAATAATAAAACATTACACAGCATTCTCTTTCTTTTTGTCAACACTCTTTTACAATGCGCTACGCATATATATATAAAAACTTTATAATATAATATATATATTATAAATATCTTACATTTATAACATATATAATATAATCAAAGTAAAAACAAATATTACTGTGGTAATAAACTTTAACCCATGTTCAAATATTTAAAACATACGTGCTGGAATATAAAATTAAAATCAAACAAAAAAAACTTTATTTCCCTTTGTTTTTCTTTATGCTTTTCGAGGGCTCCATGGAAAACTTTCACGTGAGCTCTCATACTCCCCCGAAATCGTTTGTCAGTGTAAAGTGTGGGCCCAGCTGAGTATGACGTCAGCTGCTCCGGGGGTCTCCACTCCTCCAGCTGCTCGAGCTATGCTGCCCCTCCAGAATATTTCCGCCTCTGGAATAAATATGTTTGGTGGGATTTTAATGCAATTGTTGCTGCTGATAAGAGCAACACTTCCACCGCTTCTTCATTTAAAGCCACCGCTCTTCAACTTTCCATAAAACTTAACTCTACCGCCTTTCAATCCTTTCACAATTAAATTCTGTTGTCCTGCTAACTTATATGGGCAGTTGGAAATTAAATTCCAACAAATACCAACATGAATGCATCTCAATGCATGCTCCACGTTGCACGTTTCAATTATGGTTGGATTAATCATATCCACAATATTTCCTCCTTTGTATAATCTCCACGCCTGCATCACCACGAAGAATCGTCATCTTGATACTTTATTGACCTTAATTTCATTTTATCGCATTCAAAGTAGATAAATAATAACTAGATTCCATGAAAAATGAATTTCTGGACAAAATTGAATAGAATAGCCTAGCTATAAATAAGCTCAGTTGGATATAAAATGAGAACAGTACCAGAGTATCTCACCCATTCTAAAATCATCTACATTTCAAGTGACAGATTATAATCATGGCCGTTCTTTCTTCCTTTAATAAGCTCCAAGAGAAGAATGCCAAAGCTATAAACATCAACTTTTACAGGTAATTGCCCATGCATAGCATACTCTGGTGCCATATACCTGCTGTATATCCAATTTACATTGTCAAAGATTATATGGAAAGGGAAATTTTAGGAATTGAGTGACCATAATTGAAAACTATTGCAAAGGAAATCGTATTAGTGTATCCTATAATGTTAAAACATAACAAAGCAGGTAAATAGCCAAAAGAAAAATTGTCATACGAGACTGTTAAAACATATTCATCACTAATTGTTAATAGATTAGGGAGTGTTTCAGAGTAATGATTATTTTGAAATCTTACTAAGTTCCAGCAACTCTTGTGCTGACGTGGCTCTCATCTTCAGGAAATAATCTTGCTAAGCTGAAGTCTGCTATCTTAGGATTCAGATTTCCGTCCAACAAAATATTTCTTGCTTTAATATCCCTATGAATAATACGCAGTTGAGAATCCTCGTGCAGATAGAGAAGCCCACGAGCCACTCCCACTATAATGTTGTACCGTTTCTACCAATCAAGCCGGTTGCGTCTGTTTGGATCTGTATCCATGGATGCAGTAAGCTAAGCTAACCAATCATCATTACCGAGCTAAATATATTGGAACATTAATGAATTTTTTCAGATACAAAATAGAGCGGAAGTGACTCACCGAATAGGATTTTATCGAGGCTATTATTGGGTAAGTATTCATTCACAAGCAACCTTTCCGATATCTCTGTGCAACAGCCTAATAGGTTTACGAGATTTCGATGTTGAAGTTTGGCCACAAGTTTAACTTCATTCATGTTGGAAATTAATTCCAACTGCAATCTAAAACAGGTGAACAAAAATCTGATTTCTGTGGATATTTCAGAAGGACGAATGCCTCAAAATCGTGTTTTATTTTTTCACTCCACTGTGCATTAAATTTTCAGAGTTAATGTCCCTGCAACAGCCGACTTTGTTTTTCAAAAGGCACCACGTTATCTCCCACCACTTACCGCATTTAAAAGGCTGATAAGATTAAAATATATTTTTATTATTTTAATGCTTTAAGTCAAATATGTTTTTCAACATATATATGTAATAAACAGCAGTAGTTTTAATGTTAGAGAATTAGAGAAAGATAGAGAATTAGAGGCAGAGGCAGAGAAGAAGATAGAGAGCAGAAAAAAGAGGAAATCAGAATCGTTGTGTTTTGTAGCAGCAGTGCATTTTCCAGAGTGTTTCAGCAACAGACTGTGTGGAGTTTCAGCAACTGACTATGTGTTTCTGAAACACAAATCTGTGTAAAAGCAGAAATTGAAAAACAGAGTAAGGAGTATTTTGTTTATTCCAGAACTGTAGTTCTGATGAAAGTTTGTATTTTTAATAGTCATTTTTATGGTTAATGAAAAAGAGCTTTACTCCATCTCTCTGTCCACATCTCTATCATTAAATCTTTGTGTTTAGTTGAGGAACTTTGCTTCCTCTGTTTTGTTCGAAATATTCAGAAATTTCTAGCATGGTATTGAAGCATGCCATCTATCCAATTTTTCAACATGGTATCAGAGCTAGTCTAGGCACTCGGTGAGACAAAAAAGAGTTTTTTTTTCCACTGCAGGAGCTGTAAGAAGCTTATTGAGCAGATTTCTCCAGCAGAGAAAGTTCTTGCTTGTTTTATTATACAGTCAGTATCTTTTCTTTACTTATACAGTTAAGATGGCAGATGCTGGAACTGGTTTGACAAATTCCCAACTTCCACAGTTTAATGGGAAGAATCACAGTTATTGGTCCATAACTATGAAAGCATTGTTTGCTTCTCAAGGAATGTGAGAGCTAGTTGAAAATGGCTACCCTGAACCTTCAGATGCAGCAGCATTCTCTGCTTTGACAATAGCAGAAAGAGACCTATTGAAGAACGACAGGAAGAAGGATGCCAAAGCTCTCTTTTTTCTCTTTCAATCAGTACATAAAAGTGTTTTCCCATGGATTGCAGCAGCAACAAAATCCAAGGAGGCATGGGATATTCTCAAAACTGCTTATCAAGGCATGGAGAAGGTGAAGACTGCAAAGTTGCAGATGTTGAGGAGAGACTTTGAAACACTCAACATGAAGGAATCTGATACAATAGATTCATTCTTCACTCAGGTTATTGGGTTGATAACCCAGATAAGATCTCATGGTGAAATTCTTGAAGAAAGAAGGATTGTAGAGAAGATCTTGAGAAGTTTACCCTCAAGGTTTGAAGCTGTTGTGGTAGCAATAGAAGAGACAAAGGATCTCTCACAGTTCACAGTAGATGAACTCAGTGCTTCTATAATGTCTCATGAACACAGACTGAGTAGAGGAACAGATTCCTCTTTTGAGCAAGCATTCAAGACTCAGATGTCATTCGGCCGAGGAAGAGGTCGAGGCAGAGCAAATAACAGAGGTCGTGGAAGAAGCCAAAACAGAGGCAGAAATAATCATGCTAGCACAAGCGGAAGGAGCTGCAATCAGAACCAAGATGAAGGTTCAAGCAAACAGCAATCTCATGGACAAAGGTATGACAAATCCCAAGTCCAATGTCATTATTGTAAGAAATATGGGCACTATGCCAATGAATGTAGGAAAAAGCAAAATGACATGAATAATAGGCAAAATGCTAATTTTGCAAATGAAAAAGATAAGAATCCAAAGATTGTGTTGTTAACATGTAACATTGCACAAGACAAACAAGAAGATTTTTGGTTCTTAGACTCAGGTTGTAGTAATCACATGACTAGAAACATAGCAATGTTTTTCAATCTGGATGAAAGTGTTAAATCTGAGGTAACAACAGGAACTGATAGTAAGATATCTGTCAAGGGTAAAGGCAGAGTCAGTATCCTAGCAAGAAATGGAGAACAGATGATTGTGCTAGAGGTATACTATGTACCTAGTCTGAAATGTAATCTTTTGAGCATTGGACAACTCATTGACAAAGGTTATAATGTGTTCTTCAAAGATGATGTATGTACAATCAGAGACATACCTCCAAGTAAGAAGATCATTACAGAGGTGCAGATGACCAGCAATAGAATGTTTCCTCTCAAACTCAGGGCAGATTTGAAGGAAGGAAGAATTATTGCAGCTGTAACACAAGAAGTCTTTCAAGAACAAGTGAAAGATGAGAATTGGTTGTGGCACTTGAGATTTGGACATCTCAATTTCGGAGGCTTGAATCTGTTGCACAGAAATGGAATGGTAAAGGGATTGTCATTGATTGAGAAGCCGGACAGCCTTTGTGAAGGCTGCATCTTGGGCAAACAACACAGAGAAAGCTTTCCAGCATGAAAGAGTATAAGGGCAAAAGCACCCTTGGAAATTGTTCACTCTGATGTGTGTGGACCGATGAAAATACCATCATTTGCTGGAAATAAATATGTTTTAACTTTTATTGATGATTACACCAGAAAGACATGGGTGTATGTCTTAAAATAGAAGAGTGAAGTGTTTGAGAAATTCCGCCACTTCAAAACTCTTGTTGAGAAGCATTGTGGGCATTATATCAAAGTGCTCATAACAGATAGAGGTGGAGAGTACATCTCCAAATACTTTCTGCATTTTTGCAGAGAGAACGGCATACAAAATAAATTTACCACGAGGTATACACCTCAGCAAAACAGTGTTACAGAAAGGAAGAATAGGACCATTTTGGACATGGTCAAAATTATGCTGAAGGCAAAACACTTGCTGCATGAGTATTGGGCTGAAACTGTCACTTACGCAGTTTACATCTTGAACAGATGCCCAACTAAAGCTGTCATGAACAAAATACCAGAAGAAGCATTGAGTGGACAAAAGCAAACTGTCACTCACATGAGAGTATTCGGCTGTATAGAAAATGCACATGTACCGGATCAGCTAAGGAAGAAGCTTGACAGTAAGGGGGAGAAGTGTGTCTTTATTGGCTACTGTGATGAGTCAAAAGCATACAAACTCTATAATCCATCCACCAAAAAATTGATAGTAAGCAGAGATGTGCAGTTCATTGAAGATGAAGCTTGGGATGGAAGCTTAGAGAAGACAGTGAATTTGAAGACAATTGTGTCTCACGAAGAAGAAGAGGAAGGGACAGTAGCAAATAATCCTTCCTTGGTGGGTCCTCCTCCACCACAGCAAGTACAAAAAACCACACCACAAGCTGGAATTCGAACAGCCTTGAGAAGTCAAGGAAGTGCTTCTCCAAGCACATTAGAAACGCCCTCAAGTTTGAATGGAACTCCAAGCACACCAAGAAGACCAAGATTCAAAAATCTGAGTGAGATTTATGAACAAGGAGAGGTAAGTAACAATACTGATCTGAATTTATTATTCGCTTTGTATTGTCAAATTGATGACCCAATTCATTTTGAAGATGTTGTAAATGAAGATAAATGGATTGAAGCAATGAATGAAGAAATTGGTGCAATTGAGAAGAGTAAAACATGGGAGTTAGTGGACCTCCCTGAAGGCAAATATGTCATTGGAGTTAAGTGGGTCTATAAGACCAAAAGCAATGCTGAAGGCAAGATTGATAGGCACAAAGAAAGACTTGTTGTGAAAGGCTACAAGCAGCAACAAAGCAGAGACTATGATGAAACCTTTGCACCATTAGAAAGGATGGAAACAGTCAGAACAATGTTGTCTATTGTGGCACAACACAAATGGAAGATTTATCAGATGGAGTTAAATCTGCATTCCTGAATGGAGTGTTAAAAGAAGAGGTTTATGTTGAACAACCTCCAGGCTATGAAGTTGAAGGCCAAGAGCATAAAGTATGCAGATTGAAGAAGGCTCTTTATGGGCTGAAGCAAACTCCAAGAGCATGGTACAATAGAATAGATGGTTACCTGATTGAGAATGGGTTTGAGAAGTGTGATGGAGAACCCACACTCTACATAAAGGAGAATGACGGTAAGATACTTATTGTTGTTTTATATGTAGATGATTTAATTTTTACTAGCAATGAAGTTTCTCTCATTGCAGATTTTAAAGCAGTCATGAAGAGTGAATTTGAAATGACTGACTTGGGCTTCTTAAGATATTTTCTTGGAATTGAAGTAGACCAAAGTGAAAATGGTGTTTTCATTTCCCAAGTTAAATATGTAGAAGCAGTGTTGAAAAGATTTAACATGCAAAACAGCAAAGCAGTTGTAACTCCAACTGTAATGGGGTTGAAATTGAGCAAAGAAGACAGCAGCAAGGATTTTGATCCAAAGTTTTATCAGAGCATAGCTGGCAGCCTTATGTACTTGACTGCAACTAGGTCGGATATAATGCATTCTATGAGTTTAATCTCCAAATTCATGGCAAGACCGAAAGAGACTCATTGGCAGGCAGCCAAGAGGATTCTAAGGTATGTGAATGGAATGAAGGGGTTTGGCATTTTATACTCCTCTTCTAAAAGTTTCATGTTGACAGGTTACACTGACAGTGATTGGGCTGGAAGTGTTGATGATAGGAAGAGCACATCAGGATATGTGTTTCATATGGGATTGGGAGCCATCTCGTGGGCTTCCAAGAAGCAACCAATTGTGGCTTTGTCAATAGCAGAGGCAGAGTATGTGGCAGCAACAGCAGCAGCATGCAAAGTAGTATGGCTAAGAAGAGTTCTCAGAGATTTGTGTCATGAACAAGAATAGGGCACAACCATTTACTGTGATAATAGCTCGGAGATAGATTTATCTAAAAATTCTATTTTTCATAAAAGGACAAAGCACATAGACACCAAGTTTCACTTCATACGTGAATTGGTTAATAATGGTGAGATTGTTTTGCAGCACTGCAGAACAGAGGAGCAATTTGCTGACATCTTGACAAAACCATTGGGAAAGAAAAGTTTTGATTATCTCAGAGAATGTCTAGGTATGCAAGATAGTAGCACTTGTAATTAAGGGGGAGTGTTGGAAATTAATTCCAACTGCAATCTGAAACAGGTGGACAGAAATCTAATTTCTGTGGATATTTCAGAAGGAAGAATGCCTCAAAGTCGTGTTTTATTTTTGCACTCCACTGTGCATTAAATTTTCATAGTTAATGTCCCTGCAACAGCCGACTTTGTTTTTCAAACGGCACCACGTTATCTCCCACCACTTACTGCACTTAAAATGCTGATAAGATTAAAAGATATTTTTATTGTTTTAATGCTTTAAGTCAAACATGTTTTTCAACATATATATGTAATAAACAGCAGTAGTTTTAATGTTAGAGAATTAGAGAAAGATAGAGAATTAGAGACAGAGGTAGAGAAGAAGATAGAGAGTAGAAAACAGAGGAAACCAGAATTGTTGTGTTTTGTAGCAGCAGTGCATTTTCCAGAGTGTTTCAGAAATAGATTGTGTGTTTCAGCAACAGACTGTGTGGAGTTTCAGCAACTAACTGTGTGTTGCTGAAACACAAATCTGTGTAAAAGCAGAAATTGAAAAACAGAGTAAGGAGTATTTTTTTTATTCCAGAACTATAGTTCTGATGAAAGTTTGTATTTTTAATAGTCATTTTTATGGTTAATGAAAAAGAGCTTTACTCCATCTCTCTGTCCACATCTCTATCATTAAATCTTTGTGTTTAGTTGAGGAACTTTGCTTCCTCTGTTTTGTTCGAAATATTCAAAAATTTCCAGCATGGTATTGAAGCATGCCATCTATCCAATTTTTCAACAATTCATAAATTCTTTGTTTCCTTGCAGAGATCCTAAGGACAACTTTTTCATGGCTATTTCCTTTCCATCTTTAATAGTCCCCTAAAAAATTCAGCCAAAATGTCAAAGATGCAGTGAGAGTAGCCCAACAAGTGTACTATAATTTAAGATTCTATAAACTAGTAGAAGCTTTCTTATTCATTGTTACCTTGTATATAGCCCAAAATCTGTTGAAATATTAAACTCACCTGCAAACCCTGTGCAGGAGAAAGAGGAGTACAACAGGGGCAGAATGTTTGTGTGCACACCATTGTGCATTTAACAGTGAGATAAATGAAACTGTAAGGATGTTTTTTTTTATGGGCCGCAGCCACCTGTGCAGAAGAATTGAAGGTTTTGTGGTTCAAACCATGCAACAACAGATTTTGGATAACAATTTTATCAGGCTTTAAAGCCTTCACCAAACCAACAGAGTTTTGTGTTTACACGGCAATTTTTGAGTTTTGAATGGGCCACGTCATGGTGGACCCCATATGCCAGCACATCAACCACATCACCATCCAACAACTAATCAGAGTGCAATCGCATTCGTTTGATCCATTTGCAAATGAATGAGGGCGGTCCCACTGCCAACACATCAAAGGCTACGTGGACCAATCAAGTCTTATCGCACAAAATTCCTAATGACGTCACGGAGCCAAAGTGGAACGCGATTTTTTTATGAAATCTGGCATATAATTTGTTTGAAGTCTGCGGGCCCCAGCAATCAACCAATGATAGGTCGATCACGCGGATTTTGGGTCTGCTGACGCAGGGCTCGATTGGAACATGAAAACTCATTGCAATGGAGTTTTATTAGTTTGAGTCCAGGCTCAAAAGGTTCATAAACTATGGTTTAAGTTTGCAATGCGGCGAGTATATTATTGAGGTTCAAACCTTATAATATATATTATTTTGTTATGTTTTCTTTGTATTAAACGTCATGCGACAAAGTCTTTGACTTTGGAACTATATATATATATATATATATATATATATATATATATATATATATATATATATTAGAAACTTTTCCAATGTTTATAATATATATTTCAAAAGCGTTATTTTGTTTTTATGGTTAATATGTTGCGCCATATAAAAGGAAAAGCCCGTAGGCTTATTTTTAAAAAAAAAGGAATGCAAAAAGATAACATAGAAACACATGAGCATGACTATGTATTTTTTTTTAGCTGTGTGTCCAAAGACAAAACACAGTGAAGTTAAAAACAGAGTATTGTAAGCATTGTATGTGCGTTTTTTGAAAGACAGAGAAAGAGTTTTTTGACACTGTGTGTTGCAGCAATTCCACTTACATTTTGTAAATCCCTTCGAGGAGGAAGAATATCATTCTGTAATAGTTTTTCATATTAATGAAATAGAACTAGTTTGTAAATCTCTGTCCAGCAAGAAATTTTTGTTATTCTCTATGTTAAAAAGAGAATTTTATTCCCTCTGTATGTGTTTTGGAATACTCAGAAATTCCAACATGGTATCAAAGCTAGTCCAGGCTCTTTGAATGATAGTTAAAGAAGTTGAAGGAAGGATTTTGTTGCAGCAGTTCTCTAGTAGAGTGAAGGCTCAGCAAAAGTCCAGGTATTTGCAAAAACAGAGTTTTTTTTTGTGTTTAAAAAGTGTAGTGCAAAGAAGTCTTTTTGAAGACAGAATTTGTCTCTTAAATAGTGAGACAATTTGTTTAAAAACACAGTCAAGTTATTTGAACATAGTTCAGAGTGCTAGCCATGGCAGGAGCCAGCACAAGCATGAGTATTGGAAATACTCAGCTCCCACAGTTCAATGGGAAGAAATATGATTATTGGGCAATCACCATGAGAGCCCTGTTTGCCTCTCAAGACTTATGGGAGCTTGTTGAAGATGGTTTTGAAGAACCAACAGATTAAAATGCCTTTAATGCCTTGACACAGGCAGAGAAGGATTTTTTGAAGAGAAATAGGAAGGACTCAAAAGCCTTCTTCTATCTCTATCAAGTAGTGCATGAAAGTGTGTTTCCAAGGATAGCAGAAGTTAAGAGGTCCAAGGATGCATGGAATATCCTCCAGATTTCCTATCAAGGTATGGAGAAGGTGAAGACATCAAAGCTACAATTTCTGAGTAGAGACTTTGAAATTCTCTGTATGAAAGAGTCTGATAACATAGACTCATTATTCACACATGTGATTGGGTTGGTTAACTAGATAAGGTCTCATGGAGAGACACCTAAAGAAAGAAGGATAGTGGAGAAAGTGTTGAGGAGCTTACCCTCAAGGTTTGATGTGATAGTCACAACCCTTAAAGAGACAAAGGATCTCTCAATTTTTTCAGTTGATGAACTTCATGCATCATTGATGACACATGAACAAAGATTGGGTAGAAATGTGCACTCATCTTTGGATCATGCCTTCAAAACTCAAATTTCCTTTGGAAGAGGAAGAGGTCAAGGCAGAAGAAACTACAGAGGAAAACGAAGAGGCAGAAGCCAAAACAGAGGAGGAAGAAACATCCCTGCAAGTGGAAGGGGCAGCAATCAAAATCACAACCAAGGCGAAGGCAGCAACCAACAAGGTGGACAAAATCAAGCACATGGACAAAGGTATGACAAATCCCAAGTCTAATGTCATTACTATAAGAAGTATGGCCATTATGCCAATGAATGTAGGAAGAAACAGAGCGACATGGGTAATAGACCCAGTGCTAATTTTACAAAAGAAAATATCGGTCAAGGTAAGTTGTTTTTAGCATGTAATATGGTTAAGGAAAAGAATGAAGATATATGGTTTCTAGATTCAGGATGTAGTAACAATATGACTGGAAACATTGCCATGTTTTCCATGTTAGATGAAAATGTAAAGTCTCAAGTAACATTGGGGACAGACAGTAAGGTCTATGTCATGGGAAAAGGCAGAGTAGGTGTCTTGACAAAGAAAGGATAAAAGAAGAGCATATCTAATGTATATTATGTACCAGGTATGAAATGTAATTTGTTAAGCATTGGATAGCTCATCCAAAAGGGCTACATTGTTTTCTTTGAAGATGATGTATGCACCATCATGGATAAACCACCAAGCAAACAATGTATTGCACAAGTGAAGATGACAAGGAACATAATGTTCCCTCTCAAGATGAGAGCGGATTTGAAGAAAGGAGATGAAATGGCAGCAATGACACAAGAGACATTCCAAAGAGAAGTAAAAGATGAAAATTGGTTATGTCATTTGAGATTTGGACATCTCAACTTTGGAGGACTAAGTTTGTTGCATAGGAAAGGAATGGTAAAGGGATTACCATTGATTGAGAAATTAGACAGTCTATGTGAAGGTTGCATCTTGGGCAAACAACACAGGGAAAACTTTCCATCAGGAAATAGCATAAGGGTAAAGACACCCTTAGAAATTTTCAACTCAAATTTGTGTGGACCAATGCAAACACCATTACTAGCAAGCAACCACTATATGTTGACTTTTATTAATGATTACACAAGGAAAACTTGGGTTTATTTCTTGAAATATAAAGGTGAAGTGTTTGATAAATTCTGTCACTTTAAGGCTCTTGTTGAGAACCAAAGTGGGCAGCATATCAAGGTCTTAATGACTGATAGAGGAGGTGAGTATATCTCCAAAAAAATTCTGCGTTTTTGCAGAGAAAATGGCATACACAAGAAATTTACAACAAGGTACACACCGCAGCAAAATGGAGTTGCTAAAAGGAAAAATAGAACAATCATGGACATGGTAAGAAGTATGCTGAAGGCAAAACATTTTCCAAATGATTATTGGGATGAAGTTGTACATTTTGCAGCGTACATCTTAAATAGATGCCCAACCAAAGAAGTAATGAAAAGATTTCCGGAAGAAGCATGGAGTGGCATAAAACAAAGTGTCACCCACATGAGAGTTTTCGGTTGTGTGGCCTATGCACACATTCCAGATCAGCTAAGGAAGAAGTTGGATAGTAAAGGGGAGAAGTACATTTTTATTGGATACAGTGAAGAATCCAAGGCATACACGTTGTATAACCCATCCACCAAGAATTTTGTTATAAGCAGAGATGTTCAGTTCATTGAAGAAGAAGCTTGGGATCGAAGCATTGAGAAAACAGTCAATGTGAAGAGTTGTTTGTCTCATGATGAGAATGACAATGAGATGGCTGAAATACATCCCTCATTAGCAACACCACCTCCACCAACACAAGGAAATCAAGGGACACCACAAGCTGGAATGAGAACACCCTTGAGAAGAGATGATAGTGCTTCTCCAAGCACATCACAAGGAGAAGATTTGAGTGCTTCTACAAGCACAAGTACACCAAGTGAAAGAGGAACCAAATTCACAAATTTAAATGATATTTATGAGCAAGAGGCAGCAAATGAAGGTATGAACTCTTTATTTGCATTGTATTGTCATGTAGATGATCCTATTCATTTTGAAGAAGCTATAAAAGGTATAAAAAAATGGATAGATGCTATGGATGAAGAAATGAATGCCATAGAGAAAAATAAAACATGGGAATTGGTTGATCTCCCAAAAGGTAAAGAAGTCATTGGAGTGAAATGGGTCTACAAGACCAAAAGTAAAGTTGAAGGTAAGATTGAAAGGCATAAGGCGAAACTTGTTGTCAAAGGATACAAGCAGCAACATGGAAGAGATTATGAAGAAACTTTTGCACTGGTTGCAAGAATGGAAACAGTGAGAGCATTGCTGTCCATAGCAGCACAACACAAGTGGAAGGTTTACCAAATGGATGTGAAATCAGCATTCCTGAATGGAGTATTGATGGAAGAGGTTTATGTTGAACAACCTCTAGGCTATGAGAAAAAGGGCCAAGAGAAAAAAGTTTTCATATTGAATAAAGCTCTTTATGGGCTGAAACAAGCACCAAGAGCATGGTACTGTAGGATAGATGCCTATCTACTGGAAAATGGGTTTGAAAAATGTGAAGGAGAACCCACATTATACATCAAGGAGAAATATGGTAAGATGTTGATTGTTTTTTTATATGTTGATGATGTGATCTTTACAAGTAATGATGCTTACCTCATTGAGAATTTTAAATCAGTCATGAAGGATGAACTTGAGATGACAGATATGGGATTGCTGAAATACTTCTTAGGAATAGAAGTAGAGAAAAATGAAAATAAAATTTTTATTTCTCAACCTAAATATGTAAATGAAGTTTTGGAAAGATTTAACATGTAGGATTGCAAGGCGGCAATTACTCCCACAGTGATGGGATTGAAACTCAGCAAAGAAGACAGCAGCAAGGATTTTTATCCTAGTTTGTACAAGAGCAAAGTTGGCAGCCTCATGTATTTGACTACAACTAGGCCTGATATTATGCATTCTGTGAGTTTAATTTCTAGATTTATGGAAAGGACAAAGGAGGCACATTGGCAAGCAACAAAAAGAATTATGCCGTATGTGAAAGGAACAAAGAGGTATGGAATTTTATATACCACTTCAGAAAATTCTGAATTGATTAGATATACTGACAGTGATTGGGCTGGAAGTATAGATGACCAGAAAAGTACATCTGGTTATTTTTTTCATATCGGTTCAGGATCCATTTCACGGGCTTCTAAAAAACAGCCAATTGTGGCTTTATCTACAGTAGAAGCAGAGTATGTGGCAGCTATAGCAGCAGCATGTCAAGTAGTTTGGATGAGGAGAATGTTGAGAAGTTTATGTCAGGAACAAGTAAAGGGCACAGTAATTTATTGTGACAATAGCTCAGTTATAGCATTGTCAAAGAATTCTGTGTTTCACAAGAGAATGAAACACAAGATGCCAAGTTTCACTACATTAGGGAGTTAATGAACAATGGAGAAATTGTTCTAAAACATTACAGAACAGAGGAGAAATTTGCAGACAATCTAACAAAGCCATTGGGGCAAAAGAGTTTTGATTATCTGAGGAAATGCATGGGTATGACAGAAAACCCACCAGTTGACTTTAAGGGGGAGTGTTGAAATATTAAACTCAACTGCAATCCCTATGCAGGAGAAAGAGGAGTACAGCAGGGGAAGAATGTTTGTGTGCACACCATCGTGCATTTAACAGTGAAATAAATGAAACTGTAAGAATGTTTTTGTTTATGGGCCACAACCACCTCTGCAGAAGAATTGAAGGTTTTGTGTTTTAAACCACGCAACAAAAGATTTTGGATAACAGTCTTATCGAGCTTTAAAGCCTTTACCAAACCAACAGAGTTTTGTGTTTATGCGGCAATTTTTGAGTTTTGAATGGGCCACATCATGGTGGACCCCATATGCCAACACATCAACCACATCACCCTCCAACAACCAATGAGAGTGCAATCACGTTCATTTAAGCCCTTTGCAAATGAGTGAGGGCGGTCCCATTGCCAACACATCAAAGGCTACGTGGACCAATCAAGTCTTATCGTGCAGAATTCCTAATGACGTCACGGAGCCAAAGTGGAACGCGAATTGTTTATGAAATCTGGCATATAATTTGTTTGAATTCCATGGGCCCCAGCAATCAGCCAATCATAGGTTGATTGTGCGGATTTTGGGTCTGCTGACGTAGGGCTCGACTGCAACGTGAAAACTCATTGCAATGGAGTTTTATTAGTTTGAAGTCCAGGCTCAAAAGGTTCATAAACTATGGTTTAAGTTTGCAATGCGACGGGTATATTATTAAGGTTCAAACCTTATAATATATATTATTTTGTTATGTTTTCTTTGTATTAAACGCCACGTGACAAAGTCTTTAACTTTGGAACTATATATATATACATTCGGTTAACATATATATATATATATATATATATATATATATATATATATATATATATATATATATATATATATATATATATATATATATATATATATTATAAACTTTTCCAAAGTTTATAATATATATATATATATATTATAAACTTTTCCAAAGTTTATAATATATATTTCAAAAGCGTTATTTTGTTTTTTTGGTCAATATGTTGTGCCATATAAAAAGAAAAGCCCGTAGGCTTATTTAAAAAAAAAGGAATGGAAAAAGATAGCATAGAAACACATGAGTGTCACTGTGTTTTTTTTTTTAACTGTGTGTCCGAAGACAAAACACAGTGAAGTTAAAAACATAGTTTTGTAAGCACTGTATGTGCGTTTTGTGAAAGACGGAGAAAGATTTTTTGGACAGTGTGTGTTGCAGCAGTTCCACTTACATTTTGTAAATCCCTCCGATGAGGAAGAATATCATTTTGTATAGTTTTTCATATTAATGAAATAGAACCAGTTTGTAAATCTCTGTCCAGCAATAAATTTTTTGTATTCTCTATGTTAAGAGGAGAATTTTATTCTCTATGTATGTGTTTTGGAATACTCAGAAATTCCAAAAAAATCCACCTTCCCCAAGCTTATTATTATTATGAAAATTTTCCGTAGCAGCTATCAATTCTTCCATGGTAAATGCAATTTGCTGATCCTGACAGATTATTGTGTCTTCCTCGACTTTCCCATGACCTATACACCGAAAATACACAGCTTCATCATAAACCCAAACTTGAATCTCGCAAGCATTTCTTAGATTTCTTGAAAGAGAATATATGTGAAAACCATGTTCAAAAAACAAAATTTAACAATAGTCTAACATAGAAAATAAAATTGTTGTATTGTGAGGGTCATGATCTATCATATGATATTTTAACAATGACATATAATGGATTGGGGGATCCTTCAACTTTGATCTCTGTGTAACTTTGTACTAAATCTAAAAGTGTATTCATTATGGGCACCAGCCTATTCTTATTTAAACCTGGGTCTAATCATAAGCACGGTTAGCTTTTCCCTTGAGGTCCATATGATCAGAACCCACCTAATTCTAGGTAGTAAAAAGTAATTCATGCAAATACCTTTGGAAGGATTTTGAAATATGACAGACTTCAATCTCCTCCTAGTTGTTAACACACATACTAATAACAGCAGAAGCAAGCCGCCAGCAACACCTAAAATTATGGGTAATTTGTCTGAAGATTTGTTGTTCTCATGCGTACTGTTACTTGATGGTGTTATCTGATTCGGTCGTGTATCAGCAGTTACTACTCTATTAGCTAGTACTTCCGCAGGAGGTGGAGACAAAATCGAGTTAAAGAAACTATACATTTCATAATGAACTATGCAGCTTCCCATCAAACTCCGTGCCCCTTTCCTTCCACTGTAAGTTGCAAAAATATAAGCGATTTGTTGCGACAGACATGATGTGCAGTTGTCAATAGAGATATCTCTGGTGCACTGGACCAGACTGTAAATCTTCCGAGACAAGGAGTCTATAGTTGTTCTAGAAGCATAATATAATGTAGATCCAGATGTTGCTTCATCTACCAACGTGTTGAATAACATGGAAGGAGCCTTATTAAAAACTTCAGGGCTAGCTGAGACATTGCACGAATTCCAAAGACACCATCCATCAGTAGTATCAATTGTCCGAAGAAACTATAGCTCTCATAACGCAAAAAACAGAGGTCAAACCACATTAAACCGTCGTCGGCATTCCCACAATTTTGTCGAAGAGTAGTATTTTCTTGTTGTGAACAATTGTAGCACTGGTCGGGTGTTGTGTCTCCCCGACATTGCATAACGCCATATATTTGGTCAGGACTTTGGCCATTCTCAGAAGTGTTAAACCCTGTCTCGGACATGTCTTTAGTAAGCCTAGTCATCACAGTGTTCAAATTTCTCTCGAACTTACTACCTTTTGTATAATTAAAATTGTGGTGGCATGTAGATTGTTGTACTACCTTGCAAACCTATGACTGAAGAGTAATTATCATCAAGAGAACTGCCATTCCATAGAATAGTTGAACAGTTTGGGTACTGAGAAGTGTTGAGCATGAAACTCTCCCATGGAGGATTGTCATGGCTAATGGAGAATGGAGAACATACAATTCCAAGGTATTGCAATATTAGTGCTCAAAATTCTGATTTAATCTGCACAAATATCGTAGGCTCAGGCTTAATCAATAGTAGCATAGACCATGTTTTTAAGTTTCCCATGGATTTGAAGATTCTACGCGCATACGGTCTACTAAGAGTCAATGAAAGCAGGTCAAATGGTAATAATTAAACCATGTAAGATAAACAAATAAATGGATTAATGGATTAGTTTTTTTAAGTACAACTGTTTGGTATTTTTTTTGGAATTTCTGAACAATTCTGAACAACACAGAGGAAATAAAATTCCTTTGTTGAACACAAAGATTATTTAGAAGATATGGACAGAGATTCATAAAAACAAATTATTTCATTAAATATGAAAATCTATTACAAAATGAAAATTATGTCTTCAGAACAAAGTTCTGGATTCACAAAACAAGTCTTCTTCCAACTAATACACGCGTAGTGTTTACAATTTTGCTCTCATTGTCTCTTTTCAAATTCTACCTTCAGGCTTACAGGAATTACATGACACGATTCTTTTTCTTTACTAACTGACTGTATGTATTTATATAAAAAATCTTAACCTAATCTAATTCAATGTCATTCAATGGCTTAACAAAAAAAAATCGTCATCTCCTTAACGTGGTCAAACTGCATGTTGGCCATGTTAATCGTGGCGGCTCCGCTTGGCAGGTTCATTGTGGCGGCACCCCTCGGCGAGTTCGAAGAGGCGGGTTGTGCTCCCGTAGTAAATCTCAGTCGTTGATCTTCGGTCAACGCGCAATGGCCGAAGTCAACTACGGAGGCACTCCTTCGTTTAAACAGTGGGTTGTTTATGCCCGCGGGTTACCGTTGATCTCAGATCAATGATAATCGTGCCCGTTGATCTATGCGAGGTTTAACTCATCGTGGATTTCAAACCTGCGACAAAAATATTTTTTCATAAATCATCGCATCCGTTCTTTGTCCCTACTGATTGGACTCTGAAACTATGCGATTGGGCTCCTATTGGCTGGAGGTGGACCCCGACGAACTTTTAAAAAAATTCAACTGGATTTGATAAATGCTTATCGCATCCATTTGGGGCTGGTGTGACGTCAGCTCCATTCTATGCGATCGCTCCATGATTGGTCAGCGGTCTGTGTGACGTGGAGTCGTGAGCTCCACACGGCTGATGTGGCCCATTTAAATCAAAACAAATTGGCGCCAAATAAAAAAGGTTGGTGTGTTGTTTTAAATGCGGTGGGTGTGCAGGAAAAAACAAAAACAGACTTTGGCTCTTGCTTTCCTTCTTCTGCGTGGTTGGATTTAATATTTCAACATTTTTTGGTCTTTTTCGTGGATTTTTGTTTCAATTTGGAAAAGAAAATTTTGAGTTTTGTGGTTTAATTTTTATTTTATATATATATATATATATATATATATAGATTGAGCATCTTTAAAATTTTGAGAGCACTTGATTCGCTCATCAAATTTGTGATTTCATTTTTTTTTTCAGTGGAAAAAGTTTCTAGTTTATATAAGTACAAGCACAAAAACTTAAAATAATTATGGTTTAAATACATACCAAAAATGTGGTCACTTCTTATCTTCAAATAGTAATAATTAAACCATATAAGATAAACAAATAAATGGATTAGTTTTTTTAAGTTCAATTTTTGGTCTTTGTCGAATTATTGGCTTAATTTGGCAAAAGAAAATTTTGATTTGTGTCGTTTAAATTAATTTTTTATTTTATATATAGATTTAGTATCTTTAAAAATTTTGAAACAATTTTATTTTAAAAAATTCAATCATCAAACAACTTGTCATTTCAATAAATTTATGCTCCAAATCTAAAAATAAACCAAAATAACTTTTCAAAAAACTACACTTAAAAATTACTCTCAATAAAATCTAAAAATAAACCCAAGTAACTTTTCAAAAAACCACACTTAAAAAATTAATCTCAATAAATTTATGCCCCAAATCTAAAAATAAACCAAAATAATTTTTCAAAAAACCACACTTAAAAATTACTCACAAATAAACTATACCCGGATAATACTCCGGATTCATGGAAAGTACAACTGTGATTCTTCGCCATATTCAGACATCGTGCACACAAAATGTGACTCTTTTTAAGTGCCGCTGGTCAAACTCCGGTGTCCCTGGTTCCGTGTTATCGAGGAAACAGAAATTCTGTTTAACGCACTGATTGAACTTTCCAAGCTCCTTCACTAATCTTTATCTCTTGCGTAGGTGGAATGTGTGTTATCACTAATATATTCATGTGGCTCCACTCAGCCGACGACTTTTAAAAATCAGTAACAACCAGAGAAAAGTCGACGGTCTTCGTTGTCAGTGGAAGGACTGTAAAAGTCGATGGTCTTCGATGGGCTAAGTGCAGTCAATGGTGGAAAAAATATATTATTTAATCTTTCTTGGCTTACTGGGCGGCCTAAGAATTGAGGGTTTCAATGTCCTAGACTTAATTCCGGTTTTCGTTTTTATTTTTTTCTCGTTTTTGTGTGAATATAAGTCAATGGAAAAGTCAATCGATGATCAATACTTCGTTTGGCTGTGTTAATGGGTCAATCGAGGATAGGAAGGTCGATGGAGTAGGAAGGCCACGTCCATTGCCCTTGGGAGGTGGGTCTATCTAGCATTTCCCATTGAGTAGAGTGCACGTTATAATTGGGGGTTTATTTCTAATTCTATCTACCCATAAATGTATTTGGGAAATAAATGTCTATCTTCCAATGGTGTACGTGCTTTAATCTTATGGTGGGCATTTACTTTCCACATGTATTTATGGAGTAGTCTACCCAGGCAACGTTTTAGCCCGGACGGCAGTTTTTTGCCGGAATCCGGGCAACTTAAATTCAAGAAATCAGGTACTTGCAATGTTTGAAATCCATTTTTGAGGTTGGAAATGGATTCAGCACTACCAAAATCCCTTAGGGCACTCAAAATACTTAAGTTTAACAACTGCAAACATGATTCTGATGAAATCTTTGCCGGAGTCCGGGCTAAAACGTTGCCTGGAAACGACAGCCCTGTATTTATGGGTGGATAGACTTAGAAATAAACTTTGTCGTTTACCGAGCATCTCTCACGGATGAAAGTGATGTCATAATTTGTGGCCAGCTTCCACCTATTTTTTTTTTGTCAACAAAATTTTATTTCAACATAAAAGTCAATAGAACTTTAGACAAAAATTAAGATAATCTCAACTTTTTGAATATTATGATAAAATAAATTATAATATAAATAAGTTATTTAATAATATATATATTTTAAAATATATATTTCTGTGAGAATATGAACATTGAGGATGAAAATCACTTTCTCTTAAAGTGCTCTGGGTACACTCACATTAAATCTCAGTTTCATAATCTTTGTTGCAATACCGATCTTCCTAGCCTTTTAACATGTCAAAATTATAGTGAGCTCTAGAAACTTCTCTCCAAACTCTTTGAGCATAGAAATACAATTTTAAAACAAACTAAATAATTCGTTTCTTTAAATCCAATTAACCAAAGTTTAATCTTAGTAAACATTAACCAACAACATCATCATCCAAAATATATAATATAATAATTAAAAATTTATAAATATTATCAATCATATCATTCTACTTATAAAAATAAATATCTCAATATAATATTAAAATTATTTAAATGCATTAAAAAAATTATATAAAAACCTCTCCACCATAACATTATACCAACGAATTAAAAATTAAATCAATTAAATTATATGTTTAAATAGGGAGAAATCGAAAAGAATGGTGATGATTGACAAGTGTAGCCCCGTTTAGCAAGGCCACCGTGTTGGCTAGTCATAATCGTGCTTCTTCTAGAAGGGCCCATGTGCTGGCCATTCATAAAATTGGTGACAAGTCATGGTCATTACTATCAGTAAATTACTTAGCAGTTTATTAAATGGTACCATTGGGTGTTCTAGAAGTTTTTTTTATGGCTGCGTAAAAAAACCTTTTTTTTTTTCTTTTCTTTTCTTTTCTTTTCTTTTTTTTTTTTTTTTGGGTAAAATCATTTATTAAAGGTTTGATATTATTTGTTGATATTTAATTTTTGGAATTAGGTAAATTTATGTAAATATTGTAAAGGAAAATAAAGAGAATTGGAAGATTAAAAAATATTAGAAGATGAAATCCAATCGTGTATATATATATTACATCTTAATGTAAAACATAATTCAGATTTGTGGAGATACCTCTTTCTCTGACATGGTATCAGAGGCAACTCCCAAAATTAGTTGTTTTGTTGTAACTCTTGTCATTGTCTGCCATTATTCGTTGTCCTTTGCCTCTCTCCCTTCACAAAAGTTTTTTCTTGATTCCCGGCTTTGTCCTCTGTTAGCTGAATGCATCAATTCTCTACTCCCGCTCAAATTTCGTTTCACATTCCTCTTGAATCTTAATTTTTAGTGTGCACTGATTTTTTATTGTCGCACATTGGTGTCTCCTTACTTGTGAAGTCACAACTCCATGGCTTTATCTTTGTTTGTACATTCGCTTGTTTGGTCACTTTAAAGACCATTTTGTCCATAAGTGAACACTCTCATTCCCTGTTGCTTAGAAGTTCAAGACTAATTGTTTAGAGATAGCTTTGATTCTTCTACGGTCATTTGTTAATGACTTGTTGGTTCTGGAGTTTGATCTGCTTTAGCCTCCCAAGATTCGTCTAAGGAGGTATACGGTTCAATAGTTGCGGTTTCCTTGGAATTTTCAGACAATCTATTGGCATTTTCCTCTTCTCTGAGATTAGAAGAAGAGTTGGGTTATTATTTTTGGGCTCTTGATCTGGACTTATGCAGGAACACAATAAAATACAAAAATAAACATAAACGCAGAGATGCAGCAAGAATAACACTTCATTTCATTAATATCAAATACTAAAAATTTCTTACAAACATAATGCAAAATAAACTAGCTCGGACGATGGTAGTTTATCTCTGAGAATAGATGTGGCGGCTACATGCCTCTGAACTGTGTTACAATAAGGCTCAAGGGCATTTTAATTATTGAAAAATAAGAGAAAACCATAAGCAACCGAAACCCTAACTCGAGGAGATGTAACACCAAGAGTTTATGGGCCCTATTGGGGTTAGTTGGGAAGCCAACTTACCAAGGTCGTAACTTGGTCATATCATCTCTGTTTGGCGCATATAATATCTCATTGGAAATATATCTCCGAGGATTACAACTGGTGGCATAATTTATATCAAATATTAGGAGAAATTATGCCCAAAAACATCATTTGGAGCCTCAAAACGGCTCCGGAAGTTTAGGACCTGAGAAACTGCTAAAAATAATAAATAAGAAAACTGATGACACTCACTAGGTGGAATAGGAGGGTGGCCGCCAATATCCACCTAGATAATTCCTCCTCCCTTAGGAAGCAATGGTCCCCATTACTTTGAGTTCCTCCATGAGATGTAGAGGAATTATGCTGAACTTGGCCCCTGGTGAGCCACTTGCCTTGGTGCAGGAGTTGGCCAAATTTCACAACCCGATACAATTGGATCCTCTACTGGCGAGTGCTTTTAAGTTGTGTGTCCATGATCTGATCAATTCTAGCCTGGATTTAACTCTGTCAGGATGAGTTGTTTTGCAATATCGGATGTGTTGAGTAATGGCGGAATGTATGGCCGAAGGCAATCCACATTAAACACTGGGTGCAGACCAAGGAATGTGGGAATGCTATTCTCAAAAGAATTGCCTTCCACGACCTTGTTGATGGTGTATGGACCATATCAGAGTGGTAGTAGCTTGTGGTGGAGTCTAGAGAGGCATTCCTTCTGCCAATGTAACCATAATTTGTCTCCCACCTAGAACTTGTGTGGCACCCAATGTTGCTCATGTTGCTACTTGTGCTTGGCATTGGATTTCTCCAAGATGTCATGGACCTGCTAACGGGCGTGCTGGATGCGTTCAATAAATCTCGTTGCTTTATCAGCCTCAGATAGTACATGTGTGGATTCTTTCTATGTGGTCGCATGAGGTACGGCACCATCAAGAAGCGACACACATGGGGTCAAATCATTGGAGTGTTTGACCTGATACTTTAGAGGAACCTTTGTGGGTGAGGAGAAAATGTACTTGTATTCCTCCACATCTTTGTCCATCTTCCACTGCCACGCAGGGAAGCCCTATTTCGAGGTTGCGGCCACAATATTCTTCTTGTCCTATGGGGGAATTGTAATGAAAAAAAATATATGGTTTGGGAAATAATCTTATTGCATTACTTTGCAGTACACAAAGAGATGGTGGAAGGCAGTACTACCTCTGGTATCCCATACAACTTATTTTCCGAAGTAATAATAATAGAATGAGACCTAAACTCATACATAGCATGTCGCTTCCACAAGTATGGTTGGTCTAATAATAAACGAGACACGTCAAGAGGAGCAACATCACACAATACCTCATCTGTGAAGGGCTTGATATTGTATGAAAGGCAGCACTGTTGGTGGACGCAGAGATCTCTTCCTTGGTGAAGCCACCCGATGGTATACGGCTGCAAGTGTGTTTTGATCAGTAGGTCGAGCTTCTTAACGACATATGTTGAAATGAGGTTCTTTTGGCTTCTATTATTGACAAGGAATTGTAGTGGAGAACCCTTCACCCACATTTTGGAATGGAAGAGGCGCTCCCCCTCCCCTGGATATTCGAGTTCCTCCTTCTGGATCTTGATGGTGGAAACGGTGGCACTGGATTCCACATAAATTATTTTCTTCCCTTTGTCATGCCCCTTGTCTAGTTCTATCTCAGAATCAAAACATGTATCTGATTCAGATTCCTTTAGTTAGGCCACCATCGACTATTTTTTCTGACACTCGCTTCTGTTGTGAGTTGAGTTGTTATGAAATTTACACCACTTCCATGTGTTATTCTTTTGCTTTGTGGTGTTATTCTCAGTCGCCCCGCTTTGGCTTTACCCCTTGTTCTGTGGTTGGGTGGCACCTTTCCCTGGCTTTGGATTCGCGGATCCAAAGTCTCACTTCTTCTGCTTAAATTATTGCTCGATCTTGGCGGCTTATCGATATGCCATGAAAAGTGAGGTAATGTCGAGGAACTCCATTTCCTCCTAAATGTATCTGGGCAAACAGTTGTGGTACATGAGCACCAAATGTTTCTCTGAATCTTTAATACCAAACTTTGTGCCCAGGTTATGGAACAAATTCGTTAGCTTACGCACATCTTGAACCCTTTGCTGCTATAGCATGGCCCACTCGATGTACTTGTCCTCATGGCTCCCCACAGGATAATGTTTTTTCTTGATTTCATCTTGAAACGAAGTCCAAGTGGGTGCGACCAAGAATAGATAGGGTTCCCTCTCATCCTTTTAATCACAGTAGGTTCCCACCAGTATTTGACATGGGGGGTGACTTTGAGGAGTGCAAAAGTAATCTTTTCTCGGTCGGAGAAATCATGGACCGAGAAATACCCTTCCAATAAATTCAACCATCTATCTATGGCATCTACATATATCTGGCCTTCAAATATATGAATGTCGAATTTGACTTGTAAATTGAAAGGAGTAGTGCCTCCAGAGTGGCTGTCGGATGCAGATGTGTTGTCGGTGGGCAACCGTTGAAGGATTTGGGAAAACTTATCCATCATCGCATTCCTTTGTTTGTCAAGGGCCTCTCGAGAAATATTTTGATAGTATCTCCTGCTCTCTCATCTTTCTTTTCATTCACCATGGGAGGCAGTCAGGGTTTGCAAGGCTGGTCTTGCAAAGGTTCTACGATATCGAGTTGTAACTCCTTATACCTTGACCTCGTTGGGGACATGTAAAGAAAGATCGAGAAAGAGTAGACTGCTCTGATACCATTGATTTGGACTTATGCAGGAATGTAATAAAATACAAAAATAAACATAAACATAGAGATGCAGTAGGAATAACAATTCATTTCAATAATATCAAATACTGAAAATTGCTTACAAACATAATGGAAAATAAACTAGCTCGAGCGATGGTAGCTTATCTCTGAGAAGAGATGTGGTGGCTATGTGACTTTGAATTGTGTTATAATGTGGCTCAAGGGAATTTTTATTATTGAAAAATAAGAGAAAACCCTAAACAACCAAAACCCTAACCCAAGGAGATGTAACACCAAGAGTTTATGGGCCCCGTCGTGGTTAGCTGGGAAGCCAACTTCCCGGGGTCGTAACTTGGTCATATTATCTCTAATTGGCATGTATGATATCTCATTAGAAATATCTCTTTGAGGACTACACATATTAACATGATTTCTAAGAAATCGACAGAGGAATCATGCCCAAAATGCATCGTTTGGGTCCTCAATATGGCTCCTGAAGTTCAGGACCCTAAAAACTGCTAAAAATAGTAAATAAGAAAACTGATGAAACTGACTAGGTGGAATAGGCGAGTGGCCACCAATATCCACTTGAATCAACTTTGTGTTTAATGAGAAGAGTTTTAATGACGAAGAAATCGGCCTTGATGGAGAAGCTGAGACTGGCATACAATTACTCAATTTCGTTCAAAGAAACCGCAAGGGTGAGATGGGTATCGACATTGGGAATTCTTTCAAGATTTGCAATGACGTCCTCTAGAATAATGATGGCCGATGTGAGTGGTATGGATATGCTGCATTAATTTAAGTTGAATAAACTTTTACTTGTTGTGTATAATATGAGTTTATATGTAAATTTTTGAATGATTGTTCCAACGTTCACATGAGTTGTGTGTTGAATGTTCTTTGTGCATTGAACACTTTGTGAGTGTTGGTTCATGTTGGCTCACACACTTCAATTATGTGACACATGAAAACTCAACTTCTTCGGAAGACAGGGTGCATCCACGCAAGAATGAAGCACAATGTAATTGTGGTGCAAGTCTTGTGGTGTTGTTGAATGGTGAGTGTGTTGTTTATTCTTGCGTTGACCGTGGAAAAACCCTAATTGCATATTCATAATTGGTTGGTGGGTTGGAAATGATTGCATATTCATATTCAAAAGTCGTATGACCATGTGCTTGATTGCACTGAGACATATTTAATACTCCATATGTATGGTATGAAGTGTGCCCATAATGAATACCTATTTGAAAGTGCATTGGCCCTTTTATAAATGCATTGTTTTTTTTTTTAAATAAGACATATATGGTATGGCTCAAGAAGTTTATGAAAGCATTATTCTTCAAATAATTATCGGTTGTTGGTTAAGATTCATAAAATGAAATTACATATATGGTAAATGGAAGGTATATGTTGGAAGTATATTGAGAGCCTACACTCTTATTTAAAGTTTTTTTTAAGACAACCAATTTTACAAAGACTTGCAATTACTATAATTATTTTAGGCATGAATAAGTTTTTATGATGCATTCACCCAAGTCCACTCACTATGTTGTGGCACATTGCAACATTGGAGTAACTGAAGAGTAATTATTCAGTTGCTCCATGGAAGGATGTTTGGTTGCTTGATTCACGAGCAACTTGCAACATTAATTTCAGGAGATATTTCTTTGAAGAATTCACTGACAATGTTGATGGAGTAGTATACTTTGCAAACAAGTCAAAACTCAAGCCATCAAGGCTTGGCACCATTAGGCTCAAACTTCCTGGTCTTCCAGACTTTCTTCTACATGATGTTTTATACCTGCCAGATCTGAGGAGAAACTTGTTTTATTTGGTCCACATCCGCCAACAAGGACACTCCATTCACAAATTTTATGGAAAATTTGACGTTAGAAAAGCATTAGATCACTCACTTGTCATGACTGGGATAGAAGAAGAAAGAATTTTGAAGCTGCAAGGAACTGTTACTCGTGCACATAACTTATCATACAGTTCTCACTATAATGAAGGTACATTTCCATCAAGTATTTTATGGCATGCTAGCTTTGGACACTTGAACTATGAAAGCCTTTGTTTTTTGAAGAAAAATGGTGTTACTAATTTGCCTACAATTACTAGGAAACTTAAGCAATGTGATGCTTCTATCTTAGGAAAGCACAACAATCAGTATTTTCATGATTCTCATTCAAGAGCACTGTAATGTTCCCAATTTTTAGCCTCAAGCTAAAAGGAACATTATAGTTTGCATATTTTCATTTTGTTGAATAAAATGGGTAAGGAGACACCTTGACCCCTTTAGATGGAGAAATAATACTCCTTGTGTGAAAGGAGGAATAATAAAGCAGCTGATTTGAGCACCACATGGTGTGAACAGGATTGGATCATGCTTGATCTAGTCATTTTGACCAAGTCAACTAAAACTGTCTAGATACATTGAACCTTCTTGGACAATGGAGTTTTAGTGGAGGCTCCACTTGCTTGAGCTAGGTGGCAAGTGTGAATGGGACCCATGGTGAGAGGAGTTCATTTGCTTTATAAGGAGGAGATGGTAGCCCATTTTCATTATGCATTAGCTTATCATTTTCGTTGGGTCTGCAAAAGACTTGCATCCCCGAGCTGTTTAGCAGGGTTGTAGTGTTTTTGAACCCAAGGGTGTTCCCGGTCGGGGATCCCTACCTCATCCTCAAGGAAGGAGAGGGTTTGAGCTTCATTTTCTCATTCCGGCATTTGGCCAAGCTTATCCCTTCAGCTACAACATTATTCTTTTGGGCAGAAAATGTTGTGTTGCTAGGTGCAGCAACAGAGGAACTCATATAGTCATTCTTTGGCTTGTTCTTCAGTGGAGATCTTGTATATTCTTTCGAGGAGCAGCAGAGGAGACTCTTGGGCATCATTTCAGATCTTTGGCACCAGGCCAATCATTCACCATCTCTCACAGCGTAGTCTAGGGCAAAAACTGCGTTATTTGTGTAGGCAGTTGCTGGGAGGGCCATTGGAGCTTATCAGGAGGAGTGTTTTTGAGTAAAAAGGGATCAACCCTTTTCTTGAGAACATTATCAGAGGAGGGCATGATTATTTTAGATCTTCCATAGCCTCATTCTCATTTTGGTTCAGTTGCAGTGACAAGTTATTTGTCACATTTGTACTTTCTCCGGCATTTCTAGCAATCTCTCTTAGATTGTCCAGAAATCTTGTATTAGAGCCCATTCTTCCATTCTTGGGCATTTATTTGTATGTACCAGCCATATTCCATGTATTGACATCTACAGCAGCAGCTACTCTCCTAGAGACAATGCAGTCACTGCTCTCCGGCATTTTTTGCAACTGCTGCATCTCTTGTATTTCATGTGTTAATCCTTGGAGATTGATTCCCATTGCATGAGGGGTTCATTCCTCATGATATTTCTGTATATTTTTGCTGATATATTAATGAAAATGATGGCTGTATTATATTTCATCTTATGACATATTCAAATTTGTAGAGTTTAATGATTGTGTTCATGTATTGTTGTAAGCTCTCTCTTTGAGCATTCTTTTAGGGATCTAGTTTGGGGAGATCTGAATAACCCATCTAGAGTCATTTATTTGGGCTCAACTTTTGGAAGTGAAGTTTTTATTGAGTTAAAAAGGGCATCCAAGCCCCCTTATAGCTTATTTTTGCATCACCTTTCTTATATAGCGTCCTTGAGGACCATATTACAGAAATTCCCGAAAAAAGAACATTACAGTGGTATCAGAGCATCAATCTTGGCTCAGCTTGTGCAGCCCAAGATAATATTCCATTAGAAGGAGAAGCTCCTCACTTAGAAGAGGAGATGTACAAAGAAAACAAGAAAAGAGGAATGAAGGAAGAGGAGGTCTCCCTTCTTCTTTTCCAGACCATAGAGGGTATCATTGAAGACCTTGAGGAGAAAGAAAGGGAAAACTGAAGAGATTTTCTGAGAGGGTTTGTGGATGAAGCAAGCCCTATTTGTGACCACATTGGGTGTGATCATTCAGCCACATGTAGATCCACAGCGCAATTCATTGCCCACTTTCACTGCAGGAAGGATGGAGGAAGAAGATGAGGCCATTAAAGTAGCAGCGCTGCAACTCAAAGGTATGGCTCATGATTGTTTGTTTGAATATTCTTTTTCATATTTTCATGCAAATGTAGAATCATATGATGGATTCACTAAAGGTTTGGTGAGAAAATTTGATGAAAATCATTGTGAATCTCTATGTATCAAAACATCAAACACTTTGCATGCACTGGGAGGAAACATGAAACAAACTCTATTCCATATTTCCGAAGGGGATGAAGACAGATATGATGGCTTGCCAAGGGAAAGATCCCTATTATATGAAGGGCCCTCTTCCATTTGTGAAGACATGGAGGTACTTCCTTCAAGAGATGACCAAGATCTAGGGTCTCTCCTTGATGATGAGGTATTCTCATTGATTGATAGAGGGGATGTGCACAAAAGAACCAACAGTGTTGTCCCATTGGGAGGAGATCCATTACCACATGGAGGTGAAAAGGGAGCCATTACTTCTATTATAGGAGCCCTTGTACCTTTGCAAGGAGTTCCAAATGTTTTAGCATGTGGGAACCATGGCACAATTACGGAATCATATGTAGCAATTATTGGGGATTGTGAGATGGAGGAAGAAGAGAAGGATCAACATCAAGGGTTGATACACCCTTATCTATTCCGGAAGGCCTTTGCACAAGAGAAGGAGACTGTACAATGCAGTGAAGAGAGTGACAAATCAGTCCACTCATACATACAGTCCACTTCTGAACTTGATGTCTCATTATATGGAGGCATTCCACCTGGGAGGCCACCTGATCTTGAGTTGATGAGGGGCATCTTGTCATTTGGTTCACCACCCTTGGATTCCGGAGAGGTGGAGACATTGGAGGATTCCAGCACAGCGCAGAGAGTTTGGGATAGACTCAAGGAGGAGGGAGACACTCTCTCATTTTTAGTATCACCCACTCTGATCAGCTATACTGCGCTGACAAAGTTTGCTACAGGGATGGAGGATGGAATATTCATGATGCAGGATGACTACTCCTCATATTTGGAAAGGAAGAGGATACTTCCTTTGAGTGAGGACTCTTTCATACATAGGAGTGGATGGAGGCCACTCATGCTTACTTCGACCCAGCTTGGGATATTCCTTTTGGATGATAGCTTCTCATGGGAAGCCAACTTCCAAAGGACACCATCACTATTCGAGCATGAACAGCTGCATGATGGGCATGGAAACATTTTGGAGGATTAATTTGGCATGGGGGATGCCAAGGTAGCAGGCAGCAGCATGAGGGGAGCATCACATTGCAGATTACCAGCAATGTCTCTAAGGAGGATAGATCTGGGTTGGAGTTCTCAACTCTTGTTAGAGTACTCCTAAGATCTAGGTGCATGCATGATCTTGGATGACCCGGATGGAGATGACAGGTACATGGTGGATGATATGGTCATCTATTATTATGACAGAGACTTCTTGACTAGGGCTTCTAGTCTCAAGAAGAAACTATTGCATGCAACACATGAGGACTTTCTAGCTATGCATGTTTTGCTTTGCTAAAGGAGTTCATGTGGGAGGGCATTCAGCATGATCTATATCAGCATATGGATAGATGCATAGCCCAGATGGTTTTGGAGAGGTTGGCACAACCATTTCCCTACTCATTGGAGGTGAGGGAGAGCATTCAGATGAGCCATTTCAGCTCAAGGACCGGAGTACATGGTAAAGGAGGTATATACTCTCATTTTGATTTACCTTTATTTACTTTATATGAGAAGCTTGATGAGCTAAGGATGATCACATCTCCTTATGCTCCATATTATGATGTACTTATGGCCCATTGCAACAATGGGAGTGGCTATTTTTATGATGGTTTGTGGGGGAAGCCACATACTTCTTGGTGTGCACCATTGACACCAACTTGTACTTTCATGTTTCCACCTTATGAGATGTTTGTGGCAGAAAAAAGTGGCTAGTAAAGAACTTGTTATCTATTGTTTTGAGGCAGGCATGGAATGCACTGTGCTGGTTCCTCATGTGGAACTATGATTCACTCTCTGGTTGCCATGTGGCAGCTTGTTTTCATTGTATTTTACTTCCATATGTTGCTGATGTTTTTATAATCATGGGAGGCTTTGTTTGGAGAGTGGGATTGGAGATGAAGATGCCCATTAGGAGTATGATTCTCCCCTTTTCACATGTTGTATGTTTCAGGAGAAACAATGGGCACACCATGATTGCCATGTCACTACTTTTCTCTTCATATAGGAGGAGCTATTGGGACAAAATGCGTTGTTGGAGGAGGCACCTCATGGTTGATTCATTTTGTGGGGAGGCTTGGGCCAATTGTGGAGCCATGAAATTTCAGTCCAATATCAGCAACCCCCTCATACTTATCATAAATGGAGGGAGAAACTACTTGGATGGGAAAATCTAAACTCTCCATTCAACCCCAACATATTGCATAGATCTGGGGTTGTGAACTACTTTGTTGAGCTACTTAGGATGGCTCATTTCATTTGGATGATTGCATGGGTGAAGGAGTCACTCACTGGGAATAAGAATTCCCATGTTTTTCATGACTCCTACCTTGAGGAGGCCATTGAACCACAAGGAGATTTCCACTTGCACCTTCTATTATCTCATGATGTATACTTTGGTTTTACACACTTGGAGAGATATATGGGGGACAGATTTATTGCAGACTTTGTTGAGCAGTGGTGGAGATTGTTAATGAGGAGGCCACAAGAGAGGAAGGGGGAGAAATTTTGTTCTCTCTATGCAGTTTCTTGAGGACAAGCAACATGTGGGAGGGGAGGACTATAATGTTCCCAATTTTTAGCCTCAAGCTAAAAGGAACATTATAGTTTGCATATTTTCAATTTGTTGAATAAAATGGGTAAGGAGACACCTTGACCCCTTTAGATGGAGAAATAACACTCCTTGTGTGAAAGGAGGAATAATAAAGCAGCTGATTTGAGCACCACATGGTGTGAACAAGATTGGATCATGCTTGATCTAGTCAGTTTGACCAAGTCAACTAAAACTGTCTAGATACATTGAACCTTCTTGGACAGTGCAGTTTTAGTGGAGGCTCCACTTGCTTGAGCTAGGTGGCAAGTGTGAATGGGACCCATGGTGAGAGGAGTTCATTTGCTTTATAAGAAGGAGATGGAAACCCATTTTCATTATGCATTAGCTTATCATTTTCGTTGGGTCTGCAAAAGACTTGCATCCCAGAGCTGTTTAGCAGGGTTGTAGTGTTCTTGAATCCAAGCGTGTTCTCGGTCAGGGATCCCTACCTCATCCTCAAGGAAGGAGAGTGTTTGAGCTTCATTTCCTCACTCCCGCATTTGGCCAAGCTTATCCCTTCAGCTACAACGTTATTCTGTTGAGCAAAAAACGTTGTGTTGTTGGGTGCAGCAACAGAGGAACTCATAGATTCATTCTTTGGCTTGTTCTTCAGTGGAGATCTTGTATATTATTTGGAGGAGAAATAGAGGAGACTCCCGGGCATCATTTCAGATCTTTGTCACCAGGCCAATCATTCACCATCTCTCACAGCACAGTCTAGGGCAAAAACTGCATTATTTGTGTAGGCAGTTGCTGGGAGGGCCATTGGAGCTTATCAGGAGGAGTATTTTTCAGTAAAAAGGGATCAGCCCTTTGCTTGAGAACATTATCAGAGGAGGGCATGAGTATTTTAGAACTGCCATAGCCTCATTCTCATTTTGGTTCAGTTGCAGTGACAAGTTATTTGTCACATTTGTACTTTCTTCGACATTTCTAGCAATCTCTCCTAGATTGGCTAGAAATCTTGTATTAGAGCCCATTCTTCAATTCTTGGGAATTTCTTTGTATGTACCATCCATATTTCATGTATTGACATCTATAGTAGCAGCTACTCTCCTAGAGACAATGCAGTCACTGCTTTCCGGCATTTTGTGCAGTTGCTGCATCTCTTGTATTTCATTTGTTAATCCTTGGAGATTGATTCCCATTGCATGAGGGGTTCATTCCTCATGATATTTATTTATATTGTTGCTGATATATTAATGAACATGATGGCTGTATTATATTTCATCTTATGAAATATTCATATTTGCAGAGTTTAATGATTATGTTCATGTATTGTTGTAAGCTCTCTCTTTGAGCATTCTTTTAGGGATCTAGTTTGGGGAGATCTGAATAACCCATCTAGAGTTATTTCTTTGGGCTCAACTTCTGGAATTGAAGTGTTTAATGAGTTAAAAATGGCATCCAAGCCCCCTTACAGCTTATTTTTGCATTACCTTCCTTATACAGTGTCTTTAAGGACCATATTGCAGAAATTCCCGAAAAAGGAACATTACAAGCACATAGAAAACTTGAAATAATTCATTCTAATTTATGTGGCCCAATGCTTGTTCCTTTTGCAAATGATAATAAATATATGATGGCATTTATTGATGACTTCACTAGAATGTCTTGTGTTTATTTATTGAAGAAAAAATATGAAGCTTTTGAAACATTCAATAACTTTCATGCATGGATTGAAAATGATCCACAATCTCACATTGGATCTATTCACACTAATAAATTAAAATAGTACACTTCAAATAAATTTGAAAACTATCTTCGCCAGCATGTGATCCAGGTGGATATTAGTGGCCACCTGCCTATTCCACCTAGTCAGTTTCATCAGTTTTCTTATTTACTATTTTTAGTAGTTATTTTTAGTCCCGAACTTTCGAAGTCGTTTTGAGGCCCTAAAATACGTATTCCTTGGAGAGATATTTCCAATGAGGTATCATACTCACCAAATAAATATACTATGACCAAGTTACGACCTCGGGAAGTTGGCTGCCCAACTAACCCCAACAGGACCCATAAACTCTTGGTGTTACATCTCCTTGGGTTAGGTTTTGGTTGTTAAGGGTTTTCTCTTATTGTTCAATAATAAAAAGGCCCTTTAACCTCATTGTAACACAATTCATAGGCTTGTAGCCACCACATCTATCTCAGAGGTAAGGTACCAACGCCCTAGCTAGTTTATTTCCATTCTGTCTGTAAGCTTATTTCAGTGGTTTGTTATTAATGAAATGAAGTTTTATTTCTGCTGCATCTCTGATTTTATGTGTATTTTTGTATTTTTTTGTGTTCCTGCATAAATCCAAATTAGTGCAAGCGTGTTAGCTCAACCGAACTTTTAAAATAGTTCAGCCGAATTTTTTTATGTTTCTATGTCCCGTTAGTTCTAACAACAAACAAGTTCGGTCGAACTTTTGCTCGCAAATTACGTCGGACGGAAAATTCAATGAAGCCCCTCCAAAAAGACGTTTCACAACTATATAAATAGCTGAAAACGGAATCATTATTTTCGCATAGATTCTAATTTTATAGTCACATTGAAAAACTCTTATAAAAATGAAGTTACAAAGAGCAAATATAATATAATATAATACAACAAACTTGTTACAAAATTTAAATTAACAAAATATAATTGTCATTAATAATCAAGGAACTGGAAACTAATGAACAAAACCTAACAACAGAAATTGATAAAGAGATTAATAATTCTTTCTGAATAACTCCTATCCTAACATAAAATAATATATATATAATCCTGGATCAAGTGAAAACATGTAACACAATTTAAATTAATAATCAAAATAGAATTTTCATTAATCTTCAAGGAATTTACCTCAGACTTCATAGAAACTAATGAACAAAACCTAATAATAGACATTGGTAAATAGATAAGTAATTGTCACCGAATGAATACTTATCATTAAAAAAAAAAACACCAGACCATTTCTTGACTAGACATGCACCTAGATATTCAAATAACCATTGACGAATGGAACGTTGAGCCCTTATTTTCAGCAGTAAAATAAAAACACGGCCAAAACGTTTCCCATCGAATGAGATTGGTTGCAAATTTAGAAGCGTTTCTTGAATTCAAAGTATGTGAGAAGGAAACAACTAGATAGAAATATGTAGGGACATGTGTTTAATTTGGATTGTTTAATTTTATTAAATGTGTCACCATGCCGAGGGATTTCAAGATGCGCGTTACCTGGGTACCAACTCTGTAATCGAAGCATCGACATTTGACGGAGGAGCGTGAGATGCAACAGATGATGGGGCAGAAATGTTGTCAGATTGTGAAACCCCAAAGCCACAACTGGTGGACTTGGTATTTTCATAAACATGAGATCTCATAAAAGCAGGTTGTGTGGGATCTGGAAATGTCACAGAACGAGATGAAAACATCAAAGTGGTTAGAGACATTGATGGATGAAGTGATGAGCCAGCTTGTGTACATAAAAGGCCAACGTGAAAGCATCTCAATGCTTCTCCACGTTGCATATTTCAATTATGTTTGGATAAATCATATCCACAATATTTCCTCGTTTGTATAATCTCCACGCCTGCATAAAAATCATCATCTTATACTTTATCATGTTCAAAATAGATAAAAAATTCCTATCAAAATATAATAACAACAAAATTTCTAAATTCATACTTCCCTAAACAGTTTATAGATGAACCTAAACCACATAACATGGCCTAGATATGGTAGATATGCTCAGTTGGACATAAAATGAGAAGTTAAGAATTGTACCAAAGTATCTTACCGATTCTAAAAGCATTTGCATTTCAAGTGACATATTATAATCATTTTTCTTTCTTCTTGTAATAAGTTCCATCAGAAGAATGCCAAAACTATAGACATCAACTTTTACAGATAATTTCCCCTGCATAGCATACTCTAGTGCCAGATACACGCTGCATATCCATATTACAAAGTCGAAGATTATGTAGTGAGGGAAATTTTAGGAAATGAGTGACAATCAAGTGAAAAGTATTTGCAAAGGAAATTGTGTTCCTGTATCCCTGAATGTTAAAACATAACAAAGAAGGTAAATACCCAAAAGAAAATTTGTCATATGAGATTTTCAATCATCTTGAAATCAATAGCATAGATGAAAACATATTCAATCACTAATTTTTAATAGCTTTAGGGAGTGTGTCAGAGTAATGATTATTTTTAAATCTTACTAAGTTCCAGCAACTCTTGTGCTAACATGGATCTCATCTTCAGGAAATAGTCTTGCTAAGCCAAAGTCTGCTATCTTAGGATTCAGATTTTCATCCAACAAAATATTGTTGTCTTTAATATCCCTAGGAATAATCTGCAGTTGAGAATCTATAATACACACAACACACAAAATGGAAATAAGCTCGACAATAAATTAATGAATGACTCAAAGAATGATGTATAATGTGTACACATATAAATACATCAAGAAATTGTTGAATCAATTCCCCAGGTTTCTTGGACTCTAATAACTGATTACCTAACACAAACTAACCTAAGGATTAGTTGTCTAACATTCCCCCCTTAATCTGAAGGGATATACCAACGTCCAAGAATGAGAGCTCAGAATGCAAAAATGCATCTCAGCCAAGAGCTGAATGTCTCTCAGAAATGGTCTTCAAGGATGACTGCAAACCGAAAATGGGAGAACTCAATGTCTCAACCAACACCAATTCTGAAACCTACATAGTAGTTCTCATAACAAAAAATGTGGTTTTAAGATGAACACAAAATCTGGAACTGTCACAGCAGTTCCTCAAACAATTCCAAATCTTGAAGTGCTCGCTCGGAAATAACTCAATCAATTGAGGTTGTGGCTTAGGATTTGGATCACTGACTCAGGCTCGCTTGACATCGCGAACTAGAACCTGTAGAAGACCACCCACCAACAAATCCCCCCTAGTCGGATACAAGGTGAGAAATATTTGTCGTCACTACAAGACTCGTCACCCTTGAACAAATTCTTTGATATGAGATGTAGATCTTCTTGGTTGCTTTCATCCATTTCCAAGAAGAAATTCATCCAAAATTTAGCTTCTCCCTTGCAATGCTCTTCTTTTTGGAACATCTGTTTGACTCATGACCTCGTCGATGTTCAACATTCAATTCTAAAACCCACTCATTAACATCATTTCAACACTCAATTATTAAACCCACTCATTATTATCATGCCTCAATGCCACACTTCCCTATCGGCTTTTAAAAGGGAGAATGATCACGAGAGTCAGCAAATGATACCTTGTGTTATGTGGTGACTTTGGAAAAACAATCAAACACTAGTATTTTATACTAAATAATACCAACCTCAATTCCCCTTTGTTTGTCAAATATTCACTGTGGGGTTAGTCTTCCTATGATTTTAACTTTGATCACAACTTCAAACAGGGATGTTGCACTCTTAAATGGCTCTTACGCATAATTTAACACAAGAAAGACATTGTAGTCAACAAACAAGGCATTCTATAGCTCCCGATGCTCTTTTCTATCTACCTTGACTATAACAAATAGTGATACAGGCTATGAACATGAACCTTTCACTGCCACTCAACAAAAACGAGGCCATTGGTTCAAATTTTTTATTGTGAGGGCAACCTCTTTCGGCGATACCGATTACAAAAGCCTCAATCAAAATTATGATACCAGATAACTCATAACACCATTAAGGCTGGAGTAAGATCGACTGATGGGTTGACTGATACTACAGTTATTGAAGAAGAAAAATAAAAGAATCTCAAAAAAATAGGACAATTTATGAATGTGCTACTTTACTCCAGCATCTTAGGCCTCTAATATTGCAATTTCAATTTTATTGATTTGAAATCAATTAAACATTAAAAAGATATGGATTGTGTTCATACCCACTATGCAGTGTTGTCAAAATCAAATTCCTCTTTCTTCAACTTCTCTCAGGCCATGGACAAGATAAGAGCATACTGTAATTTTACTCTTCTGCGTAAGTGGCTTTCGAGCCCTTTAAACCCTTGATTCTATGCACAAGTCTGGCCAAGAACCTCTTTCACATCGATAACAGTTGTCGTGACAATGAATAGCAGTTGAGAGTGAAGAAATTTGACAACATCCTCCGTTGAATTTTAAATCCCTGTTGTTCTATGAACGCCAAGAAAAAAGAAGGCTAATGCGATGGCCACTGTGGCATCGAACGAAGAAGGTAGTTAAGCTTAGTGAGTATGGTGAATTATTCATTTCTCTCTATAGCATTGAACACACCCAAAAGCATTGCTAGAAATATATCCACTTATATGGTTGGAGAGTTACCGGAATCGATCCATGGTTTTCAAAGTAACAAACGCCCCTATTCATTTGGGTTGGCTCAACTATAATCCCCCACTCCGGCCAAAAATAAATCCAAACAGATCTTCAAATAATGCTTTACTTCAACCAACTCATTCCACGTTCCTCCTTCAACGCAATCTTCATGGACTTTAGGCGCAATAGATAAGCCGAGAATCTCCACCGAGAACTACAATTTTTCACACAAATTTAATTTTCCAAGGATTAGAAAAAATCAGATGTCAAATATATGTTCACTTCAATGTAATGACTCCTTCAACATTCAGCCTAGCATCATTTGCCCTCACTAGTGAAAACATTCATGGCCACATTCAGGGCAGATGAGCAACCTACTCTAATACCACTGTAAGACACATAACACACAAAGTGGAACACTAGTACAAAATGGCTAATTAGTTACTAAAAAAATGACTAAAATTTTCATATAAATGACCATTTTTTAGTCGGTGACCAGTAGTAGCTAATTTACAGTACCTTATAACGAGACCAACTTTTAGTCGTTTTTAACTTAATTATTAATTAGTTGTCTCAATTTTATCATTTGGTAGTATATTTAGTCATTGATTTAGTCATTAATTATCACAATTAATGACCAAATATACAACAAAATATATTACTATATAATCACCCGAAAAAACAAATTAATGACCAAAGAAATATGACCAAAATGTTTGTCACATTATAAGATACTGTAAATTAGCTACTAATAGTCATGTATATGCAAAATTTAGTCGTAATTTGTAATCAGAAATTTATTGTTAGTAGTAGTCATATATATATATATATATATATATATATATATATATATATATATATATATATATATATATATATATATATATATTGGTAGTTTCATATTCATTATATAAACGACTAATTTAGTGGTTTATATTTGTTTCATTAGTTTCATTAATAATCATTATAAATGACTAATTTAGTCGTATGCTCATTTTATTTATGTCATCATTAATCAATACAAATTACTAATTTAGTAGTTTTAGATCGATTTTATGTGTTCATTATTAATCAACATAAATTAATTAATATGTTTTTGCAACTAAATTTAAAAAATTTCATACAATGTGTATCTTCATTTAATATGATAACACAAAGTTGCATATGTTAATTACAATACTAAACAATATCAAGTGCAACTATAAATAATTTCAACCACATAAATTATATTATATGAAATGTTGAAGTATTACAATATGAGTTTCCAACTTAATATTGGTTGGACTACAATTTACACTTGAAATGATGTTTCAATCACTTCAAAACATTATCATTGTGTTTCTAAGGCAATGCAGGTGAATTGGACGATTATGAATACTTGACCATCACTCTCTATGTGTGTGTCTTATGTGGGATATTGGCTTTAAGGGTATCACTAGACTGGTTCTCTTCTCTCTCCCTTTTTGCATTTTTCGCTCCAGTGTTATTGTACTCCTTTTTCTTCAATTCTTGCTTCTTACCATCAATATTGAGTTCATTTTCTGAAAACAAAAGAAGATATAACAATGTTGAGTGTAAGACATGAAATACATTGAACACTAGAATATAAAGTAAAGTAGTCTGTAAAGAATTTGTACGACATATACCTCAACATCAACAATGTCAAAGCCATTTTCCCCATACAAGAAAGAAACTCGAACAAGTTTTCTTCGGTTGAGAGATAGTGGCCACTATGTGTCCAGATGACCTGTATAAACAAAGCAAATAAAATTCCACCATAGAAAAGAACACCATATTAACTTAGTATTCAACCTTTAGGGAAAGCTTAGGAATAATCATGTCAACTTATAAGTTACATGCTAAAAAGATCAAGTTGTAGATAGATTGTGAAAACAAATAATCTGAGTGTAATGTTTAATCCTTGTCATCTTATATGACAACAACATTTCATTTTCTAACACATGAACTTGGTCAAGTATATAAACAACATGTACTCAAATAACAACATGAAAGTAAAATTTTCTTTTAGTCATGAAAATATTTTAACACAAAATAGTTATAAGGATTCCAATCAATATTGTGTAATACTAATTTCATCTTCAAGCTTTGGTTGTTTTTTATATGGACATGATACCAAATATTTTAAATTTCATAGTTAAAAGAAAAAAAAATCAAAATAAATGTTTAAATACAATCAAACAATAAAGAGAGGATATCATGGAATGAACACTGCAATTATAAAAAATCTATTTACCTTTCCAGCGATGTCTTGTTTGGCATTCTTAAAACATTTTCTTGCCCAAAATAACCATGACGTGAAAGAATCACAACATAAAAAACCATAGGAATCCCTACTAGAAACATTTCCAAAGTCGATGGATTGGGTGCCTGGAGGATATCTAACAACAAATTAAACATATCCAACACATGATTTGCATTGTCTCCCCATCCTTTTTCCAATCACATTACAACATAGTCAACTAACAATCAAACAAAGGCATTGACATTTGTTTGTATATTTTATATCTATAAAATTTGAATTTGATTTGTTTTAAGAACATATTAATTCATATTTAAAGCCTTCGTGACATATGAGAAGGTATCAATCAAGTAGAACATCAAAAAAATCAACCTCAATAAGGTCCTCAAACAATTTCTACAATATCAATATTTTTCTTGCTATGATATCTTGGGTAGAAAAAAGAACATACCTACGAATGAAAAATCTATATATTACTTATGTTCAAACTTTGTATATGTTGTATTCTTAGGCAACTTTTTAAGATGTTCCTCCGCCTTTACCAAAACGATTTGTATATTGGTTAAACTTTATATCCTTTCATTCAATATCAATTTCTGTAAGATAAATGTCACATGTTATTCTTTTCCATTTGTCAACATGCTACATATGATAAATTGAAAGTTGCATAAAACCAAGAGCAAACTCGTTTCTAACCAAAATAAAAAAACAAACAGTGTCTAATAAAACTTCATTCTAATATCAGTAGATGAAAAGAGACTAGTGGACCATTTTTGTTGTTGCTTGACTTTTCCTATTTTTGTTATGAAAGTGCTCGAGCTTTAGGAACCAACAAATGTGAGGGAAGTTGTAAATGTGAAAAAAATTATGTTTACCTTTATAGACTTCTTCAAAATTATATGAATGATGCCATTTTCGAATGTGGTAAATATCATAATAAGAAATGGACACATTGGATGCAGAGATTAAATATAAAAACTTGTGGACATGGGATGTATTCTAATAAATTGCATTGCAATGACTACCATGGGCCTCCACGGGTTACAGGTCATCACCATGTTAGTCTTGATGATGAAAGAAATATGGCAACGATAAGTATGGGTGGTCCTAGTTTATATGGTGGCTATCATCAAACCAAGGTCATCATCTTAATGAACCAAGGTTTTGACGTGGTAAACTTGGATCTGTTCGTCACCTAGTTTCATTCCATCATACTTTATCAAGACTCAAGAGGACATAATGGGCCTTAAATTTATAATAGGGTTGTTTTTGAGGTTATAGATAAAGCTTATCCAAAGCAAATGGATTTTTGGGCTCCAAGAAATATGGATAATTTAAATGATAACAATCATATGTTTTTTTCCCAAGATTCAAATGCAGGGATACATTTTACTAATAGATATAATGAGAGAAATAATACATGAGGAACATCTACTAGCCATTGTGATTAGGGAAATACTAGGAGATAATAAGGATAGTTAGGTTCAAATCAAAGATGGTGTTGATTCTTGTAGCTCCTCAGTTGAAATAATATGTGACCGAGGAAAGATGTTTATCTTGCAAACATCATAATATCCTCACTTTAAAGTATAAAAAAGAGATCAATTATGATCACCTTGAATATTTTCATTAACATTTTACTATGCCATTTTTCGAACTTTTTGTAATTTTCTGCGTAATAAATTTGCAAACTTTTGGTCCTTCTGTAATTTAACATTTCACACCACAAATACTATGGATTAAATAGTACTCAAAATCAAATTCATGTTTTAATTCTTTAATTTGGAAAAGTTCAGATTTATTCAGGCATCGGTATCTTAATGCATGTTATGTAGCATACTAGTATACTATATGAAAGGAAACATTCAATTTCTTCAAGACAGTAAAAATTTAATCTCGATAAAATAAGTTATCTTTCTCTACTAGAGCATATTCATAAAATATATCTCAACAAACAAATTGCATTGTCTATCTAAAGTTACAAAAAACATACCTGTTGTCCTGGAGGGGGGATTTTGTCGACTGTTGGTTGTGTAGTCAAAGTTGTCGATACAGCTGCTCTTGACACACATGGCACAAAGGTCGCTACAGGTTGGATATATGAAGTAGAACTCACTCTAGATGCAACCACATCATTATTGTATTGAGAAAACTTGGCAGGTTGAGAAACTTGTTGTGCCAAGGAGCTCACTCCAAGCCCTACTGGTACGCTTTGTATGGGTTTCATAGGAGGAATACTTCATGCAACATAAACAAGACCCTAAACCACTAGAGATGCTACTGGTCTAGATGTAGAGAAACATGGGGTATAGCTCTTTGCATTTGGATTAAGCTTGAATTCCTGGAAAACAAGGCCAATAATTTCACAACACAAATGATAGGAATCCATGACTTGGGTTTTCTTTACCAATGTGCCAGAAAGCTAGATAACAAATGCATCTTATATAAATAACAAACATAATCACAACCCATTTTCTTACCTTTTCATTGGGATTTAGTGTTGAATTTCTTATAGAATATACTTTACATGAATCAGCGGATGACAAAAATACAGATGATGATGCAGAACAAGAGGTTGGCAACTCAAAAGCTAGGGAGCCCAACTTTCCCCTCCTACTTGCCAATGTTAATTGTTCTTGTGGGGAAACGGCTTAAGTAGATAGTGCACCTTCATTGGAGAATGCAAGCCTTGATGATTCGACAACATTAGCTGGCTCACATGACAATGCACTTAAAGCACTCATAGAAGTGGCAGGTAAATGTGATGTATGAGCAACAACTGCAGAATGCAGAAAATCAAATGAGATGAGAGAATGAGCCATTTTTTATAGAAGAATTGTATTATTTCCATCATTGAAAACACATGTGACCTGACCATTCTGCCTTCACAGTAATCTCGATCTATCTATAGAAGGCAGTTTCCAACAATTAGTAGCATTGATATAAAAAGTTATCAAATATTTAGGAAAAACAAAATAGTGATGTTTTTTTTTAATGGAAGACATAAATACTAATAAACATTAGGGGAATTTTGAGGTCTAAAATGGGCCTCCTAAGGAAAATGTACAATCAAAATTCTCTTTATGAGAACCAATCACATTTTAGGGGATGACATCATCCCTAATGGTTGAGGTGGCATTGTTTGAGTTAAAGGTACTTACTTGTCACATTCTCAGTGGTGGATAAAAACTCATGGTTAACCATGGTAGTGCTCTAAGTACTTTTAAAGTCATAAAGTAAAGTACTCATAATAAATGTCATTTCACACTTTTTGAATAAAATATTATTATTGTCATTTCAAATTTTTTGAAAGAAACAATGCATATCTCTACACAATCTTCATGTATGTACACACTTTTCAATAAATATTATATTTGTATATTTTCATATATTTATATAGTATATTAATTACATGTTATTATATAATTTAAATAATATAATTTTTAATTAATAGTATATTTTATAATTAATAATTTATGTATTTATATTTATATTTTATTTTGAGTTATTTAAGTACAAAGGACAAATGCATTAGTTGTGCAATGATAATGATTTTTTCTTGAAAATATCATTATTATTTATAGTCATATCAATACATTTTTTTTATTAATTTTATTTTCGTACAACTTTTGAATTGAATTTAACCATGGTTACATGGATTTTGGTGCAAAAAGTGAATTCCAAATTAATAAATATTATTTTATTGGTTTAGCTATTATTTTATTATTTCCTTAGGAGGCCCATTTTAGACCTCAAAATTCCCCTAATGCATGTTTGCTTAAAAGAAAAGCTAAGATTTAGATTTCTTCCAAGGATCAAATACAACCTATTTAGTATTGGCATAAAACCCTGTCAAAAATGTTGACGAAAAACACTCATACCATAAGAAGCACACATCCATAGGGATAAATTTCTCATACGCACTTGATACATCTGAAGGGGAAATTCCTAGTTCCTTCTGCACATAAAAAACGTTATTACAACATGTCTGAAGCTAAAGATGGATGAAATAAGATAACTTTATTAACATTCAAAAGAAAAAACTTAGTTAAGTCACAACTATATGCAGTTGAACCTAAACTAATCATACAGATATTATTAACTACGTAAGAAAATTAGGCATGATTGACCTCAATGGAACTAAATAGTAATAAACTAACAAGGGTCCCGCAGAGTACATGCATTCACATATAAACAAAAGACTTATACTAGCATGACAAAAACATTATTCATTTATATCTTGTCAATCCAAAGAGAATGACAACATTTACAGATCAAGTTACTATGAAGAAAGATGGAAAATTATCACTGTACCCATCACAACACCTCCTTCATGCTTATGTATTTATTCAGGGAAGTACTAGGAATTTATGATCATGTAATAGCTGCACACACTTATACATAAATATTATGTCTATCATTATATATTTCCCCAAAGTTCAGAGACAATAAGCAAAAGCAGTGGATGAGGATGTCAACACAAATTTAAAAAAATAAAATAGTATAGAAGGATCTGAAACAATAAGATCAAGATGCAAACAAAGAGCACACAATCATAACTCATGTACTATAATGGGTGAATCGACAATTTTTTATTAGAAGGGAACCCAAAAAAATTAAGTCATTTTGGATAGACCTATATAGTTTTGTGATGAGAATTGAACTAAGGTGTATGTCTTAACAATTTATCTACCTAGCTAGTGATTTTTGAACCAACACCCTATTGGTAACCTATTAGGGTTTTGAATTTTTAATCTTGTAGAAGAAAACCAAGGATTTTCCATAATTAGTGCTACAACTATGGTTAGGTTTGGTTTTGGATAAGGAGTTTAAAATGTCTACAATGAAGTATGTAAAGGTCATAAGCATGATTAACTATTGGCTCTTCCTTTGACTCAAATGCCATGACCAAGAAGTATATATTCTGTAAAGTCCACAAAAGGCTTGAACCTAGCATCATTCATTGAGATACTCTACATCCTTAGGCCATCCATGTCACTTGGATTTCTACTGACCATGGATGCAAAAGTTAACTCTCTGGCCAACATTAGTGTGACAACATGTCTTTCGAGTTTTGAACCCAGGTCTGAGCACTGAAAGTTCTTTAATCACTTGACCATGTGCTCAATAAAATAATATTTGTTTGGTATTGAATATAGAAATTTGTATTCCACTATTTCAAGGTTTTTAAAAGCATTAATTAATTAAAATTTGATAAAATATTGCATTTTTTTTAGATGCATCATATATTACTTCAAGGGATAATGAAATCATGGAGAAAATAGAGGTACAACAATATAATGACAATAATACAAGGGAAGTACCATCCACATTAAGTTAGAAATGCTGACGTATGAGTCTCTGCACCTATAGGAAGGGACTAGAATGGAAAAAGCTAAATTTTTCTTGAACAAGTAAAACTAGTTCTTGTTTAAAAAGCCTCAATTCCCTAGAGCTAAGAGGGGATGGTTCTTCATGAAAAGAATTCTTACACTGATAATTCTAATGTTCCACCAAATTTCTAGAACATGGGGATGGAGCTGGGAAACACACTTGAGAGTGGATATGCTGGTGTCCCTAGCATAGGAGATCCCTTAGGATGCTAACTAGGAAGGGACTCAAAAGGAAAAAATTGAATTTGGCTTTAACATGTAAAACTAAGTACACAAAAAAATAAGGTGGATATTAATGTGCACAAAAATAAATATGAAGTACTCAATGAAAATAAGCCAGCCAAACGCCTTGGGAATGGCAGTTCAAGGAGCTCTATTCACCAGAACTTGGAACATTATTTAAAGGTAGGGTGATTGAATTTAGACTTATCCCCTAAATTCAAAATAAAGTGGATACTACTTAGCACAACAATCAATATGAAGTATTATATGCAGATTAGGCTACTAATCGGAAGTATTATATGCAGATCTAGGTCAATTATGGTTTTCCATGATGTTCAGGAAAGATGGAGGATTGGGCCTAATCGTCATTGGTCTATAGGGTACAATATCATCTGCTAAGTGGGTAGTTTGATGCATTTTCAGTGTTGAACTGTGGAATCAGCTCCCTAAATTCAGAATTGTTCACGACGAACATGTTATCACAAAATTGGACTTGATAGGCTGCTTGATCAGACAATCTTATGTAACTATTTCAAACCTAATCAATTGACTGAGGCTTAGCCTCCTCAGCCTGAGAGGGCTCTCTCAAGGGTTAATGATATGGATAAAGATATAGATGGCTAACTCTATTTAGGAAATAATTGATAAATGATAAATTTAGGTTGAGAATCACATCATCATGTATACATTGGGCTTATGGAGTCAAAGAAATTTAGTAATTCAGTGAATCTACTTAACATGGAAGTTGAGGCATATCAGAGTTTTAGTAATAAGGTACACACACATGAAACTGTAAAAACACAGTCAGTTCACTTATATAGGAAGTCGGAGCATCTAATAGATGAATTATGAGTAATATAGATGAACACCACTGCAATGAGATATATAAGAGATGCAAATAGAATAGGAAAACACTAAAATTCCTTCTGAATCTCAAGTTGCTCAAGTAGAAGATCTCTATATTAGCTGAAAACCAGTCAATTCACAACAAGCATAGTTTTTGCCAAAAATATCCAACCCTCTACAAATTCGACCTCTTGGTCTTTAATAGACATCTTACAACAGGAGATGATCTGCCTCTAGGCTAGATACATAAAATTTCTATCCCTTGACACCTTGCATAATCATAAAACATGGAATTTATTACAAAAAGACACCTATCCTACTGAATGGTCCTATTCCAAAAAGGACTCAAACTCTTTATCACTATCTATAGCAACCTTATCTATTTAAATTTACATCATTTCCAAGTGTATCATCACATGGTCGAATTTGGATGATGAGCTTCATTTCTTGATGACCACTTTGCTAACCTCCACAAAAATAGGAAACAGTACCCTGTTTTTTAGGCATAAGACCTTTTGCATTCTTTGAACATTATGACCATCATTTACTCTTTATTTCATGGTCCTTGATCATTGGAAGTTGGCTTCACACATCCCATAACTCCTCCCTTGCCTCCAGCTGTCTAAAACCGCTTTAAACACCGCTCAAATGCTGTAATGTCTTGAGTTACGAAAACACAATAGTTTCGTAGTGCTTTTTGTAGCGCTTCCATTTCAAGTCTTTATCCTCCAAAAGCTAAATTATTTCCTCTACATCACTTTAATCACCCTCTAATACATCTCCCATAGAAAATTCAATTCTTAACTCCGTCTTCAACCCTTTAAAATCTGATCAAAATAAGCAAGAAAAGCAGCTACAATAGTTTCGTTGTGCTTTTCTGCTTTTTTTCACTGAATGCGCTACGAAACTGCTGAGTGTGCAGATTCTTCATAAAATTCCCAAGTGAAAACTGTGTTTTCCTCCAAAACTCAAAACATAACTTGTCTTCAGTATTTAAAATTGTAAACCCACTTCATTCTAGCTTCCTTGAGGCCTTCCTTCTTCATTTACACTCGTTTGAGCTATTGGTTCTTCAATGACTGTCATTTTAATGCCTCTTCTCTTTAATTCATCATGAATTAACTCCAGCTGCTCTTCTAAATCCTTCACATGGTATTTAAGTCTTCTATTAGTAGTTCTCAGATGAGAGTTTATTATTCTGACAAATTTAGCTTCTTTTATTGCTGGAACTGTCCATTTGAAAAATTGCTCTGTATTACTTAAAGTTTCAGAAACAGATTCAACCTGTCCTTCCCACATTGCCTTCATTCTTTTAAACTGTACTTTCTCGACACTGTGCTTTATAGCTTTCTTTGTCATGGCAGAAATTTCTTGATTTGCCAATTTTAATTTTTCCTCAAGGCGCTGAAACTCTGTTTTCTCTGTCACTTTCTCTTTTCCCCTTTTTGTTTTTCTGATTGTATCTTTCATTGTGGGTGATGAGAGGTCCATTATCTCTTTGGATGCTTTAGCTATCTCAGTGGGTATTTTCACTTCTTTGCTGACTTCCATTAATTTTCTAGCATGCCTAGTCATAGGCTTTCTTGCTTGAAAGATTAATCCTGCATCTTCCCCCTCAAACTCCAGCCTCTTTGCAGACCTTGCCTTTTTCAGCTTATGCTCATCTTCCCCAATGAACTCAGCTTGGACAATGGGTGTTTCCTCTATGTCAATGGCATGAAGAATATCTTCTAGATTCACCTTTGTTACTGGGTTTTCTTCTGTATCAATTGTCTTTCCTTTCAATGCCTAGGCCCCACAAGTCTTTTTGTAGCATGTCTTTCATTCTTTTGAACCTTGTAACCTTGAACATTGTGATTTTTTGGACTGATGTGACATTTTTGGAACATTGAATCTTTTAGAACCTTGAACTTTTTCAAAACTTTTAACTGCAACTTTAGTAACATGAAGTGATTATTACATATAGAAACATAAAATTACATTTTTTGAAATCAAAATTTATTGAAGAAACTTGCTTTATTACCACTCCTCCAATTGTTGGATTTTATGAATGAATGACAGTTTTGATGACCTTGAAACCCTAATGACCTAATGGAGACACTAAACTGAATGAAATCATGGTAATGATGATGATAATCTCTTAATGATGATACACTCAGTTGAGTGGTGACATGTACCAACATATCAAAATTTTGGAAGGAGTGGAAAATAGTCCTAAACCTAATGCTCAGTGACCAAATTCTTTCTATTATTTCTTGGATGTTTATACATCATCTCCATCCATCACAAAGATGTTTCCCTTCATTTTCTATCATATCCCTACAAACCCTAATCTACCCTATGTATTTCTAGGGTAGGACTGTGTTTAGGATTTTTCAATCCCCTCCCCTCAATCATTTCCAAAATTTCATGCTTCCCCAATTCACTAAACTCATTCCCTATCCCCCTAAATTTCCTTAAAAATTTAGGCAACTTCCAAGTCCATCATACCACCTCATTCTTTCATAGCAGAAAACTTCAATGTTTTGTTTGTCTATCATCTAGATTTCAATCATGGAAGAAAATTCTTCACCATCAGAGAAAATAAAACACCATAAAAGGGGGAAGATACTGAGGTATGAGCCCTCAAATTGTAGTGAAATCAATTCCTCACTGTTTCGGGAAATAACTCCCTAGAGGTTTGTTGGGTTGAAACCTCCACAAATCGGGGCATGCTATTCAAGAAGGACTCACACAACCACACTTGTACACTGAAAACTAGATATGATAAATTGTAGAACTCACCCGTAGGTCCTACGTTTGATGTAGATCCCACGGGGTCCAAACCCCCAGCAACCCTTCTTCCACTTCAACCTAAAAATAAAGAAGAAACGTGCACGGAAATCTAGTTGTACAGCATATATCTATCCTAAATGTCAGTGTAATCCATGTGAAACATCATATAAACAATAATAAATGCTTAAATAACAATCTTTTCACATATGCAAGCATATATTAACACGTGAATTCGGGAACAAGATGGTTCTTCTTCATTACGAACAGCATGTACAATAATATAAAAGTGGAGAGATCACCTGAATCCTTCCACGATCTTCGAACAGACCATCGTCCGGATCCGTCCCGCCCTTGCCTCGCTAAGATTCTTCCAAGACTTGTGCACACGAGATGACATATAAGTTGATGAACATCTCCAGGAAACAAGGGTTTCCTGTAATAAACTGGGAAGTGCAGGAGGCACGAGAAATCGGACTTGAATTGGGATTCCAACAGAGTATAATTTCAATAATTTCTCTCCCTCCCTTAGGCCATGCGCATGAGGGGCTTTTATACTCCCTCAAAGTAGTTACAATCAGTTGGAAATAGTTGGCCACGGGTTGGGGTGGTTGAATTACTGGAATAACCATCAACCCAACCTCGAAAATAGAGAATTTTATATATCTTTAAATGATTTTAGTGGCATACGCGGAAAAGTAATACTGGACTCGCGTATACACGCGGAAAAGTCTGGGCATACCCGCGTATGGGATTTGAAACACTGTTTTTTAATGAAATTTTATCCAAGTCTATGGGAATGGGTGCCCAAGGCCATAGAGACAAACATGAATCACATGACGGTGAAAAATGATGCTATAACACCCACCATTTATTAGAAATTTCTTTGAAGATGTGAATTGCATAGGGTTTTGTCAATAGAGGAGGTAGATTTCCATGAGTAGCTTACAAATTTGTTTGCCACCAATTTGAAGGGAGAAAAGACCACAAGTGTAGGGATTGATTTCACATTTTCAGTAGATTCCATCTCTCCTTCTATAGGAATACCAAATCATGGTAAATATTAGTTCAAAGGGATGAACCTAGACCTTAAGCAGTACAAACCCTACATAAAATCACAGTACAAAGAGGCTCAATCCCATATTCTTCCATTTAGATATTTGTTGGAGAGTAATTCACCATTGATGAAGGTTGTGATGAAAATTTTCACATGTGAGGGCAGGTTCTCCAGATTGTACAAATATCACATTAGACTTCTCATGCACTTCACAACAGTGAAGTCTCTTAATTTATGAATTTTCTTGTATAAGAGTGTGATCAAGTTGTTTGAAAAGGTGAAAATAAAAAACACAGAACATTACACTAGCCTCTTTCACCACAGCTTGGTGAAGGTCATATTTCTCCATTAGTTGGCAGAGAATAACATGACATGGGATACTTTTGTTGAGGCGGCCTTGCAAATGCACACAACCACTTCACCATGTCAGCAGCAAAGTATATCACCTACCATGTCAGCACAACCTATGGAGATGGGATCAATAATAAAACTTGCTAAAGTTTCAAAGAGGCCTAGGCCTGAGGTTACTCACACCTATCAGAGAGGCAGGAGGCTTGTGTTTGCTCCTCTAAATTAGGAACGAGCCAAGCTTATTTCACCAAGACAGGGATCACCATCAACACAGAATGAGACATCCATGCATGATGAGCATGAACATGACTTTGACCTAGTTGACTTGGAGGCCCATAAAGAGCATGAAAAGCTAGAGAGGGTTATCAAGGACAAGGATGCATAAATCAAAGAACTCCAAGACAACTTGGCAAGGGAAAAATTTGTTATTTCATTTCTAGAGCAAGAAAACCAACAATTGAAGGAAAAACAATTGGTTTTGGAGAAAAGGAAATTTGAGGCAAGAAAATATGATGAGAAAGGAAAAGCAATTGCTAAGCATGATGAAAATGATGAGCATGAAAAATAGGTGAAGACGAATTGGCCAAGAACCATGGTTCTCAAAAGGGCATTGCAGAAATAAAGAGAACAAGACCCTACAGATGAAGAACTCAGTTTTGAAGACAATATTACAAATGAGATCAATGAGAACAGGGAGTTTTGGATTGATAAGGTCAACATAAACTTGGAGAATCTCCTTGAAAAGGCCAACAGGGACAATCAAATTTTGAGGCACATGGCTGACCATTACCACAAAAGAAATAAAATTTGTAATGTTAAGATCAAGTAATTGCAAGACAAGCTCAAGGAAACCCTAATCAACCAAAATGAGAAGGGTAAGTTAAATATTCTTGTTGATGCCTCTATGATAGCATAACATACCTCATTTTCCACTTCTAGGAAAATTTTGGGAATATTTGGAGCAGTTTTTGTTTTTTGGTGAAATTTGGTGTAAATTTGTAGAATTCAAAATTTTCACTAAGTCTAAAAGAGCTTTTTCCTCAGAGCTCCAAATGAAATAAAGTCAGAATTTATATAAAGCTCTTGGCCTCCTCTCAAAGCCCATTTTCTCATATTTTTTATTCAAGACTCATATTTTGAGAAAAATGAGAAAAAGGGGTCAAAAATCAACATTATGCCCCTCTTTTTGACTGGCGTTGTGTTTCTAGAGACACCTTGGGAGAATGAGTTTTTGAAGGCCTTCCATGGGCCATTTTCAAAAATTCAAGATGTTCTCGAAACTTGATAGGCAGGTCTAATTTATCGTTCTTTCAGATTTCAATTTTGACTTCAGGAAGGTGCCTAAAAATGGCCTCTAAGATGGCATTGCGCTTCTGCAATTTTCTGATATTTTAATTAAATTTCCACTATGTAATTTTCTCCAATTTCTAGTTTGAAATTTGTAAAAGTCAAAAGGTGAAAGTAGATGAATGTAAAATTAAAAATGTAAATGTAAATGGTAAAAATGGAATTGAAGAGGTGTCTTATCCTTCATTTATTTATTTGAGGATGTTATCACTATAAAAAAAATTCCAAACTTGGACAGTTTGTTTTGTTCCTAGTCATAGTTTTTTAGATAGGAGTAAAGGCATGTTAAGTTTTTAGGGGTTAAGTGATAGGGTTAGAGTCTCATTTCCATTCACAAAAAAAAGTCTAACAACCTTATTTCATACCTTGACAGTCTCATACCATGTTTAGAGAGTCAAATTTTAAACCATTTTGAAATTTTTTGATTAAGCCACGAAACCACGTTTTCATTGCACAGACAGTGTTAAAAATTGCTTTTGCGCTACGAAAACGCTGCTCATTTTGTAGCGCAAAACCCTGAAATTGCATTGAGCACACTACGAAATTGGGGATTCGTAGCATGTCTTGTCAATTATCAAATCCACCAAAATTCTGTTAATCATTCATGATTAGGTGTTAGCCACGAGTCTTTTCCCACACATGCAACCATTCATAGCCATCATGACATTCGTTAGAGGTCATTTTTCTTATGTCATTTTCAAATTTGAAAAGGGCTAGTTTTGGTTTTATTGTCTCATGCAAGAAACACATGATGCATACCCTCTTCCGAATGGTAAGCTCATGGTAAGTAGAAACCAAAGCTTCTCTTTCATTCATCAAGCGAGGTAGTGTCTCTAATTAAGCGAGGCAGTTTACTCTGAAATCAAGTGAGGTTGTTGGTTACAGGTTCTCAAAAAGCACACAGGAATTTCAAGGAAAGGATGACAGAGGAAAGAAAGAATCACAGGTGAGGGCACTATTTAAGGATGGAGCCTGAAAGCATAGAGGCTCTAACCAAAGACAAATTAGTTGAGGAGGCCTTCAAAAAGGCAGGATGCTGGAAATTCTGTGAAAAATGGCAGGGAGGTCATAATCAAGTGACAAAAGAGTTTTCTCTTCATTTCAGAGGTTCGAATACAAAGTTTGGTCTCTTAAACTTGACAATTTCCCCTGAAATTATATCATCAGTGACAGAGATTCCAAGGGGAGAAGAAAGATGGTTCAAAAATTTCAGGTTTGAGATGGAACCTTGTAAAATTTTTCTGAAGCCAGGGTTTGAAGAGACAGATTTAACTAAAGCAGTGCCAAGAGGCTACATCAAGAACACCTATGCCAATCTACTCTACAACATTCAAAAGGTACTTCACCTGTGAGCGAAGATACCATAAAGTGTATTCTTATCATTTCAAACTCTTGTTGCATTTTACTGGAATGATTTCTTTGGATTTTCCTTTCTTCTTGTTTCGAATTTTAGCTAAGATGGAAGATAAAGTGCAAATGAAAGCTCAATACTGTGAAATTTCACTTTTCCATCATGGTCTAGTTAAATTGATAGTTTTACATGAACTTCAGAGGATAAACAGAGAATGGTCTACATTTTCGTTTTTGTGTGGATTTGGGGTGGAAACACAAGGAGCAGGTATTAGCCCTAGGGGCAAAGAAAAATCATCATCAGAAACCAGTGACCCTGCAGAGACAAGATCAAAAATATTTGTCAAGTTAAAGCCTAGAAAGCAAGTGAAAGAGCCAGAGATTAAAACATCAGTGGTTATTCAAGAAACCCCTAAACCTGCACAAAAGAGGACAACTAAAGCTAAGGAAATAGTACAGGAATATTCAACCAGCAAATCAATCCAGAAATATTGACTAGAAGTCAAATAGCAAAGAAAAAGGGAAAAATAGTGGTTTCAGAAGAAGATCCAAGTTTGAAGGGTAGTTTGAATGATATTTTACAAGCTATTGATATTGAGGAATATCCTTTAGTTCAGGCAGATTTATATGATTGGATGAAGGGAAATCTAAGAAGATCAAATCTTCCAAAAAGCTGGATTTTAATGATGAAATTTTATAGAGTTTGTGTTCAAGCCCAGAAGGCCTCTAACTAGGAAATAAAAAAAGGTTGCAAGGGCTGGATATAGAGTTAGATAAAGCTGGGGAAGTTTCAAATGTTTATGAGGAGCCCATAGACCTCTCATCACCAATTTGTGAAAGTGACAGAAACAGAGTTTTCAACACTCAAAGAGAAAAGAGCAGTTATGAAGGAATTAAAGAAAAGTTGATACTAGCTAATCTTGAAATTTCTAAGCTTAAGAAGAAAGCAAGAAAACATGTTGTTGAGAAGATAAAATTCAACAGAATAAAGGCTCTATGGGAGCTTAAATGTAATGTTCCCAATTTCTATGGAACATTAATTTTTTCCATTTTCACATAGAAGATAAATAAAATGGGTAGGAGACCCATTCCTTTCTTGGATAGAGAATAAAAATCCTCTTGGCATGAGGGAGGATCACTTTTGGAGCTTGATTTCACACCTCCATGTGTGAAAGGGGGCTTTTGCAAGAAGGCTAGGTCAAGTTTGACCAAGTCAAACTGTGCAGTAGCATGAGGTGGAGAGCACATTGTGGGCTAGTGCAGTGGGAGAAGGAGGGAAGCTTCTAGAGGAAGGAAACCCTAATGAGCGGGGTCCATTGAGAGGGAGCTCACATTGTTTAAAAGGAGGGCAAGGCAGCCATTGGAAATCATCTTGAGAATTATTCATCTTTGGTCCGATGGACTTGCAGCAACATCTTGCTGGTTAGCGAGAATTGCCGAGGGAATTCTTGTTTAGGATTTCCTCTCCTTCTTGAGCAACTCTTGGAGGATTGCACTCTATTCCCCATATTCAGACATTGAGGTCAAGTATCATCCATCTTCATCGGTGCAGTTTCAGCTGGATATTGTGCAGTGTGCTGGGTGTTGCTGGGGAGGTTTTCTACAACACCATCCTTGGCTTGTTTTTCAGAGGAGGGAGCTTCCATCTCTTTGGGAGATCAGAAAAGGAGGTTCATGAGCTCATTCCAACATCTTTGGCATTAGGCCAACCACTTGCCATCATATGCAGCGCAGTCCCTCTCTTAGACAACGTTATTCTTGGAGAGCATTTGCTGTGCGGGATTAGTAGACATTTGAAGGGTGAAATCTTAGGTGAAAGAATTAGTATTTCACTTCAGATTTCCCATTGGAGGAGGCCATTTCAGATTGAGGATCTCATTCAGCCATTTCCTCCTATTTTTTTTATGAGTTTATGTTGCCCAGCAACTCCAGCATTATTGTATTTTCCCATTTTGTACATGTATTGTAGTCAATCCTTCTAAGGATTGTTGTACTAGTGTTTTCAGGGGTTGAGAGCTTGCTCCCCCTTATTTCTTGAGCTATCATTGCTATATCATTATATTTCCATTTTATATGATGCAGTTTCTCCATATGATTGCGCAGTTTTAGCCATCGCTCTCTTCATGTAGCAGTGTGCCTTCATTTTCATGTACAAGATTCATTGAGGCCTTCATTGCCTGACTTGAGTGATTGAATCCTCAAGCATTGTACTCTTTTACTGCCGCAATACACATTTATTGGCTATTGTATCTTCATATGTGCAGGGTCCTGAAAATAACGCAGTGAACCCATTGTATGTTCATACATTGTTGCAGCCCTATTCTTTGGGCAATTCCTGTAGGAGGAATATTACAAAACCTATAAACAGAGTCTGTAGAGGGCCATGTAGCCTCTGGATCTCATCCTTTCTATAAGGTGACATATCCAGTAAATTCCCCTATAGTAAATCTCTAGAATAGATTGTGATATTTTAGAAAAAGGAATATTGCATTGAAAGAGTTTCAAAACCTGAAACAGTCAGCAGTGAAGCTCAGTATTTTACCTGGACTCTTCCTGCAATCAAAGAGGCTAGATTTGTGAGAATGATAAATGTTAATTTAAGGGCTACTAACAGAAGGTTGAAGAGGCAGATTGAAGATCTTGAAATTCAATTGAAAAAGTCTGAAGGTCAGCTACAGCAAAGGTAGAACAAGAGCAGTAAGTGACAAATCCTGAATACAATTTTGTTTTTGGGAAGGACATTGCTTTTTGAAGACATTGAAAGTTAAATTATTTTGATTTTTAAGGTCTATTAACATCAAGGAAATCATTAAAAGGCTGTAAATACTCTTAAAATCTAAAGATTATGAAAAGACTATGTAAAAAGGATATACACAACAGTTTCGTAGCACACTACAAAACTGTTGTAGGTGCATTTTTGAACATTTTTGTAAAAGTTTTGAGAGGTAAAAAAGCTTGGTTTCTGAATTCTGTTGCTGGTGGTGGTTAGAAAGGGTTCATAAATGAAATTCTAGGTCTTAAGGCAAAATAAAGTGGATGGTTGAGAGATGTTTACAAAGATACAAATTATGCGCTACTCATTTCATAGCGCAACCATACCATCTCTCCTTATACTTTTTCAAATGCTTAGCTTTCTATACAGGTGGAAGGGCATGGTTCCATGGAAATAATAACACATGTCACTTATCTTAAAAAGTCAACATTGCTAGCAAAAAGGGTTCGAAGATCATCAAAGAAGGAAAAGGCTAAATTACAAGAAACATGTCCCCTGTTTTGTAGGGAAAATAAGATATGAACCAACATGATAGCATAACAAGATTGCAAGCATCATCAAGGTCGAAGATATGGAGGAACAACTTTCAGAGATATTATTTAAGTTCTAGATAAGGTTTTTTAGACATAATAAGGAGTTTTACTCCTATTTGTATTAGGACTTCTAGAAGAGACAGTTAACTGTCAGATGTAATTAATAGTCTATTTTAGGAGCAAATAGGTGTCAATCTAAGAAATTAAAATTATCTTCATGATGGATAAGGGAATCCAAGATTGTAATGATGACTCTATAAGAGACATGAGGTCGAATTTCTAAAGGTTGGAAATTTTCATTAACAAGCAAACTATGTTACTATAGCAAACTGTGTGTTTTTATCATAACACAGATATTGGCTTACTACTCAGGATTCAGAAAGAGTTTTCAATGTTTGATCTTCTTATGGCTTTCTTTATCTACCTATTCGCAGTGGTATGAACATATGTTACTTAGAATTCATTGGAAATTTCTCTAACTTCCTGTATATGTTTGTAGACTGTGTTTTGTTCACTCTGTTATTGTTTTGCTGATACATCTAAAAACTCTGAAATGCCCTGACTTCCGGGATAAGCTAATCTTGATGTTTTGTGGAAACATACCTTGACTCCATAGCCCAATAGATGTTTTTTGATCAATAATTCAACCAGTCATACACTTTTATCCAATTTATTCCTAGAGTTAGCCATATAATCCTTAATTCAAAATCTTTAACCTAGTGAGAGAGACCTCTCAGGTTGAGGAGGCTAAGCCTCAACTAAAAGTTTGGTTTGAAATAGTTACTCAGAGTCTACTTGATCAGCAGCCTATCAGGGTCAGATTTTGTGATAACAGAGGATATGTCTCTTAATGGTTAGATAAACGAGGAATTTGTTGTGTAACCTCCCTAGTGTGTAGCAGACTTCAGATAGATGCATGTATTTGAATTTCTTGCTGGAAAATTCGACCTCCAAAGGAGGATTTAGACCTCAGTGGCTATATGAGGCCCATTGTAATTAGTTTCAAAGGTTGTATGTTGTGGAATTTAGCTTGGAACACTAGTGTACTTTGTGATTTTGGTAGGAACTAATAGACAAAATTTGTAGCTATTGTGGTGGGATTAATGTGGTATGTGTTTTAGAAATGTTTCTTCTTATGTGATCATATGTTTGAATGTATTTTACTTTCCATATTCATTTCCATGTCTTATGTGATTGATTTCTAAGTTTGATAAGCAAAATTCATTGATTCAATGCTCTGTTTTGGAGAAGCTTTCACATTTATGTTCTTTTTCTTCTGATATAAACAAATTCATGTTATTCATGCTCGTTTTGAAACCCTATCAATCTACCATTTTCCCCAAGATACCTCTAAAGTTCTGAAGTGTGTGCCTACCTTGCCCCATTACATCTCTACCAATCTGATTTTCAGAGCCCTGACCTACTCTTTCCTAGACCTAATTCACTATCCAGCACAAAACTTCAAAATAAAATCAAACCCTAATCTACATACCTAGCCTAATATCTTTCATGATCAAGTCAATTGGTTGTGATCTCATTGAGAGAACCCTCTCAGCCTATTAGGGCTAGCTACTAGGTCAAAGTGTTCTGTGGTTACCTTTGTTGGTCTCCTTCTCAGCCTTCGGAGATCTGGTGGAGTGCTAACACATACTTAAATAAGTGTTAAACTTATGAATTTTAATGGTCGTGAAATATAAAAAGTGAGGTGTAGTATATAATTACATAGTTTCATATTGAGAAAATCGATGAGATGAAATGAGTCAAATGCACCAAAAACCTATAGTGATGGGCCATCTCGGTGTGCTAAGTCAACCTCCAATATGGGTGACTATAGGGGCATGATAATGGTTTTTTAGGTTAAATTAAAGTTTATGCTAGAGGTACACTTTCAACCTCCTTCACAATTTCTTTACATATATCTCTATTAGGTGAGGAAGATAAATCATATAATCGTTATTCCCTAGTTTGAAATGATATCAATTACTAATATTACTTGGTTTCTTAATAAGGCATTAATGGTTTTCTAATTACCAGATGAAAATATTTACCAACATCTTAATACCTAATAATAAATTAATATAAAAATATATTAAACTACATTTTGTATATATAAAATTTTTACAATATTAGTAGGAAGTTTTTTTACAATAAGAAAAAATTAAAATACTAAAATTTTTCTAAGAAATAATTAAATTATTGTTATTTATCTCTTTGGTATATTTCTTCAATAGTGAAAATAAAATTGGATTGCGACTATAAGACATATGCAAGAATCAAAATTTTGATTTTTCATTTAGAAAGAAAAAAATGAAGGTTTAGAATGCATATATGGATGAATTTGTTTTTTTTTTTATTTCTTGATATATATATATATAACAATTGAAAAAATATTTTTAAAAAAATTATCTGTTATATTGTATTTAATTTCTTGAAAATCTATATCAAAGTTTTAGTTGGAGTAATTTAAATTTTTTCACATATTTAAAAAAATAAACAATTTTAGTTCATGGAATGTAACTCATTTTACAATCACCTTGTTATGAAGTATTATGTAAAAACATGAGATTCGAAGTTAAATCCCCTTGAGAGGCCAACCAAAAAATAATATTTTTTTATCTATTTAGTTATTATATTTTTAGAATGTGGTTTAATGAAAAAGGAAAAAGTATAATATAAAATAAATAAAATTGACATGCTTAAATTTCATATAGATTGGATATCTATTTTCAAAAAATAAAAATATAATTATCCACTATCTACTCACGGAATTTAAACTTCTAGAATACTAGTGGTTTTGTCTTAATTGTCTTTGTCTTGAGTTGTCATTGTCTTAAATATAAAGTTTTATCTTAAAATATTTTTGTCTCAAATTGCTTTTGTCTTAAATATAAAGTTTTGTCTTAAAATATTTTTGTCTCAAACTGCTTTTGTCTTAAATATAAAGTTTTTCTTAAAATATTTTTGTCTCAAACTATTTTTGTCTTAAATATCAAGTTTTGTCTTAAAATATTTTTATCTCAAAATGTTTTTGTCTTGAATAAAAATTTACTACTTTTGTCTTAAATTTTATATTTAAGACAATTCAATTGATATTAAATTTTAATGTAAAATAACTAAAATAAAAAGTGACTTTCAAAATATTTTGTCTTAAATATAAATTTTTGTCTTAGACTACTTTTGTCTTAAATTTTATATTTAAGACAATTCAATTGATATTAAATTTAAATGTAAAATAACTAAAATAAAAAGTGACTTTTTAAGACAAAATATTTATTTTGTCTTAAACAAATGTCTTAAAAATGGCCTTAGTGTAGTAGTGTAAGTACTCATAAACAAGCAACCTTTATGATCCCTCACAATAGCCTAATAGGTTCACGAGGAAGTAAGAGTAGTTAGATCTCTAACACTTGGTATTTTCTAGCATCACTACAAAGGTTTCTATCTATCTCTATTATGCCCAAATGAATTGACCATGACTAGAGGTGACCCACAAGGAAAGACCATCTACGACAACCAACTTAAAAATGACACCAAATTGTGTGCTACAAAGAATCATTCAAACTATTACGAGCATCACTATGAAACTAGAAACATATAACAACCTTTCTAGTGGTATACTAGGATAAAATTAGACAATCACCTTGAATATTAATAGAGACCCAGCAGAGATAAGGAGATACCCATTCAGCGCATGTCAGGAGATGCATCACACTTAGGATTGGAGGAGTTGCACCGAAGTCCACGAAGTCAAACACAACAAAACCCAAATATTTCCCCATTTCTTGTGCCCTCTGCATTCATCCACTGCAGCTTCTCTGAATCAAATCGTCATGCATCCCACATAACCCTAACCCCAGTGCACCTTGTAGAAATTACCATAAAATCACATCTTGTGCTGAACAAAGACAAATTAATGAACTTCACTTCAATTTCCCTCCCATCTGGTGTCGGTGTCGTGATTGTGGTGTTTGACCCCCGTGCCTTGGTTCCCTTTGTGATGCTTCAGTCCATTACTGCAACCTTGAATAAAACAGTGGCATACTCCCCTTTGTGTGAATTTCGTTCCACATTAATACTTCCCCTCCCTACTTTCACTCCTAAGGAAGAGAAAAAAGTTACTTCCCTTATGCATGGATTTGTAAACATTTACCACCCAGGCCAGAAAAAAAACTGTCATTTACCACTCATTGACTTCTCCTTGCATTTGATAGGAGTTTCATCACTTGGAGACCTACTCCATTAATGATTTCTAAGCATATTTATATTCATAAATAATGGAGGAGGTTTCCAATTGGCTCCCTCACCTTGGTGGGGAAGAAGGAACCAATACTTGCATTCCCTCACCTTCCAGTGGAAGATGAAGACTTTGTTAAGTAGATTTATGAAGGAGAAATATGAATATAGGAACGATATCATTTCTTCCCTCAACAAAAGCCAGAGGGTGCAACGTTATCAATGGTCTTGTCTAGAGAGATTGGATGCTCACTTGGATCACGTGGAGAGTAACATCCAATGTGATATCAAGCCCTTTGTGCTAGCCAGTACAAGTGCAAGGGACCATGCTCCTATGGCATCTTCATATGATTGATTCTGTTGTTTTGTAATTATTATATTTTATCTTATAGTCTTGTTTTCATATAGTAGGATTGTGATCATTATATTTTATCTTATAATCTTGTTTTGATATAGTAAGAGTGTGATTGTTGCACATTCTTTATGTTGATACTTTGTTTCTCTTTTTACCAGCGAATGGAAATAGTTTCCTTATAGTGGATTGAGGCTAGTTTATTTTTAAACAATGATCTATTAATAATGTATTTTGAATTTCTAAGACAATACAATTTATTTTATTTTTTGGAATTTCACTATGTGAGATGAGTGAATATGTCCAACTTAAACACTACACCCATCATTAGGGACAATAATGATGAGTTGAATGTCTATGGTAAATATGTGACAATTTCACTTATCTCCCACAATAAAATTTCAAAAAATTGTTGAATATATTGCACTACATTGAAAGCATACACTCTAAAATATATTATATTTATTAGAAGGAAGGGTAAATGGCCTTTGGCAAAAGGAGAGATCTATACAATATTAATAAAAAAACATTTTCATAATTGTAAAAGGTTTAAATATATTTGAACTCACTTAGATTTAAGGTAGTGGTTGCACTCCACCAAAGTCAAATTCCATATTGTACATAATATAGATTTGTGGTTAACTCAAATTTTTGTTTAGCTTAATATCATTCTATTCAAATTGATTATTTTTTATTTTGAAATTCTATAATTCTAATTTTAATTTTATAATCACATTAAGGAAACTCTTTTAAAAATTTATGATTTTAATTTTATAATCAAATTGAAAAACTCTTATAAAAATAATCACAAAAATCAAATATAATACAACCCAGCAAACATGTTACACAATTTAAATTAACAAACAAAATATAATTATCATCAATATTCAAGAAATTTATCCTACTTAATAGAAACTAATGAACAAAACCTCATAACAGAAATTAGTAAAGAGATAAGTAATTCTTACCGAACAAAATGAATTTTCATCAATATTAGAGTAATTTATAAACCTAGTAGACTCCTTAGCATAAAAATAAATAAAAATAAAAAAACACCTGGCAATTTCTTCACTAGACATGCACCTAGAATTTCAATTAACCGTTAACAGATGAAACGTTGAGCCCTTCTTTTAAGCAATCAAATAAAAACACAGCCAAAACGTTTCCCATCGAATGAGGTTGCCGTTACTCGAACTCAAAGTAGGTCAGCAGGAAACAGCTAGATAGAACTATGCAGGGATGCGTGTTTAATTTGGATTGGTCAATTTATTAAATGTGTCATCATAACAAACCGTTACTTAAAAGTTATTTAATACTAATAAAAATGTGTTATAAGACAACTCCTAAATAAGACAACTCTTATCTTGAAAGTTATTGTACCTTCCCCTAGCAGGTATTATGCATTGGGTTTTTTTGTGATGTTGACATTAATTTCCCTATTTACAATTTTTTTTTATAATTTTCTATAGATAAACATTGAAATTTTTTATTGTTTATTTATTTAAATTATTTAAATTTATTTTTCTGATTTCTTATTGGTCCATACTTTCAACATGTTATTGGAAAATGCTTTGTAAAATGTGTTAAAAAGTACAATTTCACATAGGTCGGTAGAGTGTTAATTAATAAGTTCGAGTTCCACCTGTGGTTGGATAGCAGCATAGTAAGTCCAATGCATACGGCGGGTACGAATTGGAGTAATGTGCGTAATACGAAATGTAGGTTGACACACGAAACCCAAAGACTGACAGTATCCCTTATGATGAATATCTCGTAGACTTAACCAAATCTTGTCTTTAAATCTTTGGTTCCCACACAAAGTGACCATTGCGATTAATATTCACCTTATAATCAAACTTGCTACAAATATGCCATAACGTAACATCCATCATACGTATGGGTTTTATTTAATGGTTCACGGAGCGTTCGTTTCATTCGAAGTTAGAACCTTTATAAAGTTCCCATACAAATAAAAATGTATGCTATCCCTGGAATTAAACCCTCGACATTACAAAATGTATCAACGCATATCAAATAATCCACACCTGTTCGCCTTGGTCCCACATAACACAGAACTTACCTTGATGTTAACCGTCGAACGGATCTAACGGTCCACCACTTGTCGCTTGCCAACCCTTGATCAAATGGCCATAAATGCATATCGCGTTTTTTTTTCTCCCAACCTTTAAAGCTTCAAAATTGCGCGAAATCAGTGGTATTAAAATACCACCACCCTATGACGTGTCAGCTATTCAGCGACATCACGTTTTTTTTCAACAACCCGCTTACCACTTTTTAAAAGTGCGAAAACCACACTCGGATTTTAAAACCCGCTTTCACTGTTCATAACTCAGAGTTCTGGTTCTTTCAAGGTTCCATTCCTTCGGATTTGTACACAGCCCGCCTTCGATCTTGACTAAAACACATCTCGGACTTAAGTCAAAGCCAACCCATAATAAAATCAAATGCTCGGGCCACAACCCTGATAATACACCTTCTTCGCTCCAGGATTGCGCACTCTGTTCGTATAGGTGAACTTGCGCTCTTTCATTAAAAGATCGACTTCTATCATCCCTTACACCGGATTTCATCCTCCATGGACTAAAGTATCGTGGCCTTGGCAAAGTCGATATCTATCACACGAATCGACTCAACAATCTCTTGCATTAAACCTCGACCTTGGATAGACACTAACTCAACTTGTGTTTAACAACCAGGAATTCAAAATCCATTCAGCCTGAACTCGGCGTTCAAATCACACTGAGGCCAGATTTCGCCATATCTCAGATTAATATCGAAACAGAGTTTAATCGCTCCTTTCGAACCTTGTTTTCTCCGTTTCTAATGTTGTGGATCGATTTTAGTCTGATATCAATCCAAACAAACAGCTTTTCAATGCAAGATCCAACATGCTCTGTAACGAGACGTTAACGTTTATTTTGTTGTTGTGGTAAGCAACAACAACAAAAAAATATCTTTTTCTTCTTTACTCATATAAAGTAAATTAAATTAGAGAATTATTAAACAATATTATTAAATTAAGTAATTAAATAGATATATTATATGTAAAAAGTGTATGATATATTGTATGTTGAATATTTATATAGTATTTAATTATTTTTGGGAATATTAGTACATTTTAACTTAAAACCAATTATAACAAACCAAATATGGAGTTAAATGATAGACATTTCAGTGCAGATTTTAAGTTATTGCTAAATAGTATATGAGTACAGACAAATAGAAATTTGGTTGGATGGTAACTCCTCATCCACGAGAATGGTAACATTCTCATTCATTACTGTTCAAACCAATTCGAGTGTTGTGTAAGTGTGAGATAGTTAAAGGTTTACTCTTTTTTATATAGATATATAACAATTTTATTTAATTATAATATATATATATATAGTTATAAAAATTATTCATATATATATTTCAACAAAAACAAAATTTTAATATAAAATTTAATTATTTTATATATTTTTTAATTTTATTGATTAAAAATTTTTAAACTCAACACTAAAATCTATTACTCAATTTTTTAACCTTTGTTTTTTTAATACCACATTACAATAATTAGATCCTCAAACTAGAAATTTTAGTGTATTTTTTTTCCTAAGTGAGATATGAAAACTCTATATGTCATTTTAAACTTACAATCAACAAAGCAATTTTGCCAAGCAAAAAAACACAACAATCCTTACATTTGACTTATATGCTTATTACTGAATAGCAAATATATCACTGAATTTTAGTTCTAGTATAGCATAAATTTTGTCTATATAATATGAGCTCATGGTAGAGTAACAAAAGCTATTTACAATTCAGATTTTTCCATAATAATTTAAGTTTAGATTTCCATGGTTAATTATATTATTTAATGCATATATTAATTATTTTTATAATTAATATTTTTTAAATGTGAATTGTATTAAATTAACTTTACATTATATTTTAGCTCATTCTTAAAATAAAATAAAATTTATATATTATATAATTAACTTACTTTTACTTAATTGTACATTTTTTTAAATTCATAAATACATGTATTATTTTTTAAAATAATTTTTTAGAACATGGCTAAGTTGAAATAAATAAACAAGTTAAATATTAATTACATTTAACCAATACTAATTACATAATAACAATACAAAATAAATTAGTAATTAAATTAAACTAAGTAGCAAGAACTAAAAATAAAATTAAATATTTATTTAAAAAAAAAAATTATAGTATAGAAGATGTATAAATATTATGCAAATTAAATTTATAAGAACTTCATCATACCTAAATATTATACAAAAAAATTATTGATAATAATAATTTAAGTGGAAGCTTATTTTTAAAAAAAAATTATTATATTTATTTATCATAATTTACTAAATTTACATTAATAAAATTTATATAAATTAAGAGTATTTCGCAATTGCAGTTCAATATTTAATAGAATAAAATAATAAATAAGAATAATAATATAAAATAATAAATAAAGAAACTATTAGCACAAATAATTTAAAGAGAAGTGGCAGATTGAACAAAATAAATATCTACTATATATATTTATTAAGTATTAAATTATAATTAACGTAAATAAAAACTTATTTTTTTAACTGTAATATATTTATAATTAGTTAATCTATGATTGAGCATTTTAAACGTGATAGATTCCAATATTAAAGTGTTATCCATATGTTCTTACTAAGTGAATTAACAAGGCACTGAAAACAATTACTTATAAACATACTCAAACTCAAATTGTAACATTTCTATATTTACATTAAGAGACACGTAGTCGCTACTTGTAGCCTTGTTTAATATTTTAACATGATATGTGTGGTGACTATTTTGTAGACACGGAGAATCATCCATAGATTTTTATAATTATTTCACACACATTAACTAATATTTTATATGTATCAATAATTTAATTTAAAGTATTTAATATAAAGGCCGTTGTTTTTATAAACAATCATTTAAAGATTTTTTTTAGTTTATAAAATATTAATTTTATATAAACTTCATCAATTTTAATAATTTTTTTTAACAAATAACACCGCAATCAAGATCAAACTAATTAAACTCAAATTCTATATCATAGTATGTGCATTTTTGTCCTAAATTAAAAATCATAATATATGTTTTTTATAAATTAAAAATCATAATATAATATCATTATCACTATTAGTAACAAATTAATATTTAGAATAACAAGAGCAAATTACAGGACAAATCAGTGTTTCATTGAGGTTTTAGTCTACAAAACCCACATAATAACTCAGAAATTCTGGTAAGATTATGAAAAATTCCTATAAAGATTTTTGAAAATTTGGGTTAGAGGTTAAATTTCAGTACTTTGGGTGCCCAAAAAGTTTTTGATGGTGCTGAATCCATTCCCACTATCAAAAGTGCAATTCAAACACTCCAACTATATGATTTTTTGAAAAAAAAATACTAGATTCTTAAAAAAACAAAAAAAACTAGGCTATTCTCCTTTCATTAAGTTCTAAATTTAAATCTCTACCGTGCCAAAAGCCATGATGGATTTGAAGTTTGCAGTGTTGTTAAATTTTATATCTAAATGTTGTTTTAGACACCTTCTTACTCTTGCTATTGAAGAATCTTGGAAGTAATGTAGTTACATAGAGAACATGACAAGAAGCTACCAGGGAACATAGACGTCATAACTTGAGACTTGAAATATGACAACAATCCATCACACTCAACCCAACAAGATAGGGGTGGGGTGGAGGAGAGGACAATAATCACTCTCACCACTCACAAAAATATGACAACAATCACTCCCACCACTCACAAAAGCTTGACAAATGTTACAATTGCATACTAAAGTTATGACAACAATCACTCCCACCACTCACAAAAGCTTGACAATTGTTACAATTGCATACTAAAGTAATATTATTACAGATAATGCACGTCCGTGTCATCCACTTATGTCAGGTCATTGAAAGATGTACCATTTTTAAGGCCGCTAGATTGCAAGATGCGCGTTACCTAGGTACCAACTTTGTATTCGAAGCATCGGCGTTTGACGGAGGAGCGTGAGACGCAACAGATGATGGAGAAGAAATGCTGTAAATTTGTGAAACCCCAGAGCCACAACTGGTGGACTTGGTATTTTCATAAACATAATATCTCACAAAAGCGGGCTGTGTGGGATCTGGCAGTGTCACAGAATGAGATGAAAGCATCAAAGTGATTAGAGACATTGATGGACGAAGTGATGATTCAGCTTGTGTACATAAAAGGCCAACATGAACGCATCTCAATGCTTCCTCCACGTTGCACATTTTAATTATGGTTGGATCAATCATATCCACAATATTTCCTTGTTTATATAATATCCACACCTGCATAACCACGAAGAATCGTCATCTTCATACTTTATCGACCTTAATTTCATTTTATCGCATTCAAAATAGATAAATAATAACCAGATTCCATGAAAAATGACTTTCTGGACAAAATTGAATAGAATAGCCTAGCTATGGAAATAAGCTCAGTTGGATATAAAATGAGAACTGTACTAGAGTATCTCACCCATTCTAAAATCATCTGCATTTCAAGTGACAGATTATAATCATTGTTCTTTCTTCCTGTAATAAGTTCCAAGACAAGAACGCCAAAGATATAGACATTAGTTTTTACAGATAATTGCCCCTGCATAGCATACTCCGGTGCCATATACCTGCTGCATATCCACTTTACATTGTCAAAGGTTAAATGGAAAGGGAAATTTTAGGAATTGAGTGACCATAAGTGAAAATTATTGCAAAGGAAATCGTATTTGTGTATGCTAGAATGTTAAAGCATAACAAAGCAGGTAAATAGCCAAAAGCAAAATTGTCATACGAAACTATTAAAACGTATTCATCACTAATTGTTAATAGCTTTAGGTAATGTGTAAGAGTAATTATTATTTTTAAATCTTACTAAGTTCCAGCAACTCTTGTGCTGACGTGGCTCTCATCTTCAGGAAATAATCTTGCTAAGCCGAAGTATGCTATCTTAGGATTCAGATTTCCGTCCAACAAAATATGTTGGAATTTATGAATAATTCCGAACAACGGAGAGGAAAATATAATTCCTCTTCTACAACATAGAGATTAAAAAAAAATCATGCACAAAGAGGTGGAGTAAAGACTCTTTTCATTAAACTGCTAAACTATTATTAAAAAATTAAAAATTAAAAAAAATTTAAAAAAAAAAAAAAAAAAAAAAAACTTCTTTAGAACAACTCTGTTTTGGATTTACAAAATAAACTTCTGCTACTACAAAACACACTAAATATCAAACTCTGTCTTTTTTCTCTTTGGCTATTCAGGCACACACCCTCTCACAGTTTCACTCATTGTATATTACTCTATGTCTTTTTCTTCTGCCTTCGGGCATATTACACTACACAGTCAATTACCTTTCACTGTCAAAATACTTACAGCCTTCTGGCTTTTCTACCTTCTACAATGCACACACGACATATGTATTTCTTTTTTTTACTTTTCATTACAATAATTATATATATTGTAAATATAAAATATTTACAATATATATTATAAAACATCTATGTTCTGAGTTCAAACCAAAAGTTTCGCGGTAAATAAAAATTTAACCCAAAGTTGAAACTTTAAAACATCCATTGCGACAAATAAAAAAACATTAAATCAAAACATTTAAGATTTTATGCTTTCGGGGGAGTGCTTAGAGAACACTCAAAGCCAGTTCTCTTTACCCCACGTAATTCCTGTGGTGGGTCCGGAGAAGGAATGACGTCACCTTCTCTGGTGGGTCATCTTTCCCCTTGGCTGCTCAGGTCTGCTGCCCCCCGGGATGGTGCTGGCGATCAAATCAAAATGTGGTAAGTCAAACTGGTTGGTGCGGAATTTATTTCTGGTGGGTGAATTGTTAAGTGTGGAGGAGACTAGTTGCGTGAAGATCAGACTTGGAGATTTGTTGTTGTTGCCGTCTGTCCTTCAAATTTCCATTAGCAATTAAACTTGTTGTCCTGCATCTGCTTGCAGCAGTTGGAATTAAATTCCAACACTCCCCCTTAATTTCAACTACTGGATTTTCTTTGATACCCAGACATTTTCTCAAGTAATTAAAACTTTTCTTCCCCAATGGTTTTGTCAGTATATCAACAAACTTCTCTTCTAATATACAATGTTGTAAAACAATTTCTCCATTGCTCACAAATTCTTTGATATAGTGATACTTGACATCAATGTGTTTCGTTCTCTTATGAAACATTGAATTTTTTGACAATGCTATTGTTGAGCTATTATCACAATAAATTGTTGTGTCTTTTACCTCTTCATGATACAAACTACTCAACATTCTTCTCATCCAAACTACTTGACATGTTGTTGTTGTAGCTGCCACATACTCTACCTCTGCTATAGATAAAGCCACAATTGGTTGTTTCTTAGAAGCCCATGAAATTGCTTCTGAACCCATATGAAAAACATATCCAGAGGTGCTTTTCCTGTCATCTATACTTCTAGCCTAATCACTGTCAGTATATCCAATCAATTCAGAATTTTTTGAAGTGGTGTATAAAATTCCATACCTTTTTGTTCCTTTCACATACCTCAGAATTCTTTTTGCTACTTGCCAATGTGTCTCCTTTGGCCTTTCCATAAATCTGGAAATTAAACTCACAACATGCATAATATCCAGCCTATTTGCAGTCAAATACATCAGGTTGCCAACTATGCTCTTGTATAAACTTGGATCAAAATCCTTGTTGTTGTCTTCTTTGCTCAATTTTAACCCCAAGACAGTTGGAGTTACAGTTGCCTTGCTGTTCTGCAAGTTGAATCTTGTCAACGCTTCTTCAACATATTTTGATTGGGAAATAAAAATCCCATTTTCATTTTTCTCTACTTCTATTCCAAGAAAATATCTCAAAAAACGCAAATCAGTCATTTCAAATTCACTTTTCATGACTGTTTTAAAATCAGCAATGAGAGAAACTTCATTACCGGTAAAGATTAAATCATCTACATATAAAACAACAATAAGTATCTTACCATAATTTTCTTTTATGTAGAGTGTGGATTCTCCATCACATTTCTCAAATCCATTTTCAGTTAGGTAAGCATTTATCCTGCTGTACCATGCTCTCGGTGCTTTCTTCAGCCCATAAAGAGCTTTCTTCAATTTGCATACTTTGTGCTCTTGGCCTTCAATCTCATAACCTGGAGGTTGTTCAACATATACCTCTTCTTTCAACACTCCATTCAGGAATGCATATTTAACATCCATTTGGTAAACGTTCCATTTTTGTTGTTCTGCTATGGACAACATTGTTCTCGCTGTTTCCATCCTTGCAACCGATGCGAAATTTTCCTCATAATCTCTTCCTTGTTACTTCTTGTAGCCTTTGACAACAAGTCTTGCTTTGTGCCTTTCAATCTTGCCTTCAGCATTGCTCTTGGTATTATAGACCCATTTTACTCCAATGACTTCGTTACCTTTAGGGAGGTCCACTAACTCCCATGTATTACTCTTTTCTATTGCACCAATCTCTTCGTTCATTGCTTCAATCCATTTTTCTTCTTTTACAGCTTCTTCGAAATGAATTGGGTCATCAACATGACAATACAAAGAAAATCAAGAGTTCAGACCAGCATTATCATTTACGTCTCCTTGTTCATAAATCTCACTCAGATTTCTGAAAGACTGCCCCAGTATCTGACTGCTGCTAGTCTCTACATCTATCACTCTATCATTTGACTGCATCACTGCCACTGATTCATCCTGCTACGTTGTACTGTGGGATATTGTAGCAAGGTAATGATCCATGAGACAAGACATCTCAATGGACCCTGCCAAATTTTTGCACAGTTGGGAATATTTCTTCACATAGCCCCGCCTCTCTCCTGGAGGTATGGCTGCATGTACTCAATTTTCCCAATTGGGTCAAAATTCCCCCTCTTAGAGGTCTCTGTTTGAGTGGAAGCCTCTACTCGGTCTCCTCTCTACTTCTCTAATTATGGCTGCTCCACAACTATCTGAGGCTTCTTCTAAGGCTGCATGTTGAGAGGTAATTCATTCTCCCTCTCAACCACCAAGTCTCTAACCTTTGCCTTACTCCTCAAATATTTGCATGCATCTGGTACCTCAAGTGCATACAGGTTCTTGATTCACACATCGATTATTTTATATGTCCTGTGGTGATGTGTCTGAGGAAAACCTTCCCTTTGATAGATATCACATCGTTTGGGCACTCTGGAAACTTAGATCCACATTGTAATTGTCCCGTCGTCACAATTTTTTTTTTAAAAACAGCTGATTTTAAATTGATGATATATCCCTCGTCTAAACTTTGATTCGGTCGATTTTTTTTTTTTAATTTAGGTATTTTTTCACTAGAATCCATATATGCTATTATTTTAATATTTTGCACAAAAATTTTCATATCTTCTCTGCAAACTCTCCTCCCAAAAAATTCCTACTCTGATAGCATGTAGAAAATCCACATAGATTCAACATATATTGTAATATGCTAAAACAAAATACTTGAATCTATTCTAAAAATTACGGAAACCAATTATGATTGCACAATCACATGAAAAAGAAAGAGAAACAATTTCAATCGCATAACAAAAATATGTATCTGGGGAAAGCCTCAGCTAAAAACCTTGTTATCTCTATATTGCATTAAGTCAAGAATATGCAATAATACAATGCTTCTCTCAGGCTTGAGAGCTCTTTGCACTATCTTTGATTGTCTCACTACCAACTTGTGTGTAAGCTTCTCTTGGAACACCTTTCTCTCACAAGCTCCACGCACAAACTTGTGCTTCCTATTGCTTGGTCTCACCAACTTGTGCTCACCAAAACAATGATTAAACTTGTGCCTTCATTGCTCATTTTAAAGGAAATTAGTGATTTATCTATTTAAATAATCATTTCTTTTAGGCCTTCTTCTGACTGCATGCACCACCTATACAATTCGGATGATTATACAACTGATAGTACACTTCCCCTTAACTCCAATATCAACTAGGTCTTCCTCAAAACTGAAATGCAACAACTATTTATAGTGAATTATCAGTTATCTAATTGATCACTGCATGTAAATTAAATCAGATTTAATTCGCTGGACCTCTCACTAGCTTATCAATTAGTTAGAACTAGTTAAACTGATTTTAACTCAAATAATTAAGTTAAACAATTAAAATTCAAAATAAACTGCAACTGCACCCCCTAAAACTTAGAGTGAATTCTACATGCCTCCAGTTTGGCGTCCCTCAACTCGAATTGACTGAGCTAACTAAGTCTTTTTGACTTAGTTAACTCGTACAAGTTGTCATGTGATGTGGAATTACAATTTACTTATAATTTAATAAAGGAGAAATTAAATTAGAATCCTCTTCTTGTTGCCAATTTAAATACTTCATGTTGCAAATTTCAACATAATGAGGCTACAATTTTTCTCTAAAAATAATGGATATTTGATAGGATTTTGAAAAAATCTAGCAGAAATTTTGGAAATCTAGGTTACAGTTGTCAAACTTCAAGATTATGGGTGCCTCATAGGTTTTTGATGGTGTTGAATCCATTTATACTAATAAAAAATTGATTCAAACACTTTTAAAATTGGATTTTTGAAAAAAAAATGGGTGGCCGAGCAATTTTTCCATCTAGACGAAATTGTAACCTCGGTAAACAACATTAATTAAATATAATTTTGGTTGGTTCAATTGTGTATTGATGTGAGTGGATTTAAAAACTTAATTTTATAACTTTTAATAAACAAAATTATAATTTATAAACTTATAATAGAAAACATTTGGAAATTTAATTTTATATGTTTTGTAAAAAATAATAAGTTATAATTTAAAATTTTAGGATGAGTATTTCCACTTTTACTTTAAAAAGGAATATACACTTTTACTTGAAAAAGGAATGTATACTGATTTTATCATTTCATATTCATATATATATATATATATATATATATATATATATATATATATAAAAGTATGTAAAGTTTTGTTGATTAATTTGATTGGGGAAAAATGTTTAAAAGTGATTTTACTATTAATTTTAATAAGTTAATATTATTTGTAATAGTTAAAGTTGTAGTTATTTCATTATATTTATCTATTATCAAAATCACATCATCACTAAGGTACATGTTTCTTAATCATTTTAATTTAAAGAGGTTCATTCAACAATATTTCCTTATAAAGGGTAATAGATCATTTATTTGTGTTGAATCATCTATAAATACATTCTCTACTCATGTTGTGTCAAATATTTAAAAAAGAATTAAAAGGAAAATCTCTTCCAAAATAACCATTTTGTTATAGATTAAGAACCGATTCTCATTTTATGGTATTCATGGGTGTACTTGGAGTTCCATTTGAACTCGAGGGAGTTTTTGTTCCCTGTGGTGTGCTTGGAGAAGCACTTTCTTGATTTCTCAAGGCTGATCTATTTCCAGATTGTGGTGTGGTTTGTTGTGCTTGCGGTGGTGGAGAAGGAGCCACCATGGAGGGATTATTTATTGTTTTCCCTTCCTCTTCTTCTTCGTGAGACACACAGGTTTTTACATTCATTGTTTTCTCTAAGCTTCCATCTCAAGCTTCTTCTTCAATAAAATTCACATCTCTTCTGATTATAACTTTCTTGGTGGATGGATTATAGAGTTTGTATGCCTTGGACTCATCACTGTATCCAACAAAGATACATTTCTCCCCCTTATTGTCCAACTTCTTCCTTAGCTGATCTGGAATGTGTGCATAAGACACACAACTTAATACTCTCATATGGGTGACATGTTGCTTTATGCCGCTCCATGCTTCTTCCAGAACTCTGTTCATGATAGCTTTGGTTGGGCATCTATTCAAGATTTACGCTGCACAATTGACAGCTTCAGCCCAATACTCATTTGGCAATGGTTTGCCTTCAGCATACTTCTGACCATGTCCATGATGGTCCTATTCTTCCTTTCCGCAACACCGTTTTACTGAGATGTGTACCTTGTTGTAAACTGCTTATGTATGCCATTCTCCCTACAGAAACGTAGGAACTCTTTGGAGATGTATTCTCCACCTCTGTCAGTTCTCAACACTTTAATGTAGTGCCCAATCTACTTCTCAACATGAGCTTTGAAGTGGAAAAACTGTTCAAACACTTCACTCTTTTGTTTCAAGAAATACACCCATGTCTTTCTGGTGTAATCATCTATGAAAGTCAAAACATATTTGTTGCTAGCTAAAGATGGATTTTGCATTGGTCCACACAAATTAGAGTGGACTATTTCTAAGGGTGACTTTTCCCTTATACTCTTCCCTGCTGGAAAGCTTTCTCTGTGCTGTTTTCCCAAGATGCAGCCTTCAAAAAGGTTGTCCGGTTTCTCAATCAATGGTAATCCCTTTACCATTCCCTTTATGTGCAACAAGTTCAGGCCTCCAAAATTGAGATGTCTAAATCTCAAGTGCCATAACCAGTTTTCATCTTTCACTTCCTCTTGAAAGACCTCTTGTGTTACAGCTGCTACATTTCTTCTTTCCCTCAAGTTTGCTCTAAGGTTTAGAGGAAACATCCTATTGCTTGTCATCTGCACCTCTGCAATGATTTTCTTGCTTGGATATATGTCCATGATTGTGCACATATCATCTTTAAAGAATACATTGTAGCCCTTGTCTATGAGCTGTCCTATGCTCAAAATATTACATTTCAGGCCAGGTACATAATATACATCTGGCACAAACTTTTGTTCTCCATTTCTTATCAGGATACTTACTCTGCCTTTTCCCTTGACAGAGATCTTACTATCAATTCTTTTTGTTACTTCAGATTTAACATTTTCATCAACATTGGCAAACATTACTATGTTTCCAGTCATGTGGTTACTGCAACCTGAGTCTAAGAACCATACATCATCTTGTCTATATTGTGTTACATTACATGTTAACAACACATTCTTCTGGTTCTTTTCTTCTTTTGTAAAATTAGCATTCTGCCTATTATTCATGTCATTTTGCTTTTTCCTACATTCATTTGCATAGTGCCCATATTTCTTGCAATAATGACATTGGACTTGGGATTTATCATACCTTTTTCCATGAGCTTGATGTTGGCTTGAGCCTTCATTCTAGTTCTGATTGCTGCCCCTTCCACTCGAACTTGCAGGGCTGTTTCTTCCTATATTTTGGCTTCTGCCTCTTCCTCAGTTGTTTGCTCTGCCTTGACCTCTGCCTTGATCAAAAGACATTTGAGTCTTGAAATATTTTTCCAATGAGGAATATGATCCTCTGTTCAGTCTGTGTTCATTAGACATCAAGTATGCACTAAGCTCATCCACTATAAATAGTGAGAGATCCTTTGTCTCTTCTATTGCCACTACTATGGCATCAAATCTTGAGGGTAGACTTCTCATGATTTTCTCCACTATCCTTCTTTCTTCAAGTGTCTCTCCATGAGACCTTAACTGGGTAACCAACCCAATAACATGCATGAAGAATGAGTCTATAGTTTCAGACTCTTTCATACAGAGAGTTTCAAAAACTCTCCTCAGCATTTGCAGCTTTGATTTATTCACCTTATCCACACCTTGATAGGCTATTTTGAGAATATCGCATGCCTCCTTAGACTTTGTTGGTGCTGCAATCCTTGGGAAAATACTCTCGTGTACATATTGAAAAAGATAGAAGAGGGCTTTAGAGTCCTTCTTCCTATTAGCTTTTAACAAATCTCTTTCTGTTGTTGTCAAAGCAGCTAGCGTTGCTGCGTCTGCTGGTTTTGGGTAACCGTTCTCAACTAGCTCCCATATGTCTTGTGAAGCAAACATGGTTCTCATTGTGATTGCCCAATATTCAGGGTTCTTTCCGTTAAATTGTGGAAGTTGGGGATTTTTTAGACTGGTGCCTATTGTTGCCATCGTGACTGTGCAAACACGGCAGTTTCCTTGACTGTGTTAAAAAAAAAACAAACAGACACTTTCTCTGCTGGAGAAATCCACTTCAACAAAATTCTTATAGCTTCTGTAGTGAAGAGCGATCTCTGCTTCGTTCACTGAGCGCCTAGACTAGCTCCGATACCATGTTGGAATTTCTTAATAATTTTGAACAACAGAGAGGAAAATAAAATTCCTCTTCTACAACACAGAGATTAAAAAAAAAAATCATACACAGAGAGGTGGAGTAAAAAATCTTTTCATTAAACTGCTAAACTATTACAGAATAAAAAAAAAATTCTTCAGAACAACTCTGTTCTGGATTTACAAAATAAACTTCTGCTGCTACAAAACACACTGAATATCAAACTTTGTCTTTTTTCTCTCTGGCTATTCGAGCACACACCCTCTCACAGTTTCACTCAATGTATATTACTCTCTGTCCTTTTCTTCTGCCTTCATGCATATTACACTACACAGTCAATTACCTTGCACTGTCAAAATACTTACAGCCTTCTGGCCTTTCTACCTTCTACAATGCACACACGGCATATGTATTTCTTTTTTTTACTTTTCATTACAATAATTGTATATATTGTAAATATAAAATATTTACAATATATATTATAAAACATCTATGTTCTGAGTTCAAACCAAAAGTTTCGCGGTAAATAAAAATTTAACCCAAAGTTGAAACTTTAAAACATACATTGTCTCAAATAAAAAAAACATTAAATCAAAACATTTAAGACTTTATGCTTTCTGGGGAGTGCTTGGAGAACACCCAAGCCCGTTCTCTTTACCGCACAGAATTCCTGTGGTGGGTCTGGAGAAGGGATGACATCACCTTCTCCAGTGGGTCATCTTCCCCCTTGGCTGCTAAGGTCTACTGCCCCCCGGAATGGTGCTGGCAATCAAATTAAGATGTGGTAATTCAAACTGGTTGGTGCAGAATTTATTTTTGGTGGGTGAATCGTTAAGTGTGGAGGAGACTAGTTGCGTGAAGATCAGACTTGGATATTTGTTGTTGTTTCAATCCATCCTTCAAATTTCCATCAGCAATTAAACTTGTTGTCCTGCATCTACGTGCAACATTTGGAATTAAATTCCAACAAAATATTTCTTGCCTTAATATCCCTATGAATAATACGTAGTTGAGAATCCTCGTTCAGATAGAGAAGCCCACGAGCCACTCCAACTATAATGTTGTAGCATTTCTGCCAATCAAGCTGGTTGCGTCTGTTTGGATCTGTATCCATGGATGTAGTAAGCTAAGCTAACCAATCACCATTACCGAGCTAAATATATTGGAACATTAATGCATTTTTTCAGATACAAAATAGAGTGGAAGTGACTCACTGAATAGGATTTTATCGAGGCTTTTATTGGGTAAGTACTCATAAACAAGAAACCTTTCTGATCTCTCTGTGCAACAGCCTAATAGGTTCACAAGATTTCAACGTTGAATTTTGGCCACAAGTTTAACTTCAATCATAAATTCTCTCTTTCCTTGCATAGATCTTAAGGACAGCTTCTTCATGGCTATTTCCTTTCCATCTTCAGTAGTTCCCTGAAAAATTCAGCCAAAATGTCAAAGGTGCGGTGAGAGTAGCCCAACTGAGTGTACTATAATTTAAGATTCTATGAACTAGTAGAAGCTTTCTTATTCATTGTTACCTTGTATACAGCCCCAAACCACCTTCCCCGAGCTTATTATTATCATGAAAATTTTTCGTTGCAGCTATCGATTCCTCCATGGTAAACCAAATTTTTCCGATCGTGACCGATTACTATGTCTTCCTCGACTCGCCCATGACCTATACAAGGAAAATAAACAGCTTCATCATAAATCCAAAATTGAATCTGTTCAACTTGGATTTCGCAAGCATTTCTTAGATTTCTTGAAAGAGAATATATGTGAAAACCGTGTTCAAAATAAAAACTTTAACAATAGTCTAACATAGCAAATAAAGTTGTTGTATTGTGAGGGTCATGATCAATCATATGATATTTTGAAAATGACATATAATGGATTGGGGGATCCTTCAACTCGATGTGTAACTCTGTACTAAATCTAAAAGTATATTCAATATGGGCACCAGCCTATTCTCATTTAAACCCGGGTCTAATCATAAGCACCGTTAGCTTTTCCCTCGAGGTCCATAGGATCAGAACCCACCGAATTCTAGGTAGAAAAAAGTAATTCATGCAAATACCTTTGGAAGGATTTTGAAATATGACAGACTTCAATCTCCTCCTAGTTGTTAACACGCATACCAATAACAGCAGAAGCAATTTGCTAGCAACACCTAAAATTATGGGTATTTGTCTGGAGATTTGTTGTTCTCATGCGTACTGTTACTTGATGGTGTGGTCTGATTCGGTCGTGTATCAGCAACTGGTCTATTAGCTGGTGCTTCCACAGGAGGTGGAGACGAAATCGAGTTAAAGAAACTATACATTTCATAATGAACTGTGCAGCTTCCCATCAAACTCCGTGCCCCTTGCCTTCCACTGTAAGTTTCAAAAATATAAGCGATTTGTTGCAACAGACATGATGTGCAGTTGTCAATAGAGATATCTCTGGTGCACTGGACCAGACCGTAAATCTTTCGAGACAAGGAGTTTGTAGTTGTTCCAGAAGCATAATATAATGTAGATCCAGATGTTGCTTCATCTACCAACTTGTTGAATAACATGGAAAGAGCCTTATTAAAAACATCAGGACTAGCTGAGACATTGTACGGATTCCAAAGAGACCATCCATCAGTAGTATCCAATTGTTCGAAGAAACTATAGTTCTCATAACGCAAAAAATAGAGGTCAAACCACATTAAACTGCCACCAGCATTCCCACAATTTTGTCGAAGAGTATTATTTGCTTGTTGTGAACAATTGTAGCACTGGTCGGGTGTTGTGTCTCCTTGACATTGCAGAGGGCCATATATTTGTTCAGGAATTTTTCCATTCTCAGAAGTGTTAAACCCTGTCTCGGACGTGTCTTTAATAAGCCTAGTCATCACAGTGTTCAAATTTCTCTCGAACTTACTACCTTTTGTATAATTAAAATTGTGGTGGCACGTAGATTGACGGACTGCCTTGAAAATCTGCGACTGAAGAGTAATGATCATCAAGAGAACTGCCATTCCATAGAATAGTTGAACAGTTTGGGTACTGAGAAATGTCAAGCATGAAACTCTCCCGTGGAGGATTGTCATGGCCAACGGAGAATGGAGAACATGCAATTCCAAGGTATTGCAATATTAATGCTCAAAATTCTAATTTACTCTGCACAGATATCGTAGAATCAGGCTTAATCAATAGTAGCATAGACTATGTTTTTAAGTTTCCCATGGATTTGAAGATTCTACGTGCATACGGGCTACTAAGAGTCAATGAAAGCAGGTCAAATGGTAATAATTAAACCATGTAAGATAAACAAATAAATCGATTAATGTATTAGTTTTTTTTTAAGTACAATTGTTTGGTATTTTATTTTGTTGGAATTTCTGAACAATTCCGAACAACATAGAGGAAATAAAATTCCTCTGTTCAACACAAAAACTAATTTAGAAGATGTGGACAGAGATGCATAAAAACAAATTATTTCATTAAATATGAAAATCTATTACAGAATGAAAATTATATCTTTAGAATGAAGTTCTAGATTCACAAAACAAATCTTCTTCCAACTGCTACACATGTAGTGTTTACAATTTTTCTCTCTCTGTCTCTTTTCAAATTCTACCTTCGGGCTTACAGGAATTACATTACACGATTCTTTTTCTTCACTAACCAACTGTATGTATTTATATAAGAATCTTAACCTAATCTAATTTAATGCCATTCAATGGCTTAACAACAAAAAATCATCATCTCCTTAACGTGGTCGAACTACATACTGGCCATGTTAATTGTGGCGGCATCGCTTGGCAGGTTCATTGTGGCGGCACCCCTCGGCGAGTTCGAAGAGGAGGGTTGTGCTCCCACAGTGAATATTAGCCGTTGATCTTCGGTCAACGCGCGATGGCCGAAGTCAACTGCAGAGGCACTCCTTCGTTTAAACAATGGGTTGTTTGTACCCGCAGGTTACCGTTGATCTCAGATCAATCATAATCGTGCCCATTGAGCTACGTGAGGTTTAACTCATCACGGGTTTCAAACCTGCGATAAAAATCCTTTTTCATAAATCGTCGCATCCATTCTTTGTCCCTGCTGACTGGACTCCGAAACTATGCGATTGGGCTCCTATTGGCTGGAGGTGGACCCTCACGGACTTTAAACAAAATTCAAACAGATTTGATAAATGCTTATCGCATCCATTTGGGGCTGGTGTGACGTCAACTCCATTCTATGCAATCGCTCTATGATTGGTCGGCGGCCTGTGTGACGTGGAGTTGTGGGCTCACACCGTTAACATGGCCCATTTAAATCAAAACAAAATGGCGCCAAATACAAACAGTTGGTGTGTTGTTTTAAATGCGGTGGGTGTGCAGGCAAAAACAAAAACAGACTTCGGCTCCTGCTGTCCTTCCTCTGCGCGGTTGGATTTAATATTTCAACATTTTTTGGTCTTTTTCGAACAGAATGGAAGCTAATGATTTTTCTATTGATAGTGGAATTAGTGGATCAAGCTGGATAAAGAGCTAGCCATTTCTTAGTCAATACTATTCCTTGATACAGTTGAATTGAGCCGAACAAGCTGGTCCAAACGGCCCGAAGCCCTATTTGTAATGAACGAAGCTAGCGACAGCGCCATTCATGACAAGAAGGTTTCTCTGTTCCGTTTCAGTATGCACGCAGAATCCATTAACCACTGGGTGGGTCACTACGGGAGCTGAAAGAAAATTTTGATTTGTGTGGTTTAAATTAGATTTTTTTTATAATATATATAGATTGAGCATCTTTAAAATTTTGAGAGCACTTCATTCACTCATCAAATTTGTGATTTCAATTTTTTTATTTTTTATTTTTCAGTGGAAAAATTTTCTAGTTTATATAGAGTACAAGCACAAAAACTTAAGATAATTTTGGTTTAAATACATACCAAAAATGTGGTCACTTCTTATCTTCAAATGGTAATAATTAAACCATATAAAATAAACAAATAAATGGATTAGTTTTTTAAGTTCAATTTTTGGTCTTGGTCAGATTTTTGGTTTAATTTGGCAAAAGAAAATTTTGATTTTGTGGTTTAAATTATTTTTTTATTTTATATATAGATTTAGTATCTTTAAAATTTTTGAAACAATTTTATTTTAAAAAATTCAATCATCAAACAACTTGTGATTTCAATAAATTTATGCCCAAATCTAAAAATAAACCAAAATAAATTTTCAAAAAACCACACTTAAAAATTACTCACAAATAAACTATACCTTGATAATACGTCGGATTCATGGAAAGTATAACTGTGATTCTTCGCCATATTCAAACATCGCGCACCTAAAATGTGACTCTTTTTAAGTGTCGCTGGTCAAACTCCGGTTCCCCTGGTTCCGTGTTATCGAGGAAACAAAAATACTGTTTAACTTTCCAAGCTCCTTCACTAATCTTTATCTCTTGCGTACGTGGAATGTGTGTTATCACTAATCTATTCATGTGGCTCCACTCAGCCGACGACTTTTAAAAATCAGTAACAACCAGAGAAAAGTCGATGGACTTCGTTGTCGGTGGAAGGACTGTAAAAGTTCAACGGTCTTCGACGGGCTAAGTTCTGTCAATGGTGGAAAAAATATATTATTTAATCTTTCTTGGCTTACTGTGCGGCCTAAGAATTGAGGGTTTCAATGTCCTAGAATTAATTTTGGTCTTCATTTTTATTTTTTTCTTGTTTTTGTGTGAATATAAGTCAATGGAAAAGTCAATCGATGATCAATACTTCGCTGGGCTGTGTCAATCGATGATTGGAAGGTCGATGGAGTAGGAAGGCCACCTCCATTGCCCTTCGGAGGTGGGTCTACCTAGCATAGTAGAGTGCATGTCATAATTGGGTTTACCCAGCATCTCTCACGGATGAAATTGATGTCATAATTTGTGGCCAAACTTCCACCTAAATTTTTTTTTTTGTCAACAAAATTTTATTTCAACATAAAAGTCAATAGAACTTTAGACAAAAATTAAGATAATCTCAACTTTTGAATATTATGATAAAATAAATTATAATATAAATAAGCTATTTAATAATATATATATATATATATATATATATATATATATATATATTAAAATATATATTTTTGTGAGAATATGAATATTGAGGATGAAAATCATTATCTCTTAAAGTGCTCTAGGTACACTCACATTAAATCTTACTTTCATAGTCTTTGTTGCAATACCAACCTTCCTAACCTTTTAACATGTCAAAATTATAGTGAGCTCTCGAAGCTTCTCTCCAAACTCTTTAAGCATAGAAATATAATTTTAAAACACACTAAATAATTCATTTCTTTAAGTCCAATCAACCAAAGTTTGATCTCAGTAAACATTAACCAACAACATCATCATCACACACATATATATAATATAATAATTAAAAATTTATAAATATTATCAATCATATCATTCTACTTATAAAATAAATATCTCAACATAATATTAAAATTATTTAAATGCATTAAAAAAATTATATAAAATCCTCTCCACCATAACATTATACCAACGAATTAAAAATTAAATCAATTAATTGTTGAAATATTAAATCCAACAGCGCAGAGGAAGGACAAAAGGACGCAGCAACAACAATTTAATTTTTGGTTTGACTTGCACACAACTTGAAATTAATTTATGGTTTGAGAGAACCTGCAAGTCCAAAGTTTTGTTCAAAGCCATAGGCATGTTTCTGCAGTAATAACCGTGGTGCCATCCCTCTATTTAAATCGCAGCATCAACCTGCACTAAGACCACACCAACTACAGAATGTAGAACACATTTTGCAACTTTCATCACTTACCTTTTTGCGTCGTCACAAGTTGTTTGTTTCATTTGCGATGCGACATTGCCACTATTGCATATTGCATATCGCATGCGCAAAATATTAAGTTTATCACCCGGACCGCCCGCAAACTGAGTCATATGGATTGTGATGCGATAAGGCTTTGTCAAATATGCTTGAAGATTTTTTTTGAAATCTACCGCAGGCTCCACCAGCAACCAATAGGAAATCGATCGCATAGCTTTGGAGTCCAGTCAGCCATGGAGAATTTGGATGCGATGATTTTATTCAACATAATTTTGTTTGAGATTTTGAAATCCGCGATGGAGTTTTAATTAACACTTTAAGACTTTCTTTTTTTAATATCTTATGTTTTGTATTTAAAATGTTTACGACAGTCTTATTTTAAAAAAAGAAAAAGAAAAAAGACTTTGGTTATAATATATATATGTTTTTTAATATATATTATAAACATTCAAATGTTTATAATATATAAAAATTAAAGTCAGAGTTATATATAAGAGTGTTAAAAACAGAGTGTTTGCATAGACTATGTATTGTGAAGAAAAAGCCAGAAGGTTGAAGGAAGAAGACAGAGAGAAAATTTCAACACTGTGTGTGCAGCAGTTTGTTTTTTTTAAAAGCCAAAACAGTAGTTCGGAGCCACTTTGTAATAGCCTTGTTAAGTTTAATGAAATAGTTGTTTTTGTGCCATCTTTTTCCAGCATTTTTACATTAAATCTCTGTGTTGAGAGGAGGAATTATTTTTATTCCTTTGTGTGTTTTGGAATACTCAGAAATTCCAACATGGTATTGGAGCCAATCCAGGCTCTTTGAAATCTGCGAAAGAAGTTAAAGGAATGAGGAGTTTTTGAAGCTTTTGACCAACACTGTGAAGGCTCAGCAAAGTAAGGTATTCATCAAAACAGAGTTTGTGTTTTGTGTTTAAAAGGTGCAGTCCAGAGAAGTCTTTTAAAAGACAGAGTTAGTCTCTTAAGCAATGAGACAGTTTGTTTGAAACACAATCAAGTTTTTTTTGGCATAGTTCAGTAAGCTAGCAATGGCAGGAGCTAACACAAGTACGAGTATAGAGAATAATCAACTCCCATAGTTCAATGGGAAGAACTATGACTATTGGGCAATCACAATGAGAATCCTGTTTGCGTCTCAAGATTTATGGGAGCTAATTGAAGATGGTTTTGAAGAACCTGCAGATGAACAAGATTTTAATGCCTTAACATAGGCAGAGAAGGATTTGCTGAAGAGTAATAGGAAGAAGGACTCAAAAGCCTTCTTCTATCTCTATCAGGTAGTGCATGAAAATGTATTTCCAGGGATTGCAGCAACAAAGAGGTCCAAGGATGCATGAGTTACTCTCCAGAAAACCTACCAAGGTATGGAGAAGGTAAATACAGCAAAGCTTCAATTAATGAGAAGGGATTTTGAAGTCATTTGCATGGAAGAGTCTGGTACAATAGACTCATTCTTCATTTTTTTGATTGGGTTGGTTACCCAAATGAGATCTCATGGAGAGATAGTAGAAGAAAAAAGAATATTGGAGAAAGTGTTGAGGAGCTTACCCTCAAGATTTGATGTCATAGTCACAACCATTGAAGAGACAAAGGATCTCTCAAAGTTTACTGTTGATGAGCTTCATGCATCATTGATAACACATGAACAAAGATTGGGTAGAACAACAAACTCATATTTGGATCATGCTTTCAAGACTCAAATGTCCTTTGGAAGAGGAAGACGTCAAGGTAGAGGAAAATACAGAGGAAAAAGAAGAGGCAGAAGCCAAAACATAGAAGGAAGAAATAACCCTGCAAATACTAATGGAAGGGGCAGCAACCAAAATCAGAACCAAGGCCAAGGCAGCAGCCAGCAAGGTGGAAAAAATCAAGCACATGGACAAAGGTATGATAAATCCCAAGTCCAATGTCATTACTATAAGAAGTATGCCCATTATGCCAATGAATGTAGGAAGAAACATAGTGACATGGGTAATAGACCCAGTGCTAATTTTACAAAAGAAAATATCATTCAAGAAAAATTGTTTTTAGCATGTAATATGGCTGAAGAAAAGAATGAAGATATATGGTTTCTAGATTCAGGATGTAGCAACCATATGACTGGAAACATTTCTATGTTTTCCATGATTGATGAAAATGTAAAGTCTCAAGTAACATTGGTGACAGACATTAAGGTCTCTGTCATGGGAAAATATAGAGTGAGTGTTTTGACAAAGAAGGGAGAAAGAAAAACCATATCAGATGTTTATTATGTGCATGGTATGAAGTGTAACCTTTTGAGCATTGGACAACTCATTCAGAAAGGCTACAATGTTTTCTTTGAAGATGATGTATGCACCATCATGGATAAACCACCAAGAAAGCAATGCATTGCACAAGTGAAGATGACAAGGAACAGAATGTTCCCTCTCAAGATGAGAGCATATTTGAAGAAAGGAGATGCCATTGAAGCAGTGACATAAGAGATATTCCAAAGAGAAGCAAAAGATGAAAACTGGTTATGACACTTGAGATTTTGACATCTCAACTTTGGAGGTTTGAATTTGTTGCACAAAAAAGGAATGGTAAAGGGATTACCATTGATTAAGAAACCAGACAACCTTTGTGAAGGCTGCATCTTAGGCAAACAACACAGAGAAAGCTTTCCATCAGGAAATATTATAAGAGCAAAGGCACCCTTAGAAATGGTCCATTCAGATTTGTGTGGACCAATGAAAACACCATCACTAGCAGGCAGCCACTATATGTTGACCTTCATTGAAGATTTCACAAAAAAAACATGGGTTTATTTTTTGAAGATGAAAAGTGAAGTGTTTGAGAAATTCTGCCACTTTAAAGCTCTTGTTGAGAACCAAAGTGGGTAGCATATTAAGGTCTTAAGAACAGACAGAGGAGGAGAGTATATCTCAAAAGAATTTATGTGTTTTTGCAGATAAAATGGAATTCACAGGAAATTTACAACAAGGTACACACCGCAGCAAAATGGAGTTGTTGAAAGGAAAAATAGAACCATCATCGACATGGTAAGTGTTGACACCTAATCCTAAGGGTTGGGTGAGGATATTTAATATTGTATATTAAATAATATTAAGAAATAAGGAAGGCTAAGAGTCTTTGGGAGATGAATCCCAATAGCCTCACCTCCATGTATAAATACATGTACATTCTTCATCTAATACACATTCTGATTTGTGAAGTTACCTCCTAGTTTGACATGGTATTAGAGCCAGTCCCACCATTGGCATTTTTTCCTGTAGTGTAACTCCCTCATTTCTGCTAACAGTCTTTTGCTCAATTAGTTTTATGTCTAGTTTTTGCTGCTCCATTAGATTGCTGCCATTCTGAGTTTGTATACTACAATTCTCCAATTTTTTTTAAATTATCTCTGCAATTTGCATAGTTCTGAATTTGTTTTGTAGCTTCCCAAGACTCTGCAATTCTGCAACTTCTACAATCTCTGCAGTTCCTCCAATTCAGCAGCTACAAACTCTGCATCTACAATTCCTAATTTTTTTTGGCCTCTCGGCCTCCCCTCTGAAATTTTCTAGACACTCCCCCATACCCCCTCACTGCTATCTTCCCTTCCCCCTCGTTGTTCCCTCTCTAGGCCTCACGGCCCTCCCCTCGACCTCCCTACACAATCTCACACCCTACAGCTACCCATACCCCGCCTCCCCCATACCCCCTGATTGCTATCTGCCCCACCTGCACACAACCCCTACCCACTACCGCCTCCTCGCCTACGCATACCCCGTGGCCTCCCTATGCTATTAACGCCCCTCCTACACTGCACTCCTCTGCAGACCACGAACAACGCCACTCCCTGCCTAATCAACTCCCTCCCACCTGTTGCCTACCCAACTCCCTCCCCACCACTGCTAAGCGCTCCGTCCCGCTGCCTAACCGACATACGTTGTCTATAATACATGCCACTCCGTCCCGCTGCCTAATTGCCTGCCTAACAAATTCTATAATACCACCCCACTCCATTTACAATACACTGTCCATAATCAATACCGCCCCATTCATTAACAGTACCGCCCCATAACAATACCGACCATACTCCCCTCCACATATTCAATACCGCCCCATTCATTAACAATACTGCCCCTTTATACCATCCATTCATTAACAATACCACCCCCCATCATATATAATACAATACCCATATAAAAAAAAAAATCTTCAAACAAAAATATATATATATATATATTTTTTGGTGCAGAATTCAGTATCTCTAGCAAAACTTTTCCCCTTCAATTGAGTATATTTCCAGCAAAATTTCTTTCCTCCTCAAAAGAATTTTTCAACAAAGTAATTATTTTTTCCCTTCAGAAGAATGCATTCTCTCATATCTATTTTTGGGGTGGTTCTCTCCGGCAAGGAGAACTATTTTGAATGGTCTCAGAAAATCAAGCACACTCTCATTTTTAATGAGTTGTGGAAAGGAATCTGTGAAGTACAAGAAGGAAATCCACCAGCAAAGCCCACTTCAGACAAGGAGCTCGCCATTTGAGAAAACAAGAACTGCAAGGCCTATGACTTGATTGCAGCTTCCGTAAATGAAGAGATGAGTCGCCATATTTCATCATTTTCAAATGCCTATGAAGCCTTGAGAAAGCTAAAAGAACTCTATGACTCACATTCAGAACTAGAAATTGTTCAATTGATGATTAAGCTGTTCAGTCTTGAAATGAAGAATGATGATCCCCTTGCTTTAGCTTCAAAAGTAAGATCTATCATGCATGATATTGACAGCACTGGTATAAAAATTGACATATCTCTCATAGCATATGTTAAGGCATTATATCCGACTTACTCACATTATCTTGAGTCATTGCAAGCAAGTGGAAACCTTGAGCATATCACCTTTGAGACCCTTGAGAAAAAGTTTGCAGAAAGAGAGAAAGATTTTGAGAAGATGACAGTCCCTTCATCTTTTGAAGAGGCTGCATACTGTGCACATAGAGAAAAGAGTCATGCTCCAGATTCTTCCAGAGGAAGAGGTCGCAAAAGAGGAAGAGGAAGAAGAAACTTCAGAGAAAGGGGGGGCAGACAATCTGACAAATCTGATCTTCATTGCACACGTTGCAATAAAGATGGACATGATGCATCCAAATGCAGGACACCTTGGGATAAAATTGAGCAGCAAAGAAATCAAGACAAAGGTAAAAATAATGACAAAGACAAAGGTAAAGCACCTGAATCCGCTCATTATGTTCTAGAACATTGCAACAATGGAGTAACTAAAGACTTGTTTAATGTTTCATTTACTTCATGGAGAGATGATTGGTTGCTAGATTCAGGAGCAACATGTCACATGACATTTAGAAAAGATTTTTTTGAAGAATTTACTGACAAAGTTGATGGAGCAGTATATTTCGCAGATAAATCCAAACTCAAGCCATCGGGGCTTGGCACAGTCATGCTTAAGTTGCTTGGTCTTCCAGATCATATTCTACATGAGGTTCTATACCTCCCTAAGTTGAGGAGAAACTTGTTGTCCCTGGTCCAAATCCGCCAGTAAGGACACTCCATTCACTTGTTTGATGGCAAGGCAGAGGTCAGAAAAATATCAGATCACTCACTTGTCATGGAGGGAATAGAAGAAGGGAGACTCTTGAAGCTGAAAGGTTCATCTGCTCATGCTCAAAACTTTGCATTCAGTTCACATCATGATGAAGGTACATTCCCATCAAGTTTTTTATGGCATGCTAGATTTGAACACTTAAACTATGAAAGCCTTCGTTTTTTGAAGAAAAATGGTGTTAATGGACTACCTACGATTCCTAGGAAACATAAGGAATGTGATGCTTGTATTCTAGGAAAGCATAGCAAACAGCCATTTCATGATTCACACTCCAGAGCACATAGAAAACTTGAGCTTATTCATTCAGATTTATGTGGCCCTATGCCTGTTGCTTCTACAAATGGAAATAAATATATGATGACATTTATTGATGACTACACCAGAATGTGTTGGATTTACTTATTGAAGAACAAGTCTGATGTTTTTCAAACATTCAAGAATTTTCATGCATGGATTGAAAATGATGCACAAACTCATATTGGCTCTCTATGTACTGATAATGGAAAAGAATACACTTCAAACGAATTTGAAAATTATCTTCATCAACATGGGATTAAACATCAAACAACTGTGCCATATAATCCACAACAGAATGGTGTAGCTGAAAGAATGAACATAACTATTTTAAATATGGTTCGCTCCATGTTATTTTTCAAGAATGTAAAATTGATGTTTTGGGCTCATGCAGTTCTATGTGTTGTTTACATAAAGAATAGGTGTCCTTCAAGTTAAATTAGAAACAAAACTCCTTTTGAAATGTGGCATGGCCACATTCCTTCGGTAAATCATTTCAGGGTCTTTGGGTCCACCTGTTATGCCTTGATACCCAAGGGTCAAAGGAATAAACTTGGTGCTAGAAGTCGAAAATGTATCTTCTTGGGGTACTCCAATACCTCCAAAGGATATCGTCTCTATGATGAAGCCAATAAGAAGTTTGTAATAGCAAGAGATGTCATATTCCTTGAATCTTCCAAGAGTGACAAGGTTGTTGAGCGGCAACTTCATCGCTTGGATAGATTCACACATGCAAAGTCTTTCCAAGAATTTGATAATCAGATTCCACATCTTGAAGGGGGGATTCCTATATTGAATCAAACTGTGGAATCATTTCCTGAAGCACTCTCTCCCCCACATGAAGAAACAACCATGGATGACACATTGAATGATGTGATTGACAGAATTGGGAGATTGAATCTTGAATCAATCCCAACTCAGTCAAATGACCAGCCTGGGCCATCTCATAAAGGTCCTCCCAAATGGCTGACAAAGACACTGGAGAATGTTCATCCTGATGAGGTTGGAAAAATAGGAACAAGAAGTTCCACTCAACAAATCGAAGGTGATGTAGATAATTTTGATTCCCCTGTTGATATGGATATTGCTTATAACTGTGAATTGAGTTTGTCTACAGATCATGAACCAACTTCCTTCAAAGAAGCCGCTTCTCATGATGAATGGAAAGAAGCAATGCAAAAGGAGTATGATGCCTTGATAAAGAATGGCACTAGGAAGCTGGTTGATCCACCTTTGGGAACAAAACCAATTGGCTGTAAGTGGGTCTACAAGAACAAGTATAAAGCAGATGGCTCACTTGACAAGCACAAGGCCAGGCTTGTGGAAAAATGTTTTTCACAAAAAGAAGGAATAGATTATGAAGAAAAATTTTCTCCCACAGCAAAATGGACCACCATCTGGACTCTCTTTGCCCTAGCAGCTCAGAATGGATGGAAAGTCCTTCAGATGGATGTAAAAACTGCCTTTTTGAATAGAGATCTAAAGGAGAAAGTTTTTATGTCCCAGCCAGAAGGATTTGTTGTAAAGGGCCAAGAACACAAAGTTTGCAAGCTTATAAAATCCTTGTATGGTCTCAAGCAAGCACCACGAGCCTGGTATGAGAAATTAACCGAGCATCTTCTGAAACTTGACTTCAAACATTTTGATCTTGATGATGCAACCTTGTTTGTTAAGAAAGTTGGAAAAACAGTGGTATATCTTATGGTGTATGTAGATGATATTTTGATAACAAGGAACAATGAGAGATATATTGCATCCATGAAGAAAGAATTGAAGAAAGGTTTTGAAATGACTGATTTGGGTCATGTTCATTACTATCTGGGTATTGAAGTAATTCAACATCCAAAATTTATATTTCTTTCTCAAAAGAAGTACATTAGAGATATTTTGAACAATTTTGGCATGGATGAATGAAATCCCTTAACCACTCCAATGGAACAAAACTTGAAGCTCACATCCATTGAAGGGAAGGAATTCGAGGATGCAACTAAGTATAGACAGCTTATAGGAAGTCTTATCTACCTGACCACCACCAGACCTGACATTTCATTTGCTGTTGGAATCCTCTCAAGGTTTATGCAACAACCTTGTGAAGGAAATTGGTCTGCTGCAAAAAGAGTGTTAAGGTACTTGAAGGGGACTCAAGACTTTGGACTCAAATATACACAGGTAGGCGACTTCAGCTTGATCGGATACTCTAATTCAGACTTTGATGGGGACAAAGAAATAGGGGTGTCTACTACAAGTTACACCATGAGTCTTGGATCAGGAGCTGTCTCATGGAGATAACACAAACAGTCAGTTCCAGCAGATTCCACGACCAAGGCAGAATATGTGGCAGCAGCTGAAGCAACAAAAGAAATTGTGTGGCTCAGAAAAATCCTAGAAGATTTGCAGACGAACAAACGTACTCAACACCACTCATGATCGACAACACTTATGCAATAAATTTGGCCAAGAACCTAAAGTTCCATGATCGAACAAAGCACATCAATACAAAATACCATCTAATTCGACATCATGTTCAGGCCAAAACCATCCATCTACATCATTGTTCCACAATTGAGTAAACTGCTGATATCTTCACCAAAGCACTTGGAAGAGAAAAGTTTGAAAAGTTCAGATCGATGCTTGGGCTCACCAACATCCCTTCGGATTAAAGGGGGGAATGTCGACACCTAATCCTAAGGGTTGGGTGAGGATATTTAATATTATATATTAAATAATATTAGGAAATAAGGAAGGCCAAGAGTCATTGGTAGATGAATCCCAATAGCCTCACCTCCATGTATAAATACATGCACATTCTTCATCTAATACACATTCTTATTTGCAGAGTTACCTTCTGGTTTGACAGTAAGAAGTATGTTGAAGGCAAAAAATTTGCCAAATTAGTATTGGGCTGAAGTTGTACATTGTGCAGCATACATCTTGAATAGATGCCCAACCAAATCTGTAATAAACAAAGTTCCAGAAGAAGCATGAAGTGGCATAAAACAATGTGTCCCTACATGAGAGTTTTTGGTTGTGTGGCTTATGCACACATTCCAGATCAACTAAATAAGAAGTTGAACAATAAGGGGGAGAAGTGCATATTTATTGGATACAGTGATGAATCAAAGGCATACCGACTGAATAACCCATCCACCAAGAAATTTCTTATAAGCAAATATGTACAGTTCATTGAGGAAGAAGCTTGGGATGGAAGCATTGAGAAAACAGTGAATGTTAAAAGTTGTTTGTCTCATAATGATAATGAGGAAGAAATGGCTTAAATACATCCCTCATTAGCAGCACCAGCTCCACCAATACAAGGACAACAAGGGACACTACAAGCTGGAATGAGAACACCCTTGAGAAGTGATGACAGTGCTTCTCCAAGCACACCACAAGGAGCAGATTTGAGTGCTTCTACAAGCATAAGTACAGCAAGTGAAAGAGGAACCAGATTCAGAAGTCTGAATGAGATTTATGAGCAAGAGGTAGCAAATGAAGGTATGAACTCTTTATTTGTTTTGTATTGTCATGTAGATGATCCTATTCATTTTGAAGAAGCTGTGAAAGATAAGAAATGGATAGATACTATGGATGAAGAGATAAATGCCATAGAGAAAAATAAGACATGGGAATTGGTTGATCTCCCAAAAGGTAAGGAAGTCATTGGAGTAAAATGGGTCTACAAGACCAAAAGCAATGTTGAAGGTAAGATTGAAAGGCACAAGGCCAGACTTGTTGTCTAAGGCTACAAGTAGCAACATGGAAGAGACTATGAGGAAACATTTGCACCGGTTGCAAGAATGGAAACAGTAAGAGTAGTGTTGTCCATAGCAGCACAACACAAGTGGAAACTTTACCAAATGGATGTGAAATCAACATTCTTAAATGGAGTATTGATGGAAGAGGTATATGTTGAACAACCTCTGGGATATGAGAAAGCAGACCAAGAGCACAAGGTATGCAAATTGAAGAAAGCTCTGTATGGGCTAAAACAAGCACCAAAAGCATGGTAGAGTAGGATAGATGCCTATCTACAGGAAAATGGGTTTGAAAAATGTGAAGGAGAACCCACATTATACATCAAAGAAAAATATGGTAAGATGCTGATTGTTGTTTTATATGTTGATGATGTGATATTCACAGGTAATGATGCTTACCTCATTGAGAATTTTAAAACAATCATGAAAGAAGAATTTGAGATTACTGATATAGGATTGCTGAGATACTTCTTAGGGATAGAAGTAGAGAAAAATGAAAATAATTTTTTTTATTTCTCAAGCTAAATATGTGAATGAAGTTTTGGAAAGATTTAACATACAGGATTGCAAGGCAGCAATTACTCTTACAGTGATGGGATTGAAACTGAGGAAAGAAGACAACGGCAAGGATTTTGATCCAATTTTGTATAAGAGCATAGTTGGCAGACTCATGTATTTGACTGCAACTAGGCTTAATATTATGCATGGTGTAAGTTTAATTTCTAGATTTATGGAAAGGCCAAAGGAGGCACATTGGCAAGCAACAAAAATAATTTTGAGGTATGTGAAAGGAACAAAAAGGTATGGAATTTTATACACCACTTTAGAAAATTTTGAATTGATTGGATATACTGACAGTGATTGGGCTGGAAGTATAGATTGGGCTAGAAGTATAGATGACAGGAAAAGCACCTCTGGATATGTTTTTCATATGGGATAAGGAGCCATTTTAGCTTCTAAGAAATAGTCAATTGTGGCTTTATCAACAGCAGAGGCAAAATATGTGGCATCTACAGCGGCAGCATGTCAAGCAGTATGGATGAGGTGAATGTTAAGGAGTTTGTGTCATGAACAAGTTAAAGGCACAACAATTTATTGTGATAATAGCTCAGCAATAGCATTGTCAAAAAATTCAGTGTTTCATAAAAGAGCGAAACACATTGATGCCAAGTATCACTACATTAGAGAGCTAGTGAACAATGGAGAAATTGTTTTGCAACATTGTAGAACTGAAGAGAAATTTGCTGATATACTGACAAAACCATTGGGGCAGAAAAGTTTTAATTATTTGAGAAAATGTCTGGGTATGCAAGAAAATCCAACAGCTGAATTTAAGGGGGAGTGTTGAAATATTAAATCCAACAGTGCAGAGGAAGGACAAAAGGACACAACAACAACAGTTTAATTTTTTATTTGACTTGCACAGAACCTTGAAATTAATTTCTGGTTTGAGTGAACCTGCAAGTCCAAAGTTTTGTTCAAATCCGTATACCTATTTTTGTAGTAAGAACTGTGGCGCCATCCCTCTAATTTAATCACAACATCAACCTACATTAACACCACACCAACCACATAATGCAGAACACATTTCACAACTTTCATCACTTACCTTTATGCGCCGTCACAAGTTGTGTTGTTTCATTTGCGATGCAATATTGCTGCTGTCGCATATCGCATATCGCATGCACAAAACATTAAATTTATCACCTGGACCGCCCGCAGACCAAGTGATATGGATTGCGATGCGATAAGGCTTTGCCAAATACACTTAAATATTTTTTTTGAAATCTGCCGCAGGCTCCACCGGCAACCAATAAGAAATCGATCGCATAGCTTTGGAGTCCAGTTAGCCATGGAGAATTTGAATGCGATGATTTTATTCAACAGAATTTTGTTTGAGATTTTGAAATCCGCGATGGAGTTTTGATTAAAGCTTTAAGACTTTATTTTTTTAATATTTTATGTTTTTTTATTTAAAATGTTTACATTAGTCTTATTTAAAAAAAAAACTTCGGTTATAATATATATATATATATATATATATGTTTTTTAATATATATTATAAACATTCAAATGTTTATAAGATATATAAATTAAAGTCAGAGTTAGATATAATAGTGTTAAAAATAGATATTTTGCATAGACTGTGTATTGTGAGGAAAAAGCCAGAAGGTTGAAGGAAGAAGACACAGAGCAAATTTCAACACTGTGTGTGCAATAGTTTGTATTTTTTTTTAAAGCCAGAACAACAGTTGTGAGCCACTTTGTAATAGTCTTTTTAAGTTTAATGAAATAGTTGTTTTTGTGCCATCTTTGTCCAACATTTTTACATTAAATCTTTGTGTTGAAAGGAGAAATTGTTTTTATTCTTCTGTGTGTTTTGGAATACTCCAAAATTCCAACATTAATTTATGTGTAAAAATGTTCAAATCTCTGAATTCTATCAAAATCTCCCAACTAATGAATGGATTAAAAAATCCAAAAATTACAACACTCGAAACAAAAAAAAAAGTTGTAATCAACTAAAACTAAGCTAGAATTTTCCAAAGAATCTTCAAATATTGGTGTGAACACTGACATTTTCCAAAGAATCTTCAAATTAGTCAAATCGTGTTTTCCCAATAAACACGCGACACATATATTTCCAGTCTTCGAATATTGGTGCGAATACTGAAATATTTTCCAAAGAATCTTCAAATTAGTCAAATCGGGGTTTCCCAATACACACGGGAAACATATATTTCTTGTATTCACGAGCCATTGATGTGGTTAAATACAATAAAATAGGGAGATTTCGAAATAATGGTGATGATTTACAAGTGTAGCCCCGTTAAGCAAGGCTAGTGTGTTTGCTCGTCATAATCGTGCTTTTTCTAGAAGGGCCTATGTGCTCGCAACTCATAAAATTGGTGACAAGTAATACTAAATTAATTAAATACTTTTTAGATAGTAGTTTATTAAATGGTACCTTTGGGTGTTCTATAAGTGTTTTTTGGCTTGTTTGAAAGGTTAAACTTTTTTAGTCAAATCATTTATTAAAGTTTTGATATTATTGATTTACACTTAATTTTTTGGATTAGACAAATTTTGTAAATAGGAAAATTAAAAAATTTGGAAATAAAAAATATTAAGAGATGAAACCTAATAGTCTCTATATATTCATGTTACATCTTAATGCAAAATAAAATTCAGATTTGTGGAATTATCTCTAGCCTCACATGGTATCAAAGCAAACTCCCAAAATTAATTGTTTTACAAATTAATTGTTTTGTTGTAACACTTCCCAATGTTTGCCATTAATTGATGTCCTCTACCTTGACAAAAAAAATTGTCTCGATTCCCTGTTTTGTGCTCTACTCGTTGAATGCATCAGTTCTTTGCTCCTCCTCAAATTTCGTTTCACATTCCTCTTGAATCTTAAGTCACCAATTTTTTATTGTCGTGCACTAGGGTCTCCTTACTTGTGAAGTCACAACTCCATGGCTTTATATTTGTCTGTACATTCGCTTGTTTGGTCACTGTAAAGAGCATTTTGTCCATAAGTGAACACTACCATTCCCCGTTGCTTAGACCGTTGCTTAGAAGTTCGAGACTAATTGTTTAGAGATAATGCATGACTTGTTGGTTCTGGAGTTTGATCTGCTTTAGCCTCCCGGTCTTCGTCTGAAGAGGTAGATGGTTCACTAGTTGTGGTTTCTTTAGAGGTTTCAGACAATCTATTTTTGTTTTCCTCTTCTCTGAGATTAGAAGAAGAGTTGGGTTGTTTTTGTTGTGATCTGTGTTTAATGAGCAGAACCTTGATGAAGTAGAAATCGGCTTAATGGAGAAGGCGAGACTGACATACAATTTCTCAATTTCATTCAAAGAAACCGCAAGGGTGAGATTGGTATCATCATTGTGAATTATTTCAAGCTTTGCAATGACGTCCTCTAGAAGACTGATGGTCACCGTGAGTGGTCTGGATATGCTGCATTGAGTTAAGTTGAATAGTGTTTTACGTTTTGTGTATATTCTAAGTTTATATGCAACTTTTTCAACTATTGTTCCAATGTTTTCTTGAGTTGTGCATTGAATGTTCTTTGTGCATTGAACACTTTGTGAGCGCTGGTTCATGTTGGCTCACACACTTCAATTCGGCAACACCTGAAAAGTCAAGTGCTTCGACAGAGAGGGTGCCTCCACGCAGGAACGAAGCATAACATGGTGTAAATCTTGTGGTGTTGTTGACCGTGAGTGTGTTGTTTATTTCTTTGTTGTGGAAAAACCGTGATTGCATATTCAAAATTGGTTGGTGGGTTGGTAAGTTCAACCTTGCATTCAATAATTTTGTTGAAGGTCGAGGTATATAAGTTGAAGAAATGAGACATTATGAAGAAATCTTTCGGTAATAATCACATTATCATGAACAAAGTCGATGCGTTTCGAATCAACCAGTGTGGTTCATCATCAAGACTAGGTGAGAGATCAGATCAGTCGATAAGTTTAAATAGATGTAGGAGAGGCAAAGAAAACTGTTGATTATAACGGTTTTCTTTGTCTCTCCTACATCTATTTAAACTTATCGACTGATCTGATCTCTCACCTAGTCCTTATGATGAACCACACTGGTTGGTTCGAAACGCATCGACTTTGTTCATGATAATGTGATTATTACCGAAAGATTTTTTCATAATTTATTGATGGATCACAGAAGCCAAAATTCTAGTAGAAATGAGACATATTTAATACTCCATATGATCCATGTGGATATTGGTGGCCACCCACCTATTCCACTTGGGCCCCACCATTGTCTCTTTCAGTTTCAGCGCGACTTACTATTTTTAGCATTTTTTCAGGTCCTGAACTTCCAGAGTCGTTTTGAGGCCCTAAACGACGTTTTTTGGGAAACTCGGGAACAACATTAGTCCATGATGTTGCTCACATAAAAAGTTGTAGTCCTTGAATAGATCTTTATAACGAGGTATGGTGCATTTCAAACGAAGATTGTATGCCAAAGTTACATCCCCAGGAATTTGAAACACCAATTTACCCAAACGGGGCCCATAGTTTTGGTGCTTCATATACTAGGGTTAGGGTTTGGAATGTTTAGGGTTTTCCATTGTTTCTAAATAGTAAATAGGCCCTCGAGCCTCATTATAACACAGTTCAAAGGCCTATAGCCACCACATCTCTTCTCAAAGATAAGAGATAGACAATTACCCTAGTGCACCTTGTATAAATAACCATAAAATTACATATTGTATTGAAACGATAGACAATTTAACTAGTTTCACTTCAATTTTCCTCCCTGCTTTCACTTCTAAGGCAAAGAAAAAAATTTCTTCCCTTATTCATGAATTTGTAAACCTTTACCACCCCTTGTCAACTCTAGACCTACGTAAACCATCACTGTGAACTGAGAAATTAAGCCACATGCTTATGCATGCGAGGGGGTGGCCACACTACCCCTAACATTAAATATACTCTCCATTCTAGGGTAGCAGACACTACCCCCTACCCTCTTTCTTCTCTCAATAGTCAACTCCATCGTGAGTTTTATATATAAATTTGAGTGGATAAATAAAAAATGACGAATTATTTATTATATTAAATTATAATAAAAAAATTTAAATAATATATTTTTATAAAATAATATTTTATTGAACAATTATTTTGGAGTTACCCCCAATAAGGGTGCAAGGAGAAGTGTCAGCAGAGGTTGGGAGGGGTTCCCTCCACCACATCACCTCCCACTATAATTAAGAGATGGGGTGGCATGGAAGCTCCTCCCATGCACGAGGCATGTGACACTTTATTTCCATTGGTGCGATATTTCATTCTCCACAGGGCCCTCGACTTGATTTGTTGCTACATGTATTATGGTATTTATTCCTGGATTGGATTCTTCTCCCTCTACATATGGGATTATATTTCCATCAGGTCAACAAAGTGAATTCTGAATTTAGGGGCAATGTGTATTAGTTATTGAGAGATGTTCGATCTTTCTCATTTTGAGAGTCACATGTCTATGGTGCATTGGTATTAGTGATCCATGAATCCATATAAAATATTCTACTCTCAGATTCTGGGAGCTTAATTATTCCATTTTGGGGAGTGAATTGTGCCACAATACTAGCTCCTGAAGCTATCATGACTTTGACAACCGGGATTCCATGGAGAAAACAAAATATTGAAGCAGTTTTTGTTGGTGCCATCACTTAGTTGCCAAGGCTACAAACTTTATCAACCCCAACAACCTTGGGTAACATTTTTGGGTATTGGTTTCCCTCCTACTCTATTAATTTTATCTTCCTTTTCATGTATGCGGGTTCTTTTTCTCTGATTTTGATCCTGCATTACTCTCAAGGTGTCCCTATTTTTTGGGTCTCAAGGTATTTATCTCTTTGGTGGTTCCTATCTCATCTTCAATTTCAATTCCTTTCCTTCTCCTTTCAAGGGTTTTATGGCTTATTCTATTGGTGTCCCACTCTTTGGTTCAACCTTGTCCTACGCTTTGCCGCCTACATTTTCTAGTTATTTGGAGTTCATGTAGGGTGATGTTTCTATGATTCAATTGTATATTGGTTTTTTGTTTCCTCGGGGTGTTTCAGGGGACTATTATCTCTATTGTCACTAGTTCATAGTCAAGGTGAACCTAGTTAGTTTTTTCTGTCTTTGGGGGAGTTGGATGAGGCCCTGGTTTTGTGTATAGTATCCTATTTATTTTACCTCAATGCCTCATCAGAGGATGTGCAACCATAAAGGGGATAGTGAGTGTGGCCGACAAGGCTGACCACATGCTTAGATTCAAACCAGAAAATAATTGGCATTTATCACTCATTGACTTCTCCTAACATTCAAGAGGAGATTCATGAGTTGCAGACCTATGCCATTAATGATTTCTAGGAATTTTTAGATTCAAAAATAATGGAGGAGGTTTCCAATTGCCCCCCTCGCCCTAATGGGGAATAAGGAACCAATATTTGCATGCCCCTACCTTCTAGTGGAAGATGAAGGCTTTGTTAAGTAGAGTTATGAATGAGAAACATGAAGATAGGAACGATACCATTTCTTCCCTCAACAAAAATGAGAGGGTGCAACATTATTAGCGGTCTTGTATAGAGAGATTGGATGCTTGCTTGGCTCACTTGGAGAGCCACATCCAAAGTTATCTCAAGCCCTTTGCACTAGCTAGTACAAGTGCAAGGGACCATGCTCCTATGGCATCTTCATATTCTGGATTATGTTGTTTTGTAATTATTATTTTTTATCTTATAGTCTTGTTTTGATATGGTACGTTTTTTATCATTGTAGTTTCTTTATGTTGATACTTTGTTTCTCTTTTTACCAACTAATAGGCATATTTTCTCTTGTAGTGGATTGAGGTTGGTTTATTTTTTAACAATGATCTATCAATAATGTATCTTGAATTTTGAAGATAATACAAAAACTAATTCGCAAAAGTTTTTCTTTTTTTGGAATTTCACTGTGTGAGATGAATGAATATGTCCAAGATAAACACTCCACCCATCATTAGGGAAAATAGATAAAAATTTAGGTAATGACGAGTTAAATGTCCACCTTAAACATGTGACAATTTCACTTATTTCCCACAATAAAATTTCAAAAAACTGTTGAATATGTTGCAGTACATTGAAAGCATACACTCTCTAAAATACATTATATTTATGCTGATAGGAATTCCATGTATTGGAATCCGCCACTTTAATCATTTTTCTAATTAATCTCTTTGATCTGATGGTCTAAACTAAAATATGGTTGTATATTCTTGTCATCGCCAAACCATTAATGAATAAAATTAAAAATAATAACTCCCTTGCATATCTAAATCAAGTGTTTAAACCCTACTTAAATTAAACTTATACAAAATAATGATTAAAAATTTATTGTGCCTCTCATTTCTCTCCATGTATGAGGATTAGAAAAAAAGATATTCAAACAATAAAAAGTAGATAAACAATTAAAAATTGGAACAATGGTTTTCCTAGCTAGGCAACGTAGCACATGCAATTATCCCCTCATTTAATCATGAAACACCTGACTATTGCCATTCTCCTCCACTAGTGGAAAAAATACTCCAAATAGACTCCTTGAATTCAATAATTCAAATTGAATGAAAAAAATGATATTAAAAAAAAAAAAATTTAGATAAAACATTAAAAAATGGAACGATTGCTTTCCTCCTAGCCTAGTGCATGCAATTATCCCCTCATTTAATCATGAAACACCTTACTATTGGCATTGTCCTCCACTAGTGGAAAAAAATACTCCAAATGGACTAATTCAATTTAATAATTCAGATCGAAGTCATGCCTCTCTATTCTTTATCGGATGTTTACAACAAGATCTGTGTGCCTTTGGCTAGGGAGGAGAAAGCCAGGTTTTATATACTCATCCATGTATCACCTTACTCTTGTGTTGGGATATTAGGTTTAGTTAGGTTGTGTGTAATTATAATAATTTTTATAAAAAAAAATTGTTTTCATTGTGTAATTATAATATACAAGACATGCTCAGGCACATGCACATAGGATCAGGAGATCCCATCTCACTATTGAAAGGTAACAATATTAAACCCTTAGTATATTTTAGTGTTTTCATGATTCCGTGCAGACATTGGATGCGAACCACCTTGATTATATTTAATATATTTTTATTCGATAGTCTTTATTGTATTTTAGTTCGGAGTTGTCTTTAGTGCAACTTTTTGAAGTTTCAGGTGCCGGAATCTGCTGAAATTTTTTGAGGTAAAATCTTTTTTTTTGTTATTCAAACTGGTTTTTTGACTTTATATATGGATTCAGCACCCTAAAAAACCTCTAGGGCACTTCGATTGTGAAAAGTTAGCAATCAAACTTCTCTTTTCAATAAATTCCTGCCGGAATTTAGAGAAATTACATCGTAAAAAGTCATCGTAAAAACCTTCAAAAAGTCGCACTAAAGACTACTCGTTTTAGTTCTAGTGACTAATTTACATCTTGGGTGTGAGAATGGCCCTCATTTCCATTAATATATTTTTTTTCTATTTATCATATATATTTTGTAATTTAATATTTACACAGAACCATTTCTAACTGGGTATGTGTTGAAAACAACAATATTGATTGCTTCTCTAATGAAATAAAATAACGCAACACTGTTAGAAAATTAAATATTACAGAGCAATGCAACAAATAAAATATGCGGAAAATACAAGCACAAAAAACACATAAAACCAGAGAGACACAAATATACGTGGTTCACCCAGTTTGGGCTACGTCCACCCCGAACAGCCAGTCCTTCCTTTCTATTATCCAGCAAAATGAAGAGACAAAACCTACAGAAGATCCGATGTAATATCCTCTGTTCTCTCTCACAGTCTCCCTATCTGTTTCCCGCTCAGAGAATACACATACAATGCGCAGCCGCAATACAATACCCTCATAAAAGCGAGGGGTTGCCTTCTAGGGCAAAAAACCCTAAACTAAACATAACTTCTACCGTCAGATCATCTGCCTAATGAACGGCCCAGATTGACTAGAAATTACTATACTTTTACAAGGCAATTTTACATCTATTTTTAGCTTCGAGGGCGCTGCCCCCGAAACCCCCGCCGGGGGACCGCTGGCCCCCAGACCCTCCCAGCTGGGGGGGTCGCCCCCCCCCGGACCCCGTGGGGGGGACAAGTCCCCCTCGCACCCCCCCACGTGCAAGGGTGTGCAATTTTCCTGGGGTATACATCCAGCTAAAACAAGGATCTCTGAATCAGGAAGAAAATCAGGCTCCACACCCAATAAACACAATAATCAATTAGGATCTAATTGTTGTTCTTTCTTCACCCATATCAAAAATTTGAGTCCCACAACAAGATAGAATATATATATATATATATATATATATACTCAGCCATGTATCACCTTACTTTTGTGTTGGGATATTAGGCTTAGTTAGGTTGTGTGTAATTATAATAATTTTTATAAAAAAATTGTTTTCATTGTGTAATTATAATATAAAAGACAGACAGACTCAGGCACATGCACATAGGATCAGGAGATCTTGTCTCACTACTCAAAGGTAACAATATTAAACCCTTAGTATATTTTAGGGTTTTCATGATTCAATGGAGACATTGGATGCTAACCACCTTGATTATATTTAATATATTTTTATTCCATAGTCTTTGTTGTATTTTAGTTCTAGTGACTAATTTACATCTTAAGTGTGAAGATGGCCCTCATTTCAATTAATATATTTTTGTTCTATTTATCATATATACTTTCTAATTTAATATTTACACAGAACCATTCCTAACTAGGTATGCATTGAAAACAACAATAGTGATTGCTTCTCTAGTGAAATAAAATAATGCAACACAATAATAAATTAGGATCTAATTGTTGTTCCTCCTTCACCCATATCAAAAATTTGAGTACCGCACCAAAATTGATTATATATATATATAATTCATTTATATGTTAATCTTTTCATTTTACGGAAACTAACTGCCCCACTTCCATATTGTTAAATTGAATTAAATTAAAATTGCACTTTTAATATTAGCTAATCAAGTATCACCATATAGCTACTCCTATTCACATATACATATATGCATAGTTTATTTTCTTGAGATATATTGTGTTAAAGTCGTTTTTGTTCATAGCATATGTAGAATGAAATTTTTGATAAATTAGCCCATTAAAAAAATTGAAAGATTCTATAATTTATTGATCGTTGGGTTCCTAATAATTGCTGGGGTGTTTGATGGGTAGATTTTACTTGAATCATAAGTTCAATGAAAATTTTGCATTGATCGAATTGAATGTCGAATAAATTAAAGCATTAAATAAATCTGAAATGTTTTATAATTTTTTGCTTGTTGGGTACCAAATAATTGCTTTGATGCCTAATTAGTAACTTAGATTTGCAATATGACTTTTGGTCATTCAAGAAAAAGGTATACTCAACCTACATAGTTTACAAGGGACATCACCTAACCTTCATTAAATAATATGATAAGACCGGTTATGAATTCAAGGTTATCTAATGGTTTTATTATAATGTATAACATAAAAATAATAATTTCAAAAAAATTAATAATACATGAACATATTTTTTATTTAATTTTACATTTTATATTACCAGTTACCATAAAATTATTTTCAATGAGGGTGGAATTTGGAAATGATATATTATATTATATTATTATCAATTTTGGTCTTTTTAACCTTTTTGAAAAAAATTATTCTTGAATTAAGATGTGTTTGAGCAATGGAGTATATTTAAATAACTAATTTGAAAATATTCAAATCATGTAATAATAGAAGTGGAAGAAGTCAAATAGATAACCTCTTATATATTTCACAATTTTAAAAGATTCCATAATTTTCAATCTTTACACATCTTATTATAACCTGAACCTAAATTTTGTCTTTCTTTAAAATCAAAATTGACTTCAATAAATGTGCACTAGGAAATACTTATTTACAAAATATGCCCTTAACCTACTATAACTATGATGTTGTTCGCTGAAGGTATAAGGTTAATGGGAAGATTAATATTTAATTTGGTTTAATAGTTCTTAAATTTTGATTTTTCGATATATTTTTGGATTATTGTTTTAGAACTTATATATGAATTTGTTAAAATTGTAGGTTTTAGTTATGTAGTTTATAGTTCAAATTTCAAATTATTTTTTATAGAAATTAAATTTATTTATATATTCAAAATTACAATATAAACAATTAAAATTTATAATAATATAAAGAAAATACTACTTCAAATGAACAAACGAAAAATAAAATGTAAAATAATTAAACTGATACTTATTTTTAGGAAATGTTGGGTCCAATTGTAATGGTTTCACTGAACACTGGAGCTCTCAAATATTTCACACTATATAATCAATTTTCATATTAACACTAACTAGTCATATTTTCAATTTTTCATTAATGTATAGAAATCAAGTTTATAGACATATGAAAAACTTATATAATTCAAAATCTACAAATACTAGAATAGAATCCAAGACCAAGTATCCAAGCTATAGAAAACTAAATCTATCTGTTAAAACTCCAATCAATCAAAGTTCAGATTATATTTTCCATTAAACCTTAAAATATATTTCCATGTAAGTAACTATAAGATATAAACACACGGATTTGTATGGTAAAAGGAGACAAAGATTATATAAATCTTGAATTAAAATCTCATCAACCTATGAGGATGAATACCACTAAGTTTTATACTAGATGTTGAAATGCAAATATTGTACAATATAAAATGCAGGTATAAGAATACAATAACAAGTAAATTTTTTTGGCAACAAAGATGCACATATTATACAAAGTAATTTGAATCAATGAAGTGTACAAATGCACTCCCACTAAAAAGATAAAATCAAAGTAAATGCAGATAGGGTACAATGTAAAATGGGTGAATAAAAACCAAATAAAAAGTAGTTTTATTGGTAGCAAAGATTCACACATTATGCAAGGTGATTTGAATCAATGAAAAGTATAAATGCACTCCAAGCATATAATAAGTAAATGGATATTTGAATGAAAAAGAAATAAAAGTGTACAAAATTCATATTTATGCCGTAAGGCGTTACCATTTGAAAACAACTCTCCTGGTTGCCATTCTGTCTTATTTTGCACCATTAGATGGAATGTTAGATGATTGAAGATTTTTAAGCCATCACATTAATAGTTAATAAAAAACTAATAATTAAGAGGTTTAAAAGACATATTCTTAGTTAATCAAAATTGTTTAGTAAATAGTTTCTTGATGGCTTAACTACTTATTCTCCCTCTAAGTTTTCTTCCTCTAAGTTTTGCATAAAAAAATTTCTCATCGCACACATGAAGAACTGCCCAAGGCTGAAGAGGAGAGCAGTGAAATTTTTGATAGAACTGGATTTTTTGTTGAACGAGAGGAACCTCCCAGAAATATTCATCTACCCGAAATTCTTTTAGTGCTTTAATCCCCTCAAAGCCATGCAGGTCCTCCTGTAAAAAACATAATAGTAGCTTCTGATAAGGAAACTCGAACAATTACGCTATTACTCAACATTCCAGAAGTAATTGCACCACTTCCAAAAAAAACTATAGAACCTCCTGTAAAAAAACAGTGGCAACGGCAGCTTCTGCTGAAGAGACGCTCCCACGTCCTGAAAATTCAAAAGCATTGTTCCTATGGAGATCCCCGGGCTTCCGGATGAAGAATTTCCAAATCGGATGAACCGCGCACACAATTTATTCTTTCCTTTCCCTATGCCGAGAATGGTTCTGCAACTTCTGAGACAACCCAACTTTTGTATGTAGGTAAACCACCTTTTCTCAATCCTTTGGTGGTTTCAGCATGTATTGAATAAATAGTTTTTGTTTTCACAGAAAATTTGCTCAAAATATTGTATTCTTTCCATATATAAATTTATGAGTTATTGTCTTGCTTTGTTGCATTTTTGAAGTTTAGGCAAGGGGATTACTAAATTTCTAAGTTATTCTCTTGCTTTGTTGCATTTTTGAAGTTTAGGCGAGGGGATTACTAAATTTCTGAGTTATTCTCTTGCTTTGTTGCATTTTTGAAGTTTAGGCATAGGTGACCTTTTCCATGTATAAACCCTGAAGCTCTTCTTGGAGGTTACATGGCTTGGACATTTAAGGAACCCATCTCATAAGGTTGTTTCTGTAATGGTAATTTGGAATTGACTGTTTTTATTTTTTAAATAATTTTCTGTTACCCTTGGCAATGAATTCAATCGATCCAGGGTTTGTTTCTTTTAGAATCACTACAGAAGTTGAGAAGGAATCATATTGAGGTAAAATTCCCTTTCAGTGATACCTTACTGTTCTTTTCCCTTTTTGTGGCCATTATTGTTCGTACATTAACCCAAACTTATTGGGTGTATTTCATGGAAGTAATATTTCTGTACAGTTAGCTTACCATAAATATTTATCCACAATCAAATCTAGGACCATTTTTCATATCATTTTGAAATATTCTTATCTGACTTAACAATAAAATAAAAATTTATAAAATTATTTCTTAGTATATTGAATTTGAATTTAAAACCTATAATTTTATATAAAAGTGTCTTAACAAATATGTTTTCCACCCACTAATGTGAAACTCTTTTTTTATATATTTTTTGAAAAATCATTAGTTAAAATATTTCCTAAAGTTATATTATTCTTATTTCTTTATTATTATATTTTTAATTATAAAAATCTATTATTCAATTTAATATAAATTTAAGGTATATATACCTTACATCAATATTGAAACAAGATTGGGATCAAACCAACCTTCACTTAATATCGAACCTTAACAAGGTAAGGTAAATATGATACCAATGGTAGAAGTTAAGTAGTGGTACTTGGGATAAAAAGATGGTTGGGAGATGAATTTTGTGTGCATGTAAATTGTAAAAATAAAAATAAATTTTAAATCAGTTATTCACATCCATAAATTAAAAGAAAAAAAACATAACATTGGAAAACAAATGAAATAAATTGTTAATATTATTATGGCAAAACTAAAACCAATTTGGGTTGATAAAAATGTTATGTGACAGTTCTAACATTCTATAAGAGTATTTAGGAATAAGTTAATTTTAGAAATATTTTGATAGCTCATCAAGAATATAAATAAAATAGTGTGAGTTTTTTTGTGTGTAATTTTATTTTATTATTAATATTATTAGTCATTATTAGGTAGAAATAGATTTATCTTTGGGGAAATTTTTGACTCTTATTTTTATTATATTTTTAACTTAGTTTCTTTTCTACGGAATAATGAGGTAGGGAAGAATAGGTTTTCATGTTCTTTCCAGATGTGAAAGGCATGTGATAAAAATTGGGATGATAATTATCAGGGTCACTAGAGTTCTCTCATTTTACAAAATTGTTATAGTCCTTTGTAGACACATCTTTCAAACTATATAGAATTTTAATTGTATTGATTAAGGTTTTCTATATCTCGATGAAGTGATTTAGAAGAAATATGAAGGAATTGTACCAAAAGTACCTTTGATTTCGAAGGTAGAAAATCACAATCTATTTCTTTATTTACGAGGCATTCATGTTGGTGTACTTATACAAGGTCTTTAAAAAAATATCTTTAATTTCGAAGGTAGCAAATCACAATCTATTTCTTTATTTACTAGGCTTTCATGTTGGCATAATCATACAAGGTCTTTAACTTCAACATATGCCTCGTGATTTCTAAGACTCAGGGAAGAAATATTGCACTAAGATTTCATTGTAGCACAATCCTTACCTTTCCTTGATATTTTATTTTTTTCAACAATTGTCAAAGAAGTATTAATTAGTGTTATATGATATTTCTTTACGGTGTTTCCTTTGCAACATGGTGCAATTGCTAGTTATGCCTTTTTTCAATAAATTGACTGTAAAAAATTGATATTTGATCCCGAATATTTATAATTTTAGGTCATTAAATGTTTAAAAAAAAAAAAAAAACATTTCAAATATTAAATATCACTTTGATAAATCCAAATGCATGAATAAGAACAAAATAACAAGTAAATTTTATTGGCATAAAATATGCACATATTATATAAGGTAATTTGAATCAATGAAAAGTACAAATGCACTCCGAGTAAAAAAGATAAAATCAAAGTAAATGCATATAAGGTACAATGTAAAATGGGTGAATAAAAACCAAATGACAAGGAGGTTTTATTCGCAACAAAGTTGCACATATTATGAAAAGTAATTTGAATCAATGAAGAGTATAAATGCACTCCAAGAAACAAACATATAATAAGTAAATGTGTACTTGAATGAAAAATAAATAAAAATATACAAAAGTCACATTTATGCCCTTTTTAATAAATTAAATGTAATAACTTCATATTTGATCTCTATAATTTACAATTTGAGGTTAATAAATATTTTTTTTTTAAATTACATCTCAAATATTAAATATCACTTTGATAAGTCCAATTACTTAATACTTCATAATTTTAGGTTTTATATTTTATGTTCTTTAAATATCATTTTGATAATTTTGATTACTTAAAACATCATAATTTTAACTTTTATATTTTAAGTTATTTGGGTTGTATAATATTGAGTTTTCAAATATTTGGCACTATCGCTCTGCCTGCAACCCGCACGCTGCTAGCTTGTTGCTGCTAGGGTTGTCGCCGCCATGGAGGAGTAGGGCTCGCCTCGGGCATCCTCTCCTCTCCCCCCGCCCCCCTCCTCCACCATCGCTAAATGCAGCTACCTTCAGCTCCCTAATTGCCTCCCTGCCAAAGAAGAAGAAGGCAGAATCTTCGAAGTTTGTCAAAAGGTTGGAAGAAATGTCGATGGTGTCTCCCACCGGATGGGCCTATTCAGGTTGCCTTGACAATGTATGAGCAAGCGCTTGTGGGGAAATTCATTGCCCTGTGGTTGTCTCCTAAAGCCACAGAAGCCTGGGTTATAAAGAACTGAAAACCATTGATTAACCAGAATGTCACCTCTTATTTCCTAGGAAGAGCGTACTTCTTATTCAAATTCACCTCCAAACAGGATAAGGAGCTGATCTTCAGGAACAACCCATACTTTATGGGGCCACAAGGGTTGTATTTGAATAAGTGGACTTTGGACTTCTACCCAACAGAGGATGTTCCATCAGCAGTTCCAGTGTGGGCCAGGTTTCCTAATCTCCCAATACATTGCTGGAACTAGGACTCTCTGAAACACATCAGGGATGCGCTAAGAAAATTCATTGACAGGGAAAATAATAAAGAGCAATACCACTGTTCTCGGATCTGTGTGGATGTGGACCTTGAAGTAGGGCTTCTGGAGGCTATCAAATCAACGTCGGAACCTAGACTCATATCCAAAAGCTGGACTATGAGCAACTTCCATTTAAGTGTCGGGGGTGTCACGAATACGACCACTTCGCCAGAAATTTCCCAAAAAAGAGTGAGGAGGACAAGGAGAAAGAGGAGGGATGGAAGCAGGCCAAGAGGTCCTAAGCTAATCCAAAGGCCTCTAATCTGGTAGGATAAGAAAAAAGCAAAGGAAATCAACCCAAAGGTAGCAGCTCGTCCCAAAAAACCCCCCTCTAAAAGATTCGGGAAACATGTTTGGGCCCCTTGGCTCAGCTTCAGAAGAAATCCCTGAAGTGGATCTGCCTCAGAAGCAGTTGACGGAGATAGCAATAACAAATGACAAGGAGACTACTGAGCTCGCAGTGACAAAGGACTCAAGGTAGGGGGAAAGAGAAGCAGAAAGATCCAAAGATAAGAACACAGGGCGTGATGTGGAAAGTCAAGGCTTGGAATAATCCGAGGAGGAAGGAGAGATAGGAGACTCTTAATCCACAGTTAGAAGATCGGCAAGGGGAATGATGTTAACCAGGGAGAAGAGAGAGAAAGAAACATACAAAGACAAAGTGCAAGGAAGCCAAACAACTTTGGAAAAGCTTTTGGCCAAAACCCCAAATATGGCAAGAAACTAGGGACAATGCTCCAAGGGAGGCCCTCATAGTCATAAAAATAAGTAACGAAGGTGATCTCCTGGAACTGCAGAGGTTTGGGGAGCAAGACGAAATAAGAATCCATGAGGAGTCTAATCATGACAGAAAACCCAAAGATAACGCTAGTCTAGGAGACAAAATTGGAGGATAAGGATTTCCTCCAGAGCATCAAAATTTTTTGGAACAAAGGCAGGACTAAGGTTGTCTCAGCCAGAGGGGCCTCGGGAGGTTTGGGCACTCTTTGGAATGATTCCAAACTCAATATGGTAGCCGAAAAGAACAATGTTCATTGGCTATTAACAAAGTTTCAACATCAAGAATCGAAGTAAGTTTTCAGCCTCTTCAATGTCTATGTTCCGGTAAACGCAGGGGAAAAGAAGAATTGATGGGACTCTCTATGAGATGTGGCAGATGGGGAGGAGATCGAAAAAATTCTAATTGCAGGGGATCTTAACATTTCCCTAAGCCAGGATGAAAAGTGAGGGGGATGTATTATGAGAGATCCGACTAGAGAATGGGTGGAGGATCTCATTCATGATTGGGATCTTCTCGACATCAAACCTTGTCGAGGTTTCCTGGTCAAATAAACGAGTAGGCCCTAGGCATATCGCTGCAAGATTAGATAGATTTCTCATCCAAATTTCCTTCCTCCTTCTTGGCCTTGATGCGAAGATGAGTATTCTTACTAGTAGTACATCGGATCATAAACCCATAAAGGTGGATCTCTCTACCCAAAGGAATTTAGGCCCTATCCCCTTTAATTTTTTTCCACTCTAGATAAATCAAAAGGACTTCTTGGAGAGGGCAGAAGAAATATTGAAGAAGCCTGTCATGGGTTCCCCGTTCTTCGTTTGGGAAGAGAAGTTGAGAAGAGTGAAAATAGCTTTGAAAATCTGGGCTAAAAACATCCCTAGCCCTGTGGAAGAAAGAAATAAAGTCCAATCAGCTCTTGAGAATCACCAAGCCCAAATGGAAGAGGCAGAAATATCGAGCGAAACTCTAAAAAGGGAGGAAGAATTACAACAAAATTTTCAGAATGCTTGTAGGCAGGAGGAGGAGTACTGGAGGAAAAAATCCAGAAGCCTTTGGTTGAAATCAGGAGATAGGAACACCTTTTTTTTCCACAAGCAAGCCCAAGCAAGGAGAGGTTTCAATTCCATTTCAGAAATTAAGGATGAATCCCAAACTTACGGTGATTTCTTAAGAATTAAAAAGGTTTCCTTCAACCATTTTAAGAGCTTATTCAGTGAAGAAGAGGTGCAGGGATGTAGTGCTAAGTTTCTTGATGAGGTTCCTTCTAAGATAACAGCTAGAATGAACCAGAAGTTGGAGGCTAAGGTTACTAGAAAATAATAAAGGAAGCCTTGTTTTCCTTGAGTCCGGACAAAGTCCCAGGGCCAGATGGGTTCACGGAAAATTTTATCCAAGTTTTTTGGCAGATCGTGAAAAATGATCTTCATAAAATTATTCTAAAATCCCAAGACTGTAAGAAAATTGGGGGTAGCAGGAACTCTGCCTTTCTAGCCCTCATTTCGAAAGAAAAGGGAGCTAATTCCTTCAATAGGTTCCATCCCATTTCCCTGTGCAACATAGGATACAAGATCATTACAAAAGTAATTGCCAACAGATTAAAAGGGATTCTTTCAGGCCTTATTCCAGAGAATCAAGGGGGCTTTGTTCAAGGAAGGCAAATTGCAAATAACTTTATCTTAGTACAAGAGGCGATACATTCAAGCCTGAAGAGAAAAGAAAAAAGTATGATTGTTAAGCTTGATTTTGTAAATGTGTTTGATACGGTAAGGCATACATTTATGTTCGAAGTTATGCATAAGTTTGGTTTTGGGACTGGTTTCATTAGTTGGATCAAGGCCTGCATAACCGAGCCATGGATTTCTCCATTGGTGAATGGTCGAGTAGTAGATTTTTTTAAAGCCTCACGAGGGCTTCGGTAAGGATGCTCGCTCTCCCCACTACTCTTTGTCCTCCAAGCCTCCGCCTTAAGCTTTATTCTTGAAAAAAGAAGATCAGATCAAGATATTTTGGGCCTTCAAATTGCGAGAGGAGTAAAAGAAATCAATTATGCCTTGTTTGCAGATGATTCCCTGCTCCTTGGGGCAACTCCTATTCACTTTTCCAAACAGTTTAAATTGGTTTTGGATGAATTTTGTGATGCTTTGGGTAGTAGATTGAATGCTATGAAGTGTCATTTTTATGGATGGAATGTGTCTCAAAGTGAACTTAATGCTATTGCCAGATGCCGGGGCTTTGCTGGTTCTAATCGATGGATGTCCTTCAAGTATTTAGGGTTGCCTATCTTTCAGAAAAATCCTTCAGGTAAGGATTGGATTCCGCTCCTTGACAAAATTAAAAGTAAATTGCAGGCTTGGGGGTTTTCATGTCTGAATCCAACAGGGAAGATAGTGCTCATTAAGTCCATCCTGAACAATCTCCCAACCTATCAAGCTTCGCTAATGCTAGCTCCGCTTGGCATACTCAGAAAAATGGAAGGATTAATAAGGAGATTTTTTTGGAAAGGTGGAAAATGAAACAACAGTAGACTGATGCTTGTCAACTGGGACAAAGTCACCAAGCCAATTTTAGAGGGTAGTCTGAACTTCAAAGACCTGAGACTGCAAAACATAGCGTTGGGGGCCAAAATTCTCTGGAGGCAAGTTGCCCCTAAGGCTGGTTGGGCTTAGCATGCTTTTTAGAAGAAGTATTTCTCAGGACAAAGAAAACGTTGCTTGGACAGGCCTGTCCCATTCATTAATGGGTCTCAAATCCATAAGTTATGTGTGCAGGCCCAGGCACTCATTCAAAGCCATTTGTTTTGGGTCCTGGGGAATGGAAAAACAATTAATCTTTGGGAGGATCACATAATGAATGACACTCCCTTTGCAGATATTCATGAGCTTCAAGAGTTACGATGTTGGATGAAGAACGCAGGCATTGTCTCTCTGTGGGACATTTCAACTTGGAAAGATGAAGTCTGGTCGGAGTGGAAAAAGTTGGATATGCCGAGAGACCTTGACAACGCGTGGCTGGAGCTTCAGTCCAGACTTAAAGGGAAGGCTCCCATTCATGAAAAGAAGCATGATCAGAGAGGTTGGGGTTTGAAATCCAGTGTTTACACAGTGGCGCAAGGTTATGAAATGTTGAAAGCAATTCCTTATGTTCCTCCTTGCCCAACATTGTGGGACTGTGGAAACAAAATGCATTCCAAAAATCGAAATGTTCAACTGGATTTTATGCCACAATCGAATGCTTACAGAGGACAACCTCAAGAGGAAAGGTTTCCACGGCCCTTCCAGATGTTCTCTGTGCTCGGAAAACGAAGAAAGTGCCCAACATATAATGTCGGATTGCAGATTCGCCTTAGAAGTATGGAATGAAGCGTTGAGCCATTGGGCTGCGGAAATTACGCTCCCTTCCTCTATTTTCAACCTGTATGCATCTCGGCTGGACCGTTACCCTGGAAAGCTCCCAAATAATAGTTCGTTTATTGCTAGTTGGTTGGTTTTGCCAAAGCTAGTTTGCTGGAAAATATGGTTGGAGAGCAACAACAGAATTTTCCGAGGTAAAGTGCATAATGCAAAATTGATCATGAATAAGATTAAAATTAATCTTAAAGAGTTTCTAAGTGATCAAGTGAGGAATATCATCAATAAAAACCTCTCCCCTCATGAGGTGGAGTGGGGTGGATTGCTGGGATTACAGCTCTTCAACGCAGATATTCAAGAGGTAAATAAAAAATACTGGTAGATTAGATTAGCTGAAGAGAACTTCTGCAATTTGAATAAGGAGATAGCTTGCTACTCCTTTTTCTTTGACAGGGTGGCAAAAGGTAATCCGGAGAATGCAGGTGCTGGTGGAGTCATCAAGAATATGGAGAGCCAAATTGAGCATAGGTACGCTTGGGGGCTAGGCCAAGACACCAATACTCAAGCAAAGGCGATGGCGCTGCTGCAAGGTAATGCAAAAGGTGGGCATCAAGGAAGCAAAGGTCATTGGAGATTCTCAGACTCTCATAAAAATGCTAGTGGAAAATACAATTCTGAAGGATCTTCGGTTAACTAGATTGATGGTGAGGATCAAAAATCTTGCTAGCTCCTTTCAAAAGCTAAGCTACTTCCATGTTTTGTGGAACAACAACAAAGAGGCTGATACGGAAGCTAATAGAGCTGATTTTCTTCTTGTGGGCACTTTGTTATGGGATGGGGTGGTAAATTGGGATCCAATTCTGTAGTAGTTTTGTTAATGTTTTATTGTCTATTGCTTCACTAGTTTGTATGTGTCTTTAATTTAGGGGAAATCTCGTCGATAATGTGGACTACTGAATCTAAGAAGCTTCAATATGTCAGATTTAGAGACGAGTTGATTCTGGTCATGGGGAAAAATCGAGATATGTCCCGATGATCTTGGAAGCATGCAAATGGCAATTTATGCTGAAAATTTTAATATCAAATCATAACCGTTTCTGTTAAAAAAAATAATAATAATATTGAGTTTTCTTAATATTTTATATAATTTAAATTTTTTATATTATTAACTTTTTATAATGTGATTTTAGTTTTGTTAACTTTAGTTTTTAATAAATATTATCATAAAAAATTATAATAAAATTTATTACAAACAAGTTTATAATAAATATCATCTTACATTTATAAAGTTTTATGGTATAATCTTAAATTAGTTTATAAATAATTTATAATATTTTTTTATAAAATTATAACATTTATTATTATAAACCTATAATATCTCTTAAAAAAATATAAATACAAATTATTATAATAAAAAAAATATTAATAAAATTCATATTGAAAACAATATTATTAATAATACTATTAATTTAAAAACTATTATCAACATGGTTAATATAATATTAATCATTTTTAAAATATTAATCGTGTTTTAAAAATTAATATTTATAACATTATTATTTATAATAATTATTAAAAATTATTAACTTTTAATTTTATTAACTTATTAACATTGAATTATTAATATCATTTCAATTATAATATTAATATTAATAATATTGATAACTAAAAAATTTAACATTTAATATTATAAATATTGAATATTAAATATTATCAAAACCTATCTTGATTAATATTATAAATCTAAATTATTAAAAAATTAAAAAATTTAATCCATTTAGTTTATTAATCCCATAATCACCATAATTAATATTTTAAAACTATGATGAATCCATAGTCACAGTGAAATACTTAATAATTTTAGTTTTTAGATTTTAGGTTTTTTAGATTATATAATAACGATTTCTTAATATTTTATATAATTTAATAAATATTATCATTAAAAAATTATTATAATATTTATTACAAATAAGTTTATATTAAATATTAAATATAATCTTACATTTATAAAATTTTATTGTATATTGTTAAATTAGTTTATAAATAGTTTATAGTAAATTTTTATAAATTTATAATAGTTATTATTATAAATAAATAATATCTCTTAAAAAAATATTTAAAAAAAAAATTATTAATAATAATAATAATATTCAAATTTTCATATCGAACATAATATTGTTTTTGGTAAATTAGGCTACTCTATATTAATTCGAAAAAGGAAACATTACATATGCTACAGGTTGGGTTGGTAAGCTGCACTTAACCAATCCCAGCCTTAGTTGCTCAATTTTGAGGCTGCCTCCATCGAGGAAACCAGTCTAGAAAACACTTGAGACAAGAAATTACAAAATGCGCAACAGCACTGATGTATTCAGATATTACAAAATGTGCAGAAGCATAAGTATAGCATGAGATTCCTTGGTAGTAGTATGCATGAAAAAAACCAAGGAAGAACTGAGTAGCTTCACAGTCCTTAGTCTTCTGCATCATCATCACTGTCGGGTACTTCCTCCTGTATGGGGCAGGCGTATGCCTCTGCAGCCGCTTCCTCTGAATCTGCTTCTGGACGCGTAGGTTTGGGTACTGGTGCGCATAGGATGGGGGACACCGGATACTCCGCATCAGGGACGCATGTCCAAATGCCTTCAGAATCCATAATCCATACATCTGTTTCGTCATCTTCATCCAACTAAGCCGACAGGGTATCAGTCTTGTGAGGCGGGGGTTGCGCTTGGTGCGCGATGGTAGATTTTCGGGGACCGCATCTGCCTCTTTGCATAGCTTGGACAGGGGATTTTTCCTCCTGCTTAGGATCAGGGCTCTGTCTAGCATAGTTTTCAGAGGAGGAGCCTTCAACAGACTCCAGATGGTTGTCCATTCCACGGTGGTAATGTCCGGGGAGAGCCCCTCTCTGACCGCTGCCGATGGTTCTTTGGCACATTCTAGGAGCCATTGCCCATAGAAGTAGAGGAATGGCTTCATTGGAAAGATGCGCAACAAGGAGACAAACAATCTCGAAGACTAGAGAAGTAGAAGGGCCAGGGCTAAGCTGTGTAGGCTGGATAGTCGCAGCCTAAAGGGGTCTGTATATCTAGTATATCTATCCATTAGATACCTCATTTTCTTTTTCACTCTTCTACGGGGATTAAGAGCTTAATTTATTAACTTATTGGATCGGGACTGATGGGGCTCAAATTCGCAACTTCCGTCTTGACAGGGCGGTACTCTAACCAATTGAACTACAATCCCAATACACTACAGTTCACCTACTATTGGATCATATTTATTCTATGATAGGTGCTAGATAGATCGTATAGATTATGCGAGTGCTAGGTTGATGAAATATCTTATCCTTCTCTTTCATTTTTGAAATGTATCCATTCATTTGGAATTGGGCATCTACGATATGAATAGATATCGATGTCGGGGTTCAATAACCAATTATCTTTTCATTCATGATTGGCATGAAGATAATTACCATACTGATAGATTGGTATTGCAGCGGGACTCTGGGAGGAGAGTTGCACGATGGACTGGTGGCGTAGGAGGGCAGCAAAAGAATCAAAAGGAAAGACTGAAGGAACTTACTGTGAGTCTTTTTGGGTTAAGGTTCCATCCTTTTATAAGGTCTGGGACACATGCAAGGGGGAGGGTCATAAGTTAGCCTAGCAAGTAGTTGTGTACCATATCCAATTCCCTGAGCAGGCTCGAGGGAAGGGTTATGGTTGCTTGTCATATCAGTATTGTTAATCATTAATGATGATTGTTGCAGAGGGGTACCCTGGAGAGTGTAACGCGGTACTAGACATCTCTTCATCATGCTTTATCGCATTTCTCGCGTGCGGATAGTTAACGGTTTGAGAATCTGAATTGGGTAAGGCCCTGCGCGAGGGATCTCCGTCCTCAAGGGCATGAGAGAGATGATTGTCATTCGTGCCTCTTCTGTCACTCACATCCAGAGATATCAAACACAATTTTATTAATAATATTATTAATTAAAAAATTATAATACAATATTAATCATGTTTTAAAAATTAATGTTTATAACATTATTAATCATTATAGTTATTAAAAATTATTAGCATTTAATGTTATTAACTTATTGACATTAAATTATTAATATCATTTAAATTATAACATTGATATTAATAAAATTATTAACATTTAATGTTATTAACTTATTAACATTAAATTATTAATATCATTTAAATAATAACATTAATAACTAGAAAAAATAGCATTTAGTATTGTAAATATTAAATAATAAATATTAACAAAACCTATCTCATATATTATTAAATGTGTCATCATAACAAAGCGTTACTTAAAAATTATTTTTTAATACTAATAAAAATGGGAGTAGTCTACCCAGGCAACGTTTTAGCCCGGACGGCAGTTTTTTGCCGGAATCCGGGCAACTTAAATTCAAGAAATCAGGTACTTGCAATGTTTGAAATCCATTTTTGAGGTTGGAAATGGATTCAGCACTACCAAAATCCCTTAGGGCACTCAAAATACTTAAGTTTAACAACTGCAAACATGATTCTGATGAAATCTTTGCAGGATTTTTTAAAAATCTTTGCCGGAGTCCAGGCTAAAACGTTGCCTGGAAACGACAGCCCATAAAAATGTGTCATCATGACGATGCGTATCTTAAAAAGTTATTTAATATTTTAAACATGATATGTGGTGACTATCAGACACGGAGAATCATCCGTAGATTTTTATAATTATTTCACACACATTAACTAAAGACTTTTTTTTTAAACAATAATTTAAGGATTTTTTTAGTTTATAAAATATTAAATTTTATATAAATTTCATCAATTTTAATAAAAAGTTCAACAAATAACACAGGAATCAAGATCGAACTAATTAGACTCAAATTCTATCATAATATGTACGGTTTGTCATAAATTAAAGATGATAATATCATTATTATGATCAGTAACGAATTAATATTCAGAATAACGATAGCAAATCATAAGACAAATCAGCGTTCCATCATTAAATTGTAAATGTCTTGACAGTAGAAAGTGTCAAAAGCCATGATGGATTTGAAGTTTGCATTATTGTTAAATTTTATATCTAAGTGCTCTTTTAGACACCTTCCTGCTCTTGCTATTGAGAAATCTTGAAAGTAATATGGTTACATAAATAACATTACAAGAAGCTAGCAGGAAATATGACAACAATCCATCACACTCAACCCAACAAGATAGTGGGAGGGTGGAAAAGAGAACAACAATCACTCTCACCACTCACAAAAATATGACAACAATCACTCCCACCACTCACAAAAGCTTGACAACTGTTACAAATGCATACTAAAGTAATATTATTACAGATAATGACGTCCCTGTCAGCCACTTATGTCACGACATTGAAAGATGTACCGTTGTTAAGGCCGCTAGATTGCAAGATGCGCGTTACCTGGGTACCAACTCTGTAATCGAAGCATCGGCGTTTGACGGAGGAGCGTGAGGCGCAGCAGAAATGCTTGCAGATTGTGAAGCCCCAGAGCCACTACGGGTGGACTTGGTAGTATTTTCAGAAACATGAGATCTCACAAAACCAGGCTGTGTGGGATTCGGCAATGTCACAGAGGGAGATGAAAGCATCAAAGTGACTAGAGACATTGATGGACGAAGTGATGAGTCAGCTTGTGTACATAAAAGGCCAACATGAACGCATCTCAATGCTTCCTCCACGTTGCACATTTCAATTATGGCTGGATCAATCATATCCACAATATTTCCTCGTTTGTATAATCTCCACGCCTGCATAAGAATCGTTATCTTATACTTTAACTTGTTCAAAATAGATAAAAAAAACTCCTATCAAAATATAAAAGCAGTGAAATTTCTAAATTCATATAACTTCCCTAAACCCTTTATATATAGATGAACCTGAACCACATAACATGGCCTAGATATGGTAGATATGCTCAGTTGGACATAAAATGAGAACTGTACCAAAGTATCTCACCCATTCTAAATTCGTCTGCATATGAAGAGACAGATTATAATCATTATTCTTTCTTCCTGTAATGAGTTCCAAGAGAAGAACGCCAAAGCTATAGACATCTGCTTTTGCAGATAATTGCCCGTGCATAGCATACTCTGGTGCCATATACCCGCTGGATATCCAAATTACAAAGTCAAAGATTATGTAGTGTGGAAAATTTTAGGAATTGAGTGACGAACAAGTGAAAACTATTGCAAAGGAAATCTAGGATTATGTATCCTAGAATGTCAAAACATAACAAAGCAGGTAAATACCCAAAAGCAAAATTGTCATACGAGACTGTCAATCCTCTTGAAATCAATAGCACAGATTAAAACATATCCATCACTAATTGTCAATAGCTTTAGGGAGTGTGTCAGAGTAATGATTATTTTGAAATCTTACCGAGTTCCAGCCACTCTTGTGCTGACGTGGCTCTCATCTTCAGGAAATAGTCTTGCTAAGCCGAAGTCTGCTATCTTAGGATTCAGATTTTCGTCCAACAAAATATTGCCTGCTTTAATATCCCTGTGAATAATCCGCAGTTGAGAATCCTCGTGCAGATAGAGAAGCCCACGAGCCACTCCTGCTATAATGTTGTAGCGTTTCTGCCAATCAAGCTGGTTGCGTCTGTTTGGATCTGTATCCATAGATGCAGTACGCTAACCAATCATAAATATATTGGAACATTAATGCATTTTTTCAGATACAAAATAGAGCGGAACTGACTCACCGAATAGGATTTTATCGAGGCTTTTATTCGGCAAGTACTCATAAACAAGCAACCTTTCCGATCCCTCTGCGCAACAGCCTAACAAGTTCACGAGATTTCGATGTTGAATTTTGGCCACAAGTTTAACTTCATTCATAAATTCTTTCTTTCCTTGCAGAGATCTTAAGGACAGCTTCTTCACGGCTATTTCTTTTCCATCTTCAGTAGTTCCCTGAAAAAATCAGCCAAAATGTCAAAGGTATAATTTAAGATTCTATACACTAGTAGAAGCTTTCTTATTCATTGTTACCTTGTATACGGCCCCAAATCCACCTTCCCCAAGCTTATTATTATCATGAAAATTTTCCGTAGCAGCTATCAATTCCTCCATGGTAAACGCAATTTGCCGATCCTGACCGATTACTGTGTCTTCCTCGACTTGCCCATGACCTATACAACGAAAATACACAGCTTCATCATAAACCCAAAATTGAATCTGTTTAACTTGGATTTCGCAATCGACATTTCTTAGATTTCTTGAAAGAGAATGTATGTGAAAACCGTGTTCAAAAAACAAACTTTAACAATAGTCTAACAGAACCCACCGAATTCTAGGTAGTAAAAACTAATTCATGCAAATACCTTTGGAAGGATTTCGAAATATGACAGACTTCAATCTCCTCCTAGTTGTTAAC